>CM057461.1:3732500-4932500 GCA_030035585.1 Dugong dugon | reverse complement strand
CCAAAAGATGTCAGCTCACTTTTTACACTTTTTGAAAACTGGAAGGGGAGGGGAGTCCTGTCTCTTCTCATGCCTTAGTTTGTTTTGGGGGCCAGAATTCCAGTGCTTGCTTTCACTCTTCCTAACTGGGTGACCTTCAACCTTTCTGGCTTGTTTAGTCACCTGTGAAAGCAACAGAATAAAACAAACGGAGAGTAACAACTGCCTTGATGGTTGGGAGGACGATGAGTGGCAGTGAAAACACATGGATTGTGACAGGTGTCAGTACGAAGGTGAGGCGAGCGGGTGCTCAACCAACGGTACCCGACCACGGGACGATCATCTTTGCAACTCTACAGAACTATGCTTGACCTCCGCAAGCCAGGAAACTCTCGGGTCATTCAGCTGTTGTAGGCTGGTCATATGCCCGCAGGATGTTACCACTAGAAGGTTCTACTCTACCTCGTCAAGTGGCAAGTTAGGTCATGTCTTCAGTCAGTGTGCAGGTCAAGAAATGAGGTGTGACACCTAGACCAATGGTTTTCCCATGACACCGAGAGGCTCCATACTCAAGCTCTCCAAGGCCACCACTCACCTTTGGGCAGCGCCCTCAATGGTGCAACAAGAGCTATCATTTGTTTTACCGTCGCCCACTTTACATATAAGGAATCCTGAGATCAACAGGAGTTAGTTGGAGGGGAAAAAAACCATATGCAATATTAAACACCCCACCTCAATACTGGAGAGCCCAGAAATACTAACAGTAGTTACAGCGAATCTGACCAGCTTTTGTTTTTCCCAAAATGTATGCAACCATATTGCTTTTACAACGTAAACCACATATAATTCAAAAAGAAAAGACTCCTTTTAGATAAGCATCGCTCTCTCCTTGACATCTCTAGCACATCTGGCAAACGTTTCCGCTAAATGTTCTGTCTGATGCACTACAAGGTAGGAAGGGGCAGGATTCGCCAGCCCATTTACAGACAAGGCCAGGAAGAGTGATGGGCTTCGTCCCCAACCTCGAGGTCGCGGGAGTGGAGGGAGGTCGGGGCACACGGCCCCCGATGGCAGGCCCGTGCTCTGTGCAGAGCCGCCATCTTGGTGGGCTGTCGGGGCACCGAGGGCGGCGTGCGCACGGGGGTCTGCCGGCTGTGACCCCTGACCCAGGCCGGGCCCGCCCAGAGCCCTCCCCTCGCAGGCCCGGGCCTACCTGAGCCCAGCCTGTCGCCAGTACGCCACCATGATGTCGCGAGGGGGGGCGCGCTTCGGTACAAATCGCGAGGACACTGTCAATGTCGGAGCAGCCGGCCGCCCAACGACGGAAGGTCAGGCCGGCGGAGCGGAAGGGGCGGGGCCTCGGGAACTGCCAATCTCGCCGCTCTTACCCCGCCCCGCCCGCCAGTAACAGCCCCTGCTGCCCTGCCGCGGAAACCCCCGCCGGCGTCGGAGCCAATGGGGGCGCGCGGCCCGGGTCCAGGTGCCAATCCCCGCGGCGACCGGTCGGCCGCGGCGGCCGATTGGCTCCGCGGAGGCCTCGCGTTTGTGCCCCGCGAGCTTCCGTAGTGCCCCTGGCGAGGGTGGCCGGGGTAGGAGGATGGCTCTCCACCGTCCCCTCTTGCCCCACGGGAACGCGGCATCGCGTGGCGTTGGACCAGGCTGAGAAGCCAGGGCAGTAGCGGCCCAGTCGGCCGCCGCCTCGGTAACGGCTGGGCGACGGGAGAGGGAGCCGCCGCGCATCGGGGTTTTCACCGCGGCGGCCGGCTCTATGTCTTGTTTAGAGGGAGCGGCTGCTGGCTTGGTCCGTCTACTGTAGGAAGACAACTGGATCCTGACCATTTAAACTCAGAGACCAATTGAGCATCCCTACTTTCCCGGAGTTACAGTAAAAATGTACACAGTAGAAACACACGTGGAGCCGACAAGCATGCCAATACTTCCTGACACTTCCTAGTTTTAGGATGTAACCTAGGAGGGGGAAACACAGTGGCCGGAGATGGATTGGGAATAAAAACCGAGGGTGAGAAAGCTGGAGGCACAGCGGCAATGAAAAACCCTCAATATTTCTAATTTAGAGAAGGAAACTCTAACCTTGCAATACAGGCACATTTCATAGCCTATAGCAATTAAGTGTTTTCCTGTATGGAAAAATTTTTTTTTTTGCTCTCCACCTTCATTAAAAAAGAAATTACAATCAGGAAAAGCATAGTTAATAGGAAGTTTTTATTAAGAAAGGTTTCCCTTAATTCAACTTACAGTTTTAACATTAAATAGTTGATAAGATGTGCAGTAGTCTAAGTGTTTAATCTACAGTTTATTCCAGTTTTGTCCTCTTTAATGCAATTTCTTGCTATGTATTTTAGTAAGTCATAAATTACTAGCTATTTAAAAAGATAACATGTTAGAAAATGAAAATCTGTAGAATTTTATCACTAGATCAGAGTAAAAAAAAGGATAAGGAATTTGTTTAGAAATCTTTTATCATTAGGACATTACACCTTTTTCAGAACAAGTCTAATTTACAGAAATGACACATGGCAACTTTATATCAAATATCTGTATTTAGCAATGTTTTGTTTAGCTGAAATGTTACTTCAGTTGTAAAAACCATCTCTGCTTACAAAAAATAATTAGAAATCTTACTGGATTTAACCTGCTTTTACAAATGTCCTAAGAAGTCTTAAGGTAAACAATATCTTACGTAGGAAAAAACAGTAATTTTTTAATAGGTTGCTATACTGTCTCTGTGGTTTATGTACATATATTAGCTGGTCTCTTTCCTAGAAAACCTAACTAGAAGTTTATCACTGAAGTGTTAAAAAATAAAGGCAACAGCTAATCACCTTTTAAAAAAACACTCTGAATGCAACAATTGCCAAGTATCGAAGATATTATTTAGTGCTGACAATTACTTGCTACAAAATATGAAATGAAATTTACTGGATTGTTTTTCCGATTGCAGCTGCCCTCTGGCATCCAAAATAAGGACTTCCCCAAAACCAAATCTGCAGTGCAGTTCCATCAGTGGTTTAGCTTAGGTCAATCCCTTTATTTTCCTTTTATTCTTATTTCTTCCCCACCGCCCCCTACACCCTTGCAGCGGCACCGTGTTATTAAAAACATGAAGTGCTTGGAATTTATGCTTCAGATCAAGACATCACTTGAGCAATTTCAAATGATGCACAGCTCTTCATGTAAAAAAGATGTTTTGTGGTCACAATTACTTCAAAATGTAGTTATATTCAAATAACCTGACATATGCTTTAGCAATTACAGAACCATGATTCTGACACATGGCAATTTATAAGTTAGGCAAATGCGAGATGCTGAAAGATGTGAACAGCCATTCTCCCATTTAAGTTCAGAGTGCTGCAAAATTCAGGTAGTGACTTTATTCTTCAGTTAACGAGCCTGCCCACAGGACAGCACACTAAATCACAAAGACTTCTGGAGGTACAAATCCAAGGTGATGCTTTTACTAAGTTACAAAACTTTGGCAAATCAATACAGTACTCTTGAATACAACACAATCCTGTTTTGTTGGAATCGTATATTACTTTAGTAATTATCTGCATTCCAAAAATATCACTGAAGTACCAAATCAAAGCATTGTGGTTTCTTTTAATGGTGGTTTATAGCAGAGCAAGGTATTTTATACAAATTAATATGGCTTTTAAAAGTATGCAATATCTCCTTTTTTTAAGTGATATTCTTTGTGCATGCTTGTTGAAGTTCAGTGCAACAGGGCAGCCTGTGTCCCCAAAACGGCTCTGCTCTGTTCAGGGGTTGGTCCAAAGCCAGACAGAGTTCCAACGCATGGAAAGCCTTCAAATCCTACCTTGAGGAGATTCAATATGCCAATACCAATTTCAAAGTCCTTTTAGAAAAATCATTACATTTTCACATAAATATTGGAACCCTAAAATAGAAGGTCATTTCAAAGAACACTATTTTCAGATGATCCCTCTTAGTTAGAAGCCCTGCACCTTTTTGTTTTGATCAAAAGTCACATCGACGTTCTCCAGCTTATTACAAAAACAAAAACAAGTCTACCTAAACTATAGTTGTACTTCTTAAATAACAAATAAATACACTGCCAGCGTGGAGACCTGGGGCCGATGCTGCACGCCGCTCTCGCTGTTATTTCTCTACAAATGCGGCTGCCGCCATCGGGGTCCTCATGCTTCCTCTGGCTGAGGCCGTCAGTTCTTCAATCTCAGCGTTTAATTTACGGATGACCCATTCCATGGCTTCTCGGCCCTTAAAAAAAAGTCAGTTCATTTATTGTTCCCAAGTGAGAGCAAAGCAAATCAACTGCACGCTGGGAAGTACCACGGAGTGTTACAGGTATAACCACATAGGCCTCCCGGAACCAATCATTTCTGTCCTGGTTTTCTCTTCTCTGATGCTATATACCAAACATCAAATGTCCTGCGCAACTGGCCTGATCCATGAGCTGATTTTTATTCTGTATGCAAAGATGTTCTCAAAAGAACCCACAATTAACTGACAGTGATGTCTTATCTACTTCATGATTTTCGGGGGGTGAGAATCGTCCACATTTTAACCAAAATCCTATACAAGGCCCCGCAGGATCTGGTCCCTGGCTTTCTTCTTGCCCTTCCCTCTTGGAGAAGGACTGAGAAGAGCATCCCATGCTTCCTCTGTCTCAGGACCTGTGCACATACAGCGCCTCTGCCTGGCCCACTCTTTCTGGCACCCTCACACCTACCCACCCCTCCTGCTGCACTCACCAGAAACATCACGGCGAGAAAACCCCGACCACCCAGCCACGGCCTCATCCAACACTCTCATACCTCCGGGTACCTTTCCTTTCCTAATAACATGCTTCTCAGTATTTAGATCCACGAGGACAGGGACAGCATTTGCTTTGCTCCCCGCCGTATCCCCAGCCCAGCCTAGCACTCTGCCTGACATAGAGAAGCATCTAGTGAGTCTCTTTCAACTGCTGAACGACTATACTACTAAGCATGTATTATAAATAGTGCATTAAGTATCTCTTTCTTTAAATTTACTTCTGTTTTAAACCAATGGAACAAAAATTAGCTCAGAAAGTGGTAGAGGAAACTTTCCAGGTATGAAGGACAGATACGTATTTCTGTGGTATTAAAATCTCTTGGGGAGGACAACTAGGAAAAATTGTCTAAAACAGATCTGGGGAAAGGGTGTGATAATGAACAAGGTTGCTTTAAACAACGACAACACAGCCACATGCTATCGGAGCACTTCCTATGTGCTGGGCCCTGGCCACATGCCTTCCATATGTTCCCTCACTGACTCTTTACACAGACCCTGCAGGCTGGGGAATGAGTCCTCGCTCCACAGATGGGAAATGGAGGAATGGAAAGGTTAAGTGAAATGCCCAGGGTTGGCAGTCTGGTCAGGGTCAGACCCAGAGCCTATGCAGACAGCTGCCTTACACCACAGAGCTCTCCCTGCATGCAGTCCGCGTACAAGGACAAGCATGGATTCAGCGGCCAGCTCTTCCATGAAACGAAAGCAGGCAACAGGAACACGGAGGAAGCAGCTTACTCACTTTATTAGCATTTGAAGATATGGTGCTCGCCATGAGGCCTTCTAGGTAACTGCTGAGGCTCACCCCTTTCACACTGATGATGGCTTCTTGAGTCAAAACAGTTCTAGAACGGAAGACATTTACACAGCTCTATGATGACCTAATTCTCATTTTTTAAAATAAATATTTGGTAAAAAAAAAAAAAAATTCAACCACCAGTGAAATGAATTTGTTAAAAACACTTTTTACTTACTTTTCTGGGTCCTGAGGATGTGGTTTGTATATAAGTCTCTCATCTACTGAAACCATATTTGTAAATGAAATCTATACAATGAAAAAAAACAAAACAAATATAGTCAAACCATTCTGGAAACTAAGATGAAAAATATTTCCAAAATTAACCCCAAAACCAAAATCTACTAGCTAAATATACGAAAAATGAAACAAAAACTCACCAATAAATAAACCACTTTGATACTGCTACAGAAACAGAATTTAAATTTCACTGTTGACTGCCAGCTTTTTAATAAAAATCAATCAATTTGAGAAAAAGCTAGTAACACTAACACTACAGTGTGGGTTTTATCCCCTAGAATGAGCTGGGACCGTGAGAGCAGGAGGGGAAAGCAGCTACCAGCAAAAGGCAGCAGGGAAGTGCTGATTTTCTAAACCACACGGGAAGAACATATATTCATCTGTAAAGCAACTACGAGATAAAAGTCAAAGCCCAGCGGTTCAAAATTAAAACAAAAGGGAGCCAAACTCACATTAGTAGATTTAAGTTCCATTGTCTTCTCTACCGGATCAACCACAGAATGTTCTTGCACGTATGTTTTGGGTCTTGCTGCACCAATAAGCTAATTAAAACATTCAGAATTAACAATCAGAGCAGGAAAAAATTCCTACCAAGTGTATCAATACTTTCTTCTGAAGGTAAAAATGTGTTATAATCTCTTGAACCAAAAACCTGTTTCATAAAAAGCACGAGGAAACAAAGATCAGAAAGGAGGCCCATCTGAGAGTAATGGGAATTCACTCCACGGACGAGTGGAGACCACCAGCTACAAACCCTTTCCCAGAGGCCATAAGGAACCAGCCCACTGTGAATGCATGCAGGGAGAGCGGCACGTGGGGACTGCCACGGTGTGACAATGGGCGGTGGAGCTCAGCTACGGAAATCAAGGATGTGGAGGCAATGCAGCATCTAAAAAAGACCACAGAGCCCAAGAGCAATTGCCAGTATCTTCCTAGAGAGGGTGCAGGGGCTCCCTGGTTCAGACAAACAGCCATCTCGTGGAGGAGGACGCCCCGTGCCAACCGCAGCCCCCGCAAGCCCGCTCAGCTCGGTGCCTCCGCCATCTACCAGAGTGGTTTGTGCAAAGGAAGCAATCAGAGAACTCCTGCTCAGAAACGTGCATCTGTTTATTTTCTGAGTCGACCCACCTTCTAGAGAGAACCTCTACAGAAAAGTGGACCCAGTAATCACCCCAGTGTTTCTGTCACATGATGGTAGACTGGCATTCTAGTTTCCTGCTGGTTAAAGCCTGCTCGCTCGTCACTCGACAGTTCTGTTCATCGCAGAGGAGTACCAGAACTTGGGTGGGACAAATGTGGCAACAGCAAGGTCTGAGGATATACTCTTTACTCAATGTGTGCAAGCCACCACTGACCACAGGAGCTGTTGGCCAGCAGTCAGGACCAGACACTCCTTCTACATCTTATTGTTGGTCTCACAAGTTGCTGGCAAAAGCAGATTTACCTCCTTTCAGATTCTCCAGCATTAGCTGGCTTCCTTCAGAAGGTTTTATCAGTTCGTCCATAAAGACTGTACTAATATTTCCAACTCGTTATACACTTATAACTCTAGTTCGTTATAAGACAATTTGGACCGATGCAAAGATGACATTCAGAACGTGCCCCCACAAACCTATCTGAAATTCTAATGTGGTTTAGAAACTTCTCCACAGCAGCCATATTTGTGCAGGCGAGAAGACCCACTCACAGATTTCACGATGGAGGGCAGGCCCCACTCTGTGCTGAGAAGCCGGTGGCTGTGCAGCTTTCCAGAGGGATCCACGTGTCTGTGCAGGACGTCGACGCCAACGACGTTAGGGTTCATCGGGTTGGGGTATTTCTGCATTGCAGCTGTCGTGACCATTTCCCATGGGTGGCTGCCAGCATGAACCAAAAAGACCCAACATTTTAAAAGATACACACCACTTACACAACTGTATAACCCATCAAATTATTCTTTTTTGAGAACCGAATTAATTTAACTGAACTAACTGAAGTTTAATTAGTTTACCTAGGAAAAATTCCTTTCTGAAACATCAGCCAAGTGAAGATTTTGGGGGACCAGTCTACATTTTTACCATGTATTTCTGCAGCTCCCGGCTACATGGTGGAACTGATGTCTCCAATCATCACCACAGCTTAGACAGCATTACAGTACAGTTTCTAAAACACTATTTCCTGTTTACCATTATCCACTTTCACATGTAAATTTTGTTCTTAGAATCACTGATTCAGAAAAATATATTTAAAAATTATATTCTATAGAGATCAGCAGCAAAAACCGTGATTATTATGCCGTTTCTTTCATCCGACCCCAATTCTATGAAGGTATAAAGAAGCAACAAGAGTAAGACAGCTTATAGGCACTGTAAACTCTTACAGGTATTACAAAAAGAGCCAAAGCATTACTGATTTAAATGCCATGATATTAAAAATGCATTTTTCTCTATATTAAGATAATAAACAACAGTGTCCCCTCCAAGTCCATTTTTACCCACTGTTTCTCTCAAAGGAGTGATTCTGACTTGTCTTAAAAAAGGTCACTCAATACGGTAACATGTTCTTACGGCACTCCGCACGTGTTATTTGCTAATATTCCCTCTTAATATACTAAGCACCTACTTATCACCTAGGATTCAAATGGACATACTGTCATATCATTGGAGAACTTGCAGCCTATTTATTTTCTTGAAAAAGTGCGTGTATTTGCGCGATTCAAAATGTGACATACATGTGTGCACTTTACAGCTTATGGAATAAGATGCTCATACAAAAGACAGCCTTTTTGAAAGAGCCCCCTGTTAAGTACAACGAGTGTTAGGGGTGACGATCCACCTAAGTCAGATTCTAACCCCTGCGCTCACACTGTCCGTATTCACATAAAGGAGAAGACCAGACCTGGAAGGGGTGTTTCGAGCTACACTGACTGATAAACCACAACACTACTCTTGACTTTTCTAAAAGCAAAACAGGTGGACATTCCTCTATTTCAACTTTTCAGAGAACTCACACTGACAACCACATCTTGTCGACAAAAGGAAAATCCCAGCACTATTCACCTCCCAGAACTCTGGACAACCAGTGCCGTCGTTTTTAATGTTTTCATGTTCTCGATGATATTCTACAAACGAGCCTTATTCTGTTTTTAATCTCAAGCCTTATTCAGCAATCAAGGCAGGTATATACATGGAGCTGCTTCATAAATCCAAACCGTCCCCACAAAGAAAAGTGATGCAGGCCCAGCACTCTGATTGTTACCAAGGCAACTATCTAAAATGAAAATCGGGTGAACCTCTTCCCCGTCTTCATCCAGCCATATACCACGGTTAGCTGACTTCCATGCACTTATCTCTTCCCTCAACCCCTCGGAAAAATTAACAATTGCGTGGCTTCAGGGTGGTTATGCATTAGTTGTAATTTAGTCCCTCTCTCCTCTTAGCCAACCTGAAAACATCGACGTTGACTTAGCTTGGACTAAGACTTCTCAGGGAACACGTTAACTAGCTCAAAGGTTACAAAGGATGCACACTGCCATTAACAGTCTCCCGGCAAGTACCTTTAACTGTCTTATTAACAATTAACTTTTATGTAGTTATGTGAAAAAGAACCCACAATGAAAGACACCCAGCCACGGAGGCCACAGCACCAAAGTGGAGCTGGAAGAACCTGCCTGTGGCTTACTGATTTACAAACCCGCCCAGTTCCCTCACCTATAAAACGAGGTTAGGCACACAATGCCACCGAGGCAGCAACAACGTCTGCTTCATCTACCAAAATGCCACCAATCCATAGCACAATGCCTGGAACACATGAAGCACTAATGTTTTTTGAAGGAATCAATGAATGGCTTCAACAGGGCACTGACTACATGTTAGCTCCCTTCTTCCCTGATCAAATATGATGAAGACACAGAATGACCACTTAGAGGGTGCTGGCAGATAGCGACTTCAAGATGAAAACACAGGAGAATGATGTAAGCTGGAAGGGGAGGCGACGACTTAATTTCAGGGATGCTGAGTTTGACATGCCCGGAGACATATGGATAAAGATGCCTGCTAAGTTCCTGAAAATAAGAATCGAAAGTTCAAGAGAGGCTAGAGCTGAAGGTACAGACGTGGGTGCCAAAGATGGGTATCAGCTGGGACCTGGGCCAAACAGCCCAGATTATCTGGGAAGAAAGCACATGGCAGGGCTTCTTCTCCCCAGACGCGGACAGTGTTTACGTGGGTGTGTCCACCTCCTGGGAGGAGGGTCCCAGAGGCTTCACCAAATCTCAGAGACCTGTAACAAAAAGAGAGAGAGAGAGATACAGGGAAAAAAAAGGATTGAGAATTACTGATGAAACTTAAGACAGAAGGCCAACAGTAGGCTCTTATCGGACATTTACACTGAAGGAGAGGAGGGAAAAGTTGAAGACAAGGGCAAGAGGAGTAGAGAGCTGGCTAAGGGACACACCAGACAGAGGAGGGTTAGGGAAGATAAAGAAGAAAAAAGTTCTAAGGAGACACAGTGTGAAGAACCCCTGAAGCCTTCCCAATGAGAACAGGATTGAAAGAAATCACCCACGGTCCCAGGTGCTGAAATTGAGTAGAGAAGGAAGGGCTATGGTTAAAGATAGTCAAAAAGACTACAAAATTAAGGTCCCTCCTCTGCTCCCCTCCAAAAGACTGGAAACATTAGAGAGAAAAGGTTCCTTATGATCTTAATATTCTACACTTTCCAGTATACGGCGGTCTCTTGGATGTGTCTGATTCACTAGTATGTAAAAATGTTTCAACTTCTCTCAAAATTGCTCTCAGAAACACTTTTTAAAAATCAAGTAAAATATAATGCAGAACCATAATAATAAAAACAGGGTGGCAACGATCGCAAGATCAGTGGACACAGCAGATAGCTCAGAAAATCATTCCACTAGGAGTCACGAGACTGTTTATGACAAACATGGCATCTCAAATCAGTGAGATGATGACGGATTAGATGGGAAACCGATTATTTATTTAGGGGAAAAACTATATAGCTGCTTGTATTTGTGACTCTCTTGTATATGCAACCATGAAAACCGAAGAACTTTTAATTCCTAACATCCAACTGGTTTAAGGCCTATTTTTGTTCCTCGTGGCGCCGGGGATACCTCACACTGACTGGTAGGCCCTAATGACACTATCCACCCTCTCATCTCTCAGATGGCAATGAGTAACCCAAGGTCACACTTGGTGGGGAGCCACAGGTAAACTGTGGGCTCCAAATCCAAGGCTGGCTCCCTAGGTCAAGGAGCTGCGGGAAAGGTTTCGCATCCTGTTGGCCTGAGTTCATCCGAAATTCAGATTCCGAGCTAAGCACTCCGCCCGAAGGGTGGCCGGGCAGCTAGACTCTTACCATGCCCACGTCTCCCTCTGTGATAGATCCTCGGGCCCACGTCCCAGCAGGGTTTTGGAAGGCCGGAAGTTGGAAACCACGAGCGTTGTCAAGCCCACGTGCTCCGCGATGCCCCCACGACCCCGGCAGACCTCCCGGGCCGGAAGTGGCCCCTTCTCTCGCCCCCTGCGCCCGTGACGGGGCCTGTGGGCCTGGGGCCTCCTCTACTGGGCCCGCCCACGGGGTCGTGACCTTGGCGCCCCTGCCCCCAGAACACTGTGGGGCCCAGACTCAGCTCTCCTCACTAGGCCCGACGCCTGGAAGCTTCCCGAGGACGCTCCCGCCTCGCCCCGACTCCAGGCCGCACCTACCCACTCACCCCCAAACTCACTCAAAGACGTGCTCAGACGTCCAGATCTTCATGGTGCCGGCGACCTAGGCGATGTCCGGGCGGAACCAGGGGACAAAGAGGAAAAGAGGCAACACCTGCCCCCGCCCCGCCCCCCAGCCACCCCGGCCGGCGGGCAGCGCGCAGACGCAGTGGGCCGACGCCCGGACGTCCCTGACACGCTGCCCCACGCCCTATCCCGTCCGGGTTTTGCCCCAGCCTTGCGCGCGGCGCAACGACGCCCCGCCCCTTAGCGCCGGGCGCACTGCGCTGGCGCAGTTCCGGGGCAGCTCCCGGGGGCCGCCGCAGTGGGCGCTGTGCTGCGCAGGCGCGGCATACGGCCGCCCCGCCCCCTCGCCGGCGTCGCGGGGAGCGCCGACCTCTGGCCCAGTTGGGGCGGGCCCAGCCGGTGGATGGGCTGGTCGCATGTTGTCGTGTCTGGCTGGGCCATTCTTTGCCTTCTGTTGGAAGGCCGGTGTAGGGGTCCAGTCGGGCTATTTGCACACGTAATCCCTGTGGCGCTCACTTCAGCAGAGTCTCTTGGCGCCCTTAGTAGAATGTTCCTCCCACCTCCTGTCTCATCCCAGGCTGTGGTGGGTCCAAGGTCAACCAGTCAACGCCCCACCAACCACCCAACCAGTCAGCTCTGTGCTCGTTCAACTTGCCCTTCAAGAGATGATGACCTTTGGTGGGGATATGACATACCAACATGGCGGAGTCAACATCAGACAGTCTGGTTAATTCCCCAGAGAGCTGGAGAAGCGGGTGTAGGTGTTGGATGGATAGACGCAAAACTTCGTGACAGGGCAGGCAGGCGTTGCGCTGGCTTTAGACTGGTGGGTCTTGGCTCAGATGTACTCCCCCAAGAGACGCCTTCCGTGACCCTGGTTTCTTAGCAGATCCTCAAGGCCCAGAGCTCCGTCACAACTGTCCGTTGCATTTTTTGGTAGCACTTACCACTCTCCGAGATCATCTTGTTTATTAATTTAACTTCCACTCAGACGTAAGTCCTCGAAGGCAAGAATCTTGCTGTTTTGCTCAGTAATGATTCTCAGTGCCCTGTATACTGTGAAGGCTCAATAATGACTGGTTGACAGATGAAATAATCAATAGCTATTTGTGGAATGAATTAGTTAATGGAATCAACTAGTCTATTTGTTTAACTTCCGCTAGAATGTAAGCCCCTGAGGGCGAGGTTCAACAATCTCTGTGTACCTCCATAATAATTGTTGCATAAATGAATGAATGACTGAGAAAGGAGGGGCAGAAGGAGATAAGCCGTGTCCAGTGGACATATTGCTTGGCCTCATTTTACCTAGGGTAAGGCCCCCATCTCCCTTTCCTCACCCTACGCCCCACACCTTGTACCTCCTAACGGAACAATTTGCCGTTTTAAATGATGCCTGTGGAGGAAAAGCCTTTACATCTGTTTACTTAGAAGCTAGTGGGAAGCGCTGCCTCATTCTTGTTCTTAGCTTGCTTGATTGTTAAAAACAAATAAACGTCAGGTTAATTTAGGAGGAAGGCTAAAATTTTAAAATAGCTGAAGCCTTTTATATAGAAAAAGAAAAACTACATTAGACAGGAGAGAAATAATATGGTTGGGTAGTTGCTAAGTGCAATTTGTGGTACATAAGATCTTTTTTTTTTTTTTTTTTTTTTTAAAAAAAAAAAAAAACCTTCGGTACTTAGAGATAATGCTTTCAGGGCTGTGAAGAGCGCCACAGTCTTGATTAAGACGCTAAGTTAACGTTGCTGGCTGTTAAAAACACTGGCTCGGGAACCATCAGCACAGAACAGCCTGTCCCTGCTATTCCTGGAGCTCCGTGAAGCTATTACCATCCAGGATTCCTATTCTGTTTATTTTAGAGAATGTTATTCTGCCCCCTAGTTCAAGATTTCTATTTTTTAAAGTCATCAAAATTAAATGACACCCGCCCCACACACATTCACATATTATATCAGTCTATTGATTTTACTTACTACATCTGCAGTGACGGGAATGGGGGCATGGAAGGATGGGGATCCATGACCCAAGTATCTTTTCCATGTGTCTCCCCAAGGTGGTAATAATACCACCCCGTACTTGGATTTGGAGAGCAAGACCTTCACATATATTATCTCCCGCAGACACTCTTAGAGATGCACCGAAACAAAACCAAAAAAAAAAAAAAAAAAAACCCATTGTCTGTTGAGTCTATTCAGACTCGTAGTGACCCTATAGGACAGGGTAGAACTGCCCCATAGGGTTTCCAAGGAGCAGCTGGTGGATTCGAACTCCTGATCTTTTGGTTAGCAGACAAATACTTAACCACTG
Organism: Dugong dugon; assembly: GCA_030035585.1. Lineage (NCBI taxonomy): Eukaryota > Metazoa > Chordata > Mammalia > Sirenia > Dugongidae > Dugong > Dugong dugon. The sequence continues at coordinate 4,918,631 of CM057461.1, read as the reverse complement.
CACCACCAGGGGTCCTAGAGACACACAGAGGAAGCAAATGAATGGGTTTTAGATACCTAAGCTTTGTATCACTGACACTGTCTCTCAGATAAGCCAAGTCATTAGCAGGTCATTAAGTGGACTTGAAATTAAATAGGTGACTGGCTGTAATGGCTCTTGCCTGAGGGATGACACACGATCTGGTCCCCAGGCCCTTCCTGTTGGGATTCCTCCTACCCAGCCCTGGGCCTGGATCAAGGAAGAAGGCAGATGTGACTCCTAACTAAAAGGAACATCACCTCTGTCTGGGGAACCAAGATGCAATAACTAGAGGCTGTTTAACAGCTGAACACAGTGAGGCTGACCTTACAGAGGGCAGAGCGCTCAGAGCAGAGAGACCCATGGCTATGAGCTGCATGCAGCCCCTTGGGGAGGCTTCGTGGAAGTTGGGGGCGGGGGGCACCTTCCTGGATGACAGAGAGTTTGGTTTTGGGGCTGAGATCCGGGGCTAATTTTTGAAGAGGCTGGGAGCATTGCCAACATTAGTGGGTCTCAGAGAGAGGCCTGGCAGGTGAGGTGGGAGTTGCCACACCTGCTCCAGCATCAGCGGGTCCCAGCTCCTTCTGTTTCCAAACTTCAGTGGTTTACACACCGTTTTCACAACTGCCCTCTCTGTGTTCCACTTATTACTTAGTTTTTTATGTCAACTCCTTTACAAATATACTTTAAATGGAAATTTTAACCACTGCAGATAGAAAACCAGTAATTTTTTCCCTTCCTGATACACATGAAAGATATAGCCATTAAAATAAGACAGGAAGCCCCGTGGGCCCCCTTGCAGCTTTTCATATACTCCAGCAGTGGGTGTGTCTCACTTTGGGGCCGATTTCCAAGCATCCCGGCTGCTCTTTTGAAGCTTATCCATTCTTCTTGAACCCCAAACCCACTTTTTCCTCTGAACCTCTCACAATGACTTCTATTTCTGAATTCACTGCAGACTTCTTCAGCTTCTTTCTCCTCCTTCTTAAAATGCCTTCTATTCTCATTAATCCTTTCCATATTTCTTCTTGTCTCAGAGAACATATCCTTTCTCGTTTCCAATACTTTTGCCTTTGATCCCTTCATTTATTCATTCAACAAATATCTATTCATAATCTATTTGGGGTCATCTCTATAGTATGAAAGGGGCCCTGGTGGCCCAATGGCTAAGTGCTCGGCTGTTAACCAAAAGGTTGGCTGTTCGAACCCACCAGTGGCTCCAAGGGAGAAAAGACCTGGTGAGCTGTTCCCTCCCATAAAGATTGCAGCCTAGGAAATCCTATGGGGTGGTTCTACTCTGTCCTATAGGGTTGCTATCGGTTTGGAATTGACTCTAGGGCACACAACAACAATCCCATGGAGCTTCTACTATACCACTGGTTCTCAGCCGGGTGATATCCCCCCAGGTGGCATTTGGCAAATTCTGGAGATGTTTTTGATGTCAGGAATGGAGGGGAATGCTACTGGCATCTAGTGGGTAGAGACTAGGGATGCTGTGCAACAGCCCACAATGCACAGGGCAGCCCCCACAACCAAATAATATCTGGCCCCAAATGTTGATAGTGCTGTGGTGGAGAACCTGTGGGTTGACAGGCTCCATCTTTGTCCTCCTAGCCCCCATTTCACTGGAACCCTATAGCTACAACGGTTCCTCGCTGTCCTTCAAGAGGCCATGCATTTTCACACCCTTAAACTCTGTACATGGTGTTCTCTCTGCTCAAAATGCACTTTACCCTGTTTCGCGGTGAAAAGTCTTACTCTCGAGACTCTGAGCAAATACTCCACTCCCTCTGAGCTCCTCACTGATAGGCCTCTCCCCTAGCTCAACACAATGCTTTGTTTCTGCTTCTGTGTTCCTGTTGGCATTTCATATAGACCTTTGTTATGACACATTGTAGTATAACTGCCATGTGTGTTTGCAACTGCAATTTAATACACAAAATGGCGACTTCCATGTTGGAGGGAGCGAAGTCATCCTTATCTAACTATTCACTATTTTAGCCCTCAGTATCATGGGGCCACATGGGGAAGCAAGAATCATCCTAGCATGAAAATATTCACTACTGAACCAAATACTTTTAAAATTGGTGCCTGCGAAAACACCAGCATAGATCTTTGTCTGTCGAGCCCAAGTGTCTGCTGGTTGGTCTCTCACTGGTGGTCCAAGGATGAAAACATAACGATGATGGTTTGAAAAGGGAAACTGAAATTCTTGGAAAGATGAAAGTTTTCATCAAGTTGATGAGAGCGATGTTTAAGAACTCTTCAATCATCCCCTACACAACCGGCAGGTGACTTCCTACGGCAGTTAACACTTGAGAAAATCAACAAGGGATGATTCCCAACGGAAAAGGATGTTAAAAGACAATGATTTGAATAGCCAAGGATTGGGAGAGGTGCTTAGGAAAACTGATGAAGTCCTTGAATATTTCTGAAAAGATGTCCATCACCAGGATTGGGCTGTGAAATGCAAACATGAAGTGTGGTGCTAGCATACAGTTTGGTGGTGAAAATTATGCCAAAAAATAGCACTTGACTTATTCTATGTAATAAGAATTTTCAGACTTACAATTTTAATCTAAGTCTTTATATATTAAAAAAAACCAAACCCGTTGCCGTCGGGTCAATTCTGACTCATAGCAACCCTACAGGACAGAGTCGAACTGCCTCATAGGATTACCAAGGAGCACCTGGTGGATTTGAACCCCCAACCTTTTGGTTAGCAGCCGAACTCTCAACCACTACACCACCAGGGTTTCCATATATATATGGGTGTGGGTGTGGGTGTGTGTATATGTGTATATATATCATGTTTGTCTATTAATATCTATCTATATAGCCTTATTATTTTATCATTTTACATTTCTTTCTTTTTTTTTAGACAATGATTCAGCGACTTTTTTTTCCCATTACTTACTATGGAATTTTGGTCTCTGTTTTTCAGGAGGTTCACTTTCAATGGGTTTTATTGGGCACCAGTTATACACTGAAAATGAGAGCTTTCTTAAACCCCAAGAGCTAGGACTATGTGGGGAAAGCAATGGCTAACTTCTTGGGGAAGATTTCTTGAGATCTAAACTTGGTTTTGAAAGTTAAATAGGATTTTTCTAGGAAGAGAGAAAAGGGGAAAAATGTATTCCAAGCAGAATAACATAAGAAAAGGCCTTGGGGCTTGGTAGTAGAAAGGGACCAGGAAGTAGTTTTATTGGCTGGAGGGTAAGGTGCTTGAACAGTAAGCTGAAAAATAGACTGGGCCAGGTTGACCAGCACCTTAAGGGAGTGTGGACTTTATCCTGTAAGCATTGAGGAGCCATGGAGGGCATTTAAGCAGATAAGTGATGTAATTGGAGCTGTAGTTTAGATTAGGCTAGTGTTTCCCAGAATGCATTTTGTGGTAGGTTAAAGATGGCTGAAAGTTCTTTGCTACTCCTCCCATTGCAAGGTGGAGTCTATTTCCCCTCTGTTTGAATCTAGGCTGATCCTGTGACTTGTTTTGAGCAACAGAATGCGACAGAAGTGATGTTGTGTTATTTCTGAGGCTGAATCTTAAGATAGCTACATTTTTGTGCACTTGAAAGTTCCTTCTTGGAACCAAGTTGCCATACTGTGAGAAGCCAAGCCACATGGGAAGACCATTTGGAGTAGAACTGAGGTGTTCACCCCCAGCTGAGCTTCCAGCTGGCAGCCAGCGCCAACTTCCACTGTGTGAGTATGCCATCTTGGATGCTCCAGCCCAGTTAAGCCTCCTGCTGACTGCAGCCCAAGTTGGCATCACGTGGAGCAGAAGGCCACCCACAGAATCAGCAGAGATAATGAACTGTTGTTGTTTTAAGCCTAGATTTTCATAGGGTTTTTCACATGACAATAACCCAAAACCCAAGTCTGTTGCTGTCCAGTTGATTCCAACTCATAGTGACCCTGTAGGACAGAGTAGAACTGCCCCATAGGGTTTCCAAGGCTGTAATCTTTATGGAATTTTTCTCCTGCCACATGACAATGTTGTTGTTAGGTGCCATGGAGTTGGTTCCGACTCAAAGCGACCCTATGTACAACAGAACGAAACACTGCCCAGTCCTGTGCCATCCTCACAATCATTGCTATGTTCGTGCCCACTGTTTCAGCCACTGTGTCAATCCATCTCCTTGAGGATCTTCTTCTTTTTCACTGACACTCTACTTTACCAATCATGATGTCCTTCTCCAGGGACTGGTCTCTCCTGATAACATGTCCAACGTATGAGATGAAGTCTTGTCATCCTTGCTTCTAAGGGGCATTCTGGCTGAACTTCTTCCAAGACAGACTTGTTCATTCTTCCGGCAGTCCACAGTATATTCAGTATTTTTCATCAACACCGTAATTCAAAGGCATCAATTCTTTGGTATTCCTTATTCATTGTCTGGCTTTTGCATGCATATGAAGCAATTGAAAATTGGGTCAGGTGTACCTTAGTGCTTGTTTGGTTTCTTGACTGCTGCTTCCACGGGCATTGATTGTGGATCCAAGTAAAATGAAATCGTTGACAACTTCAATATTTTCTCCATTTATCATGATGTTGCTTATTGGCCCAGTTGTGAGAATTTTTGTTTTCTTTATGTTCAGGTGTAATCCATACAGAAGGCTGTAGTCTTTGATCTTCATCAGTAACTGCTTCAAGTCCTCTTCATGTTCAGCAAGCAAGGTTTTGTCATCTGCATATCACACGTTGTTAATGAGTCTTCTTCCAATCCTGATGCCTCATTCTTCTTCATATAGTCCAGCTTCTTGGATTATTTGCTCAACATACAGATTGAATACGTATAGTGAAAGGATACAACCCTGATGAAAACCTTTCCTGATTTTAAACCACGCAGTATCCCCTTGTTCTGTACAAGCGACTGCCTCTTGGTCTATGTACATGACACTTGTGATTACATTGAACCACCTAGATAATCCAGGATAATCTACCATCTCAAGATCCTCAAATTAATCATATCTTCATGGTAAGGTAACCTATTTACAGGTTCTGGGAATTAGGACGTGGATATCTTTGGGAGACCATTATTCAGTCTACCATGGTGACCAAAAAGAGTCAAGTTTAAAAAAGAAAAATCAAGTTGTTAATAATCTGGTTGCTACATAGCATGAACATGGCCAAGAAGAATGGGAGTGGTGTGGGAGGAGCTGTAGTTGGGGAATGGCTGGTTTAGGTGGCTGGGGCATGGAGCAGGGGCTTGAGAGCAGGGATGGGGTGGCAGTTGGGGGTAGGAAGATCATCTAGGAGAAAGATACAATAAGTACTTAGGGTGAGAAACAGCAAGGGCACAGGTGGATAGAGGGGATCGAAAAGTTAGAGCGTGTGTGCTCTTACTTTTCCACGTTGTGACCAAGCTTTGTTGTCAACAGTTGCTGTAGAGTTGATTCTGACTCATGGCGACATCGTGTGCAGAGTAGGACTGTGCTCCATAGAATTTTCAACCCTATGAGCTTTCAGAAGCAGATTGCCAGGCCTGTCTTCTGAGGCACCTCCAGGAGGGTTCAAACTGCCAACCTTTTGATTAGTAGTTGAGTGTTTAACCATTTGCACCCACCCGTAGTCCTTACAAAATAGAGAGCCAAGATGGTGCACTGGCTAGGGCCATGAAATAAGCCAGAGCAAAGCAACCTGTGCAGCTGAAGCTGAGACCTCCACATCCCTGTGATCTCTCCTACCTGGGGGATTTAACCAGCCATAGGAAGAGAGACCAGAAAGCAGCAGGGGCCCAGAGGGGCTGGCTGAGCCTTCCAAGCCTGGAGCCCACCACCCACTATTTCTGCCATGAGGACCTCCACATTCAGGATTCTCACCTTTCTTATAATTTAACAAGTATCCAGAGTCAAATTCAATTTAATTCTCATTAGTGATTGAAGATTTGGGGTAATTATTCAGAACTTCCTATGTGTATAATGGTTTGTTTGTTTTTTTTTTTTCCCTATTTACCTAAGTCTCTAACCAAGTTATCCCTAAATTCCTGCCATAAGAAATGAATCTCTTCTGCTGGAAGGACTTTGACTATTCCAGTAATTCTTCATCTTGATAAATTAAGGGTAATTTCTTAAAGCTAAATCAATTTGTCTTACTAGCAACTGCCCATAACTGGGCAGCCCGTATTGAAACTGGCTTGACTCTCTTTCTATGCTAAAAGCTTTTTCTATGAAAAGAATGTCTCTCGTAGACACACACACTCACACACAGTCACACGCACACCCACACCCACCCACCCACACACAGTATAAAACCCTGCCAGGAATCCTTACCGGGAAAATAAAAATGTCGCCATCAATTGTGTGCCCTTAGATGAACGGGCCTTTGATCCTTCCTTTCACATTTATTTAATTTGTTTTGTCAGGTCCCTATTACTTCATCAGGAGATGGAAGCGGTGGAAGGAGGCATCCTTGGCCAACTGCCCAGTGCCCGAAGTCCAAACAAGGTTCACCGTGCATTGGCGTGGACTTAGATATAAGTTGCACTTTTCTTTTCCTGTATAGAAGAAGTTTCTTATTTGAAGTCACTCAGTTGGTGACCTGCTGTCTTTTGACCACGGCCACATAGTGGGGCAATCACCCACCTTTCATGTAATCAACAGGCAGGGATGACATCTGTCCACTGCCTTCTTTGTGAGAGGCACAATTGTTGTTGTTAGGTGCCATTGGGTCAGTTCCAACTCATAGCGACACCATGTACAACAGAAAGAAACACCACCCAGTCCTGCGCCATCCTCACAATCTTTGCTCTGCTCGAGCCCATTGTTACAGCCACTGTGTCAGTCCATCTCATTGAGGACCTTCCTCTTTTTCGCTGACCCTCTACTATGTATGATGTCCTTCTCCAGGGACTGGTCCCTCCTGATAACGTGTCCAAAGTAAGCAAGATGAAGTCTCACCATCCTCCCTTCTAAGGAGCATTCTGTTTGTACTTCCTCCAAGACAGATCTGTTCCTTCTTTAGGCAGTCCGTGGTTTACAAAAGGGCACAGCACCGGGCTCTTCGGAGACATTCTGCAGCTCCCTCCATTTTGCTGCAGACAGATTAGTTCTCCATCTTTGCTGGAAGCCAAGCAGCCCATGCAGAAACAGGCTGGGCCTTTTGGGGGCGCCCTTCCCAGCACTCCTGCCCCAAAGGGCCTTGGAAATGGAGTTACACCTGCAGCTGCATGTTGGCTGGGGATAGATCCAGACAGCTCCTTTTTGGGTGGCCTATTCTTGCTCGACTTTATCTTGGTGACCTTCTGGATATAACATTTCAGGGAGGACAGCATGAAGAGGGAGTGGAGAACAATTACAGCCACAATCCACTTCCTGAAAACAGTTCAGCTGAGCTATGGTTTCAAAGGATCAAACCGCCACCTCTTTCAAACCCCTGGGGCTGGACTCAGCCAACCCACTGAATAATGAGTACCTGGGCAGTATTCAAAGATTAATAAATATCTTGTCTTTCTCCAAAGAAGCCCAGAGCGCTTCCTACATATTCTCTCATCTGCCAGTGTGACATCCTGTAAAGAAAGGAAGGAGGAACTATTCTTTTTGTTTACAGTTAGAAAATGGAGGCAAAGGGATGTCAGGGCCTTCTCTGTCTCCCGTGCCTTCCAATTCCCAGTCTTGTTGTCTCATTGCTAGATCCTGGGCCCGGGCAGAGGGTGACCCAACAAAACCTTCTTTAAGGCATGTCCTTGTTTCTCCAGTACTAGGTAGCAAGGGCAGCAGCGCCAAGCTCGGTTGTGTAAAATCAGAGCGTGACCTGCTGGCTTACCCTTCTTCATGCTGTAAGAAGAAGAGTGGGTTACTATGTTTTAACAGAGATGGAAGTGTTGGATTCTAGGCACAGAATCTGGGATGTTGTTGTTATTGTGTGCTATCGTATTGATTCCAACTCAAAGTGACCCTACAGGACAGAGTAGAACTGCTCTATGGGGTTTCCAAGGCTGTAAATCTTTACAGAAGCATCTTCTTCCTGCAGAGTGGCTGGCGGGTTTAAACTGCCAACCTCTTGATTAGCAGTCAAGTGTTTTAACCACTGCACCAGCCGGGCTGCCTAACAACATGCCATATTTATCAACGGGGTCAACAGGCTTGTGGACAGGTTTAGGAACCTGGACAATACCCTGAATGGAACTTGCAAGGCACAAAATGAAGGTCCCACAGCCATAGAGAACACAAGGAGATGAGGAGAGGACCAGTGGGTGCCCAAGTGTGAGCGGTGCCCCCGACCCCTCTACGGGTCCCAAGGCCACATCTAGGGAGACTGGTCTTTGAGGCAAGAGTGAAGAAGGACAGCACGCTGGTGGGCAGCTCAGAGTAGGCCTGGAGCGAGGGGTATGCTTGTAGCCCAAACTGCTTTTGTTTGAGAGAACAACTGTTGGCTTGGGCCTGTGGCCAAGAAAGAAAATGCCGAGCCACGTCTCCTTGGCCCTATTAGAAGTGGGGGAATGATGGATTAGAAGACAACCAGCCAGCCCTGCATATTGCTTTACTTGTTGTGTGCTGCAAATTTGTTGAATGTCAAAATGTACCCAAATTCACCCTGTTCCTTCTACTTCCATTTTTCATCGAAGTAATCGACAAGTGCATGCACTGTAACCGCTGGGAAGTAAGACATTTTCTTAAGAGCTAGTACTGAGATATGAAGCGTGAGCTCCAACAGAAATCATCACCTATTACAGGGCACGTGTTACGTTAAACAATGGTGAAAATGTTATGAGTAACTGTAAGTTGATGGATGATAATGGAATCCTAAATTCACATAAGATCTTTCTTCCAAACACGCCAGACACCTCACAGATGGGGAAACAGAAGCACCAAGATCCATGTGCTGAGTGAAATTAGATCATAACTTAGGTTTCTAGTCTTTTTTTTTCTTTTCTGACTTGTCTATTAACTAAGAGTTGTTATTGTTGGTTGCTGTCAAGTTGATTCTGACTCATGGTGACCTCATGTGTGCAGAGTAGAACTACGATCCATAGGGTTTTCAAGGCTGTGACTTTTCTGAAGCAGATTTCCAGACCTGTATTCTGAGGTACCTCTGGGTGGGTTCGAACCACCAACTTTTCAGCTAGTAGTTGAGTGCTTAACTGTTTGCGCCACCCAGGGACTCCTTCACTAGGAGTGTTGTTGTTGTTGTTGTTGTTGTTGTTGAGTGCTGTCACATCAATTTGGACTCATAGAGACCCCATAGGGCAGACTCATAGAACTGCCCAATAGGGTTTTCTTGGCTGTAATCTTTATAGAAGCAGCTCTTTCTCCCTCAGAGCTGCTGGGTTTGTTCGAACTATCGCTAAGAGTAAACCAAAAAAACCAAACCCATTGCCATTGAGTCGATTCCAACTCACAGTGACCCTATAGGACAGAGTAGAACTGCCCCATGAGGTTTCCAAGGAGAAGTTGATGGATTTGAACTGCTGACCTTTTTGTTAGCAGCCAAGCTCTTAACCACTTCACCACCAGGCCTCTGTTGCTAAGAGTAGTAACGTAGAAAAAACCTGCTTTAAGAAGTAATTTCAATGATTTCTCATTTCTTCAAATGGCACTGAGTATAATTCTGAATAAGATGGAATCCTCAAAGAGCTTTCATTATTTACTCCAGCCAGCTGGTACTTCAGCACAAATACATTCATGTATTTACATGTTTAACCCATTGTATATGGTGCGATGGTGGTGCAGTAGTTAAGAGCTTGGTTGCTACCCAAAAGGTTGGTATTGCGAATCCAACAGCCGCTCCTTGGAAACCCTGTGGGGCAGTTTTTCTCTGTCCCATCAGGTCACTATGAGTTGGAATCAACTTGACAGCAACAGGTTTATCAGTTGTATATCTATTAAAATTACGCTTTGGGGAATCGTGATTTATTTGAAAAGTTAACATAAAATCTTTTAAATTTTAGGCAACATTAATGGAAAATAAAAAAATAGTTTTAATTTTCTTTCAGATAGCACTGATCACTTATAAACTGTAATGAAAAACATCTTAAAATATGGAATACATAGGTGGGAATCTTCATAAGAATCAAATAGGATCTACATGAAGAGAATCATAAAATTTTTCAGAGACATAAAAGGAAACTTGAGCAGAGGGAGACATACCATGCTCTTGGGAAGAAAGATTGAATGTTTTGATGTTGTCAATTCTCCCCAAATTAGATTAATGAAATTTCAATCAAAATCCCAATAGGATGCTTTTAGAACCTGACAAAGTGATTTCAGTGTTCATTTGGAAGAATAAAGTGGTGAGAATATCCAACAAAGTTTTGAAAAGGCAAAGAGGAGAATTTGATTTACTAGATATTACAACATATTTTCCATCTATCATACCTCACATAGTGGTTTACTGAGCAAAAATGGGTAAAAAGAAACGGATAGCCTTAAAATAAACCCTAGTGTACATGATACTTTAGCGTGTGATTTAAGTTGGCATTTCAATTCCTAGGGGAAAGGTAGATTATTAAATAAATGGTGTTGGGATGGTCAGATATTTGGAAAAAACATGAAGTTGTATATCTCTGGCTATAGACCTATATCAATTCTAGATTAATGAGATAAATATAAAAAATCTACACAGTAAAACATACACCAATTCAACAATTTCTACATGTACAAATCAGTGACACTGATCACATTTTTCAAGTTGTGCAACCATTCTCACCCTCCTTTTCCAAGTTGTTACTCCCCCATTAACATAACTCACTGCCCCCAGCTTCCTATCTAACCTTTCCAGTTGCTGTTGTCAATTTGATCCTATATAGACAATTTTTTAAAATAGAGTACAATGATCAAGGCAGACATTCTTTACGAATTAAGCTAAACTATTATTTGGTTTTGCTTGCTGAAAGTGAAGAGGACTTGAAGCACTTACTGATGAAGATCAAAGACTACAGTCTTCAGTATGGATTGCACCTCAACATAAAGAAAATAAAAATCCTCACAACCGGATGAATAAGTAGCATCATGATAAATGGAGAAAATATTGAAGTTGCCAAGGACTTCATTTTACTTGGATCCACAATCAACACCCACAGAAGCAGCAGTCAAGAAATCAAAAGACGCATTGCATTGGGCAAATCTGCTGCAAAAGACCTCTTTAAAGTGTTGAAAAGCAAAGATGTCACCTTGAAGACTGAGGTGCGCCTGACCCAAGCCATGGTATTTTCAATCACATCATATACATGCGAAAGCTGGACAATGAATGAAAAAGACCGAAGAAGAATCGACCTCTTTGAATTGTGGTGTTGGCGAAGAATATTGAATATACCATGGACTGCCAAAAGAACGAACAAATCTGTCTTGGAAGAAGTACAACCAGAATGCTCCTTAGAAGCAAGGATGATGAGACTATGTCTTACATACTTTGGACATGTCAGAAGGGATCAGTCCCTGGAGAGGGACATCATTCTTGGTAAAGTAGAGGGCCAGTGAAAAAGAGGAAGACCCTCAACGAGATGGATTGACACAGTGGCTGCAGCAATGGGCTCAAGCATAACAATGATTGTGAGCATGGCACAGGACTGGGCAGTGTTTTGTTCTGTGGTACGTAGGGTTGTTATGAGTCTGAACTGACTTGAGGGTACCTAACAACAACAACAACAACAACAATTACTTGGTTTAAAGAAGACTTTAGGGAATATTTTGGTTTAAGTTTTAAAGGTTATCTAAGGGCAATAACTTTGGGTGTTCATTCAACCTCAATGGCTCCAGAAAAATCTGGATTCTATGAGAATTTGAAATCTTTTCCAAATGTTCCTCTATTTTGATCAAGATTCTTGTATAGAATCCTTGATTAAAATGTTCAGTAATGGTAGCTGGGCACCATCCAGTTCTTCTGGTCTCATGGCACAGGAGGCAGATGTTCATGGAGGCAATTAGCCACACATTCCATTTCCTCCTCTTATTCCTGACTCTCCCTCTGTTGCTCCAGGCTAATTGAGACCAATAGTTGTAGATGGATGGCCACTTGCAAACCTTTAAAACCCCAGGTACTATGCAACAAACCAGGAGGTAGAACAGTAGCCCTAAACACAATAGTAGGTCAATTAATTGGGATGTCCCATGAAACCATGACCCTAAACCTCCAAACCAAGGAACTAAATTCCATGAGGTGTTTGGTTGTACATAAGCAGCTTCAGCAGCTACTTTTCATCTTCTTTTGTTGTTGTTGTAAATATATCTATCACACAACATTTACCAATTCAATTATTTACAGGTGTTCAGATTAGTGACATCAATTACACTAACTGGCTGTGCAATCTTTACTTTTTTTTAAATTGTGTTTTAAGTGTAAGTTTATAGTTCAAGTCAGTTTCTCATACAAAAATTTATACACACATTTCTATGTGACCCTAGCTGCTCTCCCTATAATGTGACAACACACTCCTCCTTTCCACCCCTGATTGCCTGTGTCCATTCAACCAGCTCCTGTCCCTTTTTGCCTTCTCATCTTGCCTCCAGACAGGAGCTGCCCATTTAGTCTCATGTATCTCCTTGAGCTAAGAAGCACTCTCTTCACGAGTATCATTTTATGTCCCATTGTCCAGTCTAATCTTTGTCTGAAGAGTTGGCCTCAGGAATGGTTTCAGTTCTGGGCTAATGGGGAGTCCAGGAGCAATGTCTTCCGAGGTCCCTCCAGTCTCAGACCGTTAAGTCTGGTCTTTTTTACTAGAATTTGAGTTCTGCACCCCTCTTTTCTCCTGCTTCATCAGGGACTCTCTGTTGTGTTCCCTGTCACAGCAGTCGTTGGTGACAGCCAGGTGCCATCTAGTTCTTCTGGTCTCAGGCTGATGGAGTCTCTGGTTTATGTGGCCCTTTCTGTCTCTTAGGCTAATATTTTCCTTTTGTCTTTTGTGCTCTTCATTCTCCTTTGCTCCAGGTGGTTTGGGACCAATTGATGTATATTAGATGGCCGCTTGCTAGAGTTTAAGACCCCAGATGCCACTCACCAAAGTGGGGTGCAGAACATTTTCTTAATAAACTTTGTTATGCTAATTGACCTAGATGTCCCATGAAACCATGGTCCCCAGACCCCTGCCCCTGCTACTCTGTCCCTCGAAGTGTTTGATTGTATTCAGAAAACTTCTTAGCTTTTGGTTTAGTCCAGTTGTGCTGGCTTCCCCTGTATTGTGTGATGTCCTTCCCTTCACCTAAGATAGTTCTTATCTACTATCTAGTTACTGAATACCCATCTCCCTCCCCCCTTCTCCACCCTTGTAACCATTGAAGAATGTTTTCTTTTGTGTTTAAACCATTTCTTGAGTTCTTATAATAGTGGTCTCATACAGTATTTGTTCTTTTGTAACTGACTAATTTCACTCAGCATAATGCATTCCAGACTCATCCATGTTATGAGATGTTTCGAGGATTCATCATTGTTCTTTATGGTTGCATAGTATTCCATTGCGTGGATATACCATAATTTATTTATCCATTCGTCATTTGGTGAACACCTAGGTTGTTTCCATCTTTTTGCTACTGTGAATGGTGCTGCAATGAACATGGATGTACATGTATCTATTTGTGTGACAGCTCTTATTTCTCTAGGACCTATTCCAAGGAGTGGGATAGCTGGATCATGGGGTACTTCTATTTCTGGCTTTTTAAGGAAGTGCCAAATCAATTTCCAAAGTGGTTGTAACATTTTACATTCCCACCAACAGTGTATAAGTGTTCCAGTCTCTCCACTACTTCTCCAACACTTATTATTTTGTGTTTTTTGGATTAATGCTAGCCTTGTTGAGGTGAGATGGTATCTCACTGTAGTTTTGATTTGCATTTCCCTAATGGATATTGATTGTGAGCATTTCCTCATGTGTCTGTTAGCCACAGGAATGTCTTCTTTGGTGAAGTGCCTGTTCATATCTTTTGCCCATTTTTTAATTGGGTTATTTGTCTTTTTTTTTGTTGTTGTTGAGGTTTGCAGTGTCTTGTAGATTTTAGAGATTAGGTGCTGATCGGATTTGTTGTAGCCAAAATTTTTTTCCCAGTCTGTAGGTTGTCTTTTTACTCTTTTGGTGAAGTCTTTTGATGAGCATAAGTGTTTGATTTCTAGGGGCTCCCAGTTATCTAGTCTCTCTTCTGGTGCTTGTGCATTGTTAGTAATGTTTTGTATTCTGTCTATGCCATGTATGAGGGCTTCTAGTATTGTCCCTATTTTTTCTTCCAAGATCTTTATCATTTTAGATTTTATATTTAGGTCTTTGATCCATTTTGAGTTAGTTTTTGTGCATGCTGTGAGGTATGGGTCTTGTTTCAGTTTTTTGCAGATGGATATCCAGTTATGCCAGCACCATTTGTTAAAGAGACTGTCTTTTCCACAATTAGCCAACTTTGGGCCTTTGTCAAATATCAGCTGCTCATAGGTGGATGAATTTAAGTCTGGATTCTCAATTCTGTTCCATTGATCCATGTATCTGTTGTTGTACCAGTACCAGGCTGTTTTGACTACTGTGGCAGTATAGTAAGTTCTAAAATCAGGTAGTGTGAGGTCTCCCACTTTGTTCGTCTTCTTAAGTAATGCTTTACTTATCCAGGGCCTCTTCTCTATCCACATGAAGTTGGTGATTTGTTTCTCCATCTCATTAAAAAATGCTATTGGAATTTGGATTGGGATTGCATTGTATCTGTAGATCACTTTGGGTAGAATAGACATTTTCACAATGTTGAGTCTTCCTATCCACGAGTGAGGTATGTTTTTCCACTTATGCAGGTCTCTTCTGGTTGCTTGCAGTAGTGTCTTGTATAAGTCTTTGTATAAGTCTTTTATGTCTCTGGTTAGATTTATTCCTAAGTATTTTATCTTCTTGGGGGCTATTGTAAATGGTATTGATTTGGTGATTTCCTCTTTGAGGTTCTTTTTGTTGGTGTAAAGGAATCCAACTGATTTTTGTATGTTTATCTTGTATCTTGATACTTTGCCAAAATCTTCTATTAGTTCCAGAAGTTTTCTTGTGGATTCTTTGGGGTTTTCTGTGTATAAGATCAAATCAACTGCAAATAGAAATATTTTACTTCTTCCTTACCAGTGTGGATGCCCTTCATTTCTTTTTCTAGACAAATTGCTCTGGCTAGGACCTCCAGCACAATGGTGAAAAAGAGTGGTGATAAAGGGCATTCTTGTCTGGTTCCCGTTCTCAAGGGGAATGCTTTCAAACTCTCTCCATTCAGGATGATGTTGGCTGTTAGCTTTGTATAAATGCCCTTAATTATGTTGAGGAATTTTCCTTCTATTCCTATTTTTCTGAGAGTTTTTATGAGGAAATGGTGTTGGACTTTGTCAAATGACTTTTCTGCATCAATTGATAAGATCACGTGGTTCTTGTCTTTTGCTTTATTTACGTGATGGATTACATTGATTGTTTCTTTAATGTTGAACCACCCCTGCATACCTGGTATAAATTCCACTTGATCATGGTGAATTATTTTTTTGATATGTTGTTGAATTCTATTGACTAGAATTTTGTGTATATGTTCATGAGGGATATTGGTCAGTAATTTTCTTTTTTTGTTGTGTCTTTACCTGGTTTTGGTATCAGTGTTATGCTGGCTTCATTGAATGAGTTTGGGGGTATTCCATCCTTTTCTATGCTCTGAAATACCTTTAGTAGTAGTAGTGTTAACTCTTCTCTGAAAGTTTGGTAGAATTCTCCAGTGAAACCGTCAGGGCTTTTTTTGTTGGGAGTTTTTTAATTACCTTTTCAATCGGTTCTTTTGTTATAGATTTGTTTAGACGTTCTACCTCTGTCTGTGTTAGTTTAGGAAGGTAGTGTGTTTCTAGAAATTTGTCCATTTCCTCTAGGTTTTCAAATTTATTAGAGTACAATTTTTCATAGTATTCTGTTATGATTCTTTTAATTTCAGTTGGGTCTGTTGTGATATCGCCCATCTCATTTCTTACTTGGGTTATTTGCTTCCTCTCCTGTTTTTCTTTTGTCAGTTTGGCCAATAGTTTATCAATTTTGTTGATCTTTTCAAAGAACCAGCTTTTGGTCTTGTTAACTCTTTCAATTGTTTTTGTATTTTCTATTTTATTTAATTCTGCTCTAATTTTTATTACTTGCTTTCTTCTGGTGCCCAAAGGCTTCTTTTGCTGCTGTCTTTCTATTTGTTTGAGTTCTAAGGTTAATGTTTTGATTTTGGCTCTTCTTTTTGGATGTGTGCATTTATTGCTATAAGTTGACCTCTGAGCACTGCTCTTGCTGTGTCGCAAAGGTTCTGGTAGGATGTGTTTTCATTCTCATTTGATTCTGTGAATTTCTTTATCCCATTCTTAATTTCTTCTATAACCCAGTAGTTTTTGAGCAAGGTGTTGTTCAGTTTCCATGTGCTTGATTTTTTTTCCCTTGCTTTTTCTGTTATTTATTTTCACTTTTATGGCTTTACAGTCAGAAAAGATGCTTTGTAATATTTTGATGCTTTGGATTCTGTTAAGGCTTGCTTTATGACCTGATATGTATTCTATTCTGGAGAATGTTGCATGTGCACTGGGAAAGAATGTATACTTGTCTGCTGTTGGGCGGACTGTTCTGTATACATTTATGAAGTCAAGGTGGTTGATTGTGGCATTTAAATCTTCCGTGTTTTTATTGAGCTTCTTTCTGGATGTTATGTCCTTCACCAAAAGTGGTGTGTTGAAGTCTCCTACTATTATTGTGGAGCTGTCAGTCTCTCCCGATGAGGAAAACAGGTCCCAAACGCCCCTGTTTGCCTCACTGTGCACACCACCCTCTCTAGCCTGCAGGGCACTGGTTCCTGTCGGGTCAGATCTGACAACTCCTCAGTGCTTCTGAACCATCTTTCCCTCCCCCCGCCTCTCAGTGTGATTTCTTTGCTTTCAATGTTCAGAGTTCCTAGATTGTCATCTATAATCAATTCACTTGTTTTTTGGGTCTTTGTTGTAAGAGGGACCACTGGAAGCGTCTGACTACTCCACCATCTTGGCCTCGCCTCCACAATCTTTTCTCTTAATGTGAATTTTCCATCACTGTAAACAGATACTCAGTGTTTCATAAGCAATAACTTCCCCTTCCCCACTTCCTCCCACCCCTGGTAACCACTAACAAACTTTGGTCTCTATACATTTTCCTGTTCTTTTCTTTTTATATAAGTAAGGCCGTACAATATTTGTCCTTTTATTATTGTCTTATTTCACTCAGCATAATGTCTTCAAGCTCCTTCCATGTTGTAACACATATTAGGACTTCATTTCTCTTTCTGAATGAGTAGTATTCCATTGTATGTATGTATCACATTTTATTTATCCATTCATTTGTTGATAGGTATTTAGGTTGTTTTTACCTTTTGACTATTGTGAATAGTGCTGCAATGAACATTGGTGTACATATATCTGTTTTTGTTACTGCTTTCAAGTCCCTTGGATATATTTTTAGCAGTGGAATTGCTGAGTTATATGGTAGTTCTACTTTTAGTTTTTTGAGGAACCACCATACTGTTTTCCACAATGGCTATACCATTTTGCATTCCCACCAGCAATGGATGAGGAATTTCCCCACATCCTTGCCAACATTTGTTATTTTCTGTTTTTTTTAAATTTTTATCTTAGCCTTCTTAGTGGGAGTGAAATGGTATCTCCCCTTTTTTTTTAAAAAATAGTATTTTATTGTATTTTTGGTGGAAGTGTACACAGTGAAACAGGTTCACATTCAACAATTTCTACACATATTGTTCAGTGACACTGGTTACATTCTTCACAGTGTGTCAACATCCTCACTGTTTCCCTACTAGTCGCTCTGTTCCCATTGACCTAATCTCACAGCTCCCCCCACCCCCACTGCCCACAACCTTTTCACCTACGCTTTAGAGTATTTGTTGACCCTTTGGTCTCATAGAGATGGTTTCTTAAAAGAGCGAAGTACTCAAGGGTGATATTCATTATTTTATGAACTAACCTGGTATTCAGAAAAAAGGTGATTCGAAGGGATATTTTCAGTTCAAGGCTTAAAGAATATCTCAGGGTCATAGTTTTGGGGTCCATCAAGACCGGATTTTTTGAAAATTTGGAGCTCTGGCACATGTTTTTCTCCTTTTCTACCAGGATCCGTCTATTGTGGGCCTGATCAAATGTTCAGTAGTGGTAGTCAGGCACTATCCAGTTCTTCTGGTCTCAGGGTCTCACTGAGGTTTTGATTTGCATCTTTCTGATGGCTACTAACCAGAAGGTTGGAAGTTTGAGTCCATGCAGAGGTGCCTCGGAAGAAAGGCCTGGTGATCTACTTCCAAAAAGCCAGCCATCGAAAACCCCAGGGAACAGTTCTGCCCTGACACACATGGGGGCATCATGAGTTGGAGTCGACTGGACGGTAACTGGTGGTACTTACAACTGTGCCAGGCAGATTCCACATTTGTAATTTTTCTTATGTTCCTTGCATAGAACAGGGGATCAAATAAATACGTACTGGATGGATGAATGAGTGCATGCATGAATGTTTACAGGAGTGTAATTTGTCGTAATGAACAATTTGAAGTCACCTAAATGTCCAACACAAGAGGAGTGACTAAGCAGATGGCAGTATAATCATTCAGGAGAAGAGTTTGCAGCCATTAACATGGAAAATTATGAGGACCATGAAAGACTGAAAAATGCTTGATGCACTATTATACGGGTGACAAAGCAGAATACAAAACGGCACGTCCTTCACAACTGCAGCTATTGTCCAAAGGGAAAGGGGATATTGAGAAGTAAGCATTTGTATTATAGTGGGGGGTGGGCCTGTGGGTGAATATTTAAAAATTCCTCTAATGATTTGCAAATACTGTGTTAGCAATAAAATAACAGAAAAAAGAAAAAGAAAGAAAGCGCTGCTGTGCAGAGAGAAAAATACGGGAGTTCATTTTTAGTCACTGTTGTGGAATATCACAAACAACAAAGTACATCTAAGCACACAGTTTAATGAATTTCTACTCACGTACACACTTGCTTAACCTCCACCCAGGCTGACTTGGAGGACATTAAAAGCGAGTGTTTTAAATGGGAAAAACAGTTTCTGGTGTCTATTTGGAGGCCGGACGTAAATTAACACACAATATTATCTTGCAGAAAGATAGCCTAGCGTTACAGTGGGAAGAGAAACTGTTAGACTGTGAAAACAGTGGAGAATCAGAGCCCATTTTTTTAAATGGGGCTCTGAAGTGGCAGATTTTTCGAATGCAAACAATGCAAGCCAACTTTTTTTCCCCTCCCCTTTTTATACTAAAAGGCCCAAGAGGAGGAAAAGCCCTTCAGAATGACTACGTATCATATGCATAACTGCAGATCTGATGCTGCATAACCTCAGATTTCCCTGTAGCAGGAAAAACAAAGCAGCAGAGAAAAACCCGGCTGGGAGTACCACTCTCAAATGCTAGAACACAAATTGGAACTTGGAAAAAGTGGGAATTGCAAAGGGGCAATATGGAAAGAGGCCTGTCCTTGTTTCTGCCCTCAACCTTCCCATTGCTTTCCTTTAAAATGGGGATGCATATGCATATATCCTTCTCACAGCCTCCCCAACTCCCAGGTCACAAACACTGCAGCCTTACATAATTTCACTGTGTTTTCTTTTTGGTTGGTAATTTATCTGGAGTGTTGCTTGGCTGTTTTATCTTCTTTTCCCTACACGGCTTCTTAAATTGCTTTGGCAGATCCTCACCTCTCCAGAGACAGAAGACAGGCACAAAGCTTTATGCTGGACCCGGCCAGTCCCCACGGAGGCGTGGGTGGTTAATGACTGCTACCCGATGGCCGGGATGAGTCACTGAGATTTAGGGGCGATGTGTAGGAGGGTGAAAACGGAAAAGGGCTGCACTCGGAGGCAGGAGATGCTCGCAGGTCAGGCATCTGTGACGTCAGTCCCGAGGCCAGGCTTTGAGACCAGTGAGCCCCCTTTGTGAGTCAAAATGATGCCATGGGGGAAAACAAAATCTGTGACGGAAGGTTCTGTTGCTCTGGGAAGTAAAAGTAATTTATACTCCATCTCAAGAGAAACAAAAGGTACGCATCAAAATAGAATCAGAAGTGCTCTAAGTAGTCAGAAACACATCAAAACAGCCCGAATGAATGTATCATGTTCTCTACAATCACAATGAGAGGAAATTGGTAGAACCAGCCAACAGCAACTATATCTGGCCCCCTCCCCACTGCAGTAACCTGTGCAGGCAAGATTACCAGCTTCTGCTTTATAGCAAATAACATATGTCTTCTATGGATCCTTACTGGAAATAATGCAGGATCCAGCATCTGAAGGTAAGGACCACACAGCATTCATTGCTGAAGCTGTCAGAGCTTACCCCAAAGAAAAATGTATCTGAATATGTTTTAGGATTATGTAACATGCCCAGACTTCAATAGTCCAGGCTGTTTATTCATATATACTTAGTATGTCAGGTTCAACCTGACTTAAGCAGAACCAACTTTAATTAATTTAATTGGTTTTCTTCCCTTGATGGAAACTAGAAGGTTATTAGTCAGCTACCCCAAGTATCCCAGCCCACCCTCCGAACCCACAAGAAGCTCTTTGTGGATCCTATCCGATGAGGTGGCTAAATTCTTTAGCGATTGATTCTATGCAAGAATATAATCACAAAAAATAACATTTAAATAATACTACAGTGTATAGAACAGCGGGCACCTAATAAATACCAAATAACTAATGAGACCACATCTGTACTTCTAAATTCAAAATCAATTCTGCAACATTAATAATAAAAACAACCATTCATGGGAATAAAGGTTTTTACTTTCTTTTAGTGATTCACAAGCTTGGGGTAGTAAGTGTAAAAATAGGATTTACCTATTGAATTAAAAAAAAATTATATTTAGAAAAACCAAGTAAAGCCAGTAATTAAATACTGCAGTCCCTTAAAGTATAGTTTTAAGTTTATCTTTTTATAAAATTAAGTTTAACATATATTTAATGATAAATAGTATAGGAGACCAGAGATCTTATTTTTTTCTTAAATAATCTGAAATAACTTAATAATTAAAAAAAATGAGTTAATTCCAATTCCTGTTGTTAATCTTTATGTATTTGCAAGCTGTTTAAAATGTGCGATGAGGGTGGAAAAGGTGGTTTTAATGAGGCACACTTGGTTTTCCCTGGTTCATTTCATATATGCTTTAGCCACATGACAAAGCATCAATGTAAAATTAAAGATTATACCAGCAAAGGGATCTAGAAAATGAACATATTTTATTTTACCTCTTATTTTCCCTATAGCGCTTTGTGCTACCCGTGAATTGCAAATGAGGGCCAGCTACAGCCATCAATTTGTGCTGTTTGGCACAGTTCTAATTCATGTCAATAAAGCATGCCAGCAAACTATTGTGGAGACAATCCAGTGTCATCAACACACAGCGTGGCACAAATACATATGGGAAATCTAAGCTGGGGTTACAAAACGTTAAGAATATGAAACCTAGAAGACTTTAGGTTGAATTAAAATTTTTAAAGAAAACTATGTGGTTATCAAGAAAGGTAGTAAAGAATCTGACTGCATAACTGGAAGTTTTGACTCTAATTCTGTAATCACCACCAAGCTAATTTGTAATGCTCTAGGGGAATGAGAAAGATAATTGTATATTCAAACAGAATCCTGTGACTTTTCAGGGGTAAGCCACATTCTGTGTCACACACAACTGCAGAAGAAACAGCATTGCCCCTTTCTCCTAGAAGAATTCCAGAGCGTAGAACGTATTTATGATAAATAGGCAGCTATTGAATAGAAACAATCTGGAGTCTGCAATGTAATGGGAAGATTTCTATTGCCTTGGTAGAAGAGGAATAGAATGATAAATTTAGAATGGTTTAAAAATAAAATATTCTTAAGAACAATCTTGCATTTTTTCCAAGATCTTCTGAACAAATGAGTCTATGTATTAGAAGAAAAGTTTCAACCTTTAATGTTGCCAAAAATGTCATTTTGGCTCAGAATAAATAACAAGGTGAATGCCCTACCGGTACAATAGATTAATACTTTTACCTTCATGATTATAAAATACTCATCAGAAATATTTATAAAGACACATATTAAAAGAAGATAACATGATTCAGAAACTGCAATGTGTCATCCACAATGTCTGGCATACAATAAAGAAGTACTTGACATAAGAAGAGACAAGAAAAGTGACTGATAATCAAGAAGATTAAAGAGTCAATAGAGTAGACACAAAGATTATCCCTATACTGAAGTTAGCAAACAAGTACTTCAAAATAACTATGATTCATATATTAAAGAAAATAGAGAAATATGGGCAGAACAGATGAAATTCAACAGTGAATTAAAATATATAAAAATAATCAACTAGACTCTCTAGAACTGCAAAATATAATACCTGAAATTAATAACTAATCAGAAAGGCTTAGCAGCACGATGGACACCATAGAATTAAGGATTATTGAATGGGAAGACATATCAATAGAACATTTCAAAATGGAAGAAAGCATGGGGGAGAGGACAGGTAAGAGGTAAGAGGTGTAACAGGCAAAATATCTTCACATACCTGTATTTGGAGAAAGAGAGGAAAGAGATAATGAGGCAGAAGCAGTATCTGACGAATTTTTTTTTTCAAATCTGACGAAAGGCAAAACCCAAAGATTAAAAAATTGCAGTAAAGCCCAAACAGAAGAAACACAAAGAAAACAACATTTAGGTACATTATAGTGAAACTTTGGGGTGGGGGGTGGGGGAGAAAAGATAAAGAAAAAAAAATTAAATCAGTGAGAAAAAAAAGACATTTCTTCAGGGGAATAACAACAGAAGCTCTGAAAGTCAGAAGACAATGCAATGACATCTTTAAAGTGTGTAAAGAAAAATCTCCTGGCCTAGATTTCTATACCCAGCAAGCATATCTTTTACAAATAAATGTGACATAAAATATTCTCAAACAAAAGCCGAGAGAATTTGTCTCCAGCAGACTTCAAACTCAAGGTTATTTACATAATCCTAAACAAAATAATAGCAGATAAAATCCAAAAGGTATGTAAATCATAATATATCATGATGAAGTGAGATTTATTCCAGACATTCAAGGTTGATTTAACTTTTAAAAATCAAAAAGCTGATTTACAACATTATAGAATAAAGGAGAGAAAAATCCCACCGCAATCTCAATAGACGCAGACAAGTCATATGAAGACTTCAACATCTCTTCTTGATTTAGAAATAAAACAACAACAACAAAACCCACAAAAAACCACAACACTCAGCAAATTAGGATTAGAAGGAAACTTTCTAAATCTGATAAAGATGAACTACAAAAATCCTTCAGATAACATTATTCCTGAGGTCAGGAACAAGACAAAATTATCACCACTTTTAGTCAACATTATACTAGAGGGCCTACCCAGTGCTACAAGAAAAACAAAACAAAGCCAAACAATTGAGAATTAGACTGGAAAATAACAGATAAAGATGTTACTGCTCACAAATGATATGATTGTCCACACAGAATATCCAAAAGAATTGATAAACTGTTAAATAATAATTTAGCCAGGTTGCTAGATATGAGGTTAATATACAAAAATCAATTTCTTTCTGTATATGACATCAAACAATTGGAGGATGAAATTAAGAACACAATCTTTTACAACAGCATAAAAAAATGTTTAGGACTAAATATAAAGATGTGCCTGACCTCTGCACTGAACACTGCAAAGTATTACTGAGATAATTTAAATAAGACATAAATAAATGGGTGATGTAAGTTGTTCATGAATTGTAAGGCTGCTAAGGTGTCAATTCTCCCCTTAGTCTATAAATTCAATGAACATCTCAGCAGAGTGTGTGAATGAGTGTTTGTGTATGTATGTGAGTGTGTGTGTAAACTGACAAACTAAATTTAAAAGAATGAGTGCTTATGTTTATCAAAAGACTTGGACTCAAATGTTCATATCAGCTTTATTTGTAATAGCCCCAAACTGGAAATGATACAAATTTCCATCAGTAATAGAATGAGTAAATGAACTGTGAACACACACACATATATGCACACACGTACATGTTGTTGTTAGGTGCCGTCAAGTCAATTCTGACACATAGTGACCCCATGTAACAGGTGGACCTGCTCCATAGGGTTTTCTAGGAGGAAGGCCCTCAACGAGCTGGATTGACACGGTGGCTGCAACAACGGGCCCAAACATAGCAATGATTGTGAGGATGGCGCAGGACTGCGCAGTGATTCATTCTATTGTACATAGGTTTGCTATGAGTTGGAACCAGCTGGATGGTACGTAACAACAACAACAGTAACAACATAGGGTTTTCTTGGCTATAATGGAATTGATCACCAGGGCTTTCTTCTGTGGTGCTGGTGGTGGGTTCTAACTGCCAACCTTTAGGTTAGTTGGTGTTATTACTGGGTGCCGTCAAGTCGATTACGACTTATAGTGACCCCCATGTGACATAGTAGAACTGCTCCATAGCGTTTTCTAGGCTGTAATCTTCACGAGACCAGATTGCCAGGCCTTTCTCCTGCAGAGCCTCTGGGAGAGTCTGAACTGCCAGCCTTTTGGTTAGCAGCTGAGCATTTAACCTTTGCACCACCAGGGCTTCTTGTACGTACATGTAGATGAAGGAATACTATAAAGCAATGAAAAAGAGCCAACTACTGATATACACAATCATATGGGTGAATAGCATATATAGACTGCCGAATGAAAGAAGTCAGAACCAAATGAGAATATACGATATAATTCCATTTATGTGAAGTTCAGAAAAGAAGACAGATTTATAGAGATCCTGGGAGGATGCATGAGAAAACTCTCTGGGGTGTTGGAAACGTTCTGTATTTTGATAGGGGTGATGGTTACATGGGCCTTGTACTATACGTAAGTGACACCTCAATAAGAAAAGAAAAATGAAATAAATATCTTGGGAGATATTTTTATTCGCATGTCAGACTGTTCCAAAGGGGTCTAATTTTGTCTTTTATTTTCAAAAAATGCTAAAATGCTTAGTCTAATCTCTTTTCAGTTACTGAGAAATACAATTTTAGGACACTGATCGTCTCCCTAAATTATCCCTGATATTAACTATAAATAAAACAGGAAAACAATTGCTTAGGACCCCAAAACAGATACAAAATTATTCTGGTCAAGATATTTTTGTTGCAATCTTGCTGTTTCGAAATTTAGCGGTTGATTTCCGGTCTCATCGTGATGCCGAACGTTGATAAAAGGTAACTCTTCAGTGAGATACCCCAATGGATCAATTAGCAGAGATTTGTTAAAATTCCTACTAGGAGTCCAGGCTGCTGCATGTGTCAGCAACTAGTTAAATAACCGCAGCAACTGAATGGGAGAGAGGCTGGAGTGAGGGCAGCAGCGGTAACCACTAGCTCAGTCTCATCTATCAGCCCAGACTGGGACAGAGAAGGGCGGGAAAAAAAAGGCTTCAAACCCAGACAGGGGTGTCTTCATCTCTCACCCCTGTAACCAGAGAACAATGAAACTCTTCCCTTTATTGCTTTCATTAGAGACTCAAGACGCAGGATATCACACTTGCAAAAAAAAAGCTCACATAAAAGATTCCTGAGGACCATTTCACTTGCTCAATTTCCTGTTCATTTCAGACACTGCTCTCTGAAAGCAGCATTCAAATGGAAGATATCATGCATTTTCCCCCCAAACCTTTTCAGCTGCCTGAAGTGAAAACACGGTAGCCTATTCTTTTAACTGGAGCGGGGCGTTTATATCCCTGGGTTTCTACACTGTCTTTAGCGTTTCCAATTTTCTGAGCATTCAGAGGCTTCTACAGACTTATTCTCCCTTTAAAGTCAAGGTAGTCAAGGCTGCAGGAGTCCTGGGAGGCTGAATCCCTGAAAATTGTTCTGCTGGCTCACAATAGACAAGGATTAGATTGTGCCTCCCTGTTCACTGCAGGCATGTTTTGGAGTCAATATACCTCCCCTGTAGAAATCCTGAGGGAAGAATACACACCTATCCTGTAAAGCCAGGGGCCAAACTTGGCCAGCTAAGAATCATTTTTATATGTTTAAATGGTTGGAAAAAAATCAGAAGAATTATATTTTGTAACACATGAAAATTACATAAAATTCAAATTTTCACTGTCCAGAAATAAAGCTTTACTGGAACATAACCAGACCCACTGGTTCACCTGTTGTGGGGCAGCGATGGTTCAGTGCTGGAATTCTCAAGTTCCATGTGAGAGACCGGGCCCCTGGTGGCACAGTGGTTAAATGTGTGGCTGCTAACCAGAAGGCTGGCCGTTCGAATCCACCAGCTGCTCCTTGGAAACCCTATGGTGTAGTTTTTTTATTTTTATTTTATTGTACTTCAGGGGAAGGTTTACAGAACAAATAGTTTCTCATTAAACAGTCAGTACACATATTGTTTTATGACATTGGTTAACAATCCCATGACATGTCAACCCTCTCCCTTCTCGACTTTTTTTTTTTTGGTGAAAATATACATAGCCAAAGAGAGACCATTTCAAAAATTTCTACATGTGCAATTCAGTGACATCGATTACGTTCTTTCAGTTGTGCTGCTATTCTCACTTTAGATGAAGGTTTACAGAACAAAACAGTTTCTCATTAGACAGTTAGTACACATGTTGCCCTATGCCAACGGTTAACAACCCCAGCACAGGTCAACACTGTCCTTACTCAACCTTGGGTTCCCTGTCACCAGCTTTCCTGTCCCCTCCTGCCTTCTAGTCCTTGTCCCTGGACTGCTGTGCCTCATTAGTCCCGTTTGGTTTTATGGGGCTGTCCAATCCCCAGCTGAACAGTGAACCTCGGAAGTGACTTCACCACTGAGCTAAAAGGGTGTCTGGGGGCCATACTCTTGGGGTTTCTCCAGTCTCTTTCAGGCCAGTAAATCTGGTCTTTTTTGTGTGTGTTAGAATTTTGTTCCACATCCTTCTCCAGAACGCTCTGTTGTGATCCCGGTCAGAGCAGTCAGTGGTGGTAGCCCGGCACCATCTAGCTGTGCTGGACTCAGTCTGGTGGAGGCCGTGGTAGCTGTGGTCCATTAGTCCTTTGGACTAACCTTTTCCTTGTACCCTGTTCTCTTCATTCTCCCTTGTTCCCGAAGGGGTGAGACCAATGGAGTATCTTAGACGGCTGCTCACAGGCTTTTAAGACCCCAGATGCTACTCACCAAGGTAGAATGTAGAACATTGTCTTCATAAACTGCGTTATGCCAGTTGAGCTAGATGTTACCTATGGGGCAGTTTTACTCTGTCCTACAGGGTCGCTATGAGTCGGAATTGACTCAATGGCAATGTTGTTTTTTTTTTTTAAAATGCAAGAGACTGGGGTTCAATTCCTGGCCAGTGCACCACCCATCTGTCAGTGGAGGCGTGCACGTTGCTATGATGCTGAATGAGTTTCAGCAGAGCTTCCAAACTAAGACTCGGAAGAAAGGCCTGGAAATCTACTTCTGAATAGTCAATGGAAACCTGTGGTTTACAATGGTCCAATCTATCTTTGATGTTGGAGGTGGCACAGGACTGGGCAGTGCTTTGTTCTGTTGTGCATGGGATTGCCATGAGTCAGGGATCAACTTGTCGGCAGCTAAAAACAACATGGCTGCTTTAGTGCCGTAATGGCAGAGTTGAGTCTTTGTGACAGAGACCTACTCAAAGCGGAACATATTTACTAGCTGGCCCTTTACAGAAGTTTGCCCCCACCAATCTAACCGAAAAAAGCCAAACACAGCCACTGAAAGGTACTGGTGCCCTTTTTAGTTCTTTGACTTCTTCGGGGTGTCTGATTTCAACAAATGGCCCAGACATTTCCCTGGATTCCCCCCATTGCCACCTGGGGAGAGAGCGCTGGTGTAGCTGGGCTCTGTCTTTGTAATAGGACACTCTTGGTACTGACTGTCTCTCTCTTGGCCCTCCAAACCCCCACGGATGACATGATGCACCCTGATTTTCCTGATAGAAAACCAATCAAGAACTGTCAGTCAAACTCCCACTTGAACCAGCTTCTCAGAGTCTCCTTATCCAAAATTTTTAATTTTTAAAAGAGGCT
Source organism: Dugong dugon (assembly GCA_030035585.1). NCBI lineage: Eukaryota > Metazoa > Chordata > Mammalia > Sirenia > Dugongidae > Dugong > Dugong dugon. The sequence continues at coordinate 4,890,628 of CM057461.1, read as the reverse complement.
TTCCTTTTAAAAAATAAAACAAGAATGGCTCCTTGTGATGTTCTGTCTACTAATATTGTCAAGGACATCCACGGGTGGACTTTCCAGGACAGGGCCAGAACCTAGAGACACTTCCAGCCTTTCCTTTTGACACCCCAGATAATAAGATGAAGAAACTAAATGTTTTGGGCTCATTTAAAAAACATTTTAAGGAACCAAATCCACTTTCAAAACAGGATTCAGGAAAAATATTTGATTAAAGAATAAATCATATGTTCTCCTGATTTGCATTTTATAGTTAGTTACAGTTTTAAAAGTGCCAAAACCACTTATGAAGCCCTGGGTAGCGTAAACGGTTAACACCTTCAGCTGCTAACCGAAAGGTTAGAGGTTCAAGTCCACCCAGAGGTACCTCAGAAGAAAGGCCTGGCGATCTACCACTGAACAATCAGCCATTGAAAACCCTATGGAGCACAGGTCTACACTGATGCACAGGAAGTGGCCATGAGTCGGCGTTGACTCAGCAGTAACTGGTCAAATCATTTGTAGAAGTCTTTCCATGCAGGTACCACCCATTAACATAACACAACATGAAAACCTACCTGTAGATAAAAGATCAACTAGCGGATGATGATTCACTTTAACAGGGCTTTGGGGTTCCTTTGGAAATGATTTGGCTTGTAAACATCTGATCATTGGACATTGTTCTAGAACCCATCTATCGCACAAAGCATAGCATCGATTCCCGATCAAACACAACAGGGACTGGAGGAGAAGTTTCTGATTCCAGTGCTAAGGGGACCCGAACATACTGAGACATAACTTTGACCTCAGTGAATTCATGGAATTCATTGCTAGCCTGCTTGCAAAGGTGAGGACATTCTAGAACCTAGGGCTAGGTGGACAGAAAGGCTCACATGTGCTGTCGATGTTCAGAGCAGGCAAAGGTCCCCGCAGCTGTCACAAAGCCTCAGGGGAGGAGATGATATTAGTTGAGCTGCACTTAGGAGGCCGGGAGGAGGGTGGTTTGAATAGAGTAAAGAGGGCAAAGAAAGGTTCTGGCTGGGTGCACAGTGGGAGCCTCATTCAGAGCCCAGGGTCCGGGGAACACCGGCGGCAGAGGGCACAGGATTGTGGATGGAGTTGTTGTTGTTGTCTTTACGTGCTGTACTTCCTGTTTTTGACTCACTGGAACCCCACGCAACAGGGTAGGACTGGCCCACAGGGTTTCCCATGCTGTAATCCTTACAGAAGCAGATCATCAGGTTTTTCTTTCTCAGAGCTGCTGGGTGGATTCGAACCGCCACCGTCTCAGTTAGCAGCTGAGCACTTAAGTGTTTCACCATCAGGGCTCCTTATGGATTGAATTGTGTTCCCCCGAATATGCATTGGAATCCTAACCCCTGTGCCTCTGGATGTGCTCCTCTTTGGAAATAGTTGTTTTATTTGTTATATTGCTGAGGCCATACCAGGCTAGGGTTAGTCCTAAACCTAAACACTTCTGAGTTATAAACAGAGCAGATTAGACGCAGAGACACACAGGGAGAAAGACAGATTCCAAGGAAAATGAAGGAACACCAAGGCACTTCCGGGGCTACTGACAAGGAAGGCTCCACCCCTCCTCCACCCCCCAGAGCCAGCGCCCTGAATTCAGACTTCTAGCCGCCTGAACTGTGAGAAAGTAAATTCCTGTCCTTTAAAGGCACCTAATGTGGTATTTGTGTTACTGCAGCGCTCAGAGACTAAGACAGATGGTCAGCTTCCTGAGGGCAGGAGCTGTGTCGTGTTTGCTTGTCACTAACACTGTGTGCTGGGCTTGACACAGCGCTGAGGCTCAAGCCTGCTGACTGGCTGCATTAACGATAGAGAGAAGGTTGTTGTTGGCTGCTGGCTCCTGGCGACCCCAGGCACAGGTGAACGACAAACTGCCTGGCTCTGTGCCATCCCCACGATCAGGTGCAGATAGGACTGTTGTGATTCATAGAGTTTTCACTGGCTGATTTTCTGAAGTAGATCACCAGGCCTTTCTTCCTAGTCTGGAAGCTCTGCTGAAACCTGTTCAGCATCATAGCAACGTGCAAGCCTCTAATAATAGCTGGGTGGTGGCTGCACATGAGCTGCGTTGGCGAGGAACGGAATCTGGGTCTCCTGTCTGGAAGGTGAGACTTGTGTTACTCAAACCCAACTACCCCCTCGTCAAAGGGGTACTGGGTCCAAAGCCCACACTTATTCCCTGACACCACAGGTCCCTCTGTCCATGTATGGCCAAGCCTAGTTCCTGGTATAGAACTATGAATGCTTCCTGATGGAATGAAGACTCATCTACTTTCCTCTGATTTTACCTGTAGCTTCTTTCAAACAGGATGTTCTTGGACTTTCAGGACTTCCTTATCATTTGGTCACACAGGGTCTGGTCTTTTATATGGCTGCCTTTACGAAAAATGGGGAATAGATTGAATTTACAGCAATCTGTTGAGTACATGAAATTGCTATCAGGAATTCATAAGCCTCTGTTATCGGGGAGGTGGGTGGGAGTGATAAAGACGGAAAGATGAGCTTTGGAAAGAAAATTCCTACGTCAAGGATAAGCAGGGGTTTGTAAAGGGGTAAGAGGAGGCTCCAGTAATTAATACCTTAAATTATGGGTAGGAGGAGGCACAGGGCGGATTTCAGGACTTGGTAATGACAATGATGAAATGCGCAGACACTAAATACAAACAAGTCCCCGGGTAATGCAGATGACATGAAAGTAATGTATGTATTGTTCTGTCTCTCGGAAACAAATGAATAGCCGTTAAGATCAGTTCAGAAATCTTCTTGAAAAGTGGAGTCCCTTTGCTTATGCCCTCTATCTAAAAACCCAAACCACACCCATTGCCTTCGGGTCAATTCTGACTCATAGTGACCCTACAGGACAGAGTAGAACTGCCCCATAGGGTTTCCAAGGCCGTCATCTTTACGGAAGCAGACGGCCACATCTTTCTCCCACAGAGCAGGTGGTGGGTTCAAACTACTGACCTTTCAGTTGGCAGCCAGTTCTTATCCACTGCGCCACCAGGGCCCCTTCCAGAGAGCATCGTTATTTGATCCTAGAAATTCTTGAAAATAAGAATCAAAGTCAAACCCCTTTCAGTAATCTGGTACATCCATGCATCTTGTTAGGAAACTGGAAATGCATGCAAATGAAGGGTCACATAAAATGCCCATCACTTGCTTGACACACAGATGCATTTTATTTAATGACAGCCTCCAAATATATATTTTTATGTTTAAAATTAAATATAAAGGCATAATACCTACTTTAGTCTGATCAGCTCAGTCACTGGGCTGAGATAGAAAAACCTGCTGGCTTTCTTCCTACCTGCCCAACTTTGACACACCAATGGGAAAACAAAACAAAACAAACAAACAAACAAAAAAAAACAGCTTTCAGAATTACCACGCTGAACTTTGATGCCACTCTCAGAAAGTTAATGCTTAATTCTACATCTCTTATGCAAAGCGGGCGGCACACAATTTCATTTCGACTTATTAAGTCAATTACTTGAAAAAGAGACACCAAATTACAATGTATACTTTTTTTTTTTTCTTATTCACTTTACAGAGAATGAAAATGTCACAGGTAGGTGGGATACAACAGAATTTAAAAAGTCTTCTGCTTATGAATGATACATAATTTCAAATGACTCACAGCACTTGTTGGAATAAAGTATCCAACCTGGGTGACTCAAACTAACACTGGCAACAGAGTTTCAAAGAAGTTTTCCATAACAACAAAACTGGACCCAACGTATGTATTGCAGAAAGTTAACTTGACCACAACAAATGACTCATAACCAGACAGTCAATCATTTAAACCAGCAATACTATCACAGGAAAACGCAATCAATGACCTAACCCCATCTGGCAGTTTCCTAGAACTAGAGGAGGACATTTCTAACTTTAACAGGATGCTATGGAAAGCACTTTAAGATCTTTTTGATACGCAGCCTCCACTGTAAAGTTCTAATGAAAAACCGAGCTCTTTATTCACCTATAATTTTTTTTTTAAAATTGTTTTTCAGGTGAAGGCTTACAGAACAAATAGTTTCTCATCAAACAGTAGTACACATATTGTTTTATGACATTGGTTAACAACCCCACAACATGTCAACCCTCTCCCTTCTCGAATTTTTTTTTTTGGTGAAAATATACATAGCCAAAGATACACCATTTCAAAAATTTCTACGTGCACAGTTCAGTGACATCGACTACGCTCTTCCAATTGTGCTACTATTCTCACTTTAGACGAAGGTTTACTGAACAAAATCGTTTCTCATTAAACAGTACACTTGTTGCTCTATAACAATGGTTAACAACCTCATAACACATCAACACTATCCTTACTCAACCTTGGGTTCCCTATCACCAGATTTTCTGTCTCCTTCTGCCTTCTAGTCCTTGTCCCTGAACTGCTGTGCCTCATTAGTCCCGTTTGGTTTTATGGGGCTGTCCAATCCCCAGCTGAACAGTGAACCTTGGAAGTGACTTCACCACTGAGCTAAAAGGGTGTCTGGGGGCCATACTCTCGGGGTTTCTCCAGTCTCTTTCAGGCCAGTAAATCTGGCCTTTTTTTGTGAGTTAGAATTTTGTTCTACATCCTTCTCCAGCTCTGTCCAGAACCCTCTGTTTTGATCCTGGTCAGAGCAGTCGGTGGTGGTAGCCGGGCACCATCTAGCTGTACGGGACTCGGTCTGGTGGAGGCCTTGGTAGATATGGTCCGTTAGTCCTTCGGACTAATCCTTCCCTTGTATCCTATTCTCTTCACACTCCCATGCTCCCAAAGGGATGAGACCAGTGGAGTATCTTAGATGGCTGCTCACAGGCTTTTAAGACCCCAGACATTACTCACCAAGGTAGAATGTAGAGCATTGCCTTTATAAACTGTGTTATGCCAACTGAGCTAGATGTTCCCTGAGACCATGGTCCCCACAGCCCTCCGCCCAGCAATTCACCTATAATTTTGAAAATGATTTCATTTCTTCTCCAAGTACACACAAGACATTTTGGATAATTTAAGAATACTGAATTTCTTAAAATCGCTGTGTGAAAAGTGTGAATGTCTGGGCATGAAAAGACCTGGGTGCCTTTACTTGTTTCATCCCTTTTGAACCCACAGAGCCTGAAGGGATCGTATGATGCATTTTTCACTTTGACATAGGATTTTCAGTGAGAAGGTATTAGAACAGAAAAATAGAACCCTAAATAATTAAGACTGATTCACACTTAGCAGCTTGTAACAATTTCCTACTCACTTGTTTAAAACACTTTTGTGAAAAATCCCATTTTAGTTTCCTCTTCCAGCACGGAAAGGGGGGCATTTTACTTTATAGCGGCAATGCTTCAAAGGGGGAAAACTTCAGAAACAGAGCCGTCACGCTTTGCTTTCTGTCTTCATTTACAGAAGAGTCAGTAATGGATTTATGTGAGGAAGGCTAGAGGATTAGCTTTTATGCAAGTCCTGATATTAGTATTATTCAACTTTGCTGTCATAAACACCTTTTCTGTGTGAAGAGGGCACCCGTTATTATTTCTTTTTCAAAAGGAGATTTCTGGGGAATTACAAAGTTCTGCAGAAAGGAGGAAGAATCTCTGAAGAGATGGTTGTCTGGAGTTTTCTAATTTCCTAATATAACCCTCTGTTCATTCAGCCAGTATTTACTGAGCATCTACTATGTAGGTCCCGAAGCGGCACAGACGGGTTGCGCTGGATTAGTAAATGCTTGGCAGTTCGAACCCACCCAGCGGTGATCTACTTCCATAAAGACTGCAGCCAGGAAAATCCTATGGAGTAGTTCTGCTCTGTAGCACATGATGTCGCCAGGAGTCGGAATCGACTCCACAGCAATGTTTTCTTTTGTACCTATTATGCGTCAACTGGAGAGCTGAACGGGCATGATGGGGCACCTGACCTTGGGGAATTTACCCTCTGGTGGGAGAGAAAGATTCTTGATGAGCAAATGGGTTATTAATTACAAAGTGCGACAGCCAGGAGAGGTAGGAAAATAGTGAAGAAATGGAGGATGAAGGTGGGCGGGATGAGATGGAGGGAGATGCAGATTGTGACGTAGATGGATTGACTCAGTTACCTGAGCAGGTGACTAACATCTAACCTGAGATCTGAGGGATTAAAAGCATTCAGCCACCTGGCCAGCAGGAAGAACAGTTTCCAGGAGAGGAAATAGTGGGGTGGAGGGCCCTGAGGTCTGGAGCACCATGTGAGTGTGTGTGTGTGTGTGTGTGTGTGTGTGTGTGTGTGTGTGTGTGTGTGTGTGTGTGTGTGTGTGTGTGTGTGTGTGTGTGTGTGTGTGTGTGTGTGTGTGTGTGTGTGTGTGTGTGTGTGTGTGTGTGTGTGTGTGTGTGTGTGTGTGTGTGTGTGTGTGTGTGTGCTTAACCTGGTCCCTTCCCTCCTTCTTCCTTGTGAGTAACCAAATCAGGCTGAGTCAGGTGAGGATGGGGCGGGGCTCGAGAGCAGTGGGGGAGGGGAGCAGCCACCTGTATACCTGTGTTTTAGAGAGTGCACGTGTGCATATGCTCCCTAGGGTGTGCAGGGTGCTGTGAGCAGGTGTGGGCTGCTGCAGGCTTTGTTGGGGAAGTCCCGAATCTCTGCCCCTGTGTGTTCTCGTGCACTATTTAGTATACGACGTGAGTGGGGCCACTTTAGATGTGGTGCAGTGCACAGCCTGAATACCTGGACACGGCTGCTGTGGGAGTGAGGGAAGCATCGGGGCAATGCAGGGGTCTGGCTTGTGCTACTGGCAGTGCCATGTACTGAGCTAGGAAGGACTGGGGGGCCAAGCTGGAGGGAAGAGGATGACTAGTTCCTCCCTGTAATTAAGTGGCTCGTTTTTTCCAGTAACATCAAGTAAAAATCTCATACAGGCAACCTGTATCTCAATGTCCCTTTACCCCTTAAGCCCAACAGGAGCACTCACTGTGAATGTACCCTCTAGCCCCACGTGGACATCGGATGGTGAAGCCATGTGATCGGGGGTCAGCTGCCTGGGTTTCTGCTGGCCCCTCCGTCTGCCAGCTAAGATGTCACTTAAGTCTCTGAGCCTCAGCTTTGACATCTGTAAAGTGAGCGAGTAAGAGGAGGCACCTGGATTGGGATCCGGTCTCTATGGCTTCCGACTGCCTGCTTGTCACCATTTTCCCTACTAACTTCTCCACATCCCTTCTGTGTTTGGGCTGTATGCACATGCTCTCCACTGGGAAGGCATCTCTTGAAAGCTAACATTTCAATTTTTCCTTTAGATGTGCAAAAGAAATCCAAGGTTTCCCAAGCAAATAAATTTTAAATGCAGACTATCGAATTTTTAAGTACAAAATATCAAATACCTCATCTTGGTCTATCTTACATATGGTAATAATTTCCAAAAGATTCCCAAATATTTCTATCCTTTGCTATAGTAAATGAGAGTTGAGAAATGGCTTCATTCTTTACCAAGCTCAAATATAAAATGGCCAGTTGAAATGAGATGTATATGATCCAAGAGTATCCAGTCATAACGAAAATTGAGCTGCTCATACTGTATTTTTCCAATTCTTACATTTATGTCTGTAATTTTTTTCTTTTTTTTTTGGAGCAAGTAAAACATGACAAAGGAATATTTAGGTTTCTGGGAAATTCTGAGAACTTTGAAAATAAGGTCATTGCTTCCAGAAAAAAGGAGTTCATGGCACAAGAATGGTGAACTCAACCACAAAGTCCATTCTGAAAAGAATCTTTCACATTTAAAGCAATGAAATATTTTTATGAAACCACCCACATTTTCATAACTTCACCTTGCCCTCCCATGAAAAGAAGGTTCCACTCTTCAGATGATGGCAGAGGACACTTGGTTCTGGCCTTGTCATGTCTACACTCAGCTTGGGAAAGGCACAGAACCGAGCACTGGGGGGCATTTCTGGGCAGACGCACCCCCTCAGGACAGTGGTACCTACCATGCAGCAGGTATTATCCTGTTTCTAGAGACTTCCAGAGTCCCTTGGTGGTGCAAACAGTTAACATGCTCACTTGCTAACTGAAAGGTTGGAGGTTTGAGTTCACCCACTGTTGCTTTGGAAGAAAGGCCTAGCAACCTACTTCCAAAATATAAACCACTGAAAACCCCATAGAGCATGGCTCTACTCTGATATCAGAATTGACTCAGTGACAACTGGTTAGTGACTTCTGGGTGAGACTGAGGGTGTCAATTCAAAAGTTACCTGATCTACTAGTCTGCAACATCAAGACAATGTTTCTTTTCAACACTCTATATGAGTTCTCAGCTCGTTGTTGTAATAGACGTGAAAATGTGGAGATACTCTCTGACAAACCTGGAGAGATGTGGCCCCGTTCACACCTCATCTCGTCTGTAAAACCTTTTGGATCAGTCAGGTGAGAGTGACTTTCCGCTCCTTCTTAGAGGCCCATAGGAGTCCCTGGGTGGATGCACTCAACTACTAACCACTTTAGTGGTTTGAACTTTCCAGAAGTGCCTCTGAAAAAAGGTCTGGTGATCTGATTCCGAAACGTCACAGCCTTGAAAACCCTATGGAGCGGTTCTACTCTGAACGCGTGGGGTCTCCACGAGTTGAAATTAATTCGATGGCAACTTGGTTGTTGTTGTGTGCCACCAAGTCGATTCTGACTCATAGTGACCCTATATGACAGAGTAGAAGTGCCTCAGAGGGTTTCCTAGGCTGTAAACTTTATGGGAGCAGATCACTAGGTCTTTTCTTCCAAGGAGTACCTGGTGGGTTCGAACCACTGACCTTTCAATTAGCAGCCAAGTGCCTAACCATTGACCCACCAGGGCTCTTTTGTTTTTGTTTAGAGGCCCACAGTTCTTGGTTTGTGCCTCAGCTGTAGTGCTTTGTGTAATGTGCCTTGCAGTGTGATGATAATGTGTCTACACTAGACTCTGAGTTGCTGGAAGAACAGAACACAGTGTCTTTAATCTTCTTTAGTCCTCAGAATAATGTCTTAAACCTAACAGTTCCTCAACAAATATTTATTGAATTTGAATTTCAAATTTGCTCTCTATTAATAGACACAATCACTGACAAACCCAGGATTTGTATTTCAAGTTTAAACTGAGACACACACGACGTCAATCAAGATTTCTGATTACCAACAACAGAAACCGATTCTGATTAACTTAAGAGGGCAGGGATTTTTTGGAAGGGTATCAACCGTTTACAGAACCGATGAGGAGGCTGGCAAAATAGTCTCGGAAAGTGAGCAAGAATTTCAGGTGTGGGAAGGCAGGAACACAAGGTCACACAGCAAGGAGGATGTGCTGGGTCACCCCTTGGAAACTCTCCTGCTGCGCACAGGCCATTGCCACCCTCAGACCCCTAATTCAGCTGCCATTGTGTTAAACGACCTTGAGGTGTATCTGCTTCTTAGGGTCACTATCTAACATTTCAAAGCTATAGACGGGAGCATGGGACTGGCTGAGTCTGGGTCATATGCCCACAACCTGTTTGTTAGGAAAAGGGGAGAGGGGACAGCTGTACCGCTGCCTTTGCTCCTTTCTAGGAGGCAGGGACCTCCCCGTCTGGAACTTCCTCAAGACATGAGGGGTGTTATTTGGGTGAATGGAGAGAGAGAGAGAGAGAGAGAGAGACTGAGAGATAAAGATGACAATGTCCATGATATATTCATTAATTTAACTAGTTGGGGAGGAAATTTTTTTTTTGTGTGTGTATTTTATTTTATTTTTCCATTGACTGTGTTCTGGCTCCACACTTTATTTATTTTATTGTGCTTTAGATGAAAGTTTACAGAACAAAACTAGTTTCTCATTGAACAATTAATACACATATTGTTTTATAACATTGATTGCCAAGCCCACGACATGTCAACACTCTCCCTTCTCGACCTTGGATTCCCCGTTACCAGCTTTCCTCTCCCTTCCTGCCTTCTCGTCCTTGCCCCTGGGCTGGTGTGCCCATTTATTCTCCTTTTGTTTTATGGGCCTGTCCAATCTTTGGCTGAAGGGTGAACCTCAGGAGTGACTTCATTACTGAGCTAAAAGACTGTGCGGGGGCCATAGGGGTTTCTCCAATCTCTGTCAGACCAGTAACTCTGGTCTTTTTTTTTTTTTTTGAGTTAGAATTTTGTTCTACATTTTTCTCCAGCTCTGTCGGTTGGGGACCCTCTACTGTGATCCCTGTCAGAGCAGTCAGTGGTGATAGCTGGGCACCGTCTAGTTGTGCTGGACTCAGTCTGGTGGAGGTGGTGGTAGTTGTGGTCCCTTAGTCCTTTGGACTAACCTTTCTCTTGTGTCTTTCGTTTTCTTTATTCTCCCTTGCCCCAGATGGGGTGAGACTGGTGGGCTTAAATGGCCGCTCACAAGCATTTAAGACCCCAGATGCTACTCATCAAAGTACAATGTAGAACATTTTCTTTATAAACCATGTTATGCCTATTGAGCTAGATGTTCCCTGAGACCATGGTCCTCATAGCCCTCAGCCCAGTAGTTTTGTCCATCAGAGAGTTTGGAAGTGTCTATGGAGCTTCCATGACCTTGCCTTGAACAAGTTGTGCTGGCTTCCCCAGTATTGTGTACTGTCTTACCTTTCACCGAAGTTACCACTTATCTGTTGTCTATTTAGTGTTTTTCAAGGGAAGAAATTTTGACTTCATTAACCTTGATTTTTTAAAGCAGATTGTGTCAGAGTTCTCCAAAGAAACAGAACCAATAGGATCTCTTGCCCCTTCTCTTGTTTTCTTGACCTATCTCTGTCTCTGACTCTATCTCTATTAATGCTGTCTCTATCATCATCTGTGTCTCTATGTATATAATCTCTATCACTATCTCTTAAGAGACTTATTTTAAGGAATTGACTGGAGTGGCTGTGGGTGCTGCCAAGTCCAAAATCTGTAGGGCAGACAGCACCCTGAAAACGCTGTAGGGGTTGGCATTGTGGTCTTGAATCTGACATTTTTCTCTGGGAAACCTCAATTTTTGCCTCTTAAGGCCTTCCAACTGATTGAATGAGGTCCACCCACATTGTCCAGGGTCATGATGGTAGATGTTAGTCACATGTACACAATACCTTCACAGCCACACCTAGGTTAATGTTTGACTAAATAACTGGCCTAGCTGAGTTGACGGATAAAACTAACCGTCGCACAGGTGGAACAAACTTTTTTTCAAAAACAAACAAGCTTTTTCTGAACAAATTTACCTAAGAAATATAAATGGTTTGTATGAGTAGAAATAGCTTAAGTAACTATATAATCTAAGTGATAAACCCCATACTAGCAACACAAAGTACCAGCAATTTAAACATTGAACAGAACCCAAATGTAAAGAATGAAAATTATTCTTTATCTCAACGCTAATAAAAAAGGAACTGTTTTAGAAAAGAAACCAAAAAATTAGTTACTAAGTAGAAAGATTTAGATCTCAGAAATTGAAACTGATGACCTGTGCAATAAACATTCTCCTAGTTTCAGATGGTGTCTCTGCCTGGTCACTTTCTGAGAAAGAGACTACTTATGCCACCAAGAATTAAGTTTGCTCCTAAGAAGTGATAATATACAGAGAGCATAACTTATAACGAACTTTGGTGATGCACTGGTTAAGAGCTTGGCTGCTAACCAAAAGGTTGACAGTTTGGATCACCAGCTGCTCCTTGGAAATACGGGGCAGTTCATATTAAATCAAAATTGCTCTTCCTAGGGTAAAACTTAGCGATGATCGTAATGATTGTCAGTGTTGTGCCACTAAGCTGCTAATTCCCCCCTTTAATATCTCCCACTTTCTTCTAGTTTTTTGTGACTTGCTATTCTAATTCTCCTAAATACTCCAGGTGACTCTGTACACGTTCACACACTCCTTGGGTGACAATAACTCTTTCTTTTAAAACCAGTGTCTTGTGTTACTTATGCTGTATCAACTTTGTTAAGCCAAGCTCCAAAAAAACAGAAATCTATTACATAAAATAACATGCTACAGAAAATACCACCAGTTCATGGTCATTAATTTTTTTTCTGGAAGTAGGCAAGTCCAAATTCCTGCTGTGTAACCTATTGATAATATCCCAGACATAAAAAAACAAACACTTAAAAAGTTAAAATTACTGTGCATCTGGCCCATATAAGATTTGTTCCCCAATTGCTGATTATATGTACAACTTTCAAGATGCATGAAATGGCATTTCTTTGGTAAACAGTGACACGAAGCCTCAACTCCATAAACGATTTTACTTTAGTTTACAAAGATCATTCCCAAAGAGGTGATCGTTACGGCCTTAATGATGATAAGTATATGAACCACTCTCTTCGTAACAAAAGGTTAAAGATGGCTGATGGCTGTTAGGGATTGAATTGTGTCTTCCCAAAATATGTGCTGTAAATCCTAACCTCTATCCCGGTGGTTATAATCCCATTTGGGAATGGGTAGTCTTTGTTATGTTAATGGGAGAAGATTAGTGTCGGGTGTGTCTTAAATCAGTCTCTTTTGAGATAAAAAAGAGATCAAACAAGCTAACGTAAGAAGCAGAGATGGGGGAAGACAGATGCCAAGCGACATGAAGATCACCCAGGAGCAGAAGCTCAAAGAGACAAGGACCTTCCTCCAGAGCTGACAGAGACAGAAAGCCTTCCCCTAGAGACAGCACCCTGAATTCAGACTTCTAGCTTCCTAAACTGTGAGAGAATACATTTCTATTTGTTAAAGTCATCCACTTGTGGTATTTCTGTTATAGCAGCACTAGATGACTAAGACAGTGGCCAACATTACAAAGGTCATGCAGACAAAAGACAAACACACACTGTTTCTAAAGAATATTAATGATAAAATTTCAAGGCACAAGTGAAATACTTATTTCTAAGGTTTAATCAAACCAATGAGTTGTCATTCAAATCCAAGTTATTGTACCTAAACCACCCAGTAGTTATATTTGACTGTGTATAAGTTGAGCTGTCTCAATTAAAGGGCTTTTCATGTAAATTTAAGAAACTATCTTATCCCTTAGATATTTTCAAAGCACAGTATTTGTCATGGATTGAATTATGTCCCCCCAAAATATTTGTCAACTTGGTTAGGCCATGATTCCCAGTACTGTGTGGTTGTCCTCCATTTTGTGATTGATGTAATTTTCCTATACGTTCTAAATCTTAAACTCTGCCTGTGGTTAATGAGGCAAGATTAGATTATGCTAAACAGAATTAGGGTGGGATGTAACACCCTTACCCCGGTCACATCCCCGATCTAATGTAAAGGGAGTTTCTTGGGGTGTGACCTGCACCACTTTATATCTCTCAAGAGATGAAAGGAAAGGGAAGCTAGCAGAGAGATGGGGGGAACCACATACCACCAGGAAAGCAGTGCTGGGAGCAGAGCATGTCCTTTGGACCTGGAGTTCCTGTGAGGAGAAGCTCCTAGATGAAGAGAAGACTGATGATAAGGACCTTCCTACAGAGCCAACAGAGAGAGAAACCTTCCCCTGGAGCTGGAGCCCTGAATTTGGACTTGTAGCCCACTAGACTGTGAGAAAATAAATTTCTGTTTGTTAAAGCCATCCACTTATGGTATTTCTGTTAAAGTAGCACTAGATGACTAAGACAGAATTGGTAGTAGGTTAAAATATATGGGAAAAATCTACATGTGTCAGTGTGTGACAATGATTTATAGAGCTTTAGGTTTTAATGCTGGTAGTGATTTTTTTTTTAAAAGAGCATTTTATAACTTTTGGAAGAATGAGTAACTTGCAAAAGAGAGGTCAAATATGACAGGAAGGTATAAATTGGATCAATATTTCTTGAAGGCATTTTGACAGTGTGTGTCCAAAGCCTTAACTTTATTTTTGCTCCAACAAGGAATATATAGTAAAGACATAGCAGTGGATTTGTGTAAAGATTGTGCTAAAAGGATGTTCACCACAGAATTGATTATAAAAAACAGAAAATTATTAATTTAAATGTCCACCATCAGGGCACTAGATAAATAAACTGTAGTACATCCACACGATGACATGCTACACAGGCATTAAAAATGTCACAGGTACCACTTCATACCCATTAGGACAGCCATAGTAAAAACTGGAAAATAACGCGTGTTGGGGAGGATATGGAGAAACTGGAACTCTCGTACACTGCTGGTGGGAAAGTAAAATGGTGCTGCTGCTGTGGAAAACGTTTGGTCCTTCCTCAAAGTGTTACTCATTGAATTACCATATGACCCGCCAATTCCACTCAAAATACTCAAAATAGTTGAAAACAGGTACTCAGACAGATACATGTGCATGTCTATTCATAGCAGCCCTATTTATAATAGCCAGAAGATGGGAACAACCCAAATGTCCACAGACTGATGAGTGGATCAACAAATGATGGCATATCCTTCCCCAAAACCAAACCAAACCTATTGCTGTCGAGTCAATTCCAACTCAAAGTGACCATGTAGAGCAGAGAAGAACTGTCCCATAGGGTTTCCAAGGTTGTAAATCTTTATAGAAGCAGACTGCCACATCTTTCTTCCAAGGAGCCACTGGTGGGTTGGAACCGCCAATCTTTTGGTTCGCAGCTGAGTGCTTTAACCACTGCACCACCAGGGCTCCTTCATATCTAGACAGTGGAGTATTATTCAACCATAAAAAAGAATGAAGTATTGATACACGCTACAACGTGGATGAATCTTGAAAACATTATGCTAACTGAAAGAAGTCAGACACAAAATTCTGCGTGTTGTGTGATTACATTCAGTAGAGACGCTCAGAACTGGTAAATCCATAGAGACAGAAAGCAGATTGGTGGGTGCCATGGACTGAGGGGAGGGGGTAATGGAGAGTGAGCACTTTATGGGTATGGGGTTCCTACTGGGATGACAAAAATGTTTTGAAACTAGATAGAAGTAGTGATTGCACGACATTGTGAATGTACATAATGTCACTGAATTATTCACTTAGAAATGGTTAATGGTTAGAGTTATGTTTTGTGAATTTTGCCTCAATAAAAAAATGATGCTGGATAAGAATATTGAATGATAAGGGAAAAAATTTTACCTTTTGTTAGTGGGGAAAAATGTAAAAGTAGGTAAGAAAATAGTGGATATATAAATTTATTGTACTTGATATATATATATATATATATACACACAAAATATATATACTCATGTACATATGCAAATACACACACACACACACACACACACACACACACACACACACAAAGTTAATAGCTGTGATTCCTGGGTGGGGGGATTATGTAGTCGGATGATTTAACTCTTTTATTATCTGTATTTCTAAATAGCTTATAATATGCATGTAATACTTTGTGTTAAGGAAAAGGAGGTAGAGCTAATATAATCATCAGGTCATGAAAAGCCAAGAATATCTCCTGGGATTCGTTGAGTGCCTCCATAGAGACTGGTAATGACAAGGAGAACTTTGCTATGAACTCACCTGGATTATCAGGCAAATTATGTCCTGTGGAGAATAACAGCACAGTGAGAAGCCAGATAGATCCTGCTGAACAAACGGGCCAAGCTCTCTAGAGTGTCTCCTCTCTGCTCCTGTGCAAAGATGCAAACCTCTTACTTGAGATAATATTGAGACAATTACAGCAGCATACCGACATTGCATGACTTCTGAACACGCTCATAAAAAGTATACTTACAAGAAACAGCATGTCAGGAAAATAAACGCACCTACTGCATTTAAATATTCCTTTAATAAAAATATAATTTGCTTAAAATCATTAATAAAAAAACAAAAAACAACACCGTTGCCAACAAGCCAATTCCAACTCATAGGGACCCTATAGGACAGAGTAGAACTATCCCATAGGGTTTCCAAGGAGTGGCTGACTGGTGGATTTGAACTGCTGACCTTTGGGTTAGCAGCTGAGCTCTTAACCACTGTGCCACCAGAGCTCCAAATATGAATAAGAACTCATTTTTTTCACTCATAAATTTTATCAAATGTGATCAATTTAACCAGGATGAAATAAAATATTATCTTAGCTTACCATGTTTCTACTGCTTCAAATTGCTGCTAAAAAAGGTACTCAGGTAAAAATATCTGTATTCTTATGCTTTAAGGAAACTTGATACAGAAGCAAAGTTGCAAAACAGGGAAGTCACGTGACTACCAATTGCGTTACTAAAAGAAAGACTGAATTATTTTTTGAAAAAATGAGCTATTTCAAAAATTTCAGTTTTTTTGCTACTGTGTTGAATTACTTCAATACAGGAAGATTCTGTGTTAAACCTTAAAGGTTCTGTTTGTATTTAACATTATTTCTCTAGATGTGACTAATGTTATCATGAAGGTACCCCTGGGGGCCCCTCTGGTTTTCTTTCTTACCAGCACAGGCTGATAGTCTTGCATTCCACAGGTATCTGTGCAGTGTCTACAATACACCAGGCAAGGTGCTCGGTGTCTGGTGGGCTGACTGTCATTGGTCCTACCCCCGAGTAATAAGTAGGCTCTCCAATGCCGAGAACAGCTGTCGCACACAGCAGGTGTCTGGTAAATGTTGATTGGGTATTGGCTCTAGGAAGGGGGGTCTGGGAGAAGCTGGAAATGCATGTGAGAGTTTCTCCCAGGGTCAAGGACTGGCTAGGTGCCATCGGGTCATTTCCAACTCATAGCGACCCCATGTGACAGAGTAGAACTGCCCCGTAGGGTTTTCTAGGCAGTAATCTTTACAGAAGCAGACCACCAGGTCTTTTCCATTTGTACCACCAAAAACAACAACAACAACCACAAAAAACCAAACCCATCGCCGTCCAAGGCTCCTTAAAACCATACCTCTTGCCATCGAGTCGATTCTGGCTCATAGTGTCCCTAGAGGACAGAGTAGAACTACTCCATAGGGTTTCCAAGGAGTGGCTGGTGGATTCCACCTGCCCATCTTTTGGTTAGCAGCTGAGCTCGGCACCACCGTGCCCCCAGGGCTCGGTAGGGCTGGCTGTATGGGTCGGGTATCGCACAATCGGCAGGTGGCCATGAGCTGACACTTTGATCTACACTTTACAGATGAGAAAACTGAGGCCCAAGAGGTTAGATAACTTGCCTGAGCTCATTCATCATGAAGCTTGGGGATTGCCCTGCTTGCCAAGGGCAAGGAGAGAGAGGACAGAGATGAGGTGCAAAAAGAGGTCCTCAGGGACTGCTACATTCAAAGGGAAAGAGAAGTGGGCACAGGGGCAGAGAAGACGTGCAGGAGGGGCTTCCAAATGCTAAACAAAAACAAAGAACAAAGAAACAAACGTTTCTGGAAGAGCTGGGTCACAAGGGTCAAGTGTGAAGGAGAGATTTGGGGTGGGGTGGGGCGGGGAGGAAGACTGGAATTGGGGTCTCCCGAGGGGCATCTGTTACGAGGGAAGGGCAGAGCAGAGCACCCCAGCTGTGGAGACTCCAGGGTGTGGAGGCAGAGCGCCCGACTCCTCTTTGCAGAAGACTTGGGGTGGGGAATGAAGAGGCTTGGAGGATGTCCAAGGGGGCAGAAGAGTCCAGGGAAGAATTATGTCAGGCTAGGACAATATCAGGAAAGAGAGAGAGAGAGAGGAAGAGAGAGGAGAAAGGCAGAAAGAGAGAGGGAGGAGAGAGAAATAAGGGGGTGGGAGAAATAGAGAGAGAGAGAGAAGAGAGGAGAAAGACAGAGAGAGAGGAGAAAGAGAGAGAAAGAGAGAGACATGGGAGCGGGGAGAAAGGCAGAGAGAGAGAGAAATACAGACAGAGAGAAGAGTGAGAGAGCAAGAGCACGAGAAAGGGAGAGACAGAGATATAGAGAGACAGAGGGACAGAGAGATGGAGAGAGACAGAGAGAGGTGGAGAGAGACAGAGAGGTGGAGAGAGACAGAGAGGGGAGAGAGACAGAGAGAGGTGGAGAGAGACAGAGAGGTGGAGAGAGACAGAGAGGGGAGAGAGACAGAGAGGTGGAGAGAGACAGAGAGGGGAGAGAGACAGAGAGGTGGAGAGAGACAGAGAGGGGAGAGAGACAGAGAGATGGAGAGAGACAGAGAGGGGAGAGAGACAGAGAGGTGGAGAGAGACAGAGAGATGGAGAGAGGGAGGCTAAAGTGTGAGGGCAGAGGTCTGGAGAAAGGGTGCAGAGCAGAGGAGAGCTGAGGTGATGAGGACACAGGGACCAAGCCTGGCAGAGGGGAGACTGTTCTCTGGGGCCGGGGCAGACGCGGGAGGCCTCCCAAGAATGTGACGGCCCTGATGCCAAAGGCAGCCCAGAGTGGGGCTCCAAGATCAAACCACCCTGTGCTCAAATGGCAGGTCCGATGATCCCTGAAGGATGCCTTCATCCCAGTAGAATATCTGGCCTTGTGATGGCACGAGGGCAGGCAGTTTCAGGGTGGCCGTAGTGGGGGGCAGGCGCATCCCTGCATGGAGCGTGGGTACCTCGTACTTCCCTGGCCATTTCATAGGTTACTGTAGGTTCCAGGCCAGGGGGTTTTTCCACTTGTGGCAGTTTCATAAAGTCTCCTTTTCAAATAAATCTATTTAGTAAAACAAATAAGCCTACGAAAGTAAAACTATTCAGTAAATAATGGTATAGATGGGCCAGGGACACTGCAAAACTCACGAAGGTGGGGTGTGGGTGAGCGAAGACTGAGGACGTTGCACCAGGAAGTCGGCGTGCTAATGAAAGCCATTTAATTTTTTTTAAAATTGTACAGCAGATTGCTTCACCTGCAATGCTGGAAACCGATGAGGCGGGGCCACACCTCTGCCAAAACCAACAGCCTCCCCAAGTGGAGAGCGGCCGAGTCCCTGGCGGGGTTTCTGCTGGCCTTGTAAGAGACTGCAGCCTCAAGAAGCCTCTGGCCTGGCTGGAACATGTGGATTTGCAGCTGTGCACTCAAATTGGGCTCCATGCTTTTTTTAAAAAAACAAAAACAAAAACAAAATAGCTCCCCTTAGCTCAATGCTCTGTTAAAAAATGTGTTATGTCCCTTTCCAGGCAATATGTCATTTCATCTCGCTCTATATTTGTAATGCATTGCAAAACTAAGCGGAAACGTCTTTGCTGTAATAGCCAAGAAGCAGGGTAAACCAATTGGCAGAATTCTGACTACGTTGTCTGGGGCAGACTCTATTCTGTCTCTTCAGAGAGTCTATGGCTTTGGCCTGCTATGAAATTGATTCTGGGCACGGGGACATAAACAGAACCCAGAGACAAATGCCGTCTTCTTATTAGATTCTAACCTCTCCTTTGGGTTTCCCTTAGAATACTGAGTTGGCTAATCAATTATTCCATTTAACTCTAGAGAACCAAAGAATACGTGTCATGTAGAGATGAAAAGATGGTTGGTTCCAGAACCCCTCTCCTTCTGGGGTGCACAATCAGCCTTATAAATTATAGATGTCTGCTGAAATTGAAAACTCAAGCATAAAGGAAAACTATAGAAATGCCTTACAATACCATACTCATTTTTATGCACCCCAGGGGTTAAATTACAACATTTCCCCTAGTCACTTCATTTCCAAATTTCTTCCAGTGAAATATCATTAACTGTTGAAAAAAGATAACCCTGAGATGCCTTACACCTAAGTCTTCTAGATTCCCAGTAGCTGTCACCCTACCTCCCTCAACATTGTTATTGGTTGTGGTCGAGTCGGCTCCAATTCATGGCGACCTCACATACAACAGAACAAAACACTGCCCAGTCCTACACCATCTTCACGACTCTTGGTATGCATGAGTTCATTGTTGTGGCCACTGTGTATTTTGAGTGCCTTCCAATCTAGGGGCCTTTTCTTCAAGCACCATGCGAATAGTATTCTGTGATGATCCATAGGGTTTTCATTGGCTAATTCTCAGAAGTAGAATGCTAGGCTTTTCTTTTGAGTCTGTCTTAGTCCGGAAGCTCCGCAAATTATGGCTCACAGATCAAATCTGCCCCTTTTTGTAAATAAAGTTTTATTGGAACAGAGCTATTCTCATTCATTTGCGTGTCACCTATGGTTGCTTTCATGTGGCAACAGTAGAGTCTAGTATTTGTGACATAGACTTTCTGGCTCACAAAGTCTAAAATATTTCCTATCTGGCCCTTTGTAAAAAACTTTGCTGACCAGACTTAGAGAATCCTTCAGAATAGTGATGATTTGCCCATACTTTAATACTCACTGATGATAGCTGTCATGGATTGAACAGTGTCCCCCCAAAATATGTGTCAACCTGGTTAAGCCATGATTCCCAGTATTGTGTAGTTGTCCTCCATTTTGTGATTGCAATTTTACGTTAAAGAGGATTAGGGTGGGATGTAACACCCTTACTAAGGTCACATCCCTGATCCTACGTAAAGGGAGTTTCCCTGGGGTGTGGCCTGCACCCCCTTTTATCTTACAAGAGATAAAAGGAAAGGGAAACAAGAAGAGAAGGGGAGACCTCATACCACCAAGAAAGCAGCGCCAGGAGCAGAGTGCATTCTTTGGACCTGGGGTCCCTGTGCGGAGAAGCTCCTGGTCCGGGGGAAGATTGATGAGAAGGCTGACAGAGAGAGAGCCCTCCCCTGAGCTGACGCCCTGAATTTGGACTTGTAGCCCACTAGACTGCGAGAAAATAAACTTCTCTTTGTTAGAGCCATCCACTTGTGGGATTTGTGTTAGAGCAGCACTAGATGACTAAGACAGTAGTGAACTGGCAAATTAATTACTTTGGCTTCTCTTTACATTTCAATACTCAAAATAAATTATGTGTTTATTTAAGGATTGGGGCCGATCAACGGTGAAAACCACATAAGCAAAATGCTTCACCTGAACTAAATATTATGCAAGTTACTTTCATAAAAATAAATGAGGCAGATAATAAATAGGACATACAATGGATAGCATAAATAATAAGATGTTAATTCAAAACTGAAAGTCCCCCAAAGCTGCTAGGACAGCTTTACTTACGTGACATGATTAACCTCCCTTGGAAGGTACTCACCCTTTCTCTGCTGAACCCATGCTCCCTGTCAAAGGCATGCTGACAGTGTTCATTTAAATTAAGTTTGAAAAGTTTTAGACTGAGTGGGAGATGGGCCTGTAGCCCTTTGTTTTTCATTTTTCTATGAGAAAACAATTACTTAGGTAAAGAGCTGAAATTTTAGTTCAGTAGGTGAATACTACTGCTTTCTGACCTTTGAGATGCAACTGTAAATACAAATTTAAGAATATTTCAAGATCTATCCTGAAATACAATACTGTCAGTGATAGGATAATATCCATATGCCTATGAGGAAGACCAGTTAATACAACTATTATTCAAATTTATGCACCAACCAGTAAAGCCAAAGATGAAGAAACTGAAGATTTTTACCAACTTCTGCAGTCTGAAATTGATCAAATGGCAATCAAGATGCATTGATAATTACTGGTGATTGGAATACGGAAGTTGGAAACCAAGAAGAAGGATCGGTAGTTGGAAAATATGGCCTTGGTGATAGAAACGATGCTGGAGATCGAATGATAGAATTTTGCAAGACCAACAACTTATTCACTGCAAATACCTTTTTTCAACAAGATAAACAGCGACTATACATGTGGACCATGCCAGATAGAATAACAGGAATCAAATCGACTACATTTGTGGGAAGAGATGATGGAGAAGCTCAATATCATCAGTCAGAACAAAGCCAGAGGCTCACTGCAGAGCAAACCATCAATTGCTCATATGTAAGTTCAAGTTGAAGCTGAAGAAAATTAAAATGAGTCCAGGAGAGCCAAAGTACAATCTTGAGTATTTTCCCACATGAATTTAGAGACTGTCTCAAGAATAGATTTGATGCATTGAACACCAGTGACTGAAGACCAGACGAGTTGTGGAATGACATTAAGGACATCACACATGAAGAAATCCAAAGGTCGTTAAAAAGATAGGAAAGAAAGAAAAGACCAAAATGGATGTAAGAAGAGTCTCTGCAACTTACTTTTGATCATAGAGTAGCTAAAGCAAAGGAAGAAATGATGAAGTAAAAGAGCTGAACAGAAGATTTCAAAGAGTGGCTCAAGAAGACGAAGTTAAGTATTATAATGAAACGTGCAAAGACCTGGAGTTAGAAAACCAAAAGGGAAGAACACGCTCGGCATTTTTCAAGCTGAAGGAACTGACGAAAAAATTTGAACCCCAAGTTGCAACACTGAAGGATTCTAAGGGCAAAAAATTGAATGACTCAGGAAACATCAAAAGAAGATGAGAGGAATACACGGAGTTACTGTACCAAAAAGAGTTGGTCAACGTTCAACCATTTCAGGACTTAGCATATAATTAACAACCGATGGTACTGAAGGAAGAAGTCCAAGAAGGCACTGGTGAAAAATAAGGCCCCAGAAACTGATGGAATACCAATTAAGACGTTTCAACAAATGGATGGAATACTGAAAGTGCTCACTCGTCTATACCAAGATATTTGGAAGACAGCTACCCGGCCAACTGACTGGAAGAGATCCATATTTGTGCCCATTCCAAAGAAAGGTGATCCAACAGAATGCAGAAATTATCTAACAACGTCATTAATATCACATGCGAATAAAATTATCTTGAAGATAATTCAAAAGTGGTTGCAGCAGTACATTGACAGGGAACTGCCAGAAATTCAAGCTGGATTCTGAAGAGGAAGAGGACATGGAAGGAGGGATATCATTGCTGATGTCAGATGGATCTTGGCTGAAAGTAGAGAATACCAGAAAGATGTTTACCAGTGTTTTATTGATGATGGTGTTGGTGAAGAATATTGACTATACCGTGGACTGCCAGAAGAATGAACAAATTTGCCTTGAAAGAAGCACAGCCAGAATACTCCTTAGAAGTGAGGCTGGCAACACTTCTTCTCATGTACTTTGGACATGTTATCAGGAGGGACCATTCCCTGGGGAAGGACATCATGCTTGGTAAAATAGAGGGTCAGCAAAAAAGGGAAGACTCTCAACGAGATTGGTTAACACAGTGGCTGCAACAATGGGCTGAAACATAGCAATGATCGTGAGGATGGTGCAGGACTGGACAGTGTTTCATTATGTTTTACACAGGGTTGCTATGAGTTGGAGCTGACCTGACGGCACCTAACAACAGCAACAGCAACAACAAGTGTTCTCTGAAATACAATGTATTGGTTCCAAAGGTTAAGAAGAAAACAGTTTCAATTATCAAAACATAATTTAAAAAATAAGAGTAAAAGTGAGTTCCTTGGAGCATCTCAGCAGGTGGGTAGAATGCTCTGGAATGGGACCTAGTCCCTGGTTAAGAGGACCTCTAGGGAATGCCTTGTTTCTAAGACTACCCCAAGGGTTGTTTCCTAGCTGGGTAAAATCCCTGTATTCAGGATCCAACTAAGGATTTTCCTGGAGACCCTGAACCTGTCTAATCAATTTTCAAGTTCTCAGTTCCTTCTCTAAGATGGGCCAAAAATGCTCTGACGGATCCTTGAAGGACACTGAAATGGTTATAGCCCCTTAATTTGGGATCTTCTATTTATTTAATCCACCCCTTGTCCGTCACTTTGTGGTATTGTGGTGGCTTGCCTGTTGCTGTGATCCTGGAAGCATGCCACCGGTATTTCAAGGCACCTCTGGGTGGATTTGAACTGCCAACGTTTTGGCTTGCAGCAAAGTGCATTAACAGTTTGAAACTACCGAGTTTGTTAAATAAATGAATAGACTCAACGCAGCTGATGATTGCCAGATGACAGCTCACATCCTGGCCAAGAAGACTTCGAAGCCCACAGAGGTAATGACCCTCAGGTTTGCCTGGTTTCCAACCTCTTATGAAAAAGTAAGTCTCCCAAAGTCAAGAACATCACCTGCCTGAAACACCAGCTCCTTCCTTCTTGGTCAGCTGGTGAAATATTCATCTCTCCAAGCCCCACGGGGATGCCCTGCTCCCCCGCTTGCTTCCTTCTTTAAAGGTAGCCAGGCTGAGAGTGAGCCAGAGGAGGCAATACCGGGGAGAAAATGAGGAAGAGGTAACTCCTGTTTAGCTCTGGAAAGTGAAGCAACTTCTCACAATTGTTGACTACATGTTACTTTTCATCAGCTTACTCTTTTCAAGTATTGTTCCCAAATTAAATTGGAGTCATTTTGGGAACCTGAAATATTCTCCTGAATTATTAGTATGGCTTTGAAATGCATTCTCCAGGAGCCTCTTGTAAACTTCCACAAGCTGCTGTTATCCAAAGTAATATAAAGGCAGCAATCCATCAGATTTACCCCTTGTGCACGGGGTGGGGGGGGGTGTGTGTGTGACTGTCTAGAATCTAATTTTATCTCTAACTCTATAAACAGCCAAGTGGCACCATTTATTATTTTACATAAATCAGTCCTGAGACCAAATTCTCCTTTAAATATGTCCTTCAGTCTTTTATAATCCTGCTTAAAAAACCCCAACTGCTTGAAACAGTTCCATGGGCCCTGCCTGTGGGAAAGGAGTGAGGTGCTAGAGGAATGGGAGAACAGAGAGCCCTGAGAAGGAAAAGGGCGCCCCTGTTCAGCACCGGTGTCCAACCAAAGCTTGGCCACGCAAGCCAGAACATCTGGACAGAAGGCTAAGAGTCAATGGCAGGCCTATTCTCCCCCTGGCCAGATGACTTCTTCCCTTCTCATTTAGAATGTCTTTTGGAAAATAAGAAGTTGTATGTCTGCATTAGTCACCGTTAGGAAAGCTTGTACAGGAATTTACTCTCTAGTGACTTGGAGAGTGGCCTGTATCCATGGGTACTTAATAAACGTTATTGAGACACCAGGATTGTGATGAAGACAGATGCTCAGTAGGCCTTACGCTTCCTGTGGCTCTAATGGAAATCACCTTGTATTTAGCATAATGGCAATATGGGGAATCCATTTCCTTCTCCCAGCCGTATTTTTACTAATAGAATATTCTAATATGATTCTCTCTTGTTTATCCCCTTATTTTTTATCGTTAAAATTTTAATTTGGTGTTTAAACGTAATTTGAATACTGCCGAGAGCTCTCCAGAGGCAAGGTGTGATATCGATTCTGCAGAATGAAATAATTGTAATTTTTACATGGTGTTGGATGGCAACAAGGGACCCTCTCTCCACCCTGACTGGGTAGCTATACGCGCTTGCCTTCAGCTTCAAAAGCACCATCACGCACAAATAAGAAACTGATAAAAATAAATGTTCCTCTCCTTCCACGTTCAGTCACCAGAGTGGAAAATCACCTTGTTATCTTTTCTTGCCATACCTTATAGGATGAAAATCTGGTCTTATAAAAATATTTAGGAGTAAATAGCCAGCTCCTCCTTTCTGTTCAGCTATGGGCTGAATTTCTGGGCAGGGAAGTCAACTGTAAAACTAAATCCTTTCCTGTCTGATTTTGGCGGCTCTGCCTGGGGACAGATTATATTCTTGTTGTTGTTTTGGCTTGCTTGTCATTCTCGGTCCAGCGAATTCCCCTCTCTAACTTCAAACCAGAGCTAATTTACATTCCAGGTATTTAGCGCCCTTGGATGAGATCCGAAATGACAAACAACTTTGAGAACTATGAGCTCATACAGTTGTAAGTGTTTACCTGTTGGACTTTTTTGGTTTTGGTTCAGTTATTAGCTGATATTGGTTTTCAAAACAAGGGGAAAAAATCCCCAAGGAGATGTCAGCAACGTAAAAATCAATTACGCCACCAGCATTATTGAGTGCCTTCTGTGTACCAGGCCTGATGTTACACAATGAGGCTACAGAGAGAACACAAGGCTCCTGCCTTCAGGGAACCTCCCACTGTATAAGGAGGGAGCCCAGGAAAGTAAACCAGCATTTACCCCACAGGATTTTCGGGTATGCTTGTTGGCTGTGTAGAAAACAGTTACCTTTGTGGGTTCTGAAGCCTGATCCTGTGGGTTCAAATCCTGGCTGTATCACTTAATATCTCTGTGGTCTTGGGCATGTGGCTGAATCTCTCTGAACCTCTGTTTTGTCATCAGTAAAATGAGGCTATCCATCGTTCCAATCTCATTGTGAGGGTTAAATGAGTTACCACGTGCCACGTGCTTAGCCCAACGCCCAGCACATAGTCACTGCTCAGAAAAGCTTAGCTGCTGTTTTTATTATTATAGAAACATTTAAGGTGCTGTGGGAGATTGCGGAGTTCCCAGGTGGTGCCAACCCTTAAGTGCATGACTATCAACAGAAAGGTTGGTGGTTCAAAGCCACATGGAGGTGCCTCAGTAGACTGTTCTGGCGATCTGCTTTAGAAAGGTCACAGCCTTGAAAGACCTGAGGAGCACAGTTCTGCTCTGCACACTTGGGGTTGCCTTGAGTTGGAATCAAGGGGACAGCAACTAACAACAGCAACACCATGGGAGACCGAGAAGGATGCCCCCATCTCTGTTGGAGGTTTCATAGAGGTGATGTCGGAGCGGGTCTTGAAGGACTAGTAGGAGTTCTCCAGGAGGGCAAGGAGAAACATTCTGGGCAGAGGAAATGGTGCATGCAACTGTCATAGTAGTTGGAAGTGGCCTGGCATGTTTGGGAACTATAAGTTCAACGGGAGTCAATGTTTATTGAGTCCTTTTCTGTGCCAAGTGCACTTCCAGGTACTGGAGATTTGTGGTGAAAACAGATCTGGGGTCTGCTGTCATGGCACTTACGTTCTAGCGGGGGAGACAATTCCTACGTGAGTAAACACAGACATTTGAAAGATAATTTTAGGTAGTGATAACATTATTTGCATGTATTCCCATTATAATAAAGTGGGAAGGAAGGGAGGTTATTGAGTAAAAGAGTTCCCCAAATATTCCTTTGTCTGGAGGGAAGGGTGTGTGTGGTGGTAGGGGGCAGTGACAGGTGATAGGGCAGGAAGTGAGCAAGCTACCAGATCCTGAAAGACCTTCCATGGGCAAAGATGTTTGCACCTGGCCACAGGCCAATGATCCCCAAACTTCAGTCTTTCACAGGTTTTGCTGTGTTTGCAGAAATCATAAACTTCTCATGCAACTATTTATTTAAAATGTCTACTTAAGCGAACTCACCTTTAAACATTTTTTTAAAATAAATGCATTTATTTTCAAAGGACAGCATCAGAGTTGGGCTGCAAATGGAAGAGCAGGATTACTTGCGATCAAAGTGGCCACAGTAAAAATAAATACATACCCATTCAAATAAAAACGATGCTGTCTGGATGCCACCTAGTCCCTTCTTGAGTAGTCCCACTGGTGTACTCCCTGTGTGTTTTATCAATGTTGACAAGGACGGTGGGGCATCACAGAACATTCTGAGCAGAGGAGTGACTGGACCCTGTATGGCCAATGGAGTCATAGAGGAGAGCATGGGGTCAGCAAGACCTCAAAGACGCTCAGAGCTAATAATCTACACAAGCCACAGACTCATCTACCCTGAGACCAGAAGAGCTAGATGGTGCCCAGCTACCACCACCAACTGTTCTGATCAGGGCCACAATAGATAGACCTTGACAGAACAGGATAAAAATGTGAAGCAGAACTCAAATTCTTAAAAAGTCCAGACTTACTGGACCAGTTGAGACTAGAGGACTCCCTGAGACTATTACCCTGAGATACTCTTTAAACCTTGAAATGAAACTAACCCCTGAGGTCACCTTTTAGTGAAATAACAGCACACAATAATAGCACACAAAATAAAGGATATTACCTGTGAGTACAGTGCTCCGGTGAAAAACCATCCATATGAGGCCAAAAGGCCAACAATCATTGTAAAACAAAGATGAGAAGATAAGGGGTGGGGCACTGGAATACTGGAAATGAAACAACTGGAACGCAATTAAAGACAATGTTGGCACATTGTGAAAAATGTAACTAATGTCACTGAGTGATTTGTGTAGAAATTGTCAGATGGGAACCTAATATGCTGTGTAAACTTCGGCTGAAAACACAATAAAATATTTTTGTGTTAATTATGCTGCTATAACAGAAATATCACAAATGGATGGCTTTAACAAACAAATTTATTCCCTCATAGTCTAGGAGGCTAGAATTCCAAATTCAGGGTGCCAGCTCCAGGGAAAGGCTTTGTCTCTCTGTTGGCTCTGGGGAAAGGTCCTTGTCATCAATGTTCCCCTTGTCTAGGAGCTTCTCAGTGCAGAGTCGCCAGGTCGAAAGGACACACTCTGCTCCCAGCTCTTCTTTTTTGGTGGCATGAGGTCCCTCTTCTCACTGCTATCTTCTCTCTTTTATATTTCAAAAGAGATTGACTCAAGCTACAACCTAATCCTGTATGTTGTGTCCTGTCTCATTAACATAACTTCCTCTAATCCTGCCTCATTAACATAATAAAAAAAGCCATTGCTGTTGAGTCGATTCTCGCTCATAGCGACCCTTTAAGACAGAGTAGAACAAGGAGTGGCTGGTGGATTGAAACTGGTGACCTTTTGGTTAGCAGCTGAGCTCTTAACCACTGCGCCTCCAGGCCTCCATTAACATCATGGAGGTTAGGATTTACAACACATAGGATAATCACATCAGATCACAAAATAGAGGACAACCACACAGTACTGGGAATCACGGCCTAACCAAGTTGACACACGTTTTTAGGGGGCATAATTCAATTATTAAAAAAAAAAGACCTCAAGGATGCTGGTGCACATACTGCAGGGAAGAGGTGGGACCCCACCTGAGAAAGCCTCTGGGATCCTGTGCGACAGACAGATACAGTGATGTTTTGAGAGCAAATGGATGGGCCATGTGACCAGCTGGCTGGAGGGATGAGGGAGAAACCAAGGAAGATGTCCAGCTGTTTGGCTTAGGTGGTTTCCAAAGTGAACATTTTCATGTTTCTGCGTGTCAGGGCTTTCTTTCTTTCTTTTTTTTAAATTGTACTTTAGATGAAGGTTTACAGAACAAACTAGTTTCTCATTAAACAGTTAGTACACATATTGTTTTGTGACATTGGTTATCAACCCCACAACATGTCAACACTCTCCCTTCTCGACCTTGGGTTCCCAATCACCAGCTTTCCTGTCCCCTCCTGGCTTCTAGTCCTTGTCCCTAGGCTGGTGTGCCCATTTAGTCTCATTTCGTTTTATGGACCTGTCTAATCTTTGGCTGAAGGGTGAACCTCGGGAGTGACTTCATTACTGAGCTAAAAGGGTGTCTAGGGGCAATACTCTTGGGGTTTCTCCAGTTTCTTTCAGGCCAGTAAGTCTGGCCTTTTTTTGTGAATTAGTATTTTGTTCTACATTTTTCTCCAGCTCTGTCCAAGACCCTCTATTGTGATCCCTGTCAGAGCAGTTGGTGGTAGTAGCCAGGCACCATCTAGTTGTGCTGGACTCAGTCTGGTGGAGGCTGTGGTAGTTGTGGTCCGTTAGTCCTTTGGACTAATCTTTCCCTTGTGTCTTTGGTTTTCTTCATTTTCCCTTGCTCCCGAAGGGGTGAGACCAGTGGAGTATCTTAGATGGCCCCTCACAAGCATTTAAGACCCCAGATGCTACTCACCAAAGTAGAACATACAACATTTTCTTTATAAACTGTGTTGTGCCAATTGAGCTAGATGTTCCCCAAGACCATGGTCCCCACAGCCTTCAGCCCAGCAGTTCAATCTCTCCGGGAGTTTGGATGTGTCTACGGAGCTTCCATGTGCATGTCAGGGCTTTCTGAGAAAACATTACTGGCAGCCGGGTTAAAGGGCAAGCTTTGAAGGTTAGAGACTGTTAGGCCAGCAGACAGGAGTTCCTGGGTGGTGCAATAGTTAAGGGCTGGGCTGCTAACCTAAAGGTTGGTGGTTCAAATCACCCAGATGTGCCTCGCAAGTAAAGCCCGGCAATATGTTTCCAAAAGGTCACAGCCTTGAAAACCCTACAGAGCACATTTTTATCCTGCACACTTGGGGTCTCCATGAGCCAGAAACGACTGGCAACTAACAACCACAGCAACAACAGGTCTGGAGCCATTGGCCCATTCAAGAGATAGTAAAACTTCCCTCTCCAAATACTTGCATTCTGGGGTAGGAGCTTCCTCCTTCTTCTTCCTAAAGAAATTGTTTACATTCCAAAGGATAGTAAAACGCTGTTGTTGTTGTTGTTAAGTGCCGTTGAGTCCGTTTTGACTCATAGCAACCCTAGAGGACAGAGTGGAACTGCCCCATAGGGTTTCCAAGGAGCAGCTGGTGGATTTGAACTGTTGACCTTTTGGTTAGCAGCTGAGCTCTTAAAGATTTCTCTCTCTTTCTCAGGAGGGGAGGGGCAGCATGCAGCCTATAGATATAAACTCCCTTATTAGTAATTTCGGGGTCCTCTCGTGCAGTACTGACCCCATAGTGCAGGGTGAATCGAGCTCTCGTTGGGTCACCTGTAGAGCATAGGGCACGGGGAACTCATACAGTTATTGCTGTAAGTCATAATAACTCTGATCTCTGCTCCAGAAATTCATGTTTGCTTCCAGGATAAAAATGAAGAATGATAGATATTAAAAACTGATTGGGTGGATGTGCTAGAGCTGCCATCACCTCCCTGGGTATAGAACTTCAGAGTCTTAAAAGTGATTTCCCATCATGACCTTGTGTGATCTCAAAAATTTGGAGCCAGCCAGGCAGCTATAAGGCCTTTTAATGAGTGAGGGAACAGGCCTTAAAAGGGGAAGGGATTTGCTTGAGGTCAATACATAACAGAGCTGCGTTCCTCTGGTCCAGTGGTTCTCAACCAGGGCAATTCTGCCCCTCAGGGAACATCTGGCAGTGTCTGGGACATTTTTGGTTGTCACAGCTGAAGGGGCCAGCACATCTAGGGAAAAGAGTCCAGGGATGCTGCTAACTGTCTTACAATGTGCAAGACACGTCCAATAGGGCCAGATAATTCCTTTTCTGGCCCTAAGGAGCCCTGGTGGTGCAATGCTGAAGTGCTCAGCTGCCAATCGAAAGGTTAGTGGTTTGAACCACCCAGTGGCTCCGTGGGATAAAGACCTGCTGATCTGCTTCCATAAAGATTACATCCTGGTGCTGTCAAGTGGATTCTGATGCATAGTGACACTATAGGACAGGGTAGAACTGCTCTATAGGGTTTCCAAGGCTATAATCTTTATGGAAGCAGACTGCCACGTCTTTCTCTTGCGAAGCCACTGGTGGGGTTGAACTGCTGACCCTTTGGTTAGCAGCTGAGAGCTTAACCACTGTGCAACCAAGGCCCCTTTTCATAAAGACTGTTGTTAGGTGCCCTCAAGTTGGTTCCAACTCATAGCAACCCTGTGTACAACAGAAAGAAACACTGCCAGGTTCTGCACCAATCTTTCATAAATATTACAGCCTAGGAAACCCAACGGGGCGGGTCTACTCTGTTACACGGGGTCGCTATGAATTGGCATCAACTTGATAGCACACAAGAAGTGTCGATGGTGCTGAGGTTGAGAAACCTGCTCTAGGGCCTTGGACCCCAGCCCCGTGCCTTTCCTTAGCTTGAACCAGCCTCTTCTCTCTGCATCTTCCATCCTGTCTTGATAAAAGGGAAAACCAACCTGCCCCTCATGTCCTATTGAAAGTACCTGTGGGGGTGCATGTGACCTTTTTAAAGTTTTCTTTAGCATATAAATAATCCCTACCTTGATTATAATGTTCTACTGGATAATGTCTAACTCTGCCCTAACGGAGAGCATTCTATGTCTATGTGTTTTCTTCAAGAGCCTATTATACTGAAATAAAGAGGCAGCAAAGCATACTGGGCAAGAGAGCACCTGGGGGCTGCACAACAGAGCAAAAGGGCTTCAGGAAAGAAAGTTGATGGGCCCCTCCCTACTTGCTCCGTGCTGTCTCTTGTGGCAGATCTTCTGATGCGGAAGGTGGAGGTGTACAGTGTCTGTGCCAGTAATGGACTGAATTGTGTCCCCCCAAAATATGTGCTGTAAATCCTAACGTCTACGCTTGTGGTTATAATCCCCTTTGGGAATGGTTTGTCTTTATGTGAGTGAGACAGGATTAGCGTAGGGTGTGTTTTAAGTCAATCTCTTTTGAGATACAAAAGAGATAAGATAAGCAAGTGAAAGAAGCAGAGACAGGGGAAGACACATGACAAGCCACTTGAAGATCGCCCAGGAGCAGAAGCTCAAAGAGACAAGGGCCTTCCTCCAGGGCTGACAGAGAAATCCTTCCCCTGAATTCAGACTTCTAGCCTCCTGAATTGTGAGAAAATACATTTCTGTCTGTTAAAGCCACTCATTTGTGGTATTTTTGTTACAGCAGCACTAAATAAGACTGAATTTGGTACTGGCAGAGTGGGGTGCTGCTGTAACATACATAAAATGTTGAAGCAGTTTTGGAACTGGCTAACGGGTAGAGGCTGGAAGAGTTTTAAGGTGCCTAATAGTAAAAGTCTAGATTGCCCTGAAAAGACTGTTGGTAGAATTATGGTGGAAAAGGCAATTCTGGTGAGGGCTCAGAAGGAAGTGAGGAGAGCTGTAGAGAAAGTCTCTATCGTCTTAGAGAATGCGTATGGCACCGGCAGCAGAATGTTGCTAGAAATGTGAACGTTAAGTGTGCTTCTGATGAGGCTTTAAAAGAAAATGATGAACATGTGATTGGACAGTGGAGGAAGGGTGATGTTTTTAATGCAGTAGTGAAGAACTTGTGTGAGTTATGTTCAAACATTTGGTGGAAGGTAGAACTGGTAAGTGATGAACTTGGATATCTGGCGGATGAGATTTCTAAGCAAGATCTTAAAGGGGCCAGGTAATGTCTCCTTGCCACTTATACTAAAACGTGAGTGGAAAGAGAAGGACTGAAAGATGAACTATGCAAAATGAAAACAGAACTCAAAGATTTGGAAAATTCCGCTGTACACACTAAGGGCACATGTCCTAGAATGTTCCCCAAGGACGTGGCTACGCAATCTTTTGTTAAAGAGATTAAGCCAATGACCGATGGATCTAACCAATTACCACAGCAGAAGGCCCATCAGCTTAGACCAAAGGGGACAGAGAAAGAACAAAAGGAAAGAATGCCGTCTGCCTCTTGGAATTCTATAGGCAGGAAACAAGCCAAAGGAGCTACGTCTGTTGTCTTTCAAGAAAAGAAAAGGACCAACCCTGGAGCAGCTCAAGGATCAGCAGAACTGTTGGGAGGAGCACAGGAAGCAGCACATTCTCATTTTCAAAGGGTGGGGCCACAGTCTCCTGGTTCTCAAAGGGTGGAGCCATAGCCTCCTAGGTTTAAAAGAGTCGGATCTTCACCAACTGGGTTCCAGAGTGTAGGGCTGCCATTAAACTGAGCCAGAGCCCAAAAGCCCAAAAGCAAGGAGGTGGTGCTACCATGGCCAAGAGGCAGAAGGTGTGCAGTTGCCCCTCAGATGAAATAGGAGAATGGGGCTGCCTAAAGCTGAGAGAGCAGAGTTAACATCCCAGAGGGCCTGGAAGACAGAGTTGAAGCCCAGGGCTGAGGGGCCTCCACCTAGAATCCACAGGGCAAGGCCAACACCCAGAGTCTGGAGGGCTGGGGCATTGTCCAGATGGTCTCAGAGAAGAGAGGATTATTTTCAAACCCTGAGAGTTTATGTAATTTTTTTCTGCTGGATTTTTGACTTGCTTGATGCCTGTTATCCCTCCTTTCCCTCCAACTTCTCGTATTTGTAATGGAAATGTCTACCTTGTACCTGCTCCACCGTTGTCCTTTGGAAACAGATAACTTGTATTCTAGATTTCACAGGTTTACAGATGAAAAGGAATTTTGCCCCAGGATCGAATACACCTAAAGTCTTACCCGTATTTGATTGAGATGATTCAGAAGATGAGATTGCAGACTTGAAGTTGGTTTAAGAGTTTTGGGATGATGTGATGGAGTGAATGTGTTTTGCATGTGCTGAGGACATACAGTTTGGGGGGCCAAAAGGTGGAATGTTATGGATTGAATTGTGTCCCCCTCAAAATATGTGTTGTAAATCCTAACCTCTATGCCTGTGGTTATAATCCCATTTGAGAATGGGTTGTCTTTGTTATGCTAACGAGACATGATTAGTGTAGGGTATGTTTTGAGCCAATCTCTTTTGAGATACAAAAGAGATTAAACAAGCAAGTGAAAGAAGCAGAGACAGGGGAAGACACATGACAAGCCACTTGAAGATCTTCCAGGAGCAGAAGCTCAGAAGAGACAAGGACCTTCCTTTAGAGCCAACTAAGAGAGAAAGCCTTCCCCTGGAGCTGGCCCTCTGAATTGGGACTTCTGGCCTCCTAAATTGTGAGAAAATAAATTTCTGTTTGTTAAAGCCACTCATTCGTGATATTTCTGTTATAGCAGCACTAGGTAACTAAGACAGTCCCTATGCCCTTCTCCAATGTCTCTGGCTCTTCTTGAGCCCCCTCTTGCTGGCCATAGCTCCTTGGCTGGTCTCCTGACTTAGCAGCGTGAACCCAACTGGGTGAAGGTGGGAGTCACGTGGCCCAACGCTGGACTGCCAGGTGGTATATTTGATGCAGTGATTGAATTTTTGTAGAGTGGATAACTCTACACTAGTGGATGGACACAAGTTCCTGGATGGCCACCTTAGCAAGAACAGATGGCATTTTATGATTTGTCAAGGACTTACAGCTTTGTCCCTGTCACGGTTTCTCTCTGGGTCTTATCGAAAACATTTTGCTCTAGTTCCATTTATTTGTTAGCTTATTTTTTTCTTCTTTTTGATTACTGTTATTTCCCTAAGGCTTAGAGTGAGGGGGTCAGGGGAATAAGCAATGGCTTGGAAACCTGCAAGAGTGATATCAGATCTAAGGTGTAGGGTGAATTTGTTGCACGACCTGAGATGGCCATGTATCCTCATCCACCAGCTTATTCCTCACTTTCCCTAATTGGACTCTCCCTGCTTTCTCTCTCCAGGTCAAGAAGATGCTACAAGTGGTACATTTTACTTCTTAGGAGTTAAGATGCGACCATCTGCACCCTTTATTCTGAAGGAGAGGACGCTCTTATTGAACAGACATACTGGATCTTAGTTTGCCTGAATCTCTTCAGCACCATGATTCAACTGAACTCACAAAACACTGAGCAAACCTCCACTCGGAATGTCTTCACACTAGACATTAAGGTCAAAACTACCATATGGAAGTGTGGAACCTGGGTTCTGAATTTTCTCCACCCCGGGGCTTGTGAAGGGGCTGAAAAGAAGACAAGCTTAGGTTATCCACTTGCTACTGGTGTGAACCAAGACAAGGAACCCAACTTTGCTGGGTCTCGGTTTATGTTTGTAAAGCAGAGATGTTGTTGGTGTTGTTAGCTGTCATTGAGTTGGCTGCCTGACTCTTGGTGACCTCATGCACAACGGAACAAAATCCTGCTTGGTCCTGTGCCATCTCCATGATTGGCTGCAAATCAGACCAATGTGAACCATAGGGTCTTCATTGGCTGATTTTTGAAAGTAGATTTCCAGGCCTTTCTTCATAGCAACACACAAGCCCTCACTGACAGACGGGTGGTGGCTGTGCATGAGGTGCATTGGCTGGGAACCAAACCCAGGTGTCCTGCATGGAAGGTGAGAATTCTACCACCAATGCCCGCTGCCCCTAATACAGTCCTGTTAAAGAAGAAGGGGACCAAAGCTATTGGTTAGGGAAACGGCTGTCTCTCCACAGGTGTCACAGATTGGGGGACAGAGCTACTGGCATCTCGGGAGAAGAATCCAGGGATGCAGCTAAACATCCTACAATATGTAGGACATGCCCCACAACAAGGAATTATCTGCCCCCAATGTCAATGGTGCTGAGGTTGAGAAACCTGCTTCTAGGGCTTTGGCTCCTAGCTGAGCTACCTCTTCTGCCAGGAAACCTTCTTTAATCTCCCCAAAACCAAGTTAGCTGCCCTTCCCACGAGCCCTCAAAACTTCCTGTCCTTCCCAGCAGTGCAGCATATAGCAATAGCCCATTTACTTGTCTGAAACCCTCATGTGGCAGAGGGCAGGGAACTCCGTTTTGGTCCTCTTCCTGACCTCAGTCCATGTTACCGCTTTCTGACAGTAAGTAACAGAAGAGCTGAGCTCTCAAATTGGCTAAAACGTAAGGGCATTTATTTTATTGTCCAACAGGAAGTCCAGAGGTGCGTCAACTTTGAGCTCTGGAAGCCAGGGCTTTGGCTTTGCTTCTACCTCCTCCACGCGTTAGCTTCAGCCTCAGGTGAGTAGCAAGATGGCGGCCCCAGCTCCAGATAAACATTTTTCCAGAGGAAACGTTTCCCTGACTTCCTCTGTTGTGTCAGGATCGGGTCATGTGTCCTTTTGTTAATGACTGGTGAGGCCTGGCTTGGAATAATCATTTAGGGGTGGCTGAGTGTTGGGGGGAGCCCTGGTGGTGCAGTGGTTAAGTGTTAGGCTGCTAACCAAAAGGTTGGCAGTTTGAATCCACCAGCTGCTCCTTGGAAACCCTGTGGGGCAGTTCTACTCTGTCCTGTAGAATCGCTGAGTTGTAATCGACTTGACAGCAATGAATTTGGTTCGTTTTTTTTGGGGTGTTGGGGATTCATCCAACAGGACCACTTCACTGTGTGAATGAAGACTCTTCTGTTCTTTGCTGTCTTCACATTGGACTCTTGATTGTGTGGTGATTTTGAAAGCTCGAAGCTCTAGAGGCATTTCTCCAGATCATGGGAACCAGAGGAAACCTGTTCTCCTCTGGCTTGAGCCAGCATCTCCTGACTGCTGTGCCTCAGGCCAGCACTGCTGGGGGTCAGCTGAGGGGACGACTTGCTGTTCTTTCTGGGCAGGAACCAACTTTCTTTCTTGGAAAGTTCCTGAGCCGGGCACTTCCCCAGGCCGCTCTGAGGTCAGGGTTGTGGGTGAGCAGAGTCCGCTGAGGGCCTGAATGAATGTTGTTTGGCCTGGAAGCAAGTCAAGGAATGGGCCACTGCCCTCACTAGCTCAGGACTTGGGCTCTGATTGCTCAGCAAAAGAGGGGGTGGAGGAATGGAGGTGACCGGTGAAGTTTGAAAGCCAAGAAATGGCAAGGCAATGCCAGTCTTTATTTGGATCAATTCCTACAGGAATAAAGAAGGCGTTGGTGGTGCTTCTACTTGCAAAGTAAGATCAGAATGAATGAATCGCCTTCGGTCAATGCTTACCAACAGATCTCCTATTCTCTCCCACCCTGAGACCTTCCAGATGGCCAAGAAGGACCAGGTATTGATCCCAACTCTGTCATGGATTTCTTGCCAGTGTGCCCACCTCCCCTGCTTTAGGACAGTCTCTTCTGTCATCCACCGCCTCCTGGTTTTGTGGGGAAAGATAACAAGTGATAATAATAATAGGTAGATTTTACCAAGCACTATGTGGAATGGGTTTTCCCATTTAATCTTGACTGCCCCCTTCTGGGGTGTATCATCTTATCACCCCCCATTTTACAGTCATACTGGATGCTCAGCAAGGTAAGGACACCGCTCGAAGTCCTACAGCTGGGACCTGATGGGGTCAGGATTGGAACACAGGCCTTGTTGACCCCAAAGCCCGAGCTCTAACCCACCACCTTGTTTTGCTTCCCAAAGCTGAGCTGTTGCTCTTTCACTCCCTCTCGTATATGTCCAAGTGGTAACATCTTAGAGGCTGAAAACTGGAGCAGCTGTCCCACTGCCTCCTTCAGGTTAGCCATCAACTAAGCCATGAAGATGTGCATTTTTTGCATGAGACACACACAGCCATTCTTCATGTGGCCCATTGTCATTTGTGAGAGCAAGAGACTGGCAGTAACCAAATGTCCATCAGCAGAGACCTAGCGGGTAACTGCGGTAGAGCCAAACCACCCACGGTGTACTATGCCCTGTGAAAAAAGTGGTGAACCTTTATATACTGATATGGAGTGACTTCCAGTATATACTGTTAAGTGAAAAAACAAACAAGATGCATAACAGTAGTTACAGTGTTCTACATTTTGTGTAGAACACTAAATATATAGAATACTATATGTCTATAGACTATTTATAGATATACATACATACACACACTCCTGGTGGCACCGTGGTTAAGAGCTGGGCTGCTAAGCAAAAGGTCAGCAGTCCAAACCCACCAGCGACTCCGTGGGAGAAAGATGTGGCAGTCTGCTTCTGTAAAGGTTTCAGCCTTGGAAACCCCGTGGGGCGGTTCTGCTCTGTCCTGTAGGGTCGCTAGGAGTCAGAACTGACTTGATGACACAAAACAACACAACAACATAGGGGAAGGAAGGAGTTAGGGTGAAGGAGGCAGGGACGGAAGTAGGGCTTATGAGAAGGTGCCTTATTTTATAGAATTGATTTTGGAACCTTGTACACATACTTTGTATAACTAAAAATCACAATTGCTAAAAATTGAGAACAAACTGAAATAAACCAATCCAGCTGAATATCAAGTTGGTGACTTCAAAACACAGTATGTGAACTCTATCCTCCTCGTGTAATATATCCTAACGATAACAGGAAGTGCAAAGAAATCTTTACTTGTATTCAAAAGTTTTATTTTAATAATATCTGTATTTTGAAACTATTGTATGTATAATGTAAATTAAAACAAAAGGCAATTATGTTAGAATCTTCAGGAACCAAAATTTCCATTGTAAAAGTAAAGAGACATACAAATAAAACCCCAGAACAAGTTACAGAAAATCCTATAACCTTAAAATTTGAATCGGCAATACCAATGTGAACTCATTAGTTCTTTTCCCCTTTCTAAAAAAAAATATGTATTTCTTAGCTCTGTCCACTGAAAAGTCCTGGAAACAATGACTAACCCCACAGTAATGAACATTCCAAGGGTCCAGACTGTGGTCCCTAAATAACATTTCCCCACTAAAAAGAGCCAGAGCTCCTCGGAAACACGGCCAGTTCCAGGTCTGGGGCAGGAAATGTGTAAGGTGCACATGGGAGATTTTACTCTGTCAGAAAGCAAGGAGTCTGTGAAAGTCTAATGAGAAGACGCTAAAGGACACAGGAGCCAACGTAGTGGCTTCTACTGTCCAAAGACAGGTCAATTTGAGCAACAAAAAGAATGATGACTGCAATTGATTGAAACAGATCAATACCATCAAAGTGATACTAAAAACTGAAAACTCATTGGTCACTCTTAAAGATTGCTGGAGCACCAACATATTAATCTGAAAACTGATTAAAAAAAAGAAGCAATTGTCCTTCCTTTCTTGTATAAACTGCGTATTGTGGTAACCAAAATGTTGATGAGAGAAAGTTCTTTACAAAAGAATTTTAATATTAATAAATACAGAAGGAACGTTAGAATTACTGTCTCACTATTTTGCAATCCCTAATAAAATACTGGAATCCCTGGTGGATAATGGTTAAGCACTCAGTTGCTAAACGAAAGGTCAGTTCCACGGGAGAAAAGACCTGGTGATCTGCTCTCATAAAGATTACAGTCTAGGAAATCCTATGGAGAAGTTCTACTATGTCATACAGGGTCACTATGAGTTGGAATTGACTCATACAACAATATACAACAACAATAAAATAATAGATCCAGGCTACAGTCTTTAGTGTCTTTAAAGTCATTAGGTGAAAGGCTGATGGGGAGCTCTATACTGCATGAACCAAGTTGACAGCACTTGAATCCACTGACCAATCTTAGCATCACTAAAAGGAGGGTATTCTGACATTACGTGCCTCCTGATGTGACGAAATAGTAACACAGCACCACCTGTATTCTTGCCTCCTTCCCCTGCCTCCCCCCATGAAAAAATAATTCAGCTTGAATCTAGTCAAGCCCCTGGAGTTAAGTCCCAGGCTTCGGGAATATGAGGGATAGAGGAACAAGTTAAATGCCACCACAAGGAATCAACCAGCCAAATCCATACGGTGGGACATTCTACAGAATACTCTTCCCAATTAATGTAACAAATAAATAGAAAAGAAAAAGAAAAAGAAAAAAAAAAAAGAGATTAGATTAAAAGAAATGTAAGAGGCATTATCAGCCAAATGTAGATGTTATCTGTATCTTAATTCAAGTAAATGCACTGTAAAAAGAACCTTTTGGAGCAATTAGGGAAACGTGGCCCTGCCTGGAGAGGAGGTGATATTCTTGTTAATTGTGTTAGGTGGGGCAGGGCATTGTGGTTATAAAGAAGTGTCTTCAACTGTTGGAGATGCAATCCAACAGTATTGATGGCTAAAATAATACACCATCTAGGATTTGCTTTAAAACAGTCCAGAAAGAAAGAGGGGAAGAAGATGAAGCCGATGGGCAAGACATTGATAATCACTAAAGCTGGGTGGTGGCTTCGTGTTATTGTTCGGTGACATTGAGTCGGTTCCGAATCATAGTGACCCCATGTACAACAGA
Source organism: Dugong dugon (assembly GCA_030035585.1). Taxonomy (NCBI): domain Eukaryota; kingdom Metazoa; phylum Chordata; class Mammalia; order Sirenia; family Dugongidae; genus Dugong; species Dugong dugon. The sequence goes on along the minus strand of CM057461.1, from coordinate 4,850,474 downwards.
ACGAAATACTACCAGGCCCAGTGCCATCCTCACAATTGTTGTTATGCTGGAGCCCATTGTTCCAGCAACTGTGTCAATCCATCTTCTTCAGGGTCTTCCTTTTTTTCATTGACCCTCTACTTTACCAAGTTTGACGTCCTTCTCTAGGGACTGGTCCCTTTGGATAACATGTCCAAAGCACATGAGATGATGTCTCGCCATCCTTGATTTCAAAGAGCATTCCTCCTGTACTTCCTTCATGAAAGATTTGTTCATTCTTCTGACATTCCATGGTATATTCAATATTCTTCGACAATACCATAATTCAAAGGAGTCAATTCGTGTTCGGTCTTCCTTACTCATGGTCCAGCTTTCACACGCATATGAAGCGATTGAAAACACCATGGCTTCGGTCACGCTCACCTTGGTCCTCAGAGTGACATCTTTGCTTTCCAACACTTCAAAGAGGTCTTTTGCAGCAGATTTGCCCAATGCAATGAGCCATTTGATTTCTTGACTGTTTTTCCATGACTGTTGTTTGTGGATGCAATTAAAATGAAATCTTTGACAACTTCAGTCTTTTTACCATCTATCATGATGTTGCCTACTGGTCCAGTTGTGAAGATTTTTCTTTTTTTATGTTGAAGTGCAATCCATACTGAAAGCAGTAGTCTTTGATCTTCATCAGTAAGTGCTTCAAGTCCTCTTCACTTTCAGCAAGCAAGGTTGTGTCATCTGCATATCACAAGTCATTAATGAATCTTCCCCCAATGTCTCATTCTTCTTCATATAGTCTAGCTTCTTAGATTATTTGCTCATCAAACAGATTGAATAAGTATGGAGAAAGGATACAACCATGACACACACCTTTCCTGACTCTAAACCATGCAGTATCCCCTTGTTCTGTTTGAACGACTGCCTATTGGTCTATGTACAGGTTTCTCATGAGCACAATTAAGTGTTTTGGAATTCTCATTCTCTGCAGTGGTATCCATAATTTGCTATGATCTACACAGGCGAATGCCTTTACATAGTCAGTAAAACACAGGTAAACATCTTTCTGGTATTTTCTGCTTTCAGCTAAGATCCATCTGACATCACAATGATATCCCTCCTTCCACATCCTCTTCTGACTCCAGCTTGAATTTTAGGCAGTTCACTGTTGATGCACTGCTGCAACTGCTTGTGATTGATTTTCAGCATAATTTTACTTGCGTGTGATATTGATGATGTTGTTTGATAATTTCCTTATTCAGTTGGGTCACCTTTCTTTAGAATGCCTACAAATATGGATCTCTTCCAGTCAATTGGCCAGGAAGTTGCTTCCAAATTTCTTGACGTAGATGAAGGAGCTCCTCTGTTTGTTGAAACATCTCAACTGGTATTCATTCCATCAATTCCTGGAGCCTTGTTTTTGGCTAATGCTTTCCATGCAGCTTGGATATCTTCCTTCAGTACCATTGGTTCTTGATTGTATGCTACCTTCTGTTCAATCATTTCAGGAGGTAGCGTATGAGCAAGAACCAATGGTACTGAAGGAAGAAGTCCAATCTGCATTCAAGGCATTGTTGAAAAACAAGACTCCAGGAATTGACAGAATACGAGATGTTTTGACAGATGGATGCAACGCTGGAAGCACTCACTCATCTATGGCAAGAAATGTGGAAGATAGCTACCTGGCCAACCAACTGGAAGAGATCCATATTTGTAAGCATTCCAAAGAAAGGTGATCCAACAGAATGTGGAAATTATTGAAGAATATCATTAATGTTACATACTAGTAAAGTTTTGCTGAAGATCATTCAAAAGCAGTTGCAGCAGTACATTAACAGAGAACTTTCAGAAATTTAAGTCAGATTCAGAAGAGGACGTGGAACAAGCGATATCATTGCTTGGATGGATCGTGGTTGAAAGCAGAGAATATGAGAATGATGTTTACCTGTGTTTTATTGACTATGCAAAGGCATTCGACTATGTGAATCATAACAAATTATGGATAACATTGCAAAGAGTGGGAATTCCAGAACACTTAATTGTGCTCATGAGGAACCTGTATATAGACCAAGAGGCAGCCGTTCAGACAGAACAAGGGGATACTACGTGGTTTAAAGTCAGGAAAGATGTGCATCAGAGTTGTATCCTTTCACCATACTTATTTAATCGGTATGCTGAGCAAATAATCTAAGAAGCTGGACTATATGAAAAAGAATGAGGCACTAGGATTGGAGGAAGACTCATTAACCACCTTCAATATGCAGATGACACAACCTTGCTTGCTGAAAGTGAAGAGGACTTGAAGCACTTACGGATGAAGATCAAAGACGAGAGGTAGAGGATCAGCAAAAAAGAGGAAAACCGTCGAAGAGATGGATTGACATGCTGGCTGCAACAATGGGCTTAAACATAGCAACGATTGTGAGGATGATGCAGGACCGGGCAGTGTTTTGTACTGTTGTACATAGGGTCACTATGAGTCAGAACCTACTTGACGGCACTAACAACAAGGTCTAGCCCGGATTTCACCTCCCCTGGGAAGCCTTCCCTGTTTTCCCTCACTGGAAACAATCTTTCCAGTATGAAGTTCCAAAAACATTCTGTTCCCTGGTCTACTGCAGCATGTATCAAATATTGTTTGGTACCATTGCTAGCTTTTTAAGCCCTGAAGTCGAGATTTTCAAATCCAGAAGACTTGGATTTGAGTTCTGGTTCTGCTACTTATTACTTTCATGGCACTAGAGAAATGACTTTCCCACAGTGAACCCTGGGCTCTTTCTCTGTAAAAGGATCACGTGGGATAGTGGTTGTTGTCTACGGCTTAGTCCAGTTCCTGGCATGTGGTTTGAGCCCAATAAAAGGTAGGCATCATCTCTTCCCCACCACCTGTCTGTCAGTGTGTCATACTGCGGTAGCTTGTGTGTTGCTGTGATGTTGGAAGCTATGCCACTGCTGTTTCAAATACCACCAGGGTCACCCATGGTGGACAGGTTTCAGCGGAGCTTCCAAACTAAGACAAACTGGGAAGAAAGGCCTAGGGAACTACTTCTGAAAATTAGCCAATGAAAACAGTATTGATCACAACAAAATACTGTCTGATACAGTGCTGGAGGGCACTCAAAATACGCAATGGATGCAACAATGAACTGAAGCATATCAGTGTTCGTGAGGATGGTGCAGGACCGGGCAACATTTCATTCTGTTGTACGTGAGGTCTCCATGAGTTGAGGCTGACTCAACACAACTAATAACAACATTATCTCCTCCACAGAATGTCAAGGTTGGGCCCAGTCTTTGTGTCCCTTTCATCCGTTGCCCGGTGTCTTCTTCAGATCTCATGGAGAGGAAGCAAGCGGTTGTTAAAGATGTTGATGTTATTGATGAGGCAGAATTTCAAACCTGGGTGGCCAGGCTGCCGCTGACACCCCCACCGCGCGCATGGTCACACACACGCACACACATGCGCGCGTGCGCACCATTTACTTCTAGTACTCTGGTACAAAATATCCCAGACTTTGTAGGCTGCTCCTGATCTGGTAAAACTTCAGGAAAGGCCAACAAGGCCACAGGGAGATGTAAGGAAATGGTTTACTAATCAACTGGCTTAAGCAAAACACCATAAGCCCAGTTGTACAGATGTCTGGAAGATTAGCTCCATGGGAGTTAGTCCTGAGAAAAAACTAATTCCTGGGGCCTAGAAATTGATGTTACAAAGTCACCGGATTTAGGACTGAAGTCCCGTCAGGGTGCTGTAAGGGCTCCAGACGCCTCAGAGTTTATCCAAATGCTGTGTCCCCATTTTGTGGTCACTCCAGGCCCCGAGGTGGTCATTTCTACTTTGCAGAATTCCCGGCAGTCTCTTCGGCAGCAGTGGGTCCAGCACGTGAAGCCAGGTTTGAGTGAGTTCCGTTTCCTGGGACCACTCTAATTCCCTAAGTTCTCCGTTTCCTGCAGCAGCCTAAGAGGTAAACAAAGGAGCCCCTGCCAGGTGCAAAAGATGGTTGGAGAACAGGATGAAGCGCTGAAACCCAGCCCGTGGGCGAGAGTGAGCCGGTAGGTACATGTGTCTTCAATGCCTGTGGGCATCGTTCTGGCAAACAGCCACATCCCTGAAAGTTTGGGTAGACCAAGTTGTGCAACCTTGAAGAACTAGAGATTTCTTGTAGCCATGGAAACATAAATCTAGGCACTTAGGAGCCAGGGAGAAAACCACTCGGGTTGCCTTGACAACAGATGAAACCCAAGTCTTTGTTGTTAAGGGTAGAGATAATGCACCTTCAATCTTTGAAATTAATTTACCTGAGGGAAGGAGAAGTTGAAGTGGGCTTGTAAAGCTCCCGGAAGGCTGGGTGGGAAGCAGGGGGCGTCTTTCTGAGGTTTGCCCTGCTGAGTGGTGGGGTCAAATTCTGCTTTACAAACAGGCTGAGGTGTTCCTGAGAGCCTGTATGAAGGGCTGGTGTTCTCAGACCTACTGGCTGCCCCCACTGCTTTACTCTGTAAGTCTTCAAAGCAAAGCCTGTCTGGTCCGTACAGCAGACCTTGTTTGTTTTAAAGTTGTGCTGTGGCTACTTGGAGGGACCCGGAGATCTTACCGTTACGGGGACGAATACTTAGATGCCCTTTCCCCTCCAGGTTACTGCCCCTCAGTGTTCGTAAGGAAAGAAGGAACATGTCAAGATGTGCTGCTTGGAGTGAAATGAACCGCCCCAACCTCATCGGGAGCTTCCACACTCAAAGAGAGCTCACCCCTGGGTCTGCAGATAATCACCCATACATAGTTCCAGCTCCGGCCACATGTAGGTGTAGTTAACATGCTCCTCCATGAGGTTATTGTTTCTCCTTAATATCCTCCAAGAAGATTGTAGCTACATGTGGCATTAAGCTTTCTAATCTGATGCCCAGATGAAATACTTCTTGAGAGTGTGTTCGAATGCCAACTTCAAGGGTCCAGTAAGAGGCTTTATGTTCTCACTGGAAGGGCCATGATGTTGCATCTTCTCAATGCCGAGTTGCGGGCTCCATTTGTGAGGGCAGATAGTGCTGGGAAATGAAAGGAAAACTGGAGGAAAGACTTTTAGAAAGTCATGACTTTGCCAAGTGTGGGATTCTGGCCACTCTTTGGTCTACAGACAATAAGTAAAATGAGAAGGAAGAAGCACACAAAACTGTTTATGAGACAGCTGATGAGAGGGATGGACGGGATGGCCCCTTGTCCGCCCCACCCCAGCCCTGCACCGTCTCCAAAAGTGATGCCTTTTCAACAATTATTTTAATGTAATATGTTGGTATGTAGAGAGCAATATGTTGAGATGTATAGAGAAGGAGTCCCTGGATGGCACAAACAGTTAGGCGCTCAACTGCTAGCTGAAAGCAGCCCTGGTGGCGCAGTGGTTAAGAGCTCGGCTGCTAACCAGAAGGTCGGCAGTTCGAATCCACCAGCCGCTCCTTGGAAACCCTGTGGGGCAGCTCTACTCTGTCCTATGGGGTCTGTATGAGTCGGAATCCACTCGGCAACAGTTTTATTGGTTTACTAACCGAAAGGTTGGTGGTTTGAACCCACCTAGAGGCATCTTGGAAGCAAGGCCTGGTGATCTGCTTCCGAAAGGTCACAGCCTTGAAAACTCTATGGAACACAGTTCTCCTTTACATACGTAGGGTAGGCATGACTTGGAATCCACTTGATGGTAATTGACGACAACAGCAACAACATACACAAGGCAGTTACAGGGCAGCACCTTTATTAGGTGCTAAGGGCTTGCCTCGAGCCCAGCGCTAGCCCTGGCTCTCTCCCCATACCGTGAAAAGCTGGCTATTCACTCTGGTGTGCTACTTCAGGGAAACTCAGTATGAGGAATTCAGGATTACCTAAACTCATCAATTCGAGGACTACTTGTTACGGTAAAACAAAACAAAACCCAAACCAATTGCTGTCGTGTTAACGTCGACTCATGGCAACCCCGTGTGTGTCTGAGTAGAACTGCACTCCACAAGATTTTCAATGGCTGTGATTTTTCAGAAGCAGATCACCAGGCCTTTCTTCTGAGATGCCTCTGGCTGGACTTGAACCGCCAAAGTTTGGTTAGCAGCCTAGTGCATTAAACATTTGCACCACCCACAAGACCCCAAATGAGCCTTTAAGAAAAGATTTCATCCACTTGGCAGCTACTGACAGGCTGCTGCACATTGGAAGCTTTGCCGCCGCTGAGGAGACAGTTGTGGTTGAAGCAGATCTCTGCCCTCAGGGGCCTTCAAGCTCGAAGAGTAAATATCTTGACTATACCACACAGATGATTTCATTCATAAATGCGGAACGCTCACAACTTTATTACAAAATGTGAAATATGACTGTGCCACAAAAACAAAAGAAAGCAAACTCACAATAAGACACCAAATCATGCCACTGAGACAAAAAGCTTTAAGCTAAGTTAAAAAAAAATCTGTGTATCGGAAGAGTTGATACCATATTCTCTGACCCACGAGGTGACTGAGCTTCCTACTTCCTTTCCCTGGTTCAATTTCCTCATATTAAATTTAGACCAAAAACAGAGAGTTGCCACTGAAAATTAGCACATTTGTGAATTAGGAAATGATTCGAAAGTATTAAAAACACAGGAGGTGAGTCAGTTTTGACATATTGCTTTCTTGTTGGCTTGGGAGCCACTGAACTTACTACTGATCTGAAGTATATTTCACCAAAAGCTGCTTTATTAATAAAGATCAGACTGGGATTTCTTGTATTCAATCCCAGATAGGAAGGGAGGCTGTGCAGGGGTTATTTTGGGTGACGATTTCCAACTTCTGTTTTTCACACTTGAGGGAGAGAACATCAATTAAACATCATTGCCCCTGGATGCATTTTGCAAGTTTCCTTAGCAAATCAGCAAAGAGAAGTAGTCAGAAAGTCTCATCTAGCAGCTCTGTCTCAGAGTTCTTGCCCCCAGCCACTGTCATGGCCTCATACCGAGATATTCTTTTTGGCTTCTGTTGAAAACAACCACCTCTTAAAAAATAGGTTTTCTAACTGGGGATTAGGGAATTGATTACGTGGTGACATGGTGATGCTGACATTTCAAGAGGTGGGAGTTGAGCGGGAATTTTAAAGTGACTGAATTACCGGGGGGATTAGAGATGGAGCCGCAGCAGCTGGAGGCAGAAGCCTTCATGACGGACCGCCTGGCTGATGCCGAAATGTGACGCCAGCCGCTTCTACTTTCCGAAGGCCAAAGGGTGGAGAATAACTTATTTCAGCTGACGCACGGAGCACCCCAACTGTCATGATGGGTGACAAGACTTATAATGCCAGCGGATTCCGCTCTGAAGCCAGTTAACCCTCTCCTTGCCTCTGAGGGCTCAGCTCTTTCCAGACCCTTCCCTGTCAGAGAAATTGCAGATAGAACAGCTTTCAAGGCCATATGTGGACATGTACCAAATTCTGACATTTCCATTTGGAAATGCCCAAGAAGTTCTGATGCACAAGAAATTTCTTTTTCACAATGCTTCATTCACGAGTTCACTCATTTTCCCAGCATTTGCGAGGTTCTAGGCATGACTATAGATATGGGGGATGCTATGGTGGGACCAAGACCTCTTCCTAGTCAGCCCAGTATTTAAAATGATCTGGCTTATGATCAGAGGGACAGAGAGAGATGTGGCTGCTGACATCATTTGAAATCCTAAATCAGGCTCAAGGCTGACTTCTCAGCTGAGTTGGTAAATGCTTTTCTGAATTAAGCCAGTCTGGGTTGGGTTGCTGTCACTTACCACCAGAAGAATCCTGAGTAAGAGAGGCTAATGTTGCCTGAGTGAGGGCTGCCTCTGGTACGTGGCGAACACTTATTAGAATATGTGGTTGTGGTTGTTAGTTGCTGTTGAGTCAATTCCAACTCATAGTGACCCTATAGGACAGAGTAGAACTGCCCCACAGGGTTTTCTAGGCTGTAATCTTTATGGGAGCAGATAGCCAGGTCTTTCTCCCATGGAGCCATTGGGTGGGTTCAACATTGAACTTTCCTTAGCGGCCAAGCACTTAACCATTGCACCACCAGGGCTCCTTTGTTGTAATATAGTTGTGATTTTCTCCACCGTTGGGCTGCTGGCGAATACCTCCTGTGCTGTGGCCCTGGCTGCCGACTCATTCCAGAGCAGCAGCATGGACCTTCCTGGACCCGTTGTATGGCACAGGGTCCCTCCCTTTTCAGCCTCAGGAAGGAAGCCGAAGCTTGAGGCAAAGTGAAAGGCTGCTCCTGGTCTCCTGGTCTAGGGGCTAGGACGACTGAGATTCCTGGAGTTTGCTTTGTAAAATAGATTCTGTAGAGTTCTGGAATTTGCCGGAGGTTCACAGATGGAAGGGGCTTTATCTGGTAACAAATCACTCCATTTCTCTTGCTAAAGAGCGGGCTGTTGACCCAGGGTGGATCCTTGCTTCTTGTGAGGTGGTGGGTCGGGGGCAGGATGGTCATCTCCACCTGTTGATTTTGGCTATCCAGCATTCACGTCCCTTCTTCTGGTGATGACACCTCTATTTACCCCAGGGACCCATTGGAGTCTGTGAGTCCAATATGCAGATGGAAGCAACACCACAGCTAAAGTCTGAAGTCAACAGAAAGAAGAATCCAAGTCACTTCCTAGAGGAGAGCGGGGAAACTTGAGAATTCTGAGGTTCCATTCCATCTGTGCTGAGGCTACTTGGCTATGGAAACTTGGTTCAAACATAAGGGATGCCTGAATCTTCCCATAAGAGATGCTGAAGTAGATTATTTGCAAAAAGGGCCACAATTCTCCACCTCTCCCTGTGTCCACCAGGAGCCCTTGTGGTGCAGCGGTTAAGTGCTTGGCTGCTAACTGAAATGTTGGTGGTTTGAATCCACCCAGTGGCTCCATTCAAGAAAGACCTGGTGATCTGCTTCCTTAAAGATATAGCCTAGGAAACCCTATGGGGTCTTTCTGTCATGTGGGGTCACTCTGAGTCTGAAATGACCCATGATACACACCAGCAACCCTTGTCCACCCTCCTGTTGCCATGTGACTTGGCTGCTCCTCCCACCAGGAGGTGGAGCTCACTTCTCTACCCTTGAATCTGGCCTGGGCTGGGACTTGCGTTGGCCAATGGAATGTGATGGAAGTGACACTGAGCCAATTCTAAACCTACAAGTCCTGTGGGCTTCTGTTCTCACCCTCAGAAGTCTGCTGCCTCCCTGTGAAAAAGCCTGAGCTAGCTTGCTGGCAGATGAAAGACCTGTGGAGGAGCACCAGTTGCCCTAGCTGGGGCCGTCCTGATCCAGGCTATAGCCAGATGACCCCCACCATGGGAGCGCTAAGCTGAGATGAGCAGGGCTGCGTGCCTTGCCTGTAGTGGACAGCTGACACCTGAGTGACCCCAGCAGAGACAGGGAGAATGACCCAGCTGACCTTCAGAGCAAAGATGAAGCTGATTGTTTCAGGCCACCAAGTTTTGGGGTTATTTGTTACACAGCAACAGCTAGCTATTACAGATGTCATCAGTTCAGACTTGTGAGGCACTGCGTCGGCTGCTGTGGTAAAAAGTTGTCTAAATGTAATTTACCTCCACAAGTCCCATGAAGCTTTGGGAGGTCACCGACTTTGAAAGCACAAGGTATTCTTGTTGCTATGGATACCCCCATTGAGACGTTAGAGTGCAAAGAGAGAAACCTAGTGTTGCCTTGGCAACAGGTTTGGAAATCTGCCTCTGGTGAAGCAAAAGACTATAAAATAGGAAGACCCAGGAGGAGGGGGGGCGTTAGCCTAGGAAAGCATCCCCCCAAACAACAACTTGCCTCCATGTACAACTCAGTCTATTGGAAGCAAGCGTTGCCTGAATCGGGAGCCTCAAGTGAACAATAGGAAGGTCTTCTCTTTCCACGGCTGATCCCCAGGGCGGGGAAATCACACAGCGGGGAGCAGCAAGAAGCACAGTCACTAAGTGCTTCCTTTCAGAGTTTGCAATTTGCTCTCAATTGAGCCTCATTCTGAGAAGTAGAACTCGCCCAAGCTGGGAGGGGGCTTAGCGGCATCCAATCTGCTGTGCGTTCCCTCCTGCTGCAGAGAGGAAAACTGAGGCTCAGAGAGGGAAGGGAGCTACGCAAGGTCAGACGTGGTGTCAGGAGCCTAGTGTAGCCTAGGGGGCAAGTGCTCAGGTCCGGGGGTCAGTTAGACCTGGGTTCCAGTCCTGGTGACACTGTCTGTAGCTGAGTGACATTGTGCAAGCCAGCTGACCTCTTAAACCCTTTCTGTAAGATGCATGTCTCAATTGCGTCGACGTCAAAGGCTGTTGAGCTTTCAATGAGCGTGTAGCGTGGTGCCCAGCCTGTGAGAGGTTTGCAATAAATTGCCTGCTGTCATTTTTACTATTATCATGTCACACTGCCTCTTTTCTTCAGACTCATCAAAGCAGCACCAGGGAGGCCCACCTGGGTTCTTCGAGAGACTCGGTGGTGCCTCGTAAGATGCCCAGTGTCCATTTTCTGTATCTTGACGAAGATGTCAAAGATTACAATTTTCAGAGCAGTCACATCTTTCCCTTTCTCTGCTCAGCAGCCTTGCTGGCGAAGTGACACCTCATCAAGGAGGAAACTGAGCCTCAGGCAGGTTCCATGATTTGCCCCAAAGTCCTCGGGAAGTCTCCGTCCGCTCCCGCATCTGTGTCTCCTTCCTCCTGTGAGCAGCAGCCCCCACACAATGGCACATCCATGCAGATGGCCCAGATGTTGGGTTTAACAGAGAGAGAGGAAGGAAGTTTCGGGCTTCTGTTTATGACACCAACTCGCCAGCCGTGCATGGAAATCTGCATAGCAAACAAATGATGAGCAAATACCAGCTTACCTGTTCAGAGGCACGTTCCTGACACGGACGTCTTGTCTCATCTAAACGTCTCTGGCTGAGACGTGTAGTCCGGGGCTGGGAGAGTTCTTCCAAGCTCTGGCTTTGCTTGGTAGGTCTCTGCAGCCTGCTTGGCACCACGATGTAGAGGGAGGCCTGCAAAGCCTGACGGGCTAGCAGCAAAGGGGGGCCTGCTGGGCATTATCTGGGGGCAGGGGTGGCCTGAAGGTCAGATCAGTGGCCTCTCGTTTGGCAAGCACCAGCGGTGGGGCAGGGTAAGGACGGGGTGGTGGAAGTGACTCCAAAAAAAAAAAAAAAAAAAAATAACAGTTGCCATCGAGTCGATTCCGACTCGTAGTGACCTCATGACCTCATACGTGTCCGAGTAGAACTGTGCTCCATAGGGTTTTCTTTTCTTCTTCTTCTTTTTTTACAATTTAGTTTATTTTGTTGTTGTTGAAAATATACACCCCGAAACACACCCATTCAACAGTTTGTACATGAACAATTCAGTGACATTGGTTATATTCTTCGACTTGTGTGACCATTCTCACCCTCTTTTGCTGAGTTGTTCCTCCCCCATTAACATCAACTCACTGCCCCCTAAGGTTCCTAGCTCATCTTTTGAGTTGCTGTGGTCAGTTTGATCCCAGATAGACAGATCTTAAAAGAGCACAACGCTCAAGGCAGACATTCTTTACTAGTTAAGCTAAACTATTGGTTGGTTTTAAGGAGACTTCAGGGGATATTTCTGGTTTAAGGTTTAAAGATTATCTCAGGGCAATAGTTTTGGGGGTTCCATAGGGTTTTCAATGGCTGATTTTTCAGAAGTAGATTGCCAGGCTTTTCTTCCGAGACACCTCTGGGTGGATTCGAACTGCCAACTTTTTGGTTAACAGTCAAGCTCATTAACTACCACATGGGAGGTGACTCAGGACAGGATATGTGTGGCTGAGGGGAATGGACGACCCACTTATCCCTGGGAGCACGTGGTATTCCAGAACCATCTGCGTCAGCTCCCAGCGGTGGGATCTTGCTTTCTGATGGGCGTCTCGGTTCCGGGCCTTTGCATAATAGCAGTATTTCTGGGGTCTGATCAGGCTTCTCATCCTGCATATTTGAAGTGGGGGCCAGTTGAAAGCGCTGAAGGTTTGACTTCTAACTGGCTTAGCCTGGGCTCCCGGGAGCAGGCAACACTGCTCTCACTTTGGCGGGGAGAGCGTGTGTCCACTCCCCGTGACAGTCAGTGGTATTGGTTCAGGTGTGGGAGGGAGGAAGGCAGGAGGGGGTGTCTGAGGCAAAATAATCTGTGTTGGTGGCAACGTCAGGTGATCATCCAACGGCTCAGGAAAAATAAACTTTTCTCCTATGGCTGTTTCCTTTCATAAGGTCCACAGAGCAGGAAGACACTGTGCCGTCTGTTTGTGTCCTGTAACTCCAGCCCCAGGGCCGTTCCTCAAGCCCCACTGGCAAAGAAAAATGGTCACTGTGTTGGTGGCCTTGCTTGGCCTGTTGTTAGTATAGCCTGGCTGAAAACACAGCTGGGTACAGATTCTGATTTTGAATAAAACCATCACCTCTTTTGTCCCTTGGCAATGTCCCCCAATGCCACGGAGGGTTTGTTTTTGTGTCCCTGGCTTGCCATCTGTCTTGGTGTTCGAAATCCAAGTTCTGTGATAATTCAGGCTCCGTCACCGTGATTAGCTGTTGATCTGGCTTTTATTGACTCCAAACGCTTCGTGGGGGATTTCAGGCCCCCCAAAGGAAGTTCTGCAGTGGGGTTGGCTGCCCCCTGCGGGGTAGTGTGTCCAGGAGGGTCCCCTTCTTCCACTGAGCTCACCATCGAGCAGGGAGGAGGTCATGAGGGGGACTCTGAGCTCACATTTGGAAGATGGGTCAAGTCAAGTCTCCTCTCCCTGAGCCTCATTTCCTCCCATGAGTGGAACCCTGGTGGCGCAGTGGTTAAGCGCTCTCCCACTAACTGAAAGGTTGGCGGTTCGAACCCACCAGCTGCTCCTCAAGAGAAACACATGCCTATCTGCTCCTGTAAAGATTACAGCCTTAGAAACCCTATGGGGCAGTTCTACTCTGTTTTCTAACGTCGCTGTGAGTCAGAATCCACTCTACGGCACCCAATAACAACAGCAAAAACAATAACAACAACGGGGGGCTGGACCACTGCAGAGTCTCCTCGGGGACCATCTCTGACAGTAGCAGGTGTTGCTGGCCACTGCTCCCCACCTTGGCTGGCGGAAACTCTGTTTGGTTTGGGAGCCCAGCCTCCTCCAAGGTGGGAAGGTGTCAGGGATGAGGATCCCGTTCCCAGGTAGAGGGGACATTCTGACTGGAGTCCGTCAGTCCTGGCAATCCTGTTCCTCTGACCAGGGCCAGGTTTCAGAGGGGCGCCTGGGTCTCAGGTCTGGCCAACAGGGCACAAGAGGGTGATTGTGGAGGGCGTTGGGAAAAGATTCTGCTACAGAGGCGGTCAAGGAAGAGATGGCTTTCTTCCTCTGCCGGGCATTACTGGGACCACATGTGATACCTGGGGTGGTGCCAGCCGTGTTTTGACGGTGATGGCCTGTGGACTCAGCTTGCCCTCCAGGGATGCAGGCTCAGACCAGTGGGAAGCAACAGGTCTCTGCTGGCAATCTCGGAGCTCCTGCTGTCCCATCCCTAGCCCCTGCCTGCTGGAGGACTTCTTGGTATGTGACGTGATAAAAAGGCCTTGTTATTTCAGCCCCTTTGAAGTCTGGCTTCTGTAGCTCTCAGACCCACGCATCCTCATGCCTTGGTCCTCCAAGAGCCGTCTATGAAGCAGTAAGATCAGCGTCATCTGGGAGTTGGCTGGAATGCAGAATCTCGGCCCTTCCTGGACCCACTGATCAGAACCCGCACTTTAACAAGATCCCCAGGTGATTCATGAGCACGTTGAAGTTTGAGAAACTTGGTCCTGAGGTGTATATGTTTTGTTCAACAAGCTCTATTAAGGAGGACTTCACAAATACACATATATTTCATTTTTTTTTTTTTGTGGCAAGATATATATAAAGGAGACTCAGTGGTGCAAACTTTAAGCGCTCAGCTGCTAACCAAAAGGTCATGGGTTTGAACCTACCTAGCCCCTCCGAGGAAGAAAGACCTGGTGATCTGCTCCAGAAAAGATGACAGCCTTGGAAACCCTACGAGGCAGTTCTGCTCCATCACGTGGGGTTGCTATGAGTCAGAATCGACTCTCAACGGAACCTAACAATGACAACAAAATACGTATAGCAAAAGTTTGTCACTTCAACCATCTTGAAATGTGCAGTTCAGTGACGTGAATTACATTCACCACATTTTGTTACCATCATTTCCTAAATTTTTCCATCACCCCACACAAAAACTCAGTACCCCTTCAGCAACAACTACCATTCACCCCCTACTTCCAACCCCCCGGGAACCACTAATTAACTTTGGTCCCTCTGCATTTGCCTCTTCTAGATATTTCCTATCAGTGGGATCATCCAATATTTGTTTTTTTGTGGCTGGCTTATTTTACTCAGTGTAATGGTTTCAAGTTTCATCCACGTTGTAGCAGGTATCAGGACTTCATCTCTGTTTATGGTTGGGTCGTGTTCCATTGTATGGATGGACCACATGGTGTTTCTCCATTCATCTGTTGATGGGCACTTGGGTTGTTTACAACTTTTAACTCTTGTGAATGGTGCTGCAATAGACATTGGTGTACAGGACTTTGCTTTCAATGCCAATGGCTTCCATCTCTCTCCAAACCTGCGTAGTAGGTGGTGGTCTAGGTTTTGCACCAAAAAGCGCAGAAAGATGGAGGGCCTGGGCCGGTCTCTCAAAGAAAAAAAAAAATATGAGAGAGTTGTTTACTAGTTTCTGCTTTTTCTCAACCATTTTTCAGATTTGTGTATGGCATTGATTTTAATCCAAAGCTGTGAGTGCTGTAAAGTCTCATTAATTCAGACCTCGCCAATTTTGAAGTGATAATTTAAATGGGGGCCGGGCTGAGGGCTGGCTGGCTGGAGAGCAAGACTGAGAGCAAACCGTTTTTAAGGACTTCAGCTCACTGGATAGAGGCAATGAGATGCTTCCAATTATAAATGAACCTTGGTGTTTGCAGGGACAGCAGAGATGGCACTTGAAAATCAATCCATCAACAAATATTTATTGAGTGTCCCTTATGCACAAGTCCCTGGCTGGCAGAACACACTTTGTTAGGAGTTACTTTTAATCACTACCTATGCTGGAAGGTAACGAATTTCTGTAGGAAACGCAATTTCTTAAACGGTCTGTGTTCCTATCTGCAGCCAACTTCCCCGCGTGTGCTGGGCTCTGTCCCCTCTCATTGACGTAAATACTTTGCTCTTAACATTTGTTCCCTTTCTGTCCTACGTCGTTAATTTCTCCTCTCACGCTGTTCAATAACTTGCTGTTATTTCTATTAAAAAAAAGCTCTCTTGTCTTGATCCTATATCTTCCTCCAGGCACCAGCCTACTTCTCAGCTCTCCTTTGCTTAAAATCTCCTCAAAGGGTAGACTGTTCCCCCATCTCTACCTGCCCTCCATTCTCTTTCAAGTCCACGATTTCCGTTTCCAACTTTCATCCCCACCACGCCAGAGATGCTACTCCCTTCAGGCTTCCTAGGCAGTGGTGGCTCAGTGGTAGAATTCTTGCCTTCAATGAGGGAGACCCAGGTTCAATATCTGGTCAATGCATCTAATGCACAGCCACCACCGTCTGGCAGTGGAGGTTTCGGTGTTACTCTGATGCTGAACAGGTTTCAGTGGAGCTTCCAGATTAAGATGGGTTAGGAAGAAAGGCCTGTCCTTCTACTTCTGAAAATCAGCTGATGAAAACCCTGTGGATCACAGTGGTTCGATCCACAGCTGATCATAGGGATGGCCAAGACCAGGCCGTTGTGTTCCTTTGTGCATGGGTTGCCATGAGTCTGGGGCCAACGCAGTGGGAGCTCACAACAATGAGGCCTGAGCTGTGAAATTTCACAGTCAGTCCTTAAGCTTCGTCCTGTTCTGCCTCCCAGCAGCATGTGACATAGTTGATCTTTCTTTTCTTCTGGGAAACATTGTGTTCCTTGGCTTTCAGGATCCATTCTTTCTCGATTCTCCACCAATCCAATCTCATTGCTGCTCTGTCTCAGTCTTCTTTGCTGGATTCTTCTGGTCTTCTGAATGCTGGTGCCTTAGGGCTGGTCCTCTGACTTCCTAGGCGAGGAGTTGAAAATGAAGTTTCACGTGCCAGCTTATGCTGATGGGCTCCAAGCTTATATATATTTCTCCTTGGACCTTTGCCCTTTGGTGCCAGCTTGCATTTCCCTTCATTAACTATCCCTAACTGGCCTCAGGATTCCTCTCCTGAAGGCATTTCTTCCCTGGTCGTTTGCCTCTTGATTAAATAGCAACTGCATCCTTCCTGTAGCTCCAGTCAAAGCCTGTAGAGTGGTCTTTGTTGCCTTTCTTATCTCACACCCTATGTCTAATCCATTGACAAATCCCATTGGCTCTGCCTTTGAAATATTTTGAATCTGATAGTTCCTTGCTATCTTCTGAGGCCAGGTCTCCCTGAAGCCCCTCTGGGTCACTACACATCTTCCCACATCTCTGCCTGCCTACACTGTGTCCTGCAGTCCTTTCTTCACATGGCCATCAGTGGGACACCGTTGAAACCTAAGGAGATCATGTTGCTCTTGGGTCCAATCTTCTAATGGCTTCCCTCTCCCTCCGAGTAATATCCCAAGTCCTTATGTGGCCCCAAGACCCTACACATTTGCCCGCCTTTCTCTCCCTATCCCAGCCACACAGGATCCTTGCTCTTCCTCAGTTATCCCAAGCACGCTCTCATGTCAGGATGTTGACACCTGCTTTCCTCTATTTCTAGAACTCCTCTCCCTCACAGTGTGTCTGGCTCTCCCCCTTCATTGGACCTCTACTCCCATGTATCTGCTTTATGTCTCTTCCTGGTGGTCTTTGTCATCTGACTCATTAGATGTCTACGTGTGTGGTGCCTATCTCCCCTCTAGAAAGGAACCTCCTCATGAGCAGGGTCTGGGCTGTTCCAGTCGCTGCCACACCCTTGATGCTCAATAAACATTCATCAAGAGTCCATCCACTGGTTGAACTTTTCTGATTTCAGACTGACCTTCTTTGCCCCGAGGCAAGAGAGAGGGGTATTCGGAGGATACAGGCTGGAGAAGACTGGGGGGCTCATTTTGCAGTGCAGGCATAGTGCAGTAAGGCTTTGTTGTCATGTGCCATTGATTCTGACTCATAGTGACTCCATGTGACAGAGTAGAAATGTCCCACAGGGTTTCCTAGGCTGTAATCTGTATGGGAGCAAATCACTAGGTTTTTTTTCTCCTACAGAGCCACTAGGTGGGTTCAAATCACCAACCTTTCAGTTATCAGCTGAACACTTAACTCTTGTGCCACCAGGGCTCCTCGTGACAAGTCTGTTGTTGTTGTTAGGTGCCTTCGAGTTGGTTCTGACTCACAGGGACCCTATGTACAACAGAATGAAACACTGCCCAGTCTACTCCACCCTCACAATCATTGCTGTGTTTGAGCCCATTGTTGTAGCCCCTGTGTCAGTCCATCTCACTGAGGGTCTTCCTTTCGTTTGATGACCCTCTACTTTATCAGGCATGATGTCCTTCTCCAGGGACTGGTCCCTTCTGATAACATGTCCAAAGTACATGAGACAAAGTCTTGCGATCCTTGCTTCTAAGAAGCGTGCTGGCTATACTTCATCCAAGATAGATTTGTTCATTCTTCTGGCAGTCCATGGTATATTCAGTATTCTTCACCAACACCATAATTCAAAGGAGTGAATTCTTCTTTGGTCTTCCTTATTCATCGTCAAAGCTTCCCATGCTTATGAGGTGATTGAAAATACCGTGGTTTGCATCAGGCGCACCTTAGTCCTCAAGGTGACATATTCGCTTTTTAACACTCTAGAAAGGTCTTTTGCAGCCAATTTGCCCAGCGCAATGCATCATTTGATTTCTTGACTGCTGCTTCATGAGTGTTGATTGTGGATCCAAGTAAAATGAAATCCTTGACAATTTCAATCTTTTCTCTGTTTATCATGATGTTGCTTATTGGTCCAGTTGTGAGGATTTTTGTTTTCTTTATGTTGAGGTGCAATCCATACTGAAAGCTGTAGTCTTTGATCTTCATCAGTAAGTCCTTCAAGTCCTCTTCGCTTTCAGCAAGCAAGGTTGTGTCATTTGCATATCTCAGATTATTAATGAGTCTTCCTCCAATCCTGATGCCCCGTTCTTCTTCATATAGTCTAGCTTCTTGGATTATTTTCTCCGCATACAGACTGAATAAGTACGGAGAAAGGATACCACCCTGATGCACACCTTTCCTGACTAGGCTGGGAGATGATTATTCATTCAACAGACATGTGCTGAGCACCCGTTCAGATGCTGGGAGTGCAGTGAGGACAGGCCAGGCCTGGTCCCTACAGTCACAAAGTCCTCTGCCTAGGGTGGATGGTTTGTGACTTGTGTGTGTGTGTGTCTCGTGTGTGGTGTGTGGCAAGGAACAGACAATCACACAAAGGAAAGGGTGATTACAGATGATGGCCAGTGCCATGAAGAAAACAAAGGAGGTGATGGAGCTACCACTTGGGGAGGGGCTCTGAGTGATGTCATTTTACTTTTAATAAGGTCTACTACATATGGCAAATGCACAGATTATAAGTGTTCATTTTGATAATTTTTTTGTATATATATATATATATATTTATTGTACTTTAGACAAAATTTACAGAACAAATAGTTTCTTATTAAACAGTTAGTACACATATTGTTTTATGACATTGGTTAACAACCCCAGTACATGTCAACACTGTCCTTACTCAACTTTGGGTTCTCTATCCCCAGCTTTTCTGTCCCCTCCTGCCTTCTAGTCCTTGCCCCTGGACTGTTGTGCCTCGTTAGTCTCGTTTTGTTTTACGGGGCTGTCTAATCTTTGGCTGAAAGGTGAACCTCGGGAGTGACTTCAGTACTGAGGCCATACTCTTGGGGTTTCTCCAGTCTCTGTCAGGCCAGTAAGTCCGGTCTTTTTGTGTGAGTTAGAATTTCATTCTACATCCTTCTCCAGCTCTGTCTGGGATCCTCTGCTGTGATCCTGGTCAGAGCAGTTGGTGGTGGTAGCCAGGCACCATCTACTTGTACTGGACTCAGGCTGGTGGAAGCTGTGGTAGTTGTTGTCCATTAGTCCTTTGGACTAATCTTTTCCTTGTATCTCGTTTTCTTCATTCTCCCTTGCTCCCGAAGCGGTAAGACCAGTGGGGTATCTTAGATGGCTCACAGGCTTTTAAGACCCCAGACTCATTTTAATAATTTTTTTTTATAACTTATTTTATTTTCGTTATTGTTGAGAATATTCACAGCAGAATCCAACAATTTCTACATGTACAATTCAGTGACACTGATTACATTCTTCCAATTGTGCAACCATTCTCACCCTCTTTTTCTGAATGGTTCCTCCCCTATTAACATAAACTCACTCCCCCGCTAAGTTTCCTACCTAATCTTCTGAGTTGCTCTTGTCAGTCGGATCCCACACAGATAGATCTTGAAAGAGCACAGTGCTCAATGCTGACATTCTTTACTAGTTGAGCTAAACTATTGTTTGGTTTAAAGAAGACTTCAGAGAATATTTTTGACTTAAGGTTTAAAGATTATCTCAGGGCCATAGTTTCAGGGGTTCATACAGCCTCAATAGCTCCAGAAAGTCTAGAGTCCATGAAAATCTGAAATTCTGTTCTACATTTCCCCCCTTCTGATTAGGATTCTTCTATGGAATTTTTGATCATACTTTGATAAGTTTTGACCAATGTGTACACCTGTGCAATCAACACCACCAGGATACAGGTATTTCCATCCAGGGCTTTGAACCTGTTTGTTCTGGTTCAAACCTCTGCTGAGAATTTGCATTTCTAACAAGTTCTCAGGCGATGCTAATGCTGCTGGTTAGGGACCAGTTCTGAGAACCACTAGTAGAGCAGTGGTTCTCAAAATTTATTATACATCAGAATCACCTGGGGATCTTGTTAAAATGTAGATTCTGATTCAGTACATCTGGGATGGAAATGCAAATTCTCAGCAGGGGTTTGAACCAGAATGAACCAATTTGGAGCCCTGTTCCCATCACCGTGGAAAGTGCCCCTGCATCCCTTCCCAGCCATTCTTGGAGGATATTTTAGGTGGATGGTTGGGGAAAGCCTCTCTGAAAAGGTGACATCTGGGCAGAGACCTGAGGGAGGTGGCCACAGGACAGGTGGGGAGTGGGAATGCTTGTCGTGGTGGTGGGAGACCAAGGAGGCAAGTGTAACTGGTGAGGACTGAAGCCAGAGAGGTAACGGGAGGTGGGAACATCATGCAGGGCCATGTCACCATTGTAATGGGTCTGGCCTTTGCTCCAGGTAACAGGAAAGCTACTGGGGAGGATGTGCAAAGGTTGAAGCAGTGTGATCAGGTCTGAGACGATGGTGGTTGGACTGGGGAGGTGGTCAGAAATAGTCAGATTCTGTATTTTTTAAAACCTTTCAATTTTAGACTCACAAGCCAAAAAAACCAAACCTGTTGCCGTAGAGTCGATTTCAACTCCTAGTGACCCTGGTGGACAGAGTAGAACTGCCCCATAGGGTTTCCAAGGAGCAGCTGGTGGATTCAAACTGCTGACCTTTTGGTTAGCAGCTGAGCTCTTAACAGCTGCACTGCCAGGGTTTCCTTAGACTCACAGGAAGTTGCAAAAATAGTACAGGGAGTTCTCATGTACCGTTTACCCAGCTTCCCCCAAGGATAATATCTTATATAACCATAGTACATGATCAAAATCAGGACTTGACATTGATGCAATGCAATGAACTAGACCAGTGACCTTATTCAGACCTCGTGTGTGTGTGTGTGTGTGTGTGTGTGTGTGTGTATAGTTCCACACAATTTTATCACACGCATAGATTCATGTAACCACCACCACAGTCAAGATACACAACTGTTCCATTGCCACAAAGGAATTCCCTGAGCTATGCCTTTGTAGTTGCACTCCACTCCTGGTCCCTAATCCCTAGCAACCAAGAGTCACCTCTCCCTCTCTCTAATTTTGTCGTTTTGAGAATGTGATACGTATTGCATCACACAGTGCGCATGATTGACTTTTTTCTCTCAGTGTAATGTCCTTGAGATTTATCCAAGATGTTAGATGTATCACTGGTTTGTTTTTTTTCATTGCTGAGTAGTATTTTTTGATATGGATGGACCACAGTATGTTTAACCATTTACCTACTGAAAACAAAACCCCCCAAAACCCCGTTGCAATTGAGTCAATTCTGATTCATGGTAACCCCCCTGTGTTACAGAGTATAACTGCTCCATAGCATTTTCTTGGCTGTAATCTTTACAGGAGCAGATCACCAGGCCTTTCTTCCATAGCACTGCTGGGTGGGTTTGAACTGCCAATCTTTAGGTCAGCAGCTGATTGCAAACCGCTTGCGCCACCCAGGGACCTTTTCACCTGTTGAAGGACATTTATAAAATTTAAGCTACTATCTAGACTACAGACCTGATGTGGATTCCAAGATTCTAGACACGTGTTGCAGGTTGAGCCCACAGCTCTTGGACTGGGTGTGTGATCAGAGAGGAAAAAAATGAACCTGACCTCATGGCCTCAGTTTCCTCATTTGCAATGTGGGAGTAATGATGGTACCTTCCACACAGGCTTGTGGGGAATGGTTCAGTGAGATCAGGTGGCCGGTAAGACCCCGGCAAGCATCTGCCATTATTACAAAGGAAGGGCCTTTGTGATGCGGGGGAGATGCTCTCTTGGGCAAGTTTCGTGAGGGACGTGGCCTTTGAGTTGGGCCTGGAAGCACATTCCTGGAATTGGCATTGCTTCCCCTCCCTCCCTGTGTTTTTCCAACAGGATGTGAAGCCCCGTGGCTGTTGGGAGACATGTGGGTTTCTCAGTGTGAAAGGCCCCCTCAGTTCCAGGGTGCGCTGATCGCAGGCTGCGCTGCGTCCCTGCACCCTGAGCAAACAGTCACCTGACGCGGGTGCCTTTCATCTTACACATCGCTGTGGCCAGGGCCAGAAAAATACGTTTGGGGCCTTTGGCTCTGCATGCCTCCTCATGAATAAGACAGGCTTTATAAATGTGCCATGTGTATGTTTATGTCCTTGAGCGCTCCCCAATGTACAAGAGCACTTTTGAAATGTCAGATGCGCTCCCTCACAGAGCTCGACGTGACACTGAAGGTGCTGGTCACAGGAGTGACCCAGACTTGGCACAGAGAGATGACGAGATGCCCCCAACTCACAGTGGGTGTGGCAGCATCGTGGCTTGGGAGTTCAGTGGATAGTGTAAACGTTCTTAGGTGGGAGGGCCAGAGAGTTGGCGGTGACTTTTATGACTTGGGAGGTCAAGGTCCAGCTGAGGTCCTGGCTCAGCATCTTCTGGGTGATGATTTGAACAGCGACATTAGCTCCATGAGCCACGGCTTCCAAACACGTAAGGAGGGACTGGCAATACTTTCATCATAATAAATGAAATAAGTGTGAAAGTGTGAGGTGCGAAGTTGTAGGTGGTCATTACTGTGAGTTGCTGCTGAGACCCACTGTTATGGATTGAACTGTGTCCCCCTAAAAATGCTTGTCAATTTGGCTAAGCCATGATTCCCAGTACTGTGTGGTTGTCCACCATTTTGTGATCAGACGTGATTATTCTGTGTTGTAAAGCCTAACCTCTATGATGTTAACGAGGCAAGACAATCTATAGGATTAGGTTACATTTGGAGTCAATCTCTTTTGAGATATAAAATAGAGAATGGAGCAGAGAAGGGACAGACCTCATACCACCCAGAAAGAAGCACCAGGAGCAGAGTGTGTTCTTTGGACCCAGGGTGCCTATGTCGAAAATCTCCTCGACCAGGAAAAGATTGATGACGTGGACCTTCCCCCAGAGCCAACGGAGAGAGATATCCTTCCCCCGGAGCTGGTGCCCTGAATTCGGACTTCTAGCCTCCAAAACTGTGAGAGAATAAATTTCTGTTTGCCAAAACCATCCACTTGTGGTGTTTCTGTTATAGCAACACGAGATGACTAGGACACCCGCCATCTGAAATGCTCTTTTGTGGGTGAGCTTAAAGGAAGTGCTCTGCCCCTACCACTGATGTATTGGCATCTCGGGGGTGCTTCTTGGTCTCAGCTCAGAA
The DNA here is from genome assembly GCA_030035585.1 of Dugong dugon. Classification (NCBI taxonomy): domain Eukaryota; kingdom Metazoa; phylum Chordata; class Mammalia; order Sirenia; family Dugongidae; genus Dugong; species Dugong dugon. Next base: position 4,827,418 of record CM057461.1, on the reverse strand, counting down.
GAGACACCCTGACTGTCAATGCCCAGAGTCACCAGTGCCATACTGAAGGTCCACCCTTCAGTCAGCCTCCACTTTCTCGGAGGACAGGATTTGCTGCTAGCGGCCACAGAGTCTGCCCCCAACTCATGGTGATCCCATGCACAGCAAAACGAAATGATGCTCAGTCCTGTATCATCCCTGTGATTGGTTGTGGATTGGACCATTGCGGTCCATAGGATTTTCATTGGCTGAGTTTTGGAAGTAGATCACCAGGCCTTTCTTGCTAGTCTGCCTTAGTCGGGAAGCTCTGCTGAAGCCTGTTCAGCATCCTAGCAGCACACAACCCTCCACTGACAGACGGGTGGTGGCTGTGCTTGAGGTGCATTGGCTGGGAATTGATCCCATGTCTCCTGCATGCAAGGTGAGAATTCTACCACTGAGCCACCAATGTCTCTGGAGGAGGGGAACCGTACCAATAGTATGAAAATTCGTACTAATAGTCCACTCCTGCTATGAAGCCTGGCTCCCAGTTCAGATGCTGTGCCTCAGCTCAGGGGACCATCTGGACCCCTGGGCAAAGCAGGTACCATCAACAGCTCATTGGACAGAAGAGGAAACTGAAGCCTAAGGAGGCCCAGTCCTTGGGGTGCTGACAAATGGCAAGTATGTCTGGCTCCGTAGCCTTGGCCTCAGGGGTCTTCTTGTACCCATTCTGCCCTGCCCGCCAACAACACCCTCAGGGTTGACTCTGGCCTTGTCCCTCTGTCCCTCGAGTGCAGGGGTCCTCGGGGGTCTCTGGGGTGGAGCAGGGAGCCTGCTGCCTGGCCTGACGAGGGCATGCCAAGAGCAGGGGGTCGAGTGGGTATCGGGTGCAGCCTCGGGGAGTCTGAAGCATCAGTCCGGGGATGGGCAGGGGGTCCTGCTGCACCCTTGTGAGAGGCTGGTTTATCCCCCACTTTGTGTGGCTGGTGACTTTCTGACACCACCTTCTCTTGGCACTTCATTGAATTCACTCTCTTCTTAAAACGAAAACCATTTGGTTGCACCTTTTCTGATTATAAAAATGACACAAGCTCATGATGAAGAATTCAGCCCCTACAGGAAAGCACAAAGACAAGAATTGAAATCCCTTCCGCTCCCCCTGTGCGGAGGACGAGGTGGCTGCGGGTTTGCTGGGTGTCTGGCTGCGCGCAAGCCCGGGAAGACTCCACTGTGCGAGCAGTTTCACATAAACGGGAACACCGGCCTGAGCTGTGCGCCGTGCCTTGCTCTTTTTCCACCCAATAATGGAAGATAGACGTTTTCCTAAGACACAAATGCAGAGCCACGTTAGCCTTTTAAATGACCACAGTGCCTCTCATTGTACAGATAGCCCGTAATTTAGCTGCTCAGGTTGTGTCGGAGATTTAACTTTTTTTTCCTTTGTCCATTTTTTTTGGGGGCTCCAACAAGCCACCTTGTACATACTTAGCATGAATTTATCGAATCATATTCTCAGGAAAAGAATTTCTAGATGATTGATCAGTGTTACTGGTCTCTGAATACTGGGAGCCCTGGGAGTGCTTGCTGCTAACTGCAAGGTTGGAGGTTCGAGTCCATCCAGAGGGGACTCAGAAGAAAGGCCTGGTGATCTGCTTCCAAAAGATCATAGCCACTGAAAACCCTATGGAGCATAGTTGTACTCTGACACACGTGGGGTCGCCATGAATTGGAGTCGACTTTATGGCCAATGATTTGGTTTCTCAGAACAGTAATATTGTAATATTGTCATTGTATGCGCTCATCTAGGGGCTAGGAGAATGCCTGTGTCCCAGCGCCCTCAGTGACCCTGGGTGTTGGCAGTATCTTACTTCATTGCCAACCTGTGAGGTGAAAAAGCGATCTTGTGTCTGCTTGCTTTCTTTTGAGCATCTGAAGGATGAAGGCACTTTTCATGTGCTCCTTGAGCATTTAAATGTCTTCTGGAAAGGTCTTTGCCCATTCTCCCCCCACCCCACACTGGGCACTGTGTCTTTTTCTCACTTATTTGTAACCCCTGGATTGCTAAACAGATGATTCTCTGCAAACCCAGCCTTATCTCAAACATCGCTCGGCCGGAGGACGGTGAGCTGTTTAGGGGTGAGGGCTCCTTCTCCAGCCTCATGGGCCTGGATGGGCTCTGCAAAAAGCCAGCCACAGGCCTGGCCCTGCTGAGGCACACAGGGCCTGATGGGCCCCGTAGGTTGCTGACCGCAGCTGGAAGCCTCTCAAGTGATTTGTTAGGGCTTATTCAGCCCCGGGCCCTGCAGGACTTCCATGGGGGTGCCGGCAGTGCTGTGCTTGTTTTTCCACGAGGAAATCATACCTCACCTGTCAAGCTCTTGCCCAGAGTCAATTTTCCAGATGATTTAAAGCAACGTATATGAAGGCAGATATGCATATAAGCAGCTCTGTTCAGAACTGGTCCGCCCTGCCCACGGGTGGACCAGTGGTCCCCGGAGTGACTTCATCTGACAGTTTCCAGGAAGGAAAAGGGAACAGAAAGCATCATGTATAATTACGAGTGGAGACCTGGCTGGTGCAAATGGTTAGCATGCTCGGCTGCTGACAGAAAGGCTGGAGATTGGAGTCTACCCAGAGGCACCTCAGAAGAAAGGCCTGGCAATCTACTTCAAGAAGTTCAGCCATTGAAAACCTTATAGAGCACAGTTCTACTCTGACACACGTGTGGTCACTATGAGTCAGAGTCAACTTGATGTCACCTCAGTTTGATTGTGGTTATGAATTCAGGGCAGGGCACACAGCCCACCACCTGTCTGTCAGCTTGTTGTACTGTGGTGGGTTGCCTGTTGCGATGATGCTGGAAACTGTGTAATCAGTATTTCAGATACCAGCAGGGTCACCCATGGTGGACAGGTTTCAGTGGACCTTCCACACTAAGACGGACAAGGAAGAAAGGCCTGGCCATCTGCTTCTGAAAATTGTTGTTCTTGTTGTGAGCTCTGACTCATATCAACTCTACGTACAACAGAATGAAGCACTGCCTGGTCCCGCATCATCCTCACAGTCGTTGTTATGCTTGAGTCCGTTGTTGCAGCCACTGTGTCAGTCCATCTCCTTGAGGGTCTTCCTCTTTTTGGTGACCTACATTACCAAGCATGAGATCTTTCTCCAGGACTGGTCCCTCCTGAGAAGATGTCCAAAGTATGTCATCCTTGCTTCTAAGGAGCATTTTGGCTGTATTTTTTCCAAGACAGATTTGTTTGTTCTTCTGGCAGTCTGTGGTACATTCAGTATTCTTTGCCAACATCAAAATTCAAAGGCATCAACTCTTCTTCGGTCTTCCTTATTCATTGTCCAGCTTTCGCACGCATATGAGGCGATTGAAAACACCACGGCTTGGTTCAGGGGCACCTTAGTCCTCAAGGTGACACCTTTGCTTTTTAACACTTTAAAGAGGTCTTTTGCAGTAGATTTACCCAGTGCAGTACATTGTTTGATTTCTTGAGTGCTGCTTCCATGGATGTTGATTATGGATCCAAGTAAAATGAAATCCTTGACAACTTCAATCTTTTCTCCATTTATCATGATGTTGCTTATTGGTCCAGTTGTGATGATTTTTGTTTTCTTTATGTTGAGGTGTAATCCATACTGAAGGCTGTAGTCTTTAATCTTCATCAGTAAGTGCCTCAAGTCCTCTTCACTTTCAGCAAGCAAGGTTGTGTCATCTGCATATCTCAGGTTGTTAATGAGTCTTCCTCCAATCCTGATGCTTTGTTCTTCTTCATATAGTCCAGCTTCTTGGATTATTTGCTCAACATACAGACTGAATAAGAATGGTAAAAGATACAACCTTGATGCACACCTTTTGTGATTTTAAATCACACAGCATCCCCTTGTTCCATTCGAACAACTTTGTCTTTGTCTATGTACAGGTTCTGAGTGAGCACGATTAACTGTTCTGAAATTCCCATGCTTTGCAATGGTATCCATAATTTGTTATGATCCACACAGTCAAATGCATTTACATAGTCGATACAACACAGGTAAACATCTTTCTGATATTTTCTACTTTCAGCCAAGATCCATCTGACATCAGAAATGATCTCTCTCATTCTGTGTCCTCTTCTGAATACCACTTGGATTTCTGGCGGTCCCTGTCAATGCACTGCTGCAACTGTTCTTGAATGATCTTCATCAAAATTTTACTCACGTGTGATATTAGTGATATTGTTCAATAATTTCTGCATTCGGTTGGATGACCTTTCTTTGGAAAGGACAGAAATATGGATCTATTCCAGTTGGTTGGCCAGGTAGTTATCTTCCACCTTTCTTGGTATAGACAATTGAGCCCTTCCAGCACCGCATCTATATACTGAAACATCTCAACTGGTATTGCATCAATTCCTGGAGCCTTGTTTTTGGCCAATGCCTTCAGTGCAGCTGGGACTTCTTCCTTCAGTACCATTGGTTCTTGATCCCTCTTGAAATGCTTGAACATCGACCAATTCTTTTTGGTATAGTGACTCTATGTATTCCTTCCATCTTCTTTTGATGCTTCCTGTGTCGTTCAATATTTCACCCATAAAATCTTTCAATATTGCAACTCGAGGCTTAAATTTTTCTTCAGTTCTTTCAGTTTGAAAAATATTGAGTGTGTTCTTTCCTTTTGGTTTTCTAACTCCAGGTCTCTGCATATTTCATCATCATACATTGTCTTCTCAAGCCCCCCTTTAAAATCTTCTGTTCAGCTCTTTTACTTCATCATTTCTTCCATTCGCTTTAGCTACTCTACGTTCAAGAGCAAGTTTCGAGTCTATTCTGATATTCATTTTGGTCTTTTCTTTCCTGTCTTTAAAATGACCTTTGCTTTCTTCATGTATGATGTCCTTGATATCATTCACAACTCTTCCAGTCTTCGGTCATTAGTGTTCAATGCATTAAATCTATTCTTGAGATGGTCTCTAAATTCAGGTGAGATAGACTCAAGGTCGTACTTTGGCTCTCATGGACTTGTTCTAATTTTCTTCAGCTTCAACTTGAACTTGCATATGAGCAATTGATGGTCTGTTCTGCAGTCAGTCCCTGGGCTGTTTCTGACTGATGATATTGAGCTTCTCCATCATCTCTTCCCACAGATGTAGTTGATTTGATTCCTTTGTATTCCATTGGGTGATGTCCACGTGTATAGTCCTTGTTTATGTTTTTGAAGAAGGTATTTCCAATGAATAGGTCATTGGTTTTGCAACAATCTATCATGCGATCCTCGGTGTCATTTCTATCACCAAGGCCATATTTTCCAACTACCAATCCTTCTTCGTTTCCAACTTTCCCTTTCCAATCACCAATAATTATCAATGCATCTTGATTGCATGTTTGATCAATTTCAGTCTGCAGATGTTGGTAAAAATCTTCAATTTCCTCATCTTTGGCATTAGTGATTGGTGCATAAATTTGAATAATAGTCCTATAAACTTGTCTTCCCTGTAGGTTTGTGGATATTATCCTATCACTGACAACACTGTACTTCAGGATCGATCTTGAAGTGTTCTTTTTAAAGATGAATGTGACGCCATTTCTCTTCAATTTGTCATTCCTAGCATAGTATACCACATGATTATCTGATTCAAAGTAACCAATACCAGTCCATTTCAGCCCACTAATGCCTAGGATACTGATTTTCAAGTGTTCCATTTCAATTTTGACAACTTCCAATTTTCCTAGTTTCATACTTCATACATTCCAAGTTCCAATTATTAATAGATGTTTGCAGCTGTTTCTTCTCCTTTTGAGTTGTGCCACATCACCAAATGAAGGTCCTCAAAGCTTTACTCCAACCACATCATTAAGGTTGACTCTACTTTGAGGAAGTAGTTCTTCCCCATTTGTATTCTGAGTGCCTTCCAACCTGAGGGGCTCATCTTCTGGCACTGTATAAGATAATGTTCTGCTCCTATTTATAAGGTATTCAGTGGCCAATTTTTTCAGAAATAGACCACTAGATCCTTTTTTCCGGTCTGTCTTATTCTGAAAGCTCTGCTGAAACCTGTCCACTGTGGGTGACCCTACTGCTATTTGAAATACCAGTGCCATAGCTTCCAGCATCACAGCAACACACAAGCCACCAGAGTACAATGAAAACCCTATGGATCACAACAAAATATTGTCTGATGTAACGTTGGAATATGATCCCCTAGGTTGGAAGGCACTAAAAATACAACAATGGATTCGAGTATACCAATGATCCTGAAGATGGCACAGGACTGGGCAATGTTTTGTTCTGTTGTACATGAGTCACCATGAGTCGGAGGCAACCCGACAGCAACTAACAACAATAAGAGCCTGCCTGCATTCCTTGGCTCATGTCCCCTTTGAGGCCAGCAAAGGTGGGTTGAGTCTGTCTCACACTTTGACTCTCTCTCCCCTCCCCTTCTGCCTCCTCTCTCCTCTGCATTTCTCTGACTGCCTCTTCTGCCTTCCCCTTCTGCTTTTAAGGGCTCAAGTAATTACATTAGGCCCACCCAGATAATCCAGGATAATCTCCCTACTTTAAGATCAACTCTTTGTTGCTGTTATTAGGTGCTGTTGATCAGCTCTGACTCAAAGTCACCCCATGTATAACAGAAGGAAACATTGCCTGGTCCTGTGCCATCCTCACAATCATTGCTGTTTGAGCCCATTGTTGCAGCCACTGTGTCAATCCATCTCATTGAGGGTCTTTCTCTTTTTTGATGGCTCTCTGCTTTACCAAGTGTCTTAGTTATCTAGTGCTGCTCTAACAAAAATATCACAAGTAGATGGCTTTAACAAACAGAAATTTATTCTCTCATAGTCTAGGAGGCTAGGAGTCTGAATTCAGGGAGCCAGCTGTAGGGGAAAGCTTTCTCTCTCTGTTGTTTCTGGGGGAAGGTCCTTGTCATTAATCTTCCCCTGGTCTAGATGCTTCTCAGAGCAGGGATCCTGGGTCCAAATGATGAGCTCCACTCCCAGCACTTCTTTCTTGGTGGTATGAGCTCCCTATTCTCTCTGCTTGCTTTATATCTCAAAAGAAATTGACTCAAAATATAAACTAGTACTGTAGATTTTGTCCTGCCTCATTAACATCATAGAGGTTAGGATTCACAACACATAAGATAAATACATCAGATCATAAAATGGAGGACAATCACACAATACTAGGAATCATGGCCTAGACAAGTTGACTCACATTTTTGGGGGACACAATTCAATCCATAATACCAAGCATGATGTCCTTCTCCAGGGGATGGTCCCTCCTCATAACATGCCCAAAGTACATGAGGTGAAGTCTTGCCATCCTTGCTTCTAAGGAACATTCTGCCTGTACTTCTTCCAAGACTTGTTCATTCTTCTGGCAGTCCATGGCATAGTCGATATTCTTTGCCAACACCATGTTTCAAAGGTCAGCTCTTTAGTAAACTTAATTGCATCTACAAGTCCCTTGATGAAGTATTTAGGTTCATGTTTGATTGCACAACCAGAGGATGGGGATGTTGCAGGGGGGCAGCTTTAAAATTCTGCCTCCCATAGTCCCTGAGACAGTCAGTGGAGGGGCCATGACTCAAGCTCTGTACTGTTGACCCTGGAGACGAGGCCACGCTCCATCACCAGCAGTCATTGCACACGCAAGCTCACAGTAAACCTACAAAGCTCCTCCATGGTAGATACTGTAGCTCCCCCTTGAGTGCAGTGCAAAAACTACCCCCTCCTTTGAGCTTCCATTCTAATAGGTATTTGGCCCATTCCAGGATGAAATGTTGGGATTCAGTTCTATTCTTTTCTTCCCCACAAGACTTCAAATTCTTGGAGGGTAACATGGCAGGGGCCACAAGTTGTTCCCCTCCATCACTTTTCCTTTCTGTCTCAGATAATAGGTCCTGGAGTTTTTAGTTGGACACAGGGTCACCCAGAATAAAAATAAAACTTTCCAGCGTCTCCTACAGCTAGGTATGCATGACTAAGTTCTGGCCAAACAGCTTTGAGCAGAAAGGTGTTATGCCATTTCTGTGTCTAGCCCTGAAAAGGAAAGGGCATGCCTGTCTTCAACCTTTCATTCACTCTGGAGTGAGTGGTGCGCCGTCTTGGACCCTGTGGGCTGGGCACATGCCAGGGGTGGCAGAGCAAACAGAAGGGATCTGGGTCTTTGACTCTGTAGAGCTGACTGCATGTGCCTAAACCGTTATAGAGAAGAAAAATAAACATGTGTCTTGTTTAAGCCATGGTTATTTTGGGTCTCTAATGCAATGCTTGAAGTGCTCAGCTGCTAACCAAAAGGTTGGTGGTTCAAACTCACCCAGCATCTCCTCAGGAAAAAGACCTGGCAATCTACTCCCATAAAGCTTACAGCCTAGAAAACCCTATGGGGGCAGTTCTACTCTGTCACATGGGGTTGCTATGAGTCAAAATTGACTTGATAGTATCCAGCATCAACATTATGAAAACCAAAATATTGACCTCAAGACAGGCAATATCCAGATTGCTTCCACTTTATGTACTCCGATATGCCTTTAGTATGTTCACAGTCCTTTTTTTTTGGGGGGGGGATGAATTTTGCATTTTCCATTACATTTTTATATTGTAGGTGGTAAATCTCTCTTTATTTCTGTTCACCGATGACGTCAGGATGAAGAACTTGGACTGCTGAGTTATTCCGTGACATCTCTGGGCCCAAAGATGGTCAACTGCAAACTCTTGCTTTCAGGTTCTCTTGGTGGCTCAAACATTACAGGAATGTCAAAGCTGGGGTCACTGTCAACTCTCCAATCCCTTGAAGAGTTTCCTTTAACTTCCTAGAAGTTACATTGGTGCAGGGGTAGGGATTCTTGTGCTAGAGTCGATCTAGAAAGGCCCAGCCCACCTGTAGCTTTCAACCATTGGTTTTCAGCATCCTCACTAACACGGCCAAATCCTGGCAGAGCCTCCAGTCACTGCGAGCGGCACCAACAGAGCGTTTACAGCCGCCTGGCGTTAGAAGGAAGCACTGGTAGTGCCCATATGTTCCCTCAGGCACAGCTGTGTTATTCTAAGATAGATCCATTCTGACTCTTCATCCAGCCTCAAGCCTTTCCTTTTAATGTCTGCATCATCTCCCCACCTACCTTCAGTTCCAACCACTCAGCCCCTCCTTCCTTGGCCTTTCCACAGAAAATCGCCAAGGTCAGTTGGACTTCACCCATTGATCATCTGCTTTCAAAAATGCATTATTGTCAACATCCCAAGCACCAAGTGTTAAATGTGTATCAATTACTCAATGTATTTAATTGCAGGACTAGAAATTTATTTAAGGATATATTCAATGTATTAATTTTAAAACTGTGATTAACACCCATTTTGGAGCATTTTGGAAGCCTAATTAAATGATTGAAAACCACATTCTAGCTTTGCAATGTTTGCTCAACAAAAGCATTTGTGGAAATTAGGTATAACTCAACCACCTCATTATACAATTAGTTGTTTAATTCTGTCTATAGGCATTTGAGGTCACGGGTAGGGTGGAGTTGGGTTTTATGGAACATGGCTGAACTTTTGGGACAGGTCTCTCCACTTTTCAAGGTGTGATCATCTCTTGCGACTGTCCCCTTTCCCACCACACTTTGGCCACACTGGTCTTCTCCCCATCTGGCTGTTCGCACCGAGCCATGTTTGTGCTTGCTCTTCCCTCTGCTTGCGTGGTCATTGTTAGTGCTACGCACCAACTATTTTTGGTTTTTTCAAGCACATGGTAGATTTCACCCCACGACCCCACCCTCTTGAAGTTAGGTGGCCCTAAAAAAAACCAAATCCATTGCCATCGAGTTGATTCCAATTTGTAGCAATCCTAGTAACTTGTTTTTACTAAGCTAATGTGAGCAGAAGGGACATGTGCCATTTCTAGACAGGAGCTTTCAGAGCCAGTGTAGAATTTGTTGTTGTTGTTGTTGTTAGTTGCCATTGAGTTGGTTCCAACTCATGGTGAGCCCATGTACAACAGAACAAAACATTGTCTGGTCTTGCACCATCTTCAAGATCATCGACATGCTCAAGTCCATTGTTCCAGCCCCTGCATATTTTGAGTGACTTCCAACCCAGGGGTCTCATCTTTCAGCACTATATCAGACAATATTCTGTTGTGATCCATATGGTTTTCATTGGGTAATTTTTGGAAGTAGATCAACAGGCCTTTCTTCATCTGTCTTAGTCTGAAAGATCCACTGAAACCTGTCCACCATAGATGATCCTCCTGGTGTTTGAAATTCTGGTGGCATAGCTTCCGGTATCACAACAACACTCAAGCCACCACAGTACAACAAATTGACAGATGGGTGATGATGTAGAATTCACCCGTCCCCTTTTCCTTTGCTGTGGCAACTGGCACTATTCCAGACAGTGGCTTGTCTATCAGTCTTGGGTCTTGAAGTGAGGAAGATACTTCTTATGGCCAGGAAGTAGAAGTTAGAACAAACCCTCATTGTCTTAAGCCCCTAGACTTGCGAATTGTTTTGTTCTGTGTCTTGGTCTAACCTACCCTGACAGATACATGGAGGGATATTTTCCCCCTGATTTTGCCTTGCCTGATGCCTTTTTATTCTTCTGATTCTTCTGAAATATCACCTCCTAAGAAAGGTCTTCTCTCTCAGCCTCTCTCCACCCGCTCTTGACTGTATTCCCCTACTTTATTTTTCCCATAAGCACTTAACAACCATCTGAAATTATTTAGTTTATTTGTCTACTTACTGCATTTCATTATTTTTAAAAGAATTTATTTAATTTTTTTGTTGTTTAAAATATGCACAGCAGAACATACACCAATTCAACAATTTATACATGTACAATTCAGTGACATTGATTATATTTTTCAAGTTGTATAGCTATTCTCACCCTCCATTTATGAATGGTTCCTCCCCTAATAAAACAAACTCTCTGTCCCCTAAGTTTCCTATCTAACCTTTTGAGTTGCTGTTGTCAGTTTGATCCCATATAGATAGTTCTTTAAAAGAGCACAATGCTTAAGGCAGGCATTCTTTACTAGTTAAGCTAAACTGTTTTTGGTTTAAAGAAGACTTCAGAGGATATTTTTGGTTGAAGGTTTAAAGGTTATCTCAGGGAAATAATTTCAGGGGTTCATGCAGCCTCCATGGCTCCAGAAAGTCTAGACTCCATGACAATTTGAATTCTTTTCTGCATTTTACCCTTCCTTTGATCAGGCTACTTCTATAGCATTTCATTATTTTTAAGATGGACAACTTTTTTTCACATTTGCATTTCTGAAATTAGGATGGGTCTTACAGTGCATGATGTCTTACTGAGGGTGTGTATTAGTTTTCTGAAGCTGCTGTAACAAACTACCACAAACTGGATGGCTTATAAGAATAGAAATTTATCGTCTCACAGTTCTGCAGGCCAGAAGTGCAAAATCAGGGTGTCAGCCATGTTAATTCCTTCTAAGGGCTTTGAGGGAGAATCTGTTCCATGCCTCTCCCCAAGCTTCTGGTAATGGCCAGTGATCCTTGGTGTTCTTGTCTTTTAGGTGCACAATCCAGTCTCTGCCTCTGTCTTCACGTGGCCATCTCTCTGTGTTTCTCTCTTCTCCCCTTTTATAGGACACCACTCATATGGGACTAGGGCCCACCCTACTCCAGTATGAGCTCATCTTAACTGATAACATCTTCAAAGGTCCTATTTCCAAGCAAAGTCATATTCTCAGATATCGGGGGGTTAGGATTTCAGTGTATCTTTTCGGGTGGCACAGTTCAGTCTGTGGCAGGCCATGACATAGTTGGATTGCCTGTGCATGTGTGAACATCAGAATCAAGAGCCTCCATGCCTGGAGTTCCCTCCTGCACCTGACACATGTAACTAACATGCACTGACCAGGTGTCAGCCTGCTGGAAGGTAGAAAATTCTGGATTGTTTGGATTTAACCCTGTGAACAGTTATAGGGACAGAGAGGAGAACTAGGGCAAATTAGAAATATTTAGCAACATTGCTAAAGTGGGACCCACTGTAGAAAAATGATCCATAATTTTAACGTCTGCTTATGAGCCCAGCACTAATGACTTTTAATCCTTTTATAGATTCTTTTACAAAATGCCACATCATTAGTGTTCTTGGATCAATGCACAGAGGATGATAGAGTGTGGAAAAAAACCCAGACATCGATGAGTCTGAATTGAAAAGTGACTCAGAAGAGCTGGGCTCAGAATGTAAAGAAGTATGGGGAATAACAACCAATTTATTTCACTTGTATTTTCATTTTTATGTATGCACAATAGTAATACGTGATAAAAATCTGTCTAATTAAGTCTAAAAGAGCTCTTTGAATAAGTAAAATTAAAAATTCTAAGTGATAAAAAAGGATTGTGTCATGGTTTAATTGGCAGCATATTTTCTTTTCAGAGTGGAACAAAAAATAATGGTGCTTTTGCAATTGTGTGTCTTCCAGGTGATGAAATGTGGTATTTCTGTCTGAGGCTGCCCTTGTCACAGAGACATCTGCTTTGTCATTCAATTCAATGTCAGTTAACTTCAAACAAGGCCTCCGGCCGGTGAGAGAGTTGGCTCATTTGGACTTGGAGGCTACTGTGATTTTAAATTTGACCTCATCCTGAGCCAAGGAAGAGCTTGGGTTTTGCTTCTGATGTCCACGGGGTGCCTAAGACTGAGATGCCCAGAGGCCCTGCTCCTGGTGGACAAGAGCCCCAGCAAACAGAGGACCGGTGAGTCCCAGTCTTCCGGTGTGTCTGTGCCATCATTATCAATTTTCTTCTGTATTCATGAATCACCTGTACTATTATTTCATTAATATTTTTCCTTTTAAAAAAACCTCTTGTTTGAAATAATGATAGACCCATAGGAAGTTGCAAAAACAGTACAGAGAAAGTCCCCGGGTACCCTTCACCTGGATAACATCACTCAGATATTACCCCAGTGATAACATCTTACATAACTAGAGCACAATATCAAAAGTAGGGAATTGACAGTGATTCAATACAGGAAACTAGACCAGGACCATATTCAGATTTCACCAGTTTTTTTTTTTTTTTTGTGTGTGTGTGTAGTTCTACACAATTTTATCACATGCATAGATTCATGTAACCACCACCACAGTCAAGATACACAACTGTTCCATTGCCACAAAGGAATTCCCAGTGTTATCGCTTTGTAACTGCACCCCACTCCCTGTCCCTAATCCCTGGAAGTCACCAATTTGTTCTCTATTTTTGTCATTTTGAGAATATGATATGTATTGAATCATAACACTGTACCTGATTGGCTTTTTCACTTAGGGTAATTCCCTTGAGATTTATCCAAGTTGTTGGGTGTATCACTGGTTGGTTCCTTTTATTGCTGAGTAGTATTCCATGATCTAAACGTTTGACAGTTTAACTGTTTACCTGTTAAAGGGCATTTTAATTATTTGCAGTATTTGGCAATTGCAAACAAAGCAGCTCTAAACATTCCTGAACAGGTTTGTGTGTGAAAATACGTTTTCATGTCTCTGGGATGAATGTCTAAGAGTGGGTTGTAAGGTAAAACTGCACATTTAGTTTTATAAGAAACTGCTCAATTGTTTTCCAGAGTGGCTGTACCATTTTGCAATCCCACTAGCAAAGGACAAGGGATCCAGTCTATCCACATTCTTGCCAGCAGTTGGTATTGTGGCTATTTTTTATTTTAGCCACCCTGACAGGTGTGCAGTGATAGTGCACGATTGTTTTAATTTTCATTTCCCTGATGACTATTGGTGTTGAACAGCTTCTCGTGTGCTTATTTGCCATCTGTATTATCTTCTTTGGTGAAACGACTCTTCATGTTTTTGCCTCTTCTTTGGTGAAATGTCTTTTCATTGGATTTTTTTTTTTAAACTATGGAGTTTTGAAGGTTCTTTATATGTTCTGGATACTAGTCCTTTGTCAATTACGTGATTTGCAAATGTTTTCTCCCAGTTTATAGCTTGTCTTTCCATCCTCTTAATAGGGTCTTTCACAGAGCAAACTTTTTTTTTTTTTTTTTTTTACCAATTCAACTTTTTACAGGTGTATAATTTATTGACAGCGATTACAATAATTGGCTGTGCAACCCTACGCATAATTACCATTAACCCCCCATTCAGGATTGAATTGTGTCTTCCAAAAATGTGTGTCAACTTGAATAGTCCATGATTCCCAATATTATGTGACTGTCTACCATTTTGTCATCTGATGTGATTTTCCTACGTGTTGTAAATACTACCTCTGTGATGTTAACGAGGTGGGATTAGCGGCATTTATGTTAAAGAGGCAGGACTGAATCTACAAGATTAGATCGTGTTTTAAGCCAACCTCTTTTGAGATATAAAAGATAGGGGCAAGCAGAGAGACATGGGGACAGCATACCACCAAGAAAGTGTGCCGGGAGCAGAGCGTGTCCTTTGGAGCCAGGGTTCCTGTGTAGAGAAGCTCCTAGACCAGGGGAAGATGGATGACAAGGACCTTCCTCCAGAGGCAACAGAGAGAGAAAGTCTTTCCCTGGAGCTGGTGTCCTGAATTTAGACTTCTAGCCTACTAGACTGTGAGAGAATAAACTTCTGTTTGTTAAAGCCATTCACTTGTGGTATTTCTGTTATAGCAACACTGGATGACTAAGACACCCCTTTTTCCCACTCCCACCTGTCCCTGATAACTCCTAATAAACTTTGGTTTCTGTACATTTGCCTTTTCTTGTCTACTTTGTAAGTGAGTTCATACAATATTTGTCCTTTTGTGATTGATTTATTTCACTCGGCATAATAACTTCAAGCTCCATCAATACTGTATAGCATGCATCAAGATTTCATTTCTCCTGCTGGCTGAGTAGTATTCCATTGTATGTATGTACCACATTGTTTTATCCATTCATCTGTTGATGGCATTTGTTTCCACTTTTTGGCTATTGAAAATATCTGCAGTGAACATTGGTGTACAAGTCTGTGCTTGAGTCTCTGCTTTCAAGTCTCTTGGGTATATACCTAGAAGTGGAATTGCTGAGTCATATGGTAGTTCTATTTTTAGTTTTTTGAGGACCGCCACCCTGTTTTCCACAATAGCTGTACCATTTTGCGTTCCCACCAGCAATGGATAAAGGTTCCAATTTCCCCACATCCTTGCCTACATTTGTTATTTTCTGTTTTTTGTATCTTAACCACCCTGATGTTGTTATTGTCCTACTCATAGTGGCCCCGTATACAACAGAATGAAACACTGCCCGGTCCTGCACCATCTTCACAATCACTGCTGTGTTTGAGCCTATTGTTGCAGCCACTGTGTCAATCCATCTCATTGAAGGTCTTCCTCTCTTTCCCTGATCCTCTACTTTACCAGGAATGATGTCCTTCTCCAGGGAGTCGTCCTTCCTGATAACATCCTAGTGAGAGTGAAATGGTATCTCATTGTGGTTTTGCTTTGCATTTTTCTTATGGCTAATGATGCTGAGCATCTTCTCATGTGTTTGGTGGCCATTTGAATGTCCTCTTTGGCGAAATGTCTATTCAAGTACTTTGCCTATTTTATGATTGAGCTATTTGTCTTTTTCTTGTTAAGTTGTTGAAATTGTATATATATTTTGGTTATTAGATTCTTGTCGGATATATGGTTTCTGAAGATATTCTCCCAGGAGGTGGCTTGTCTTTTTTACTTTTTTTGGTTAAGTTTTTTGATGAACAAAAGTTTTTAATTTTTTATTAAAAATTATAATAATAATAAAAAGATCCTATTTATTTATTTTGTCTTTTACTGTTTGTGCTTTTGTTATTATGTTAGACAATCCATTATTAAAAGCTAGGCCTAACAGTGTTGCTCCTGCTTTTTCTTCTAAGAATTTTGAGGTTTTAGTTTTCACATTTGGGTCCTTAATCCATTTTAAATTTGTTTTTGTGTGGATTGTGAGGCATGGATCCTATTTCATTTTTCTGCATGTGGAAATTCAATTTTCCCAGCACTGTTTATTGAAGAGACTCTTCTTTCTCCATTGAATGGACTTAGCACTCTTGTCAAAAGTCAGTTGGCCATAAACGTGTGGGTTTATTTCTGGACTCTCAGTTCTATTCCATTGGTCTATGTGTCTACTGGTATACCAGTACCAGGCTGTTTTGATTACTGTAGCTGTATAGTATGTTTTAAAGTCAGGAGTGTGAGTCCTCCTACTTTGTTCTTCTCTTTCAGTATTGTTTTAGCTATCATGTGCCTCTTGCCATTCCATATAAAGTTGAGGATTGGTTTTTCTTTTTCTGTAAAGAAAGCTGTTGCAATGTTGATAGGGATTGTGTTGAATCTATAGATCACTTTGGGTAGTACTGACATCTTAACAACATTAAGTCTTCCAAATGCATGAACATGGAACATCTTTCTGTTTGTTTAAGTCTTCTTTATTCTCTTTCAGCAATGTTTTATAGTTTTCATTGTATAAGTCCTTCACAACTCTAGTTAGATTTATTCCTAGGTATTTTATTCTGTTAGATGATATTGTAAATGGAACTGTTTCCCTAATTTCCCTTTCAGGTTGCTCATTGCTGGTATATAGAAACCAAACTGATTTTTGTTTGTTAACCCTGTACCCTGCAACTTTGCTGAATTCTTCTATTAGCTTTAGAAGTTTTCTTGTGGATTCTTTGGGATTTTCTATATAAAGGATATCATCTGCAAATAGAGATAATTTTACTTCTTCTTTTCCAATCTAGACACTTTTTATTTATTTTTCTTGTCATTTTACTCTGGCTAGGACTTCTAATACAATACTGAATAGAAGTGGTGAGACTGGGCACCCTTATCTGGTTCTTGATATCAGGGGGAAAGTTCTCCGTCTTTCTCCATTAAGTGTAATGTTGGCTGTTGGCTTTTCATATATGCCCTGAATCATATTGAGGAATTTCCCTTCTATTCCAATCTTCTTTAATGTTTTCATCAAGAAAGGGTGTTGATTTTATCAAACGCTTTTTCTGCATCCACAGAGATGATCATGTGGTTCTTTTCCTTTGTTCTATTGATGTGGTGTATTATGTTGATTGATTTTCTAATGTTGAAACTTCCCTGCCTTCCTGGAATAAATCCTACTTAGTCATGGTGTATGACTCTCTTAATATGCTGTTGGATTCTGTTTGCTAGTATTTTGTTGATGATTTTTGCATCCATATTCATAAGAGATATTGGCCTGTGGTTTTCTTTTCTTGTGGTGTCTTTGTCTGGTTTAGGTATCAGGGTTATGTTTGCTTCATAGAATGAAATAGGGAGTATTAATTCTTTCACCATCTTTTGGAGGAGTTTAGACAGTATCGATGTCAACTCTTCTCTAAATATTTGGCAGAATTCCCCAGTGAAGACAATGGTCTGGGACTTTTTTTGTTGTTGCTGGGAGGTTTTTGATCACTGATTTGATCTCTTTACTTGCTATGGGTTTGTTGAGACTTTCTACTTCCTCTTGAGTCAGTTTGGGTAGTTTTTGTGCTTCTAAGAATTTGTCCTTTTCATCTAGGTTATCCAGTTTGTTGCTGTACAATTTTTCATAGTATTCTGTCATAGTTCTCTTTATTTCTGTTGAGTCAGTTATAAAGTCCCCTTTTTCATTTTGGTCATTTGCATCTTTTCTTTGTCAGTCTAGTTAAAGGTTTGTTAATTTTATTGATCTTTTCAAAGAACCAACTTCTGGTTTTATTGGTTCTCTCTGTTGGTTTTCTGTTTTCAATTTTTTGTATTTCTGCTCTGATCTTTGTTATTTTTTTTCTTCTGGTAGGTTTAGGCTTAGTTTGCTCTTCTCTTTCTATTTCCTGGAGTTGTTGAGTTAGGCTGTTAATTTGAGACCTTTCTTCTGTTTTCATGCAGGTATTTATTTCTATTTAAGTTTCCCTCTGAGGACTGCCTTCGCTGTATCCCATGAGTCTCGGTGTGTTGTGTTTTCATTTTCTTTTAACTCTAGGAAACTTGTAGTTTCTCTTTTGATTTCTTCCTTGGCCCACTGGTAGTTTAATAGTGTGTTGTTTGATTTCCATACGTTTGTGTATCTTCCAGGTTTTTTTCTGTGACTGATTTTTAGCTTCACTCCATTGTGATCAGAGAAAATACTTTGTATGATTTCAATCTTTTAAAATTCATCAAGGCTTGCTTTGTTACCTAATATGTGGTGTGTGGGGATATATGCCATTTAAACATGGCTGCACTATTGACAACTGCAGCCCCCACAGGCCTCTATGCTGCACAGCATGTTGAGACTTGTCTCCAACATGTCGATACTTGTCCGGATGTGTTTTCCCAAACCTATTGTCCCTTTACTGATTGACCTTTGCCCGTACTCAAAGCCCATTGTTTTGTTAATTGATTTATTGCTTGTTGTATTGACTATAAAATAAACTCCTGGGACTGAAGCCGGGTCGACTCCTCAGAGTGACCCTCCTGGCCCCACTTCTCTGTAAGAGTTGTGCAGTTGGTTACTGTCTTCGCCGTCCCGATTACCGTCGCTGCTGCGACAGATGGTGCCCCGTGTGAGGGATCTGAGGGATCTTCATCGGAGCTACAAACGCCCTCGCACTCAAATCCCTTTAGGGGTTAAGTATAGGACGCGCGTCCGTATCAGGCTAGGATTCATAGCCCAAGAGTGGCAAGGCTTTCCGGAAGCCTTTCCGAACGCTCTCAATTCAGGCTGGGTTTTACAGCTCAAGGGTGGCTGGGCTTTCCTGAACGCTCTCAAGGGATTTCAGGCTTCAGGCCAGGAGCTTTCCTATCATTCTTTTCTTCATTTTTCCGTTTCTTCCTCGCTATGGGGAATTCTCTTTCCCCTGAGCAGCGTCAACACAAAACTCAGTTGTTGGGATTGTTAAAGGCCTCTAAGCTTCAGGTGCCAGAAAAGGCTCTTACCCAACTTCTGCTTTTAATTGAGTCTGCCTGTCCACGGTATCCCCTACGAGGAAACCTTGATGTAGAAGCATGGGAACGTATCGATAACATCATTCGTGACATGAACATCCCAGCTTCAGTTCTCATTGCTTGGCATCACTGTCGCCTCGCTCTACAGTCCCTACAGGCAGCTCCTTCTGCCCTCTCCCCTAGTAAAGAAAATGTTTACGACCCCCCTTTTTTCATGCCTCCCAAGGCTGATTTCTCTCAACATGAGTCTCTTATGGAAAGATGTTTGCGAGAGGGCTGTGAGAAAGAGGGGCTTTCTGCGTATCCTGTCATTCAGAGATCAGGACTGCCCCGTCACGATGGCCTTGATTTTCAAGTTTTTAAAGAACTCCGTAAAAGTATGATAGAAAACGGTTTACAGTCTTCCTTTACAAAAGGATATGTAGAAGCTATAGGACAGAACTATGAGATGACCCCATGGGATTGGAACCTTTTGATGCGAACAGTTTTAACCCCTGCTCAATTTAGTGTATGGAGCCAAGAACATAAAGAACATTGTAACCTTTATGCCATAGACAATCTCAATCATAATATTCCTATCAGCCTTGATATGCTCCTGGGTAGTGGAAATTATTCTACCCCCCAAGCCCAAAGCCAAATGAATAGACAAACTTTTAGTCAAGCATCAAATGCTGCCACTAAAGCATGGGGTAAGGTCCCTGACTCTAAAACACCTACAGGCTCCTTTGCCACTATCCGACAAACAGCAAATGAGCCTTACATTGATTTTATAAACCGCCTTCAAACAGCAATCTCCGGACAGGTAGACAATCAACAAGCGGCTGAGGTTCTTTGTCTCCAGCTTGCTTACGAGAATGCTATGATTAAAGCATGTCAAAATGTTGGCACAGAAACTCATAAGGCACAAGTAGTAGCGGCAGCTCTCCGTCCATCCACTGCCACCTGTTTTGGGTGCGGTAAGCCTGGACATTTTAAAAAGGACTGTCATAGGTTAAAAAACAAAAATGCCAACACTAAACTTCCAACCCAAAAGTGTCCCCGCTGTAGTAAAGGCTTTCATTGAGCTAATATATTCTGGGTTTCTTTATGCTACAGCCCTTTCTAGAGAACGTTCTACTCATGCCTGTCGTCACTTCACCCAAGCCATTGCAACTATGGGATGACCCCAGACCCTTAAAACTGATAATGGTCCTGCATATACTTCCGCTAAATTTCAACAACTTTGTGCCACTTGGAATATTCTTCATACCACTGGCATTCCCTATAATCCTCGAGGTCAAGCCATAATTGAACGTGCCCATCATACTCTCAAACAGCTCTTAAATAAACAAAAGGGGGGAGATGATGGGCCCAAAATATGTGATCAGAATGAAAGACTTGCCAAAGCTTTATTTACTTTTAATTTTTTAATGGTCACTAAAGATAGCCAGACTGCAGCAGAATGACATTTTATCCCCCCTGACACCCGACCTCGCCCACAGGTCCTCTATAAAGATCCTCAAAATCCCTCTGTCTGGCAAGGACCTGTAGAACTATTAACCTGGGGGAGAGGGTATGCGGCTGTTTTGTCTCCTACAGGCCCACTTTGGATTCCTGCTCGACTAGTGAAACCATATCATGACCCAACAACAGCTGTGGCTCCTGCATCAAACACCGATCCAGAAACAGAAAAAGAAGAATGAATGGCTGAGTCTTGCTGTGCCGGTGGCATAGGGGCGTCTGGAGGCCTGTTTCTCCAGGGCTGAAGAAACATTCTTAACTACCGGTACTCTCTTTACATTTACTAAATCTCAGGTGTATATTTTTGTTTTCCTTTCCCAAATATTAACAGCTTCTGCTTCAACCACTTATTGGGCTCATGTTCTTAATCCTCCTGTTTTCCATCCGGTCACAAGGGAAGAGCCAGAGCCCCCTCTTTCCTCTAATGATACCTCTGTTACAGGAGGACAATATTTAGCTTATTTTAAGCCACTCATTAATTCTTCTGAAGAAGGTTGGTTTGTATTATCAACAAATTGGATACTTTATGCTGATGCCCTTCCTTTATGCTTTACTACCCAACCTCCCACTACTTGTGTGTGTGTACCTATATTAGAACAATGGTATATGAATCATATCTACTATAACGACACCTACCGTATACCAGTCTATTCTAAACAAATTGTTGTTAAAGCCATAGGGGTTGACGGCACTTTCAGTAATAATAGTGCCTTTATTACCCATTCTATTCCTGTCTGTCAACATCCCCAACTATCTCTTACAGACCCTATCGATAATACCTGGGTTACCTGCAGAACTACTAATTTCTCTTCTTATTCTCTCCCTTTCAACATTTCCTTAGAAAATTGGGGTCCTCATGGTTTAATTTTATTACCAAATCTTTCTACCTGGCAATGGACAACTCCATATCATTATCTAGGACACTCTCAATCCTGGAACCCCGGCTTAGCTGGACCCATTCTTTGTTTACGCTACCCAGGTGGACAATTTTCTCCTTTAAAGATTTTTTCATGGCGATTGGGACTCCCCTTTTTTGAGAGAACTCTCCGTTCAGGGGACTTTCTCAGGGGGACAAAAAATGCCAAAACCCCACTCCCAAAATTACGATGGACCCTTCATGATCATAATGATTCTGTACTTATATGTACATCCAGACCATACATTTTTGCTATAACCTCTAACCCTCCAGATATTATTAAAATAAATACCTCTTTTCAATTAACTCTATCCAGTGGCTCTACATGGACTTCACCATGTTTGTCTAGACAAAACGTCTCTACTCTTAATATCAGTTCTGTATTTGTTCTCCGCCAAAGAAGCCACCTTTGGCTACCTGTTAACCTTACACGCCCCTGGCAAGATAGTTCCCCTCTTGCTCAGGTTGTTAACGCATTACAGAAAATGCGGACTAAAAGATTTTTGGGAATCCTTATCGCTTCTATTATTACAGCCACTGCTATTGCCACTATGGTGGCCGTGGCTCTTTCTCAATCCATTCAAACCGCCCAACAGTTTAACACTTATATGCAAAATGTTACTTCTGAAATGCAGACTATGGTGCATATTGATCAAGAGATCCTCAAGCATCTGGGTGCTTTAGAAGCCTCAGTCCTCTGGCTTGGAGAACGACAAGAAGCCCTATGGGAACATTCTCAATTAACCTGTGATGCTGAATACACTCGCTTCTGTGTTACCGCCCTTCCATATAATGAGTCCTGGAAGGATGTTAAAAATAATCTTTTGGCTAGCTTCGCTTCTCCATTGAAAAGTGATATTCAAAAATTACAATTTCAATTACAAGAACAGCTCTTGAGATTACAATCAGAGTCTAATAAGGCTACACTTAATACACTTAATGATTTTGCCTACTGGCTTAATCCCACACATTGGTTCTCCGGACTCAATCTCCATGTCTAGATCCTTTTTGCTATAGGATGTTTAATAGTTTTGTGCCTCTTTATAGTTGTTATCCGCTGTCTCTACTCCCTGAGAGCCTCTCATCGCCAACAGAAGTCAGCCTTCCTCGCCTGGACCATTCGCTACCAGTTACATAAACAAGAGACGGGAAAGATGAAGACCTCCTTTGAGAAGGCCCTTCCTATGCTATTATTTTGATAATCAGTAATTACCTGTATTTTGTTAATCAGTAAGCTCCCAATGAAAATTTGTTATGTGTAAACTCCTCTATATTTTCTGCTTCTCCTAGTTAGACGCTTCTGTATAGATAGATTTCTAAGTTAGATGATTCCTTTCCAATTAATAGTGAATTTGTGTAAATCAGTGTTTGTTTGATTGTTAAATTTGTTATGATGTGTAATTAATTTCCTAATGAACATTTGTTATGATGTGTAAATTGTCCTTCCTAGTGATTCCCTTCCAAGTAATAGTGAAGCTGTGTAAATCATTACTTGTTTGATTGTTAATGGATCTTTGAGCCTTTATAATTCTTTAAACCTTTAAGAATAATAATTTCAGTGGATGTTAAAAGTTAGTGTTTATCTGACAAAATGAGAGTCAGAGGAAACCCATGGGTCCAACAATCAGGATATTACTAGTGTAGAGGATTATATTATCCTCATAAGATCATCCTCTATTGTCTTACACACCTGAAAGGCACATTGAGTCCGCTCGCTCCGGCTATGCAGTTGATAAGAGCATCGCTCTTACTTAGTAACCTGGTGAAGAACCAGATGGTATCCGGTGGAAAACGAGCACGGTGAGTTTAAAGAGCTTGCCATAGCCGCCATCTAGGCGACTAAGTCCAGGTGTTACTCATAGCTATGCTACTTCTCTTCCTTAAACATATGGAGTGTGCCCCAGCCCTAGCTGGGCTCACAAAGACTCACTAAGATGCCAGGCCCTGAGGTGTAGAGACAGTAGCTGAGATAATCTTAGACTTTATGTCATAGAGAAAATTTTCCTTTGTCCTACCAGATACTTGCTGGACCAGTAAAAACCCTCTTGATTCTTATTTCATTAACTAAACAAAAGGGGGGAAATGTGGGGATACATGCCATTTAAACATGGCTGCACTATTGACAACTGCAGCCCCCACAGGCCTCTATGCTGCACAGCATGTTGAGACTTGTCTCCAACATGTCGAGACTTGTCCGGATGTGTTTTCCCTTTACTGATTGACCTTTGCCCGTACTCAAAGCCCATTGTTTTGTTAATTGCCTCGTTGATTGCTGTATTGACTATAAAATAAACTCCTGGGACTGAAGTGGGGGTCGACTCCTCAGAGTGACCCTCCTGGCCCCACTTCTCTGTAAGAGTTGTGCAGTTGGTTACTGTCTTCGCCGTCTCGATTACCGTCGCCGCTGCGACTGTGGTGTGTGCTGGAGAATGATCCATGTGCACCGGAGTAGAATGTATGTTGTGCTGTTGTTGGGTGAAGTGTTCTCTATAAGTCTGTTAAGTCTAGTTGGTTTATAGTGTCATTCAAATCCTCTGTTTCCTTGTTGGTCTTCTTTCTAGGTGTTCTGTCCAATACTGAAAGTGGTGTATTGAAGCTCCCAACCATTATAGTAGTATTATTTTCCCTTCAATGCTTACAATGTTTGTATATTTAGGTGCCCCAGTGTTGGGTGCATATATATTTATGATTGTTAAGTCTTGATTAACTGACCTTTTTATCACTGTTTTCGTTGTGTTTCTTGGCAGTAATTTGTCTACCCATTTCTTTCCTCCTCGAATGGTGCCTATTGTATAGTAGGTGTCCAAATTCCCAGCCAATGAATGAATGAATTGGATATTATTTGCATTATCCTTTGATTTTTGTCTCTTCACAGGGGCTGTGCTTTTGTTTTGGTTTTCATTAAAAAAATAGACTATATTTTTTAGAGTAGTTTTAGGTTTACAGAGAAATTGTGCAGAAAGTGTAGAGTCTCCATCTCCCTCCTCTTCCCTCGCCACACAGTTTCTGTTATTAACATTTTGCATTCCTGTGGTGCATGTGTTACAACTGACGAACTAAACTGATACATGGTTACTAAACTCCATTGCTTACATTAGGGCTCACTCTTCATGCTGTACAGTTCCATGGGATTTGAAAAATGCACAGTGTTATGTGTCCAACATTAGTGTCAAGCGGAATAGTTTCACTGCCCTAAAAATACCCCGTGTCCCACCTGCTCGTCCCTGCCCCTCCCCCTGAGTCCTTGGAAACCAATGATCTTTTCACTGTCTCTACAGTTTTGCGTTTTCCATAATGTCATATAGTTGGAATCATATAGTACCTTTTCCAGACTGGCTTCTTTCGCTTAGCAAGATGCATTTAAGGTTTCTCCATGTCTTTTCCTGGCTCGATAGCTCTTTAGCTCTTTTCTTTTTATTGCCGGATAATGCTCCATTGTATGAATGTACCACAGTTTGTTTATCCATTCATCTACTGAAGGACATCTTGGTTGCTTCCAATATTTGGAATTATGAATAAAGCTGCTACAAACATTTGTGTGCAGGTTTCTATGTAGACATACATTTTCAACTCATTTGGGTAAATACCTAGGAGTGGGATTGCTGGATTGTTTGGTAAGACTATGTTTAGCTCTGGAAGAAATTTCCAGACTGCCTTCCAGAGTGGCTGCACCGTTTTTGCGTTCTTCCATTTTTTCTTTACTCTGTTGTCCCTTTGGCCTCGCAAAGGGCTGGCATAGGAAGTCCTCAAAGAGGGGATCGATGCTTGTCCTGAGGAGTGAGTGAATAGACGGATGGAGAAGGTGCTGGAAATTCGAGGTGAAAAGACTGGCTTCACTTTCCCTTTTGACACTGGAGGAAGCTGATGTGATTGGCGAGGATGGGCCCATTTCAGAAACTTGGCTGGTCATCCCTTCCTCGAAAGCCTCTTTGAGAGGGGCAGGTCTTTATTCACTTCCTCTCACACACCCTCTCTTCCTTCTCTCCTGGGATGGGCCTCTCCTTTGCTCCAGCCACAGCAGGCCTGGCCCCACCTGACTCTCCAGGGCTCGCACCCATCCCGGACTTCTCCCCTGTTGTGAACAAAACCATTTCCAGGGGCCTGGGTTCTGAGGAGTATCTAAGAGGTGCTACCTGGGGTACCAGAGCGAGACACAGCCAGATTTTCTTCTTGAGGCTAGGCAGTCGGCTGGAACATGCATCTGAACTTCAATTTCACTTTCTCTTTCTGTTGTACTCAGGACTGCATCCTAAGTCAGCCTGAAGATTTGTTGAAAAGAAATCCAAAACTCAAAACGGGCACTTTCACGTTGTCATCACGACCGGCTAGCCTCCTTCCAAGTAAAGGTCAACAATAATTTTCAGCTTTGTTTAAAGCCTGTTTAATGGATTCTGTAAAATGCTCTGATTACGAATGATTACCCATCGAAACGCCTGCAAGTCTTTTACATCTCCTCCCCAGCTCGCGCTGAGTTCAAGCTGTCTGAGGTACTTAAGCAAGAGGAGGGCAGTTCTCTTCTTCTTCTTTAAATCATGTAATTTGGAGTGTTTACTAAGGCAAGCAGGCTTTCTCTCTTTTTGGTCTGAGACAGTGGGCTCTTAACCCACTTTCCGTCTTGTCATCCAACAAGAAATCAGGTGCCATTTAAATTATATGGAAGTCTCTTTCTTACCAAATACCACCACATCGCCTACGTCCTGGTTTACACAGGATTCTTGCAACGTATTGTCTCTTTCAGCTACTTGAAAACCTCTGAGGGAGACTGGTAGATCTGCTTTTTAGACGAGGCTTTCTCAGCTTCCACATTGTTGCTGACTCAGGCTGGATAGTTCTTTGCACTAGGGGCTGCACATTGTAGGGTGGTATGGCACTGCTCCTGGCCTCTATCCACTAGATGCCAATCCCCACTAGCTTCTCAACTGTGACAACCCAAAACGTCTCCAGATACCACCCAAAGTCCCCTGGCAGGCAAAATCACCCTTGGTTGAGAACCACTGACTTAAATCCATTTTAGATGAGGAGACTGGGGCTCGTGTGAAGGGAAGGGCTTGCCCAAGGCCCCAGGAATGATGAATTGTAGAGCTAGGGTCTGCCAGCCTCTTACCTTCCGTTCACTGGATTGGCCTCTAAAACCAAAAGAAGCCAAACCAGTTGCTGTCAAGTTGATTCTGACTCGTGGTGACCCCAGGAGTCCCTGAGTAGTGCAGTTGGTTAAGCGCTTGACTACTAACCAAAAAGTTGACAGTTTGAACTCACCTAGAAGAGCCTGGAAAAGACCAGCCTGGTGATATGCTTCTGAAAGGTCACAGACTTGAAAACTCTATGGAACAGTTCTATTCTGCACACTTGGGGTTGCCATGAAGATGGTCCATACTGAAACCTATTGCGGTCGAGTTGATTCCGACTCACAGCCACCCTATAGGACAGAGTACAACTGCCCCACAGGGTTTCCAAGGCGGTAATCTTTACAGAAGCAGACTACCACATCTTTCTCCTGTGGAGAGGCTGGTGGGTTCGAACCAGCAACCTTTCAGTTAGCAACTGAGTGCTTAACCACTGTGCCACCAGGGCTCCTTAGGATGGTCTATACGAGCCTCCGAGTCTAGCAGAGCTCACCATCTTGTCCTGCCATCCTGTCATCGACATCCCAAATGAGAATGCCTCTACCTGGCAAATTTCTCTCCAGGAGTTGATGCGTTTCATGCTTTTGCTCTTCCGCCTCCCTTCTGGAGGACAGACCTGGACATCTCGCTGTGATTTTCATGCTGCCTAGCATAGGTCTGTGGGCTGGGAGGCCCAGCTAGCCTGCATATCCGGGCTTGGCACCCCTGATGAACCTGTGAGCTGGATCCAGCTCCCTGGCCCAGGACGGCTCCATCCCCGGGTGCGAGAAGAGAAACTCAACCCTGGGTGTGAGACGTGAAACAAGTGAAACTTGCTCTCAAATATCTGGACGTTCCCCAAGCTGTGGGGTAACTTTTGACGACCTAACCTCCCTGCCCATTGCAGTGGCCCTGGGGGGTGGCGTGGCTGCCAAAGATGAGGCTAGAGGACCCCAGATGAAGAAAGGGCCCCTCTGGCCCTCCTTCCCAGAAACCCAAGAGGTGAGGTTGAAGGGGGTGGAGTGCAGAAAGAGAAAAGAAAACAGAAGTTTCCATTTGTACCCAATGGTTTTGTTTTTTTGTCTGTTTGCAAATGTTCACTGTAACGGTTTGAAACCTAGCCGTGTAGCTGCAGACGCCCACACACAAAGCTGCCGTGGTGCGGATCTCTAGCAGGCAAACCATATTACTAGCAACGGCCATTACCCGTCCCCACCCAGAACAGCCTCAACATCTACCCCTGGTGTCCCTCTGCCACCCCCTACCGCCCCAGCACCCCAGACACCCATCACCCTCCACACACACAATTGCTTTCTTTTCTTTTTTCTTTCTTTCCTTTTTTTTTTTTTTTTAATTTCCAGCACTCGGCTTTCTCTAGAGAAGGTATAAAGAGAAGCAAAGGCAGAGATGGGACGAGCAGAGAGACTGCTCCTGCCTCATCGCAGCCACCAGCTTTCGGGAGTGAGCGGCGGCCCCCACCTGCCTGTGGACTGACCCCTGAAAGGTGAGAGAGGACTTTGTGATTTCTTTGTGCATCTGGAGGTCTGGGAAGCAAGGCCGGATGAAGGGATCTTATCACGGAGCCCTGTCTGCTGCCTGCCGAGTGATTCTATCCGGCAGGCATGATGGATGCTTCCTCCAAACACACGCAGTATCTCTCACACAACCCCCTCTCACCGGGGCCTCCTGCCCCCCTCCTCCATCTTCCAGCCCAGCCCCTCAAACCTAAGATATGGATGAAGGGATTATTCTACTTTAACCTTGACCTGTTGATTTCCACTGAGGCTCCCAGGCTGCTGACCCATCCTTCTAGAGTGAGCAGGACCCAGGCTTTCTGGACCATGTGGAATGGCCCTCCACCCAAGGGGCTTGGGAAACCTGTTTCCCTAGTGGCCCCAAGCCCAGTGATCAGAAGCAATCAGACCCAGCTGCCCAGCTAATCTGTATGAAATAGGCTTCTTCCCTGGTAGAAATCAACCAAGTTTAAAATAGAAGGGACTGTAATCGGAAACCAAGCTATAGAGTGTTCGGTGTGATCCAACAGGCAAGGACATCCACATGGAAAATACTAAGTACGAATTATGGCTCGCCACCCTGTGAGCCAGGAAAAAAAAAAGGGTTCCCTTGCTTATGAAGCATGTTTGTGGGTCGGAGGGTAGCCGAGTGGGGGACATCTCATCTGGAAGGTTTAGCCCTCTGAACAAGAAGGAGAGAGAGAAAGGAAGAACCACAAAGATGGAAAGGCAGAAAGAAAGGCCATAATGTAAAGCCTGTAGGAGAACAGACACAAAAGCTCCGAGCTCTGCGCGTCAGGGATGAATCAGTTGGCATCGGTCTATTTTTAGAGTTCCCAGGATCTGCTGCTCCATCTTGCCTGGCATTAATTAATGTCGCAGGCATGTTTTCAGGCACATGTTCCGAAGGGCCTTAGCATGTCATTCAGATGAGCTGGCCTCATGGATGGGCCCTCTCCGGGTCTCACGGGGTCTGGGCTCCTACACAAACACGTGTCCTGGATGTTCTCTCCTCGCCCTTGTCCCCACCAGGTGTATCCGTTAATCTCCTGGCTCTGGCCCTTGCAGGTCTGGCCACCAGCCAAGCGAGGATTGAAATTGTTATGGTTTGTTTTCCAGAAAGGAAAGTCTGTAGAAGCTGAAATTGGAAAAAAGATGTTGGCTCATGGCTTGGGATTAAAAAAAATAAAGGCTTTGGGGGCCACTCTACCACTGCAAGGAAGAAGAATGAGGCCCCCTAATCTCCAAACAAGGCTCATTTGACAAAGTAGATTTCCTAACTCGGGAACATATTCCAATGCAATTTAGAGAAAGCATATAATATTTTAGCAAGAAGGAATTATCTGACCGGGGCTGATCGGATGTTGGCTGAAATAGTGTGTGAGGCTAATTACCCCGCAAAAGCTTGTTCACATTTCAGAACCGAGGCTGTAAATCTGAAGAACAATTTAAATGCAGGAGTGATTGTAAGCACGGCGCCCTGCTTTCTGAGGTGATAACAGTACAAAATGCAAAAATGAGAAATGAAAGGCCAAGCGGGAGTCCAACTGTTGGGACAACCGTGTTTGTACATTTGCAACAACTGTTAGGTCAGTAAGAAAGTGTGGATACATCATGGCTACTAACAGGAGACACATCCCTTATACTCTCTGAAATTATTCAGAATATTCTACATTATCGCAGAGTCCTGGTCCCTGCTGGTGCAAACGGTTAAGCACTCTACTACTAACCGAAAGGCTGGCAGTTTGAGTCCTCTCAGAGGTGCCTCAGAAGAAAGCCCTCACAATCGGCTTCCAAAAGCCTTGAAAACCTATGGGGCGCAGTCCTGCTCTGAAACGCCATGAGTTGGAAATGACTTGAAGGCAACTGGTTACCATAGAGTCAGACTCAGTCACTGACTAGTGAATTGTTTGGCGACATTTATCAAGATAGTCATCCTTTTGTTCACAAGTCATTTGACGTTGGTCCATCCAAGACAGTGGCATGGCCGATGTCCCCAGAGTAGGCTGGAAGGATCCCAGGATGACTTGTGGAACATGGCCATCCCCTCTGTTGAGTGGAAAAATGCAAAGTGAGTAGCTGATCTCTGCTAACCATTGGCAAACCAGTTTCCAGGCACTCAAGAAGCACTGCCACTGAGTTTCTGGAAGACTTGAGAAGAGAGGTCACAACCACCCAGAAGGTATGAGCAAGCAGGGTGCTCGCGACCTTGGGTTTCATGCCTGCCATGAGGTTCAGTGCTATCCTTTCGCTCAGAGAGCTGATTCAGAGATCTTGAGCCACCCATCTCAGCTCCGTGTGCCTGGGGGTGAGTCCCGCCCTCCCAGCTACACCGGCACCCCTTGAACACTGTCACATCCTTCACTAGGGCGTCCTGAGCCCGGGAGATGCAGGCACTGTTGAGCTGTTCTAGGCTGGAACCCTGCGTTCAGCCTTGGCAAGAGGCAACGGTAGGAGAGCAGGAGGTGGTCTCTCTGTTTGTCGGGAGGTCCTCTGGCCCCTTCCAGGCTGGCCACGTCTGTGGCCACAGATGCATGGGGCATGTGTCCCTTCTGGCATGTCACACAAGGCATGTGGCTTTCAGACCCCTGTCTTCTGTTTGCGATCTGACCAGAGGATACCACCAGGAAACCAGTGGAAACTTCCTCTGGCGCCCAGAACCTGGAGTCCCTTTGCTGTTTGGTGATTTCTTTATGCATCTGGAGGTCTGGTATGAAAGATCAGATGAAAAAAACCCAGCTGCCCCATGTGTGTCAGAGTAGAACTGTGCTCCACAGGGTTTTCAATGGCTGATTTTTCAGAAGTAGATTGCCAGGTCTTTCTTCCAAGGTGCCTCTGGGTGCACTTGAACCTCCAACCTTTCAGTTAGTAGCTGAGCGTTTAACTGTTTACGCCACCCCAGGCCTCCTACAACCAGATGAAAGGGTCCTAGTCTTTGATCCCTGTCTCGATGGTAGTCATAACTGCAACGTGAGCAGATCTTACCATTTGCCGTGGGTTTGGCCCAGGAAGACATTTACCTGCATTTCTTTATATCGTCCTTGCAACGGCCCCGTGAGGTTGGTGCTGTCACCATCACCCTTTTATGGAGGAGGAATCTGAGTCTTACACATTTTTAAAACTTGAGATATTTTTACATTTTTATCTTAAAATACAAAACTTTTGCAATACCTTCCATACTGTGTCCACTGATCTTATGATAAGATAACGTTTCCCCCTGAAAACCTTGAAGGGAAATCAGCACTCCAGAGGATATGTCAGTGGCCCACGACTTGGTCCCTTCCGGAAGTGACCCCAGCCCACCAGATGGAGAAGCCTGGACTTAGCCTGTCATCCTAGCTCCAGATGAGGGAGCCCGTGAACACAGAGCAGACGCTTTCCACAGCATCAGGCCACACAAGCCTTATTACATGTTTGTCGTGGATTCCGAGTACATGGTCGAGCAGGGACTTGAACTTAGACCCCTGAGCTATGGTCCTCCCCACATACATAGGGAATCTGGCAAGATCCATGGTCATAACTGTGTTCTGTGAAGGGCCCCATTTGACTGTGTGTTGGGGGAAGCCAGGCAAAGGGCCAGAGCAGAGGGCGGAGGGGGGAAGGCTTTCCCGGAAGCCCAGGACCAGGTCCTCACTCCAACCCAGCGCTGGCCATCGCCCCACGCGGCCCCTCCTGCCGCCCCCTCTGCCATGCACCTCTCCCTCTGTGACCTCCCTGGGACTCACATCCTGAGGGGAGCCCTAGAAGCCTGCCTGTTGATGCAAACACGTGCGCCCTTTGCCACAGGAAACGCGGCCTCATGTTCGTGCTGACTGTCAGCTCCTACAGAAACCAGAGAGGAACAGATTTTAGATTGTCACCTAAATTAGGAAACACGTGTGTCCTCTCTCTCTCTCTTTTTCTTCCTCGACCTCCAGCAATTCTCAGTACCCCCCACCTAACCTCTGCCCCCCTTCCTACCCTAAGTTGGGAAGCTCGACACTTAGGGGTAAAGGCCGAGCTCCTGCCGGCTAGGTGAAGGCGTGGGGAGAAGGATATTAGTGATCGGGGGAGCCGTGGTCCCCAGGTCAGAGGTAGCGCTGCCAGAGAAAATGCAGAATATGCAGTTAATGTGAATTTCAGGTGAACAACCAATACTCTTTTAGTATAAGTATGTCCCAGGTATTGCAGAGGACAGACTTACACTAACCTAT
Organism: Dugong dugon; assembly: GCA_030035585.1. Taxonomy (NCBI): domain Eukaryota; kingdom Metazoa; phylum Chordata; class Mammalia; order Sirenia; family Dugongidae; genus Dugong; species Dugong dugon. The sequence continues at coordinate 4,795,369 of CM057461.1, read as the reverse complement.
TACCCATTGTTTCTTTGGAGTTCAGATTTCACCAGGCAGCCTGTATTTTGGTTTGCCACATCTGGTAACTGCAGCCCAGGGAGCCGGCCAGGTGAGCTCAGAAACATCACATGGGAGGAGCCTGAGGGCCAACTTCTCCATCCAGACTTAATAAGATACCACGGATAATGAGAAACCACCTACTCTGAGCCAGCAGGTACCGGCTCTGGGCAGGTACTAGGCACTTCGTGTGCAGGAAGGCCCCCCCGGCTCTGCCATTCATTGTCCAGATGAGAAATTAGGACCCAGGGAGTGGAGTAGCTGCCCGAGCGCCGGATGTCATCCCGGCCTGTCTCACTCCTAGTACTCGCAGCGTGGGCGGGAGGCGCGGGTGCGCAGGGTACCCAGCTTCAGAGGCGCAGTAATAACAGGTTAGCGTGAAGCGCTCCGCACAGAGATGGGAACGGCTGTGTCAACACACGCAAATCATATGCAGATACACTGGGCCCACCTCACCAGCTCACCTACCTGGATGGGAGACCGTGAGCCCAGCCTCCAGCGGCCGTGGGTTTCCCACACGGCAGGTGTGTCGGCGGAGGGGTCCACGTTCCGGGTGGCACATGGGCTTGGTGGGAGGTGCGTGTGTGTGCGTGTGAGTGCGCACACGTGTTCCCGCATGGATGAGGATGTGAGGGGGCCGTGTGGAGGTGGCTGCTTGAGGCTGCGGGGCATGTTGAGGGTGCGTGACTTGCCACCGTGATCCATGCAGTCCTAGGAAGCCACTGGGCTCCTGTGTCCTAGGATAACCTCTCCCGGGCTCCGGTACTTCTCTCTGGAGAGAAAGAGGCAGCCCTTCCCTCACCACCCTCCTGCCGAGGTGCCCAGGCCTGGGGACCATGGAGGAGAATACTCAGAACAACAATAACGCTACAGTTATTGTCTACGGGGTGTTTACTGTATGCGGGATACCCTGTGGGAGCCTTCTGTACTGAATCCTCCCAGATGCCTGTGGTTGCAGTCGTCCTTACTTGAAAGATGAGTCCAATGAGACTTGGAAAGGTTCAGTGACTTGCCCACCAGTGGTGAGACACTGAGTCAAGACTGGACCCCAGCTGCCGCGCTCTCTGTCTCTGCCAGGTGCCCGGCACTTTCAGGGATTGAGGATGGCAGGAAAACCCGGACCCAGGGTGTGGACTTTCCCCAGATGGAGAACAATTTTCAAAGTTCGTCATGGAGATTTGCCAGGGTTGTTTAGGACTGTGCTCTTAGAGTTAAAAAGGACTGGCCCCAAATTTGGTGCCGACTGAGTCCTAGGTATTGGGAAAAGCCCCCCGAGAGTGGAGGCTGAGCCTGGGGTGTGCTGATGGGGTGGGGGGGGGGGGAGGCTGCTCACCCCTCTCTGGGGAAGTACCGGTGCGAGAGCTTGGTGTCATGGGGCCAGATAGATGGGGCCACTGGCTGAGTGCTCACCTTTGGAGCCTCAGTTTCCCTGTCTGTAAATTGGGGCCGTGACACAGCCCACTGACAGCATGGTCTGGAGGCATTTCTGGCACATTGTCCTGTCGGTTGTGGCTGCTATTAGCCATTGCTGTGTGCCAGGCATCATCTCAGGGGCTGCAGCAAGAAAAAAGGTGTGGCCCTCCCCTTTCAAGAAGCCCCTGATGGCACAAGCAGTTTGCAGCCAGCTGCTAACCTAGAGGTAGGCGGTTCCAAACCACCTAGCAGTGCCATGGAAGAAAGGTCTGGTGGTCTGCTTCTGTAAAGACTGCAGCCAACAAAATCCTGTGGAGCTCAGTTCTACTCTGTAACACATGGGGTCTCTGTGAGTCAGAATTGACTCAATGGCAACGGGTTAGGTTTTGGTTTTCTCACCTTTGAGGATCTTAGAATCCAGTATGCAGACTTGACCCACTACAGAGTAAGGCAGGTAAAGATACACACCAAGAAAGAGAGAGGCATGGGGCACGTGCTGTTGAGGTTCAAAAGAGAGGGGATCACGTCTAGCTGGCGGGGGGTGGTCCCGAAGACCTTGATTGAGGAGGCAGCATTTGGGTTCCACCTTGGTGGATGGGTAGGTTTTGGGTATGTGGACGCAGGGAAGGAAGGGCGTTCCAGCACAGTGGAGGTGTAGAGTGTGTGTGTGTGTGTGTGTGTGTGTGTATTTCAGGGTGATTGGAGGTTCATGCATGCATCCATTCCATGCACTGTACACCTACTGTGTGCTAACAACAGGCTCAGAGCTGGAGAACAAGCTAGAAAAATCCCTGCCTTTGCGGGGTTTGTATCGTTGAACAGGTAATTATACATCTAGTTGTTGCTGGGCGCCGTCAAGTTGGTTTTTGACTCATAGCCATCCCACGGGACAGGGTAGAGCTGACCCGTAGGGTTTTCTAGGCTGCAATCTTTCCTGAACAGATTGCTAGGTCTTTTTCGCATGGAGCCGCTGGGTGGGTTTGAACCGCTGACATTTTGGTTAGCAGTCCAGCAGTTAGCCATTGTGCCACCAGGGCTCCTAGACATGTAATTGTTTAATTGCAACTCAGATGAGCCCAGGGGCATCAGACCTGGGTCAGGGAGGGGGTGACAAAGAAGACTCTCTGAAGACATGGTCACTGAGCGGAGATAGGAAGGCTGGGTAGGAGGCAGTAGGGGTGGTGGCAGAAACAGCATCTCAGGTGCGGTGGTCCTGACCTGTGCAGGAGGAGCTGGGGCACTGAAAGGCCAGCGTGTGGCTGGGATGCAGCGAATAAGGGTGGGGTTTGAGAAGGGGCTGCGAGTGGGGCAGAGGGTGGACAACCCAGGACCTTGTAGTCTGGAGGAGATGGTTACTTCTTAAGAGCAATGGGGAGCCATCGAAGGTTCTAACTAGCATGGGGGTGTGTTTGAAAAAGATCCTTCTGGTTCTGGAGTAGGAGTCACTGGGTGGCCCAAGTGGTTAAGTGCTCCACTACTTACTGAAAGGCTGGCAGTTTGAATCTACCTAGAGGTGCCTCAGAAGAAAGGCCTGGCTATTTGCTTCCAAAAAATCAGCTATTGAAAACTCTATGGAGCACAGTTCTACTCTGACACACATGGGGTCACCATGAATTGGAATCAGCTCGATGGCAGTGAGTTTGGTTTGGTCTTGATGATGGAGTGGTAGATGGATTTGCGTGGCGCAAAGGTGAAGGCAGGTAACTGGACTTTGGCTAACTTTGGCCTGTATGGTCGGATCATAACTCTACTTGGCTACACCACCATCCCCAGCCCTTGGGACGATGCAGACGCTGCTCCTGAGTCCACTGCCCCACTCACCCATCCTCCTCACCATATTTGCTCCAGAGAACCTGTGTTGTGGCCCTTGGCCCCCATGCTCCAGTCCCCAACAAGAATAGGAAGAAGCCCACCAGGTATGGAACTGCTGAGACCCACTGCCTGACTTTTGAGAGGGCCACAGTCTGATTTCAGTTTGGCCTAGTCACAGGGCCTGGGTGCATCTTCACGGGTGGACTCCCCTGGGCATCAGAAGGCTTGGCGGGAGGAGAGATTGCCTCATCGGAGTGTGCTCCAGGTCTACAAGGTGAGGGGCTTCATTGTGCTGGACTCTGCCCAGGCAGCCTAGGCTCACTGCCACAGCCCTGACTGGGAGGCTGGACAGACATGTTGGCTGGTCTCAGTGCCCGGCAGCACACCCATGAAGGTAGGCCCAGGTGGGCTGTCCCCGTCCTACTGAGCTCTGGACAAGTGGGGACAGGGCAGGAAGGAGCTGTAGTGCAACGGTAGTGAACTCTTTTTTTTTTTTTTTTAAGAAGAGAAAACAAAACCAAAAACAAATGCATAATCATTGGAAGAGATTTTTTATTGTTGTAAAAATATATATAACCCAACATTAGCATTCAACGTTTTTCACGTGTACAATTTACCAATATCAATTACATTAATCATGTTTTGCAACCTTCTCCAGTAATCCGCACCAAACTTTCCATCACCATAATGTAGTGAACTCTTTGAGGAAGCCACCAGCAATTTTTGCTCTCCCAACACAGCTGAGAGGCCTCATTCTACCAAGGCATACCAAGTACTGACTTGGAACTAGGCTGTGTTTTTGTGGTTGTGTGCCGTTGAGTCTACTTTTGACTCACAGCAACCCCATGGAATCCATGGGACAGAGTAGAATTTCCCCATAGGGTTTTCTTGGCTATAATCTTTATTGAGCAAATCACTAGGTCTTTCTCCTCCGAGCTGCTGGGTAGGTTTGACTCGCCTACCTTTTGGTTAGCAGCTGAGCACTTAACCATTGCACCACCAGGCCTCCTTGCAGCTAGGCTAAGAAAGTTAAATTTCTGTCTGATCTCCAAGGGTGGGAGATTGAGCTCTATGATAATTATAGTGCATCATCCTCCTCAGGTCTCCCCTGTGATGCTACAGGGTTCCAGAGGTGGTGGGATTCCCTCTGCACGGCTGAGCTGGGTCCTGCTTCATGGAGGATGGGATATTTCTGCAGAGTCTGGGTTGGTTTTCCCCATTTTAGGGAGAGAAACATATGCATCCAGAAACTGGGCTTCTGCAAGGATGCACACATGAATGTTCATGCATACTGGCAAATCCCAGAGAATGAATCCGTAACCCTATTATAACTGGGACTCATGTGGTTCAGTCTCAGAGTGGCTTTATGAGCACCCACTTCAGTGTAGCAAACAGAAAGCAATATGAAAATAACTCAAGTTCTTTGCTGGTATTTATCGAGCACTGTGAAGTTGAAGCATGGTCCACAGCAAAACTAAAATTCCTTCTTTCTTCTCCCACCCACCTTTCTCTCATCCATGGAAGCTCCCGTCTCCCTCCCCTTCAAACTCTGAAATAGTCTTCCATCTGTTCTAACTCTGGTATTCCTCTCAATTGCCTTACTCGCCCCAGGGGAAGTTCAATGGTTGTTGTTGTGAAGGGCTGTCGAGTCAATTTTGACTCACAGTGTGCTATGTGACAGAGTAGAACTACTCCACAGAGTTTTTGAGACTGTAGTCTTTAAGGAAAGGAGCCCTGGAGGTGCAACAGTTAAGTGCTCGACTGCTAACGCAAGGTCAACGGTTCGAACCCACTCAGCAGCTGCACGGGAGAAAGACCTTGCAATCTGCTCCTGTAGAGATTACAGCCTAGAAAACTCTATCAGGCAGCTCTATTTTGGCACATGGGGCTGTTAGGAGTCGGAAGTCAACTCGACAGCACCCAACAACAACAATCTTTATGGGAGCAGCTCACCAGGTGGGCTTGAAACTCTGACCTTTTGGTTAGCATCTGAGTGCTTAATTGTTGCACCACCTGGCCTCCTTCAGTTCAAGGGTACTCAGGACAAAATTTCCCCCATGGCCTAAAAAGCTCTGCATGATCTGTCTTCTGTATGTCCTCTGACTTCTTTTCCTAGCACTCCTCTTTGCTGGTACTCTGCAGACCCGCTAGCCTTCTGCTGGTTTTCTTAACTTGCCAAGTGAGTTCTCACCACAGGGCCTTTGCACTTATTGCTCCCTCTGTCTGGAACACTCTGGCCTCGGGTTTTCTCGGCTGAATCTTTCTTTGAATCATTCATGTCTCTCCTCAGAGGTGCCCTTCCTCTTTTCTCCCTCATCACTCACCAGACCACTCTCTCTTTTTCCTTCTCCATTGCACTTATCTCTGTCTGAAATCACCTGGCTCATTTACGTGCTTTCTTATTTATGGGTATCTCACCCACTAGAATGCCACCTTCATGAGGCCAGGGACTTTATCTGCCTCATTCTCCCTGGTCCTTGAGACCTAGAACAGAGCTCAGAACATGGCTGTGATTCATGGTTGGTATTGAGTGAATGAACGAGAAACTGTTGAATACAATGTCCACAACACATGTTTGCCTGGCACCTGGGGATGGGAATGCTCTCTTCCTTTGTTGCTTTTTCCATCAGAATCTGCCCGTTTGGCTTTTGTCCTTGTTTTTATCCCCAATTATCTCGACTATGCATCACTGAAAAGGCTAAAGGGCTAGTCTAGTAAAGACAAAACTCTTCCAGAAGAAGGAGAAGGGAAGGAATGGATTAGACAAAGCCAAAACCCTCTTTACTGGGCAGAAAACAGGAATGGTGCTCATGCATTGTATTTTCAGGGTGCAGACACCTGCGTATGTGCCTGTATTTGCACGTATGTGCACACAGCACTAAGGCAGAAACAGTCGCAGTCAGATTTTGGTGTTGGCGGTCATGGTATGCACTCTGGTGGAGTTGGGTCCTGGTTCTACTTTATTCATGAGTCGGTCAACCTTCCCTGCTTTTCGATCTTTAAAATGTGCTTGTTTGTAAGTTCGTCAAGTTGGCTCAGACTCCTGGCGACCTAATGTACAACAGAACGAAACCTTGTCCGGTCCTGCGCTGTCTTCACGATCGTTGGCGTGTTTAAGGCCATTGCTGTGGCTGTTGTGTCAACCCATCTCACTGAGTGTTTGCTTGTTGTTTTTTTTTTTACTTTAAAAACATTTTTTTTTTAATTGTACTTTAGGTGAAACTTTACAGAACAAACTAGTTTCTCATTAAACAGTTAGTACATAACTAACAGTTAAACACTTAGTTAACCAATGCTTTATGACATTGTTTAACAACACCACGACACGTCAACGTTCTCCCTTCTCGACCTTGGGTTCCCTATTACCAGCTTTCCTGTCCCCTCCTGCCTTCTAGTCCTTGTCCTTGGGCTGGTGTGCCCCTTTAGTCTCGTTTTGTTTTATGGGGCTGTCTAATCTTTGGCTGAAGGGTGAACCTCAGGGGTGACTTCATTACTGAGCCAAAAGGGTATCCAGGGGCTGTACTCTCAGGGTTTCTCCAGTCTCTGTCAGGCAAGTAAGTCTGGTCCTTTTTTGTGAGTTAGAATTTTGTTCTACTTGTTTCTCCAGCTCTATCAGGGACCCTCAGTTGTGATCCCTGTCAAAGTAGTCAGTGGTGGTAGCCAGGCACCATCTAATTGTACTGGACTCAGTCCGGTGGAGGCTGTGGTAGTTGTGGTCCATTAGTCCTTTGGACTCATCTTTTCCTTGTATCTTGTTTTCTTCTTTCTCCCTTGCTCCCGAAGGGGTGAGGCCGGTGAAGTATCTTAGATGGCCGTTCACAGGCTTTTAAGATCCTAGATACTACTCACCAAGGTAGAATGTAGAACATTTTCTTTATAAACTATGTTATGCAAATTGAGCTAGATGTTCCCCAAGACCATGGACCCCATGGTCCCCCCTCAGCCCAGTAATTTGGTGAGGGTTTCCTTGGTTTTTGCTGACCCTCTATTTTATAATGAGGGGATGGCAATTGGTTTTATCTCAAGAGCTAAGTCTACTGGGAATGATTGCCTGGAGGTCCAGATAAAGGAGGCTTCTCATGCCAAGCTCAGTGGGAAAGAGTACCGTGACCAAGTAGCTCTGTCCATCATGAGTGTCGGAAGGAGGGAGAGGGGCGTATGCCCCTGTACTTGCTGTTCCTGGGCTAGATGATCTCCAAAGTGCCTTTAGCTCTAAATTCCCAGAGTCTCTCATCCTCTGGGAATAGTAAAAGTGAGTTGGAGCCCCCAAGTTGTCTCCTGTATTGGGAAGACTCTATCTTCAGCTCTGGCCTTGAGAGATATGCTGGAAAACACCTCCTGGAGGTGAGGAAGTGATGATCAACCTAACGCGTGGATGGATGGGAAAAAGAATCATCGCCATCGAGTCGATTCCGACTCATAGCAACCCTGTGTGACAGGGTAGAGCTGCCCCACAGGGTTTTCAAGGTTATCTTTACGAATCTAACTGCTACATCTTTCTCCCTTGGAGCGTCTGGTGGGTTCAAACTGCAGATCTTTTGGTCAGCAGCTGACCTCTTAACCACTGTGCCACCAGGGATCCGTAGATGGATGAGTTGGTGCTAAATCAAAGACTTAAACAAACTCCCAGCACTTCAAGTCCTACAGGGAGCTGGGGATGACGAACCCGGTGCTACCAGGAGAGATGAATCCAGGCCATGCTGGTTCTTCCCTTCTGGTTGGGACGGGGTTCTGAACTCTGGCTTTGGAGGGAACTTGAGTGGCTTACAATTTGAGCTCTGCCTTCTTCCAAAAAGGATTTGAGGGGACTTACAACAGTAAGAGAACACCCAGAGGACAGGACAGGGAGAAATGAAGCCAGAACACAGCTCAAAGACCAGCAAAGGAAGATCAGACCAAATCCTCGGGAAATGCCAGGGTCTCTCAGGACAGCGCCTTGGATTTGAGGAATAATCCTCGTGTGGTTTCACAAGAACAAAAGTATTTTTGGCTTAGAGAAGCAGCTGGCAGAGGCTGATATACAAATCTGGGTTTTAATCTGTTTATTGAAATGTTTAAGCATTTTGTTTTTGTAAATACATCCAGAAGATGCTGATTATCTAGTCTCCTGAGTGATGGGGTGTGGTGGGGTCTTAGACCGGCCGTTTTGTTCCCCATCTGGTGGGAAAGTGAACTCTTCCTTTAAAAAAAAAAAACCCAGAAAAGCAACTCCTTATATAAGAAACTTTTGGGTCGGGGGGACAGGAGTCGGGGGAGGGAACCAGTATTTCTTGTTAGAGTCGAAATAGAAAGCTTTTTCTTTTTGGTCTAGAAAAATTAATCTACAAAAGCAGTGGGTGAAGCCAATGAAATCAGTCCAGGTTCTCGGAATGGTTTTCATTTTTACACCCTGTGATTAAAAGTCCGGCAGCCAAGCACTCAAGAGCCACAGTGTGCCTCCGTAAATAGGGATACAGGCTGTAGGGAAACCAAGCGCCCTGCCTTCCCCTGGTTTTTCATTTGTCACTTGGGTACTTTCATTACATGTGATGTGGCGAGTGTGCGGAGGCAGCGAGGGCTTGGGGAAATGAACTGGAGAGGCAATTTCCGCCGGGAGAACATTGGATGTAATGGGCGCTGAGAGGCTCTGCCTGCCCCAAATGCACCGCAATCACAGCCTGGTGCGCAGGAAGCCGGCTTGATGGAGCCACTGCCATCAGCGGGACATGAGCTGTTCTGGACAGGGTTAGGACATCACTCTCCCAAACAGCCTTTGCTGCATGGGGAGGGGGGACCAGACAACTGGCCAGAGGAGGCAGGGGAGGGGGTTTGGGGAAGACTCTCTGGTGGGTCAGAAGGACATTGTCTTGACCACCGGCTGCAGTGGTGTGTTTGTCCATCCGTCTTTCTGCTTCTCCCGCGGCCTTCCCGAGAGGGTCTTTGGCCAGAGAAACCAACCCAAGCCTGGTTCTTCGCTTGCTCGTGAGACCAGAAAATTCAGAGTTGGAAGGACCTTAGACAAAATCTGGTCCGATATTTCCCAAAGACTGATATGCAAACAGCTGGGGTACGTGAGATCTTTTTAGCTGGGACTTTTTTTTTTTTTTTAAATTTTATTTTGTTGTTGTTGTTGAGAATATACACAGCAAAACATACCGCTTCAACCATTTCTACACGTACCGTTCCGTGACACTGCTTACATTTTTCGAGTTGTGCAACCATTCTCACCCTCCTTTTCTGAGTTATTCCTCCCCTGTTAACATCAACTCACTGCCCACTAAGGTTCCTATCTAATCTTTTGGGTTGCCGTTGCCACTTTGATCCCATATAGTTAGTTCTTAAAAGAGCGTAATGCTCAAGGCAGACATTTTTTTTTTTTTTACTAGATAAGCTAAACTGTTGTTTGGTTTAAAGAGACTTCAGGGGATCTTCTGGGTTTAAGTTTTTAAAGATTATCTCGGGGCAATAGATTCAGAGGTTCATCCAGCCCCATGGCTCCAGGAAGTCTGGAGTCCATGAGTATTTGAAATTCTGTTCTGCATTTTTGGTGGGCCTTTTATTTTTTATTTTTTTAAATTTTATTGTGGAATAATTTTAAGTTGACAGAAAAGTCACAGAGTTAGTACAGGAGATCCCCTCTACCCTTCACCCAGCTTCCCTTTTTGGTCACATCTTACTTGCCTGTAGGTCATTTGTCACAAATGAGAAACTGCCATGAGTGCGTTACCGTTAGCCAAGCCCCAGTCTTCCCATGAACGTCCTCTTTCTATTCCAGGATCCAAGCTACTGTTAGGTGATACTTCTTTTTAAAAGAAGTTTAATTCTTATGTAATTATTTTAATGCATATTACAAAAATATACGATGGCCACATCAAATATTACAGCTTGGGACAAACGAAATGATAGAAACAAGTCAGTTTAAAGAAATGTTATTTTTCGTTGTTCGTGGCTGTCCAGTTGGCTCCGACTGATGGTGACCTTAGATCTAACAGAACGAAAGCTTGCCTGGTCCTGTGCGATCTCCATGATGGTGAGTATGTTTGAGTCTATTGCTGTGACTGTTGTGTCAATCCACCTCATGGAGGGTTTCCTTCATTTTCACTGACCCTCTGCTTTACCAAACTTGATGTCCTTTTCTAGCGACGGGTCTTTCCTGACAACGTGTCCAAAGTCAGCAAACCGAAGTCTTGCCAACCTTGTTTCTACAGATATTAGTAAAGGTAGCACTCAGCTTGGCAATAAGAACAACCATGCAGATGTTGTCCAGCCCTGCCCCTTCAAGACCCAAAAGAAGGACAGGGCTTTGTGTCACGTCTCTCAGCAAGTTACCGACAAAGTACCAGCAGGGCTGGGCTGGGGTCTCCCAGCCCCGCACCCCTTCCAGATCCAGCAGCGTCCCTCTCCTCACTTGGGAGCTGCAGAAGGAAGGATAGAGGCGGAGGAGAGAGAAACTCTCAGTTGGGATAAAGTTTCCATTTCAGTTATTCAGGGAACCTTGACCCTCATTACCACGGATAATCAAAACCTGGCTGGATGCATCATGCTTTAACTAAAAACATCGTGGAAGTGGCCCCTGGGGATGAGCAGGCAAATAATTGCAGGGGCCGGGTGTCCAATTACTCTCAGGGAGGCACTTTCCTATCTGCTCGGAGATGAGAGCAGCCACCAATATGGTGTCACGTGGCTGTGGAGTGCTCCTTTACTGAAGGGCCTCGACAGGTACAGCCTCATTTCTCACCACGCAAGCCTCTCTTGATAATGGAGTGACAAAGCAAGGAGGACTCTAAGGCGAGCTGAGCCCAAGAGAGAATGGCTGAAAGGAAAACTGGAGCGTGTGATCACCAGGGAGGGCCCCGTGTCTGGTGCCTCCCCCGCCCAAAGCCTGCGTGACCCAGCTCTGCATTTGATTATGGACGGGCGCTTGCAGCCTCTCAGGTTTCCAACCTGGTTTCTGAGTTTGAAAGTCTCTGGAAGCACAACTGGGTTTGGTTCCATTAAGTGAGTGGTTTGATACACGTAGATATTCAACTACAGGGTCCCTGGGTGGTGCAGAAGGTTAAGAGCTCATCTACTGGACGAGACATTGGTGGTTTGAACCTACCCAGAGACACCTTGGGAGACATGCCAGGTGATCTGCTTCTGAAAGATCACAGCCTTGAAAACCCTATGGAGCACAGCTCTGCTCTGCACACACGGATTTGCCATGAATTGGAGTCGACTTGACGACCACTAACAACAGGCACTGGACGAGTGTGACCCTAGGGGTGCTGCAGAAACGGTGCAAAGTTCAAACCCCTGCAGATGACACACGGGTAGAACCCAGAGAAGGGACGGACAGACAGAACAGCCGGTGGACACAGCTGGGGTGCGTCCACCTCAGGGTCTCAAGAAGAGGCTTCCGGATGATCATCTTCTTCACCTGTCTTGGGTGGTCTCGGTTTCTCACAAGTTGTGGTCCATAGACCGTGCAAACCAAAAGAACCAAGGCGGTTGTTGTCTAGGTGACTCCAGCCATTGGCCCCTCACATGTGTCAGGGTAGAACCGTGCTCCACAGAGCTTTCTGTGGCTGGCTTTTCAGAAGCAGATCGCCAGACCTTTCTTTTGAGGTGCTTCTGGGTGAACTCAAACTCCAACCTTTCGGTTGGTAGCCAAACATTTAACTGTTTGCACCACCCAGGGACTGCACGTAGATACGTATGTATACGTATATATGAGGACCTCTAGCGGTATAGCGGTTAAGTGCTTGGTTGCTAACCGAAAGGTTGGCGTTTCAAACCCACCAGTGGTTCTGAGGGAGAAAGATGTGACAGCTGGCTTCTATAAAGATGACAGCCTTAGAAACCCTATGGGGCAGTTCTGCCCTGTCCTGTAAGGTCGCTACGAGTCATAGTGGACGTGATGGTCACGGGTTTGCTTTTTTGGTATATATACAGTGAAACCTGCGAGAGCTGGAGCTTGATGGGACTGCCTTGTTTTTCTGGAACTTGCAAGGTTTCTGCCTCTGACAGGGTACAGTCTTCCTACTTTCCTCTGCTCGTTTCAGTGGAAAATAGTTTAGATTCTTTCTTCTGCCCTACACAGGCTCTGGCTTTCACAGGTTTTACCACAGGTATATAATACATATACACACACGCACACAGACATATAGGAGCCCTGATGGTGCAGTGGTTAAGAGCTTGGCTTCTGACCAAAAAGTCAGCAGTTCGAATCCACCAGCTGCTCCTTGGAAACCCTATGAGGCAGTTCTACTCTGTCCTATGGAGTTGCTGTGAGTTGGAATCAACTCGACAGCAATAGGGTTGGTTATTTTTTTTGGGAGGGGGTGTGGATAGTCAGGTTTTTCTTCCAAGGTCCCCCTGGGTGGATTTGAAGAGCGTTTTCTCCATTGACATTCACTTATTGAACACACTCTGGGGACCTGATGCTTTGCTAGGTCCTCTCCCTGGTACATGTGGGTACTTTGAAGAGGCTTGCTGGGGGTGGGTGAGAGAAGGCAGGCGGCAGGATGTGGCAAGAGTGCTGGGGACCTTGGATGGAGCTTGGAGGGACTTATGTCATTGCCACTATTGCTTTGACTCATCGGGCACTGGGACAGGTGTCTGTGTCCCCCGCCTGCTCTGGGGGCCGTGCCATACCCCGGCCCAGCGTCTCTGCTCCCACCAGCCACATGCTCCACCCAGGGTGAGCGGGTGGCTGCACTCAGAGTTTCAGGCAGGGCGACAGCTCAGCTGCAGCCAGCTCCTCACCCCGGGGCTTTCTGCCCTGGGACTGCACATTTGGGGGCCAGGCAAGGTCCTGGGACCAAACCCCAGGGAGAGGGATCTTTCTGTTCCCTCTGGCCATGGTGGCTCAGCAGGGATGTGTGTCTGAGGGTGCCAGTGCACAGTGTGTCTCTCCCGGACACACGGACACCTGATGTCTTCTTTGGCTTTGCTCTGTTTTATTGTAACCACCCCATGTAGCTTTGTTTGAAAGAACAGTTGCTGCAGACTACAATTTGCCAGATGAGGCTTGCTCTTGGCAAGTGAGTTACGTATCTCTTTGCTTGTTTCTTTGGTGGAGGGGAAAGGGCTCAGAAAGCAAGTTAACAACTCTTTGAACATTGTTTTTCTTTTTCGTTGGTGACTGTTGCCACAGACTCGGCTCCTTGGTTATCTGTCACAGGCTCTGAAGAGGAGAGGGATATCACAGTGTTTACACAACTTAGAAAGGGAGAGGTCTGTTAGTGTGTTTATTACATCGAGATATAACTCATATTCTAGAAAATCCATCCTTTGAAAGTGTAAGGTCCAGTGGGTGTTAGTATGTTCACAAAGTTGTGCAACCATTGCTGGTGAGGGCCCTCAAGTCCAATCTGACTCACAGTGACCCTGTGTGACAGAGTAGAACTGCTCCATAGAGTTTTCTAGGCTGACATCTTTACAGGAGCAGATCACCAGGTCTTTCTCCCATGGAGCTGCCGGGTGAGCTTGAACCACCAAGCTTTTGGTTAGCAGCTGAGCGCTGAACCACTGTGACCCCAGAGCTCCTTTCCAAAGCCAAACTCATAGCAGTCGAGTCAATTCCGACTCATAGCCACCCTCTAGGACAGAGTAGAGCTGCCCCATAGGGTTTCCAAGGCTGTAATCTTTACAGAAGCTGACTGCCATCTTTCTCCCGCAGAGTGGCTGAGAGGTTTGAACAGTGAACCTTTCAGTTATCAGCCAAGTGCTTAACCACTGCACGACCAGGGCTCCTTAAGGCTCCTTTACCACCACCTGATTCCAGAACATTTTCATCAGCCCAAGAAGAAGCCCTGTGCCCGTTAGCAGTCACTCCCATCCCCCGCCCAGCCCCTTGGCAACCACTAATCTACTTCCTGTCTCGATGGATTTGCCCATTCTGGGCATTTTATGTAAATGGAATCACACGATATGTGGCGGTTGTGTCTGGCTTCTCTCACCCAGCACGATGTTCTCAAGGTTCATCCATGCTGTAGCTTATCGGAGCTTTATTCCTTTTTACAGCCGAATGATATTCCAGTGTATGGGTGGACCACGTATTTGTTTATTCATTCCTCAGTTGAGATATTTATTTTTAATCAAGGGTTTTAAATTTTTTATAGTAGCTTTTGTACAAGAAAATTTTCCATTAACTTACCTTAATAAAGTGCATTAAGATTGCAACTTTGGAGTTGGAGACGCAAATCAGCATCTTTTTCGTTTCAGAATGTGGGCACAGATTCTTTCCTGAGGGTTTCCGTGGTCAATTCCTGGAAACGTCTGGCCCAGGCGCTCCCAGGGGACTAGAACTGAGGATGGCTTAGTCTGTCGAGCACAGCTTCTGGAGGGCTCTGCTACTCCGGGAGAAAGTCCAGTCTCCTCAAATGATGTTCCAGATGCTTTGCAGGCTGGCTCCAGCCGGTATTTCCATCTCCTCTTCTCCCTCCACATGTCCACTCTAACCCTCCAGAAGCAGCGGAACACGCCACGTCTCTGACCTTCTTGTGCATATCAGGCCTCCCAGCTTCATCTTGCTCTTTCTTCTGTCTATCAAACTCCTATGCATCCTGCAATGTCAAGTTAGCTGCCATTTCCTCCAGGAAGACTTCCCCAAGCCCTCTTCCTGTGGGTTCCCACAATGCTTTATTTATATGTCTGTTGTGGCCAGGGGTGATACAGACAGTGTTTAACAACCATCAAGGTGCAGGTGCCAAGAAGTCAGAACAGATGCTGGTCTCGGTGCTGAAGTAGGTTCCCATGCCAGGCATTTACTCCTTGCTTGCTGGGTGGTAGGGGATCCCAAGGATGGGGTGCTGGAAGAGGAGCTGTGTTGCACAGGAATGAACATAAGCAAAATGTGGTTCATCCGTACAATGGAATATCATTCGGCCATAATTTACGAGTTGCCTTGTGCTGACTCTGCGTTTGTCCATTTCCCACACTCCGGCGGCCAGCGCATGTGCTCACTGGAGCTGGGGGATTGGGAAGTACAATTTGGTTCTTCCAAATCCCAACTCACTTTGGGGATCATGCTGCCAGATGAAACCTCCCCTGACCCCTATCTAGCAAAAGAGGAGACTGAGATTAATGAACAGCTGGATATATATATTTTTAAATTTTAGTGAAAATATACAGTCGTTCACCATTTCAACAATGTCCACATGTACAACTCAGTGACATTAATTACATTCTTCAAGTGGTGCAAACATTCTCACACTCAGTCTCTGAGTTGATCCACCACCATTGACTTAGATTCACTGGCCTCTAAGTACCTCATCTAACCTTTCGAGTTGCCTTTGTCAGTTTGATGACACAGTGGGGCAAAAGAGCATCCCTCTCCCTAGTGAAATGACATATCTAAAAACAACAGGAAACCAGCCTAAAATAGTTAGTGTACTACCCCCCCTGCCAATTTTGCCTCTAACGTGCTCTGTCTGACCCCTCAAATAAGTTTCTTATTTAGAAATTTTCTCCCAACCCCAGCCTCCCCCCCTTAGAATAATTATATTTTTCAAAGACAGCAAAAGACTGATCGCCCTGCCTCTGTCCCTTGTTGTCTCCTTCCAAAGGCAGCCAGAGGGATGAGGACTTGGGTGAGGAGAGAGAGGCACTCGCCGTCGGCGGGGAGTGGGGGCAAAATTTAAGAGGGCACAAAAAAAAAAAAAAAACAAACTCAGTAATCCAGGCAATATCTTAATGTACTATTTTAAAAACAAAAATCAGTGCCAATAGGTCTGTGATGAATAAAACATTGACATTTAAATAAAGACAGGATGGCAGAGATTGCTGGCCGATGGGTGCCACCAGCCTTGCTCTCAGCGTTAACGACCTGCACAGGACAGCCTCATCTCACATCCTCTGGTTGCACACACACCTTCCTGGGCAGCCACTCTCTTTGCTGGTTGTTAGCTCCATCATCACAATTACCCAACAAGGCCTGAGCTGGGCTCTATTTTTTTTTCCCCCTCTCTGCTTCTATCTCTTCCTGTTTTCCGATTGTTGCTACCGTGACATTAGGTAATGTATAGAAAATAATTTACTTCCTATTTCTGAGCCAGTCCGAGTTTCGTCTCGGCTTGAGTCTCTTCTAGCTTGTGAGAAATGGCGCTTGTCTCAGTTAAACACGGCACGGACTCCAAGGTCAAGCCATGGGAGGCCGGCCTCCCTTCTCTGGGTTTCTAAGGTGCATTGAGCATCTCGCTGCCCCCTGAGATGCCGGCTTCAGGGAGGGCGCCAGTGGAGGATGCTAAGACGCTTTCTCAGCAAAGACGAGCAGCAGGCTTCTTGCAGAGAGGTAAGGAGCCGCCCTCAAGTTCGTTTCACCTCTAGGGGAGGAAGCCCAGCTGCCCGTTTTGGATCTGTGGCTGCCTTTTGAGGGTCAGCTCAGCATCTCTGGCTGAGAATACGTCACTCTTCATAAAGGTACGTAACATGCTTCACAGTGGAGCATGTCTAAGATGTCAGTTGAAACAAACCAGCAAACTCTTTTTCACCCCGCAGTTCTTAATGATATGTTTGTCTTCAAGCACCCAGTGATAAAGAAAATGCTCCGTAAAACGGGTCTGACCCAGTTCAGCAATTGTCTCATGGACTTAGTACCGCTGTTGCTTTTGTCAAAATATTTACTGCAACTCACAACGGCTGTCTGAAGCCAGGTCCGCATCCACCTTCTGTTAAACAGCAAAGCAACCTATAAGGAGAGTTATTGCTTTATCAACAGTGTTTTTCCAGTGATGAGCCTAATTAAACGGAAGGTGTGAATTGGTTAGAAACATCGGTTTTATTAGCCCAAGAGTTTTAAAAACACAATGCACCGTATGTATAATCTAAATATCAAGGTATTTAATAGAAACACTATTTATAGTATGTCTACCGATCCGGCCACCCAAGGGTAGCATTTTTCAATGAGATTTACAGGGGCCAACGGACCATGTATTTATACACACACTCGGGTTCCCAGTATCCAAAATAACCAAGAGGTGGAGGGGCTCTCAGATAAGAACCGGAGGCCAAGCCTCTGCTTTCCCGTAGCAAATCTTTCTGTAAGAATGAAACAGGAGATGTTATCTGCCCAAATACGACGAGAGGCAGGATGTAACTTAGAAAAAAGACAGCATCCGCTTGCTGGGAAAAAACAGAAGAAACGTCACGGCCAGTTGAAAATATTGTGCCTCGTAACCACACTGGTGCTCCGCTCCAGCCGAAAGCAAGCCTTCATGATACAAAGCTAACATGGACGAGGGCAAATGTTGAAGTCTGTGGTCAGCTTGTGGTAGGCGTGCAGGTTCTCAGAGGCCACGGGAAGACTCACTTCCTCAGTTGGACTTAAATTGGGAAGTTGGGGGAGGTGTGGCTGTGAAGGAGGAGCTCCTTGGGAGGGGGTCACCTCAAAGGCATCAGTGACTCTGGCGTTGTTGTCTAGGGGAGGTGAACTCAGGGTGGGAGACAAAGGTGTACCAGCCAGGGAGACCTTTCCTGGGGTAGAGACATGCATGTCATGTACTCAGAGAACCAAGATTGCAAAAGGCAGGCGGGAGGCGTATGTGTGATTAAAGGAAAAGAAAGATAGGACCGTCAGCATGCCTACCCTGGCCAGACAGTCTCCTCCACTTCTTCTCCAATCCCTCCAACAAGCGGGCGTGAGCCCCACTTTCTAGATAAGGAAAACACAGCTCAGAGGGCTTAAGTGACTTTTTCAAGGCTCCAGAGCTTGTAGGGGGGAGAGCAAGGGTTCAGAGACAGGTCTTGTCTGGAGGTCTGGAATTTGGCCACCCGCCCTGGCCTTCTGGACGTGGCGTGGCAGAGATGGCTGAGCTATGCTGGGCAGGTCGAGTTCAGGAATTTCTGTAGAGCTGGCTTGGGGCATCCTTACAAAGCCTTCTCTCTACTTTGGCTTCCACAGTGAGGAGTCTTTACAGGACTTTGCTGTTTTCACTGTAGTTTCTTTGTGATCTCTTCCTGCTCATAACAGTGGTGCAGCTTTCTCTCATGTGGCTGTTAGGTGCCATCCAGTCAGACCCTGACTCATGGTGACCCCATGCACCACAGGAGTGGATCGTTGTGACACACAGGGTTTTCATTGGCTGACTTTTGGAAGTAGATTGCCAGGCCTTTCTTCCTGCTCATCCTAGTCTGGAAGCTTTGCTGAAACCTGGTCAATATCACCGACAGATGGGTGGTGGTAGCACTTGAGGTGCATTGGCTGGGAATTGAACTTGGGTCTCCCGCGTGGAAGGTTAGAATTCTACTGCTGAGCCCCCACTACCTTTGAGTATCATGATACTTAAGGAAAAGTGAGTTGGTATAAAGAAAACTATGTAAAGTAAGATGGTTCGTGTTGAGTCAATGTCTCTCCAGGGGTGGGCCTGCAGCACCCAGGGCTTGTTGTTGTTAGATGCCCTCCACTTGGGTGCAACTCATGGCAGCCACGTACAACAGAACAGAATACTGCCCTGTCCTGCCGCATCTTTACAATGGTCGGTGTTGAGTCCATTGCTGCAGCCACTGTGTATCTTGAGTGCCCTCTGATCTAGGGGGCTCATCTTCCGCCACTATACTGGACAATATTCTGTGATATCCACAGGATTTTCACTGGTTGATTTTCAGAAGTAGATTGCCAAGCCTTTCTTCCTAATCCGTCTTAGTCTGGAAGCTCTGCTGAAAACTGTCCACCATGGGTGACCCTGCTGGTATTTGAAATACCGGTGGCACAGCTTCCAGCATCACAGCCACACACAAGTCACCACAGGATGACACGCTGACAGATGAGGGATGGTTTTAGGGGGCTGGTTTTAGAGGAATTACAGCAGCTGCATTAAAGAACAACGGCTCGCATGCTGGCAAAACTATTCCTCTTTCAATTCCCTCTCGTAGTTATTTATTATTTTTATAAATTAATCCTTTTTGTTTTGAGATAAGTGTGGATTCACATCCAGTTGGGAAATGATGCCGAGACATCTTATGTACCTTTGACCCAGTTTCCCCCAATGGTAAAAAAAAAGAAACAAAACCAAATCCATTGCCATCAAGTAGATTACGACTCATAGTGATCCTCTAGGACAGAATAGCATTGCCCCATAGGGTTTCTTTACGGAAGTGACTGCCACATCTTTCTCCTGTGGAGTGGCTGGGTAGGTTCAAACCCATGACCTTTTGGTTAGCAGCTGAGTGCTTTAACCACTGCGCAACCAGGACACCTTCATAGCGGGCACAACCCATGGCAGTCAAGTTGACTTCACCTCCCAGCAGTCCCACAAACAGGGTAGAACTGCCCCATACAGTTTCCAAGGCCATAATCTTTACAGAAGCAGGCTGCCACATCTTTCTCCCACAGAGCCGCTGGTGAGTTTGAACTGCTGACCTTTCGGTTAGCAGCCGAGTGCTCAGCCGCTTTGCCAAGAGGGCTGTTTCAGTGGAATAGTGTGCAGCAATAAAAGCAAAGGAAGTACTGAAACATACACCTTAGCTGACTCAAACTTACTGTGCTCAGTGAGAGAAGTTGAGGATTCCATTCGTGTGACATTCTGGAAGAGGCAAAACATGGGGACAGAAAATCCATCAGTGTTTGCCGGGGGCAAGGAGTGTGGGAGGGGGTGACCAAAAGAGGCGTGGGGAATTTGGGGGGGGTGATGGAACTCTTCTGTATCTTGATTGTGGTGGTGGTTACATGACTGTATCCTTTTGTTCAAATTCGTAGTGCTATACCCCAGAAAGGATAAATTTTACTGTATGTAAATTGTCCCTTAAGAAAAAGAAATGGAAAACCCCCCAGATCTGTGCAGGGCCCCCCTGCGGAGAGATGGAGAGAGTCAGTGAGGCCGCAGAACTTGCCATCTCTCAAGTCTGCAGATCAAGGACCATCTTTGCACGTCTCGGTGGACACATACCCTTTATGAACAAAACCCACAGGCCCCAGGAAGCTGTACTGACACACTGCATTTAGTGTGCTCACTCTGTATATTCACAAAGGGTTCTCCCATGCATTGCATTTCCAAAGTGGCACTTGGCTCTGTAGGGGTTAACTCTTGTAATGCTCTGAGTCACATCAGTATCTGGGATCCTTTTCCCTACCCCTTCCTTGAATCCAGCGTTTCATCTGTTTGCTATTTTCCTGGCTAATGATTGTAATTATATAAAACAATAAACCGTCATAAATGCAATATTCCGAATTACATTATTTCACATCATAAACAGACGTGTCTGTTTATAGTTGGCCAGGCAATTGTGAACGGCTGTGCTGGGTTCTATTCCGTTTTACGTGTTCTAAGTGGCATGGGGTGTTGACCAACCCCCAACGTGGCCAGCCCCCCACGGGAAGAGCTGCTCTGGGGATACATAGCAGCCAGCAATGGTCACCTTCAGAGTGACCTTTTGTGGAGGAAGGAGGGTGATCCCTGGTAACGGCTCTCGTCTTCCTATCGGTCCAGTCTGCCAGCCGACAACAAAGCTTTAAGCTTGACATTCCCCATCTGCCTTACAGGGTAAGCGCGGCACAACAGTATTCAGGACAGGCCTCTTACTAGACATTTAAATGAGCACGGTGCCTCGAAACCCAAAACCAAACTGTTGCCTTCGAGTTGATTCCGACTCACAGCAACCCTACAGGGCAGAGTACAACTGCCCCATAGGGTTTCCAAGGAGTGGCTGGTGGATTCGAACTGCCAACCTTTTGGTTAGCAGCCGAGCTCTTAACCACTGCTCCACTAGAGCTTCGCAGTGCCTCTGGTGTCTACAATTTCAGGACGTTCTGTGCCCAGACATGTTTCTCCCCGTTTTGCAGGTGGAGAAACAAAGGCCCAGGGAAATAGAAGACGTGTCGCAAACACTGCTGGGCAGGCTAGTCGCGGAGGGGAGCACCTTTAGTTTTAATGCCCTGTGCTACGGTCATGCTGGGCACATGCCCACCTCAGGGCCTTTGCACTGGCTGCTCCCTCTGCTCGAAACGCTCTTCTACCATATCAGCGTGCTCACCCCATCCCCAGCTTCAAGTGTTTGTTCCCACACCCTCTTCTCAGTGGGGCTCGCGGGGACCATTTAAAATGGCAGTCCTCCCTCCCTTCCTGCCCCTCCCCTGCCTTCCCCCCACATAGTCCTGTCCTCGCTTCTCCTGCTCTGTTTTTCCTATAGCGTTTATCATTTTCTAGTACAACATACAGTTCATTTTAAAAATTACTCCTTGTCTGTCTCCCTAACTAGAGTGGAAGCTCCACAATAGAAGTACTGTTCTTTATTGGGGCACCCCTGGGGAGATCACCTCATCCTGGTTTGTCCAGGACGTGCTTGGTTTTAAAACTGTGGTTGTTGTGGATTGTCGTGGAGTCCGACTCATAGCGACCCCCTGTGCAGAGTAGAATTGCCCCATAGGGTTTTCTAGGCTGGAATCTTTCAGGGAGCAGATGGAAGGTCTTTTCTCCAGCAGAGCAGCTGGTGGGTTCGAACTGCCAATCTTTCAGTTAGCAGCCGAGCGATTAACCGTTGTGCCACCAGGGCTCCTTGTTGTGCCATTAGATGACTTAATGCACGCAAGCCCTTGGAATGCTGGCTGGACCAGGTTAGCCGCTTCTGCCACGAGTCTGCAAAAAGTCTTCTCTCCATGTGGGCTCAGCAAGGTAATGTGAGTTACTTGGAAAAGAGCAAGAGAAAAGCATCCTCATAACTGTCAACAGATTGCTCCGTTGCACTTACGCTGCAGTAAGTGCTTTAGATGGGACCGGAAGAATCCTCTTTGATGCCCGTTTTACAAATGAGATCCCTGAAGTTACACGAACTTGCTGAAGACTCATGGTGGGTAAGCGGCAAAACTAACACTCGAACCCTGGCGTTTCAGTCTGCAGCCGAGGTGCCCCCGACCCCATGGGTGGCAGACCCAAGGCAGCAGGCCCCTCTTGTGCCTCAGACAACCTGACATCCTGCTTCTTTCTCCAAACACCTGCAACCGATGGGCCATCTACAGGGAAACCACGTAATCTGTGTATGCAAACTAGGCATCTGCATGGCCCGCTCTTAGGCTTCAGCTTACACAAATGTTCTGTTTGTAAACTCTCTTCTTGCCTGTTCAGTTATCCAATTTGTTTAAGAAAATATATGTCGTCACCAAATAGAGTGAATCTGGTAGAAGTCAGAGTGGAGGCCGACCCAGGTTTGGCCCTAACCAGTGCTGAGCAGCCTTTGGGCTGGGACCCTGTTTTCAGGGAGGTGGGGCTCCCAGCCAGATGCCCCTGTCCTCACCAACTCTTTGAAAACCTGGCAAACGTGAGGGGCGCCCTAGCTCTCTGAAGAAATTCACCCTGCTGTGGCATAAGCTATGATGTCAGTGGGGTCCCGGCAGACGGCACACTGGAAGGGGCAATGGAGGGGAGTTTAGTTGTTATTAGCTGCCATGGACAGTTGGCCCCGACTCATGCTTACCCCACGCACAACTGAACAAAACCCTGCCCAGTCCTGCGCCACCCCCGTGATTAGTTTTGTATCAGACCATTTTGATCCATAGGGTTTTTGTTGAGTGATTTTTGGAAGAAGATCACTAGGCCTTTCCTTCCAGTCCATCTCAGTCTGGAAGTCCCACTGAAACCTGTTCAGCATCATAGCAACACACATGCCTCCGCTGACAGACAGGTGGTGGCTGCATGTGAGGTGCATTGGCTGGGGATCAAACCCCGGTTCCTACATGGATGGCGAGAATTCTACCACTGAACGACCACTGCCCTCACAGAGGAATTTAAGGCGGGCACTATCTGCAATGGATAAAGTGGGCCTGGTTAGGGGCGGTGAAGCTTCCCAGGACTGGTGGCAGTAGGGAGCGTCCCCCCATCTTCAGGCCTTAGAGTCAAGGGGGTGGGGAGCTGTTACTGGAGACTGGAGAGGGCCGCCAGGCACAAGTGTGGCTTTCAGCAGCGGGACGTAGGCCACCTTGAAACCACGCTGACCTTGCTCTCCTTCTTCCTTCTCTGACTACTGGCACTGCTCATTTGCCAACCTCAACTGGAAGCACTCAAAGCACAAGGGAGCCCATTGCTGCAGACTCCTGGGGACGGAGGGAACAGAGCAGAGTGCAGAACAGCAGACCTCTCCAGAAGGTCTAGACCTGAGGGTCTCTAGGTCAAGGTCTTAAATTAGAGCGATGGTCCCAAAGTCTGGAGCTGTACCACTCGGGATGTGCAAAGTTATATAAAGTGTCCACAATGTACATTAGAAAAATCAACTGTTATCTATTTTATGGTTCTTAGAAAACATAATGATGTTTTGTTTTTAGGAATGACGTTGTTCCTTTGTTAAGTAATGTTATTCAGGTGAAACAGACTCCATTACCCAGTGGTGGGGGGAAGTAAGGACCCCGTGCCTCCACGCCTGGCAGGGGTGATGGCAGTCCAGGATGCACTGAAGCTTGGGAAATTCAGCATTAAGACGGCAATCTTGGCTCCCAGATTGTCTCTGAAAGGTTCTATCTGTTTAATGTGTTTAATATCTTTCTCCATAATCTTCTCCTTCAGGGTCCTAGGTGTGAGTTAAAAAAATAATTATTTTTTAAATAATATTTTATTGCGTTTTTGGTGAAAGTTTACACAGCAAGTTACATTTCCATCTGACAATTTCTACACAAGTTGTTCAGTGACATCAGTTACATTTTTCATAATGTGTCAACATTCTCCTTAATTGCGTTCCGGTTGTTCCATTTCCAATACTCTAGTTTCCCTGCCTGCCCCCTTGTCTTCTCATCTTTGCTTTGGAGTAATTGTTGACCTTTTGGTTTCATATAGATGGTTTTTTAATGGAGCCCTGTACTCATGGGTAATATCCTTTATTTTGTGTGCCAATCTGTTATTTTGCTAAAAGGTGACCTCAGCGGCTAGTTTTGGTTTAAGGTTTAAAGCGTATCTCAGGGCAATAGGTCTCAGGAAGTCCTCTAGTCTCAACTGGTCCAGTAGGTCTGGACTTTTTAAGAATCTGAGTTCTGTTGCATGTTTTTCTCCCGATCTAGCAGGGTCCATCTATTGTGGCCCCGATCAGAACGGTTAGTATCAGAGAGGTACCATCTAGTTCTTCTGGTCTCAGGGTAGATGAGGCCATGGCTTGTGTAGGCTATTAGCTCTATAGACTAGTTTCTTCTCTGAGACTTTGGTTTCCTTCTTTCTCTTTTGCTCCTAAAGAGTAGGCACCAATAGCTGTGTCTTAGACAGCTGCTTCCAAGCTTTTAAGCACCCCCACACCATTCACCTCAGTAGGATACAGAACATGAACTTTGTGAACCATATGACGTCAATTGACTGAGTTGTCCCATGTGACTAAGGTCCTAAGCCGTCAAACCCAGAAAACCAGTCTCACAAGGTGTTTGTTTATGTCTGAGAAGTATCTGTAGCTGTGTCCCCTGTGGATATACATACGTGCACACGCATGTCTGTACATACACGTACATATAAACACTTCTACCTGTGCACACATATGTACTTACTCGTACACATATATGCCCATACACTTACATATGTGACCATACACTTATTTTTTGGTTATTGT
Source organism: Dugong dugon (assembly GCA_030035585.1). NCBI lineage: Eukaryota > Metazoa > Chordata > Mammalia > Sirenia > Dugongidae > Dugong > Dugong dugon. The sequence continues at coordinate 4,770,634 of CM057461.1, read as the reverse complement.
TGGCATTGTTACCAAATCATATATGTCATTTCTTTAGCACAAATATCCTTTTCTCTTGTGTGCTTCTTAGCGATGTCATTGCTTTGGTCAAGCTGTGCTCATTACATCCACCTTCTGTGTTACTTTTCCCAACACCCAAAATAACAAGTATCTAGAGTCTAGAGGATGCGTCCCCCCTCCCCCACCCATTCCTGGTAACCACCAATGAATATTGGTTTCTGTATATATATCTATTCTTGTCTTCTTTTAAAAATGGGATCATACAATATTAGTTCTTAGGTGACTGGCTTGTTTCACTTAGCGTTACGTTTGCGAGGTATTTTCGTAAGCACACTATGCTTATTTATTTATTTAGTTAACAGCAACTTGTGGAGGAGGATTGGCTTGGCAGGGTGCCTCGTGGGGGGAGGGCACGAGCAGCAAACAGACACAAAAGGCACACATTATTCGTGTAAAAATACAGTATGCCTTCCAGATCCACCCATGTTATGTTTCATAGACTTATTATTGTTCTTTATGGTTGCACAGTATTCCATTGTATGTATGTATCACATTTTGCATATCCATTCCTTCGTTGATGGGCACCTTGGTTGTTTTCCGGTTTTTTTTTTGGGACTGTGAATAAAGCTGCAATGAACATAGGTGTGCATATTCAGGTCTCCTCTGTTAGGTCTCTAGGGTATATACCTAGGAGTGGGATTGCTAGATCATAAGGTGGTTCTATTTCTAGTTTTTTGAGGAAGCATCATACTGTTTTCCATACTGGTTGTATCATTTTACAGTCCCACCAGCAATGAATAAGGATTCCTATCTCCCCACATCCTTGCCAACATTTGTCGTTGTCTGCTTTTTTTAATCTGTGTTGTTTCAGCTGGGGTGAGGTGGTATCTCGTTGTCATTTTGAGTTGCATCTCTCTAATGGCTAATGGAACCCTGGTGGCACAGTGGTTAAGAGCTCAGCTGCTAACCAAAAGGTCAGCAGTTCAAATCCAGCAGCAACTCCTTGGAAACCCTGTGGGGCAGTTCTACTCTGTCCTATAGGGTTGCTATGAGTTGGAATAGACTTGACAGCAGTGGGTTTGGAGTGGCTAGTGATTGTGAGCATCTTTACATGTGTTTGTTGGCAGCTTGAATTTCCCTTTTGGTGAAGTGTCTATTCATGTTCTTTGTCCATTTTTTAACTGGGTTCTTTGTCTTTTTGTTGTCAAGTTGTTAAAGTTTTCTATATGTTTTAGAGATTAGACTTATCAGATATGCCATTCCCAAAGTTGTTTTTTTTCCCCCATTCTGTAGGTTGTCTTTTTACTCTTTGATAAAGTCTTTTGATGAGCATAAATGTTTAATTTTTATGAGATCCCACTCACCTAATTTGTCCTCTCCTATTTGTGCCTTTGTAGTTACGTTTGTTAGCTTATTTTTACAAAAAATTAGGTCCCATAGTTTTCTCCCTATGTCTTCTTTCAGGAACTTTATAGTTTTAGGTTTGACATACAGGTCTTTGATCCATTTTGAGTCAGTTTTTGTGTATGGTGTGAGGTATGGGTCTTATTTCATTTTTCTGCAAGTGGATATCCAGTTTTGCCAGCACCATTTGTTAAAGAGACTGTTTCTTCCCCTGCTGAAGGAATTTTACCCCTTGTCGAAAATCAGTTGTCTGTAAATGGCTGGATTCATTTCTGGGTTCTCAATTCTATTCGACTGGTCTGTGTGTCTATCACTGAATCAATACCAGGCTGTTTTGATTACAGTGGCTGTGTAGTATGTTTTGAAATGCAAGTTCTCCTATTTTGTTCTTCTTCAATAGTGCTTTGGCTATTTGGGGACTCTTTCCTTTCCAAATGAAGTTGGTCATTAGTTTTTCCATTTCTGTAAAGAATGCTCTTGGGATTTGTATCAAGATTGCACTGTATCTGTAGATTGCTTTAGATAGCATTGACATTTTCACTATATTAAGTCTTCCAATCCATGAGCGCGGAATGTCCTTCCATTTATGTAGGTCTCTTTTAGTCTCTTATATTAGTGTTTTGTAATTTTCATCATATAAATCTTTTATGTCCATTGTTGTGTTGTTGTTAGATACTGTCAAGTTGGTTCCGACTCATAACGACCCTATGCACGACAGAAACAAACGTTGCCCAGTCCTGCGCCATTCTCACAATTGTTATGCTGGAGCCCATTGTTGCAGGCACGGTGTCAATCCATCTTGCTGAGGGTCTTCCTCTTCTTCAAACATGATGTCCATCTCCAGGGACTGATCCCGCTTGATAACACGTCCAAAGTATGTGAGACGTAGTCTCACCACCCTCGCTTCTAAGGAGCATTCTGGCTGTACTTCTTCCAGGACAGATTTGTTTGTTTCTTTGGCAGTCCCTGGTATACTCAATGTTCTTCTCCAACACCACAATTCAAAGACAGCAATTCTTCTTCGGTCTTTCTTATTCATCGTCCAGCTTTCACAGGCACATAAGGCAATTGAAAACGTCATGGCTTGGGTCAGGCGCACCTTAGTCTTCAAGGTGACATCTTTGCTTTTCAACACTTTAAAGAGGTCTTTTGCAGTACATTTGCCCAATGCAATGCGTCTTTTGATTTCTTGACCGCTGCTTCCATGGGTATTGACTGTGGATCCAAGTAAAATGAAACCCTTGACAACTTAATCTTTTCTCCATTTATCATGATGTTGCTTATTGGTTCAGTTGTGAGGATTTTTGTTTTCTTTATGTTGGGGTGTAATCCATACTGAAGGCTGTGGTCTTTGTTCTTCATCAGTAAGTGCTTCAAGTCCTCTTCACTTTCAGCAAGCAAGGTTATGTCATCTGCATATTACAGTTTGCTAATGAGTCTTCCTCCATTCCTGATGCCCCGTTCTTCTTCAGATAGTCCAGCTTCTTGGATTATTTGCTCAACATACAGATTGAACAGGTATGGTAGAAGTCTACAACTCTGACGCACGCCTTTCCTGACTGTAAACCACGCAGTACCCCCTTGTTCTGTTCGAACAACTGCCTCTTGATCTGTGTACAGGTTCCTCATGAGCACAATTAAGTGTTCTGGAATTCCCCATTCTTTGCAATGTTACCCATAATCTGTTATGATCCACACAGTCGAAGGTCTTTGCATAGTCAATAAAATACAGGTAAACATCTTTCTGGTATTCTCCGTTTTCAGCCAGGATCCATCTGACATCAGCAATGATATCCCTGGTTCCACGTCTTCTTCTAAATCCAGCTTCAATTCCTGGCAGTTTCCTGTCAATATACTGCTGCAGCCGCTTTTGAATGATCTTCATCAAAATATTACTTACCTGTGATATTAATGATATTGTTCAATAATTTCTGCATTCAGCTGGATCATCTTTCTTGGAAATAGGCATAAATATGGATCTCTTCCAGTTGGTTGGCCAGGTAGCTGTCTTTCAAATTTCTTGGCATAGACGAGTGAGCACTTCCAGTGCTGCATCTGTTTATTGAAACATCTCAATTGATAGTCCATCAGTTCCTGGAGCCTTGTTTTTAGCCAATGCCTTCAGTGCAGCTTGGACTTTTTCCTTCAGTACCGTTGGTTGCTGATCATATGCTACCTCCAGAAATGGCTGAACGTCAACCCATTCTTTTTGGTATAGTGGCTCTGTGTATTCCTTCCATCTCCTTTTGATGCTTTCTGAGTTGTTTAATAATGTTAAAATACCCAGGAGTTAGCCTTTGTGTTCCAGGTTAGGTTAATTGCTAGGTATTTTATCATTTTTTGTGGCTATTGTTAATGGTATTGTTTTTTTGATTTCCTTTTCAGAGTACTCTTTGTTAGTGTAAAGGAACCCAACTAATTTTTGTGTGTTGATCTTGTACCTTGCAAAGTTGCTGAATTCTTCTATTAAATTCAGCAGTTTTCTTGTGAAATCTTTAGGGTTTTCTATGTACAGGATCATGTCATCTGTGAATAGGGATAGTTTTACTTCTTCATTTTCAATTTGGATATCTTTTACTTCTCATTCTAGCCTTATTGATCTGGCTAGGATTTCCAGTACAATATTGAGTAAGAGTGGTGATAATGGGCATCCTTGTCTCATTCCCATTCTCAAGGGCAAGGCTCTCAGTCTTTCTCCCTCGAGAATAATGTTGACTGTTGATTTTGCATATATGCCCTTAATTATGTTGAGAACTTTTCCTTCTATTCCTATTTTGCTGAGCGTTTAATCAGGAAAGGGTATTAGATTTTATCAAAAGCTTTTCCTGCATCAATTAATTTGATCATGTGGTTCTTTTCCTTTGTTTTATTTGTGTGGTGAATTACATTGACTGATTTTCTAATGTCAGACCATCTTTGCATTACTGGTATGAATCCTACTTGACTGTGGTGTATTTTTTTTTTTTTTGATGTGTTGTTGAATTCTGTTGGCTAGAATTTTGCTGAAAATTTTTGCACCTATATTCATGAGGGATACTCATCTATAATTTTCTTTTTTGTGTGATATCTTTGCCTGATTTTGTTATCAGGGTGATGCTGGCTTCAGAGAATGAGTTAGGGAGTATTCCTTCCCTTTCTATGTTTTTGAAGAGTTTGAGTAGAATTGGTGTCAGGTCTTCTGTGAATGTTTGGTAATAAAACTCCCCAGTAAAATCATCTGGTCCTGGGCTTCTGTTGTTGTTGGCAGTTTTTTGATGACATTTTCAATGTCTTCTTTTCTTATGGGTCTGTTTAAATTTTCTAACTCTGTTTGAATTAGTTTAGGTAGGTAGGGTATTTCTAGGAATTTGTCCATTTCATCCAGGTTCTCAAATTTGTTGGAATACAGTTTATCATAGTACTCTGTTATGATCCTCTTTATCTAAGTTGGGTCTGTTGTAATGTCTACAATTTCATTTCTTATTTTAGTTATCTGCCTCTTCTCATTTTTTTCCTTTTGTCATTCTAGCCAGTGGTTTGTCTATTTTATTGAGCCTTCTAAAGAACCAACTTCTGGTTTTGTTGGTTCTTTCTATTGTTTTTCTGTTTTCTGTTTTGTTTATTTCTGCTCTGATCTTTATTATTTCCTTTCTTTTGGTAGCTTTGGGCTTCTTTTACTCTTCCCTGTCTATTTGTACAAGTTGCTGGCTTAAGTTATTGATTTTGGGTCTTTCTTCTTTTTTAATATAGTCATTTATTGCTATGAATTTCACTCTGAGCATTGCTTTTGCTATATCCCAAAGGTTTTGATATGTTGTGTTATCATTTTAGTTTGATTCTAAGTATTTTTTAAATTTCATTTTGATTTCTTCTGTGACCCAATAGTGTTTTTTTTTTTTTTTGTGGTGTATTATTTAATTTCCATGTGATTATTTCTTTTCCTTATTCTTCCTGTTGTTGATTTCTAGTTTCATACTTTCATGGTTTGAGAAGATGCTTTGTAAGATTTCAATCTTTTTAAATTTGTTGAGACTTGTTTTGTGGCCTAGCATATGGTCTATTCTGGAAAATGATCCATGTGCACTAAAAACGTGTATTATTCTGCTGAAGGGTGGAAAGTTGTATATACGTCCATGGGGTCAACTTGGCTTCTGGTTTTATTTAAGTCCTCAGTGTCCTTACTGATCTTCTTTTTAGATGTTCTATCTAGAATTGAAAGCGGTGTGTTGAAGTCCCCAACTGTTATTGTGGAGTTATCTGTTTCTCCTTTCATACCCATCAGTATTGGTTTTATGTATTTTGGAGCACTGATGTTAGGTGCATATATATTTATAATTGTTATGTTTTCTTGATGGCTTGACCCTTTTATTATTATGTAATGTCCTTATTTATCTCTTGTAATAGATTTTCATTTGAAGTCTATTTTATATGATGTCAGTATGGCCATCCTTACTCAGTTTTGGTTACTGGTTGCCCAGGTGTGAATTTTTAAGTTGTATTTGTAGCGTTTCCATGTTCTTTCTTGCCCGAGGCCCATTTGTGGGCTGTTTTTGATAAAGGGGGCTTTGGAAAGAGTCACTTCTTTCCCAGTCCCCCTCGCCTCCATAAAGCTGCACACTTGCACCAAAGAATATCACTGAACAAGGTGGTGGTGGCGGGGAGAACCTGGGTGGTGCAAAAAAAAGGTGAATGTGCTCAGCTGCTAACTGAAAGCTTGAACGTTTGAGTCCACCCAGAGAAGCTTTGGAAGGGCCTGGTGGTCTATTTCCAAAAGAAGAAAGGCCTGGTGATCTATTTCCAAAAATGCAGCCACTGAAAACCCCATGGAGCAAAGTTCTACTCTGATACACATGGGGTCTCCATCTGTTGGAGTCAACTCGATGACAACTGGTTGGTTGGTTAGGGCTCAGAACTGGGCCCTGGCTCCATGTTTTCGAAGATTGACCAGACATGAAAGAGACTCCCTGGAGAGAATGTTTCTCCAGGAGGCTCTACCACCTAACCACGCCACTTCACCACCAGAAAATTAGCTAAGTTTGAGGCTTCATGTGGGTAAAACAAATAGAGAGTTTACCAAATCTTTGCAGTCAGAATGCTATAGAACCAGTGTTCGCCTTTGTAGGGAACACTTTCCTTATAAGCCCAGTATCATATTCCCTTGGAGTCCCTGGCTGGTGCAAATAGCTAATATGCTTGACCACTAACCAGAAGGCTAGTGGTTCGAGTCCACTCAGAGGTGCCCCAGAAGAGGTGCCTGGAAATCTACTTCTAAAAATGTAGCCACTGAAAACCCTATGGAGCACAGTTCTACTCTGACACACATGGGGTAGGGTAAACTCCATGGCAACTGGTGTTTGGTTTTAGGTGGTGTGGGGCGTTGGGGAAAAGTGGGTAGCCAGGCAAGTGGTAGGACAAAGAAGTTGGAGAATCTGTGAGTTCTCTGAATGGCTTCCCTTGGGGTGGGGGTGGAGCAAGGGAGCGCTGGACAATGAGTCTAGGTGGCAGGGGTCAGGGAGCTTCCCAGACCCATCCTTGCCACATCCACACTTGGTGCTCAGTTTCCCCATCTGTCCACAGGATAATAGGACTTTCTCCCTCCTTGATTCAGAGCAAGAAGAAGTGACTGGGTCTTGGAGGTCCCCTGAGAAAGCACCTTTCCAGTGGTGTCCCAGGGAGGAGGTGTCAGTCCATGTTGTCTCTCCAGCAGGGATCATCTGCTACAAACAGGCGTTGACTGCACGGTGATCACAGAACAGGCTGCTGAGAGAGCAAAAGAAGGATGGTGGCAGGCGTGTCAGAGACGGAATGCTCTTCTTCTAGAATGTCTATTTTGAAGCCCACTCCTTGCACCTTGGGCCATCAGTTCTGGGCTTCCCTTCTTGTTCTCTTTTCCCCAAGATGGGATTTATGTTAGAGGAGGTTCATGACGCTCAACCCCAGCTCCCTGATGAGTCTCCACTGAGACACCCCTCTTGCAACCTCTCCATTGATTCTGATCCCCAACTTTCTGGTCAATTCCGGGCTGTTCTTGGGTGCTCTGGGGTTCATTCTACAGCTAGTGCCTGAGAACACCGTGGGCTTCTCCATTCCTTCCACTTGGCATGGGGCACAAAGTTTCTGCTCTGGGGCCTGGGGCCTCTCCAGACTGCACGGGGCAATGGTCGCCTGGTTTCCTGTCCACTCAACGCCCCACTGAGGTAAAAGTGGAGGGTCTCATTCCCTCCCTCTGACTTTCCTTTCTTCCACCTCCTCCCAAACCAGGATGGTTCCTTCCAGTGACCGTTTCCTGTATAGTCAACTCTGACTCACGACAACCGCTTGTGTGTCAGAGCAGATCTGTGCTCCACGGGGTTCTTGATGGCTGATTTTCCAGATTTGGATCACCAGGCCTTTCTTCCAAGGCACCTCTGGGTGGACTTGAACTTCCATTCCTTTTTTAGCAGCCGAGTGCATTAACTCTTTGCACCACCCAGGGGCTCGGTTCCTCCAGGCAGCTCTGCCCTAATGACACTGTCCTTAGAGCCGAGGACACTGAGTTTCAGGGCTTTCCAGCAGCCAGACAGCTAAGCAGAGAGAGGAACTCAGCCTCTGAGTGCCCTGGGGAGCATCTGGAGACTCTGCAGCTAACTGGGAAGGACACAGTGTCTTGAGGAGCCTCTATTGTCCTTTCAGATTCACTTTCATGGATTCTAGTGGCCGCCTAGGAATCTCCAAAGATGTTTGTTTTTGAATCTTCCCTAAAAGATTAGAAGGTCTCAGATTTTTTGGGCAAGAAGGCCTCACAGGTGGCATGGTGCTGAGAGATCTGAATGCTAGGCAGAGGTTTGTGGTAAGAACAGATGATGGATGAGAGGCCCGTACCTGCCCTCGCTTCTCCCCAGGTGTTGGGTACTGTCAAGTCAGTCGCAACTCACAGCAACTCCGTGAGACAGATTAGGACTGCCCCATAGGGTTTTCTTGGCTACAACCTTTACTGAAGCAGGTCTTTCACCTGCAGAGCTGCTGGGTGGGTTCAAACTGCCAACCTCTTGGTTAGCAGCCGAGCACTTGACCGTTGTGCCACCAGGGTTCCTTCTGCCCAGTAGAGTGCTGAGCAAAAGAAATAAAATAAAATAAAAAAGCCTGATTTGTAGCATCTGCCCATTTCTGTGGTGTAAACACTCCCACTGTGGCCAGTTTCTAGCTATGGACATGGTATTAGCGAACACTAAGTTGGCAAGGGATGTGCAGTGTTACACTATGATAAAGTACTTCCACCCTGCAGATACAATTGACGTTGATAGCCTCAAGAGCATTGGCAACGGTAAGATGTAATAGGCTTAGGAAGTGATGGACTGGGAGTATTTAGTTCCTTTGCTTTTAATAGAATCTATTTAGTTGTAAGTTTACGTAATTTAACTTTTAATTATGGTTATCTTTAACAACTGGCTTGCAAAATTCCTGAACATTTGACAATTGGCTCTGATGAGCTGGAGCAAGGCTGTAAGAGCTGGCTCCAGCTTGTCTCGCTTCCGACACACTTTGTTAGACAACCTGGCTGCTCAAGGCTGGAATTATTTTATTGTGCTTTAGGTGAAAGTTTACAGAGCAGATTAGTTTCTCATTAAACAATTAATACACAAATTGTTTTGTGACATTGGCTGCCAACCTCATGACGTGTCAACACTCTCCCCTTCTCTGCTCTGGGTTCCCTGCTACCATTCATCCAGCTTTCCTGTCCCTTCCTGCCTTCTCGTCTTTACTTTTGGGCTGGTGTGCCCATTAGTCTCATATACGTGGTTGAACTATGAAGTACGTCCCTCACATGTGTTATTGTAGGCCCAATAGACCTGTCTAATCTTTGGCTGAAGGGTGAGCCTCGGGAGTGACTTCAGCACTGAGTTAAAAGGGTGCCCGGGGGCCATACTCTCAGGTTTTCTCCAGTCTCCATCAGACCAGCCAGTCTGGTCTTTTGTTTTTTTGTGAATTTGAATTTGGTTCTGTATTTTTCTCCAGCTCTGTCCAGGACCCTCTATTGGGATCCCAGCCAGAGCAGTCGGTAGTGGTAGCCAGGCACCATCTAGTTGTGCTAGACTCATTCTGGTGGCAGTTTTGGTAGATGTGGTCCCATTAGTCCTTTGGACTAACCTTTCCCTTGTGTCTTTGGTTTTCTTCATTCTCCTTTGCTCCAGCAAGGATAGAAACCAGTAGACTTATCTTAGATGGCCACTCGCAGGCTTTTAAGACCACATCAAGGCTGGAATTTGGAGTTCTTTTTTTTTTTTTTTTTGAGGAACTGAACTGAACAATTGTTGAAGGGTGCTTATGGGAGCGCCTGGGCTGGGTTCTCGGGGATGAAGGTTCTGGGGCCCTGATCCTTCAGCCATGGCCTGCCCCACTGCTGTACCTGGCTTTCCCTTCTGTGACCTAAAGACGTGGCTGGGCATCTCCTGTTCCCTTCCAGAGCATTTGCCCAGCTGCCCCTGCCCCCAGGGTCGGAGGGAACCAGTTGGAGCTGGAGGGGCTTTCAAAACCCTCCCTTTGAGGAGGGAGCAAAGCCTGATCCTGAGGCCGATGAAGCGTTCCTTTCTTGCTTCAGGACACTCAGCTAAACTGGAATTCCAGATAAACACAGATACTTTCTTGGGATTAGTATAATCTGTGTGAGACTTGGCATGGACTTATACTAAAGATTACTCTTATGCAATATTTGCGTCACATTGTTGCTGGGTGCCATCGAGGTGATTCTGACTCATAGCAACCCCCTGTAACAGAGTAGGACTGCCCCATAGGGTTTCTTAGGCTGTAATCTTTATGGGAGCAGATAGCCAGGTCTTTTTCCCTCAGAGCTACTAGATGGGTTCGAACAGCCAACCTTTCAGTTAGCAGAGGAACGCTTAACCATTGCACCACCAGGGCTCCTTATTTGGGTTATATGAATAATAAAAAAGTTATTCGTTGTTTATCTGAAACTCAAATGTAGCTGGGAGTCCTATGTTTCTGTTTGCTAGCTCTGGCAGCCTCACCCTCGGGCACTTTTTCTCCTCCTCATCCTCACCCAGTAGCAGAGACTCTGAACCCCAGAGAGGTTCCGGCCCATTTCACAGATCTGGAAACAGTCCCAGGGACTCAACGAGACTTTCCCCAAGTGCACAGACTCCCCCTGGACCTTGAAGCCCCTGACAAGCCGCAAGACTTTCCCTTTGGTGATGTCAGCACGGTTTTTGAGTGGCTCGTCCGCCCGGGTGCTGGGGATAGGCAGTGACAACCCAGTCTTGCAGGCACCACTGAGCCCCCTTGGGACTTGTTACCTGGGAGGCAGGGTTCAGACAGACCCGGGTTCAAATCCCAGTTCTGCCACCTGCCGGCTGCATGACAAGCGACTGCAGCACCCTGAGCCTTGGTTTCCTCTTTTTGACCTAGGTAAAGGGACAGGGGTGCCCTGGTGGAAGCTGTGATTAAGAGCTTGGCTGTTGACCAAAAAGTTGGCAGTTCAAATCCACCAGCCACTCCTTGGAAACCCTATGGGGCAGTTCTACTCTGTCCTGTAGGGTCACTATGAGTCGGAATTGACTGGATGGCAATGGGTTTGGAAATGGATAGGAGGAGCTCTGGTGGTGCTTTGATTAAAGCGCTCAGCTGCTAGCCAAAATGTTGATGGTTTGAACCTGCCAGCCGCTCCATGGGAGAAAGATGTGGCAGTCTATTTCCATAAAGATTTACCAGCTTGGAAACCCTACAGAGAAGTTCTACTCTGTCCTACAGGGTTGCTATGAGTCCGAATCCTCTCACAGCAGTGGGTTCTTCTTTGGATTTAAAGGGTTAGGACTCTTTGGGGGTGGGGCTGTTGTCAGGCTTCAGTGGGACAGGTAAGAGTTTACTGCATGGTGACATTTGGTTGTTGCCCGCAGGTCGCTGGAAGATGTGGGATGGAGGCCCCGCCAGCCAGGGACCATCCTGCTCCCTGCACCCCTGGGCCACCCGGTGGGCAGGCGTCCCCTCGCCTGACCCTCGGCCCCATCTTCCTGCCGCCGGAGCAGGGCCTGGCCCCCACTGTGTTCCTGAAGGCTCTGCCCCTTCCCTTGTACCACACAGTGCCTCCGGGAGGCCTGCAGCCGCGCGTTGCCCTAGCGCCTGGAGGCCTGGATGGAGCCAGCCTGCCTTTCATCCTCAGCCCCCTGCTGCAGCCCGAAGGGCCTGGGCCTGCCCAGGTGGCGAAGCCGCCCGCCCCGGTGCTGACCTTGAACCTTGTCGGTGCTCTGCCTGTGCTGTCGCCGGGCCTGGGGCCCCCACTGGGCAGCCCTGGCAAGGTGCGGAGCGCCGGCAGGTACCTGTGCCCACACTGTGCCCGGGACTGCCTGAAGCCCAGTGTCTTGGAGAAGCACATCCGCTCCCACACGGGTGAACGGCCCTTTCCCTGCGCCACCTGCGGCATCTCCTTCAAGACCCAGAGCAACCTGTACAAGCACAGGCGCACCCAGACGCACCTCAACAACTCGCAGAGGTCCTCCGAGTCTGACGGCGGCAGCGCCAGCCTCCTGGACCAGGGGGACAGGGCTGGAAAGACCCCCAGAGCGGACGGCAGCAGGGACGGCCACAGCCAGAGCAGGGGCGATGGGGCGTCCGAGAGATCCCCTTCTCGGGGGCACTGCCTGGGGTCCACCGCCCAGCTGGCCCTTGTGGCCGAGAGACTGGACGTGAAGCCAGAAGCTGCTCACTGCACTGGGTCCATGTGTGCCGACGGGGACGCTATCGGGCCGCAGCCTCGGAGGAAGCAGCTGGAGCAGAAGTCTCCGACGGCCAGCAAGCCTTGTCCCCTGCAGCGGCAGCAGGCCACGACCTGGGAGAAGGCCTGGGAGGCCAAGGGCTCTGAAGGCCAGCTCCGGAAGTGTGAGAGCTCTGACTCCGGCTACCTGTCCCGCTCGGACAGTGCTGAGCAGCCACCAGTGCCTGCCAGCCCCCTGCACAGCCTGTCGGAGCACAGCGCCGAGGGCCAGGGGGGCCCGGGGCCCGGGGATCGGGCGGCTGCCCTGGAGCTGGAGAAGAAGCGGCTGGAGGAGCGTATCGCACGGCTCATCTCCCACAACCAGGCCGTGGTAGACGACCCGCAGCTGGACACTGTGCGGCCTCGCAAGACGGTGCTGTCCAAGCAGGGCAGCCTGGACCTGCCCAGGCCCTACACCTACAAGGACTCCTTCCACTTCGACATGCGCGCGCTGGAGCCCGGCCGCAGGCGGCCAGCGACCCTGGGCTCGGCCCGCTCCACCTGCCCGCCGCCAGACAAGGCGAGGCCCCTCTCCTTCCACTCTGTCCCCACCCAGCTCTCCACCACCGCAAAGTGCGTGTCCGTCACCAGGAGCAACTCGCTGCCCTTCGTGGACAGCACTCGCACCTGGCAGGACCCCCGGGAGGCCTGCCCTCAGAAGCAGAGGCTACTGAGCTCCAGGCCCACCCCGGTCTTGTCCGCTGTCCCCAGCACTCACCACAGGGCCCTGGTGCGGCAGGCCGCCGTGGAGGACCTATCTGGCACCACTCTGGGGGAGAGCCCCATCCTCGCAGAGGACCACCAGAGGACCACAGCAGGGGAGGGGGCGGCCAACAGGGCCAGGGTGGCTGGGAAGAGAGGCAGCCAGAGGAAGCTGAAGATGTTTTCCCAAGAGAAGTGGCAGGTGTACGGGGACGAGACCTTTAAGAGAATCTACCAGAAAGGCAAAACCAGCACCCACGGAGGCAAGAAGGCTGGGGAGGTGAGAGTTGACCCACCTCCCCAGGCAGACACCGTGCAGGTAGAGGCCATGAAGACCCCCACCTGCAGGGACGTGAGGACCCCCATCTGTGGGGACGTGAGGACCCCTGTCTGTGGGGACGTGAGGATCCCCGTCTGCAGGGATTCAAGGACCCCCATCAGCAGGGATGTGAGGACCCCCATCTGTGGGGATGTGAAGACCTCCATCTGCAGGGACACGAGAACCCCCATCTGCGGGGATGTGAGGACCCCTGTCTGCGGGGATTCGAGGACCACCATCTGCAGGGATGTGAGGACCCCCATCTGTGGGGATGTGAGAACCCCTGTCTACGGGGATGTGAGGACCCCTGTCTCTGGGGACACGAGAACCCCCATCGGTAGGGATGTGAGGACTCCCATCTGTGGGGATTCGAGGACCCTCATCTGCGGGGATGTGAAGACTCCCATCTGTGGGGACACGAGGACCCCCATCTGTGGGGACACGGGGACCCCCGTCTGTGGCGATGCGGGGACCCCCGTCTGTGGGGCCGCGGGGACCCCCATCTGTAGGGATGTTCTCCCTCCTGTAGCTATTTCTTCTGGGGCTGAGCCGGGGTCCTGGGGAGGCCAGGTGACCCCAGAGTTCTCCAAGGTGGCCGAGCCACCCAAGGCCAGATCAGGAGGCAGTAATGAGGCCGGGGTGAATGGGGCCGTGGCCCCCTCCATCCTCAGCTGTAGAGACGCCCCCTTTTTGGGTTGCAAGAGCCCTCAGCTTCCTCCCAATGGGAGGCCAGAGCCAGGGGGTGAGCTGTCCCTGGGACCTGGCCCCCTCAGAGGAGGAGACCCCGGAGCCCCCAAACAGGAAGGAGTCAGCTGTGGCGATGAGGGAGGGGAGAGCCACCTGTGGGCCCAGAACACCCCAAGGCCACCCAACGGTGTTCCTGGCCAGGCCCCGGCCATGGGGGACAGGCTTCCCTCGGACAGGAAGAAGCTGAAGGTGGAGGGGCTCGGGGGCCAGGGCCAGTCAGAGCCTCTGGGAACGGGACACGAGAGAGGAGGGTCCCTTGAGAGCCCCACACAAGCCGCCTCCCTGCCAGCGTGGGGTCTGGACAGCGAGCCTGCAGAGAAGCCAGGGGGGCTGCCCCCAAGTGCTGACCGCCTGGGGCATGGAAGCAATGCACCCTTGGAGTCCATTGGTGCCTCCTGGACTTCTTCTTTGGCCATTCTGAGGCAGGCTGGGCCCAGGGGCAAGGGGCCGCCATTGCATCCTGCGGCTGTGTCCCCTGGGTGTTGCCCCCAGGCCCCAGACAGGAGCAGCTTCCAGCTGGCAGCCTTGCCCCGGGCTCCGGATTCTGCTTTTACCCCAAAGTATCTCCTCAGGCTGCCTCACGGAGCGACCCCATCTGAGCTGCCAAGTGCAAAGGGGCACGGGCAAGGACAGGACCCTCTCTGCAAGGGGGGGTGGCCTGAGGAACGGGCTCCCTTTGTGAGGTCAGGGAGGGGGAAGCACCTGTCCCCTGGGCCAGCCTCAGGCAGGACCCCAGAAGAGGCAGACAGCATCACCAAGGACCCCCACCGGTTCAGGGCACGGGACGGGGTGGAAGGGGCACAGGCAGGAAAGGAAGGAGAGGACAGAGTGGCTACGAGGCCCCTGGGAGCCCAGGACCTGGCCTCCATCACCCCCACCCCCACACCTGGCTCCCGCTCAGCCTGGGACACAGAGCTTGAGGCCCCCGCCATCCACCCCCTCTGTTCAGGCAGAGTGTCAGTGAGGGCCAGACCACCTGGGGGTGCCCCGAATCCCTGGCCATCCACCTGGGAGAAAGCATCAGAAGACCCTGGCTCAGGACCTCTGGCGCAGCTCGGCCTCAGCTGTGCCTCCCAGCCTGGTTCCTTCCTCTCAGCCGTCACGCGGCCCCCGAGCTGGCCTGAGCTGGCCTTGCCTCCCCACTCAGGGAACCCCAGGAGTGGTGAGGCTGAGGGCCCCTTCCCCTCACTGAAGGCCGAGCCGCGGCTGACGTGGTGTTGCTTGAGCCGCAGCCTCCCCCTGCCCGCTGAGCAGAAGGAGAAGACCTCGTCTGTGTACTTGTCACTGCACCTCACTGGGGGTGGCCCCTGGGACGAGGCTCTGGAAGGACGGATCAGGACCAGCCGAGGAGACTCAGGGCCTGCGCAGATGTCCAAGGTAAGGCCCAGCTTTGCCCAGGGCCTGAGGCTGCGAGTGCTTGCTCAGCCAGGCAGGACTTGTTAACGGGAGAGAGAGTGGGAAGCTGACTCAGTAGCACCTGCCCACGAATAACATCCGAGGGGCATACATAGGGCAGGAGGGAACTAAAGAACTAAGATTAAAAAAAAACAGAACCAACCAAAAAGAAAAAAATCGTAAAAAAGTTTCAAAGGTAAGAATTATTGTGTCCAAAGTCTGGATGAAATATTTTTTCACAGCTAGACATAATACTTAACTCTGAGCTCCCTGGTAACAGAGGCAAAACGGGAAATGAAATACCGTCTAAGGGAGGAATCTGGGCCATCCAAGAGTATAAGCTAGAGACTCTTACTGAGAGGTAGACCCCAGGCAAAAGCCGTCTCTTAAAAGAAGAGAGTCACTGTACTGGGGAATTTGGAAAAGTCATCTGCAAAAGACCCAAACCTACCTCTGAGGCTCCTGGGAGCAGAGGCAAAAAGGGAAATGCTGTGGGTGCTCAAAGGTGTTCTCACTTGGTGACTAAATGACAAACTTAGAGTCCCATCTTGAGGGTGAGGTGGTGCATGTAGATTTTACAGTGGAGGGCACCGTCCTGCTGTGGGGTGGCTTGGGCCAGGGCACCTGCAGAGGAATCCCAGAGTTTCAGTCCTAATCAAACCCTGCAGAGCAATGACAAGGGCCAAGAGTCGGGAGCCTTACAGGTTGCCCCTTCTTTCCCCAGGTGGAGCCTGCAGGTGTGATAGCACTTTCTTCATCCTGGGTGTGGTGAGGGAGAGAGGGGGACTTCAAAGCCCACTAGCCCTCCTTCCTCCAAAACGCAATTAGGAATCAGGCAGGGTTACCTGGGTAGGTGGAGTGGGAAGAGAAGAAGGAGTTGGCCATGCTGTTCCCTGAGTCTCTAGCTAACACCAGAGGTCTGGTCTTCCCTCTGTGGATCCAGCCCAGGCAGAGTTCCAGAAGGGTCTGCCCAGGAACGCTCTGCAGCTGCCTGATCAGAACCCCTCTGAGGCTCAGGCCACTGGAGAACGCTGCATTTCCATGCCTTAATTTCCCCAGACAGGCACTCTGTCTGTGGAAAGAGAACCCTTCTGGGCTGTCCCCATCATGAGAGCAGTGTGGTGCCAACATGACTGGTATTTTCAGCTCTCCTGCCCAATCGCCCCAGGAGGGACGTCCCAGGACTGGGTGTCTGAGCCTGAGAAGAGGAAAGGACGGCCTCAAAGGAGGGCGAGGACATCTCGTGGGATCAGCAGGCAGAAACAACTGAGGATCAACCCCAAAAGGTAGGGAGTGTGGCCACCTTGATCATTTCCACATGTGTCCGCAGTTTGAGGAACTGCAAACAGCGATTTAGCTCAATCCCCAAGAAGCACTTAATGTGAGACTCAAAAGGCACCTCTGTGCTCCAGAAAAAGGGTTCCTGTTAGTGAGATCTAGAGTTTCACGGTTAAAGGACTAAGTTTGTTTCACTGTCTGCCTGCCCAGCACAGCCCCACCACCTGTGTTCATCAATGGTGCCTTTCTAAGGCTGGGAACCCAGCAAACATTGGAAAGAGCTGGTCTGAAAATCCTTCCAACCAACTGAAGCCCTGAAGAGAGAAGGGTGTTAATTATTTACAGCTTTTATTGCTTTTTTAATTATGCAAGGAATGCATGCCCTTTGCAAAAAAATTGGAAAATACAGATGAGCAGAGAGAAGACAAACATCCTAGTAATCTCCGCACTCGGAGATAAGCTCTGTTAACATTTAGGTGTATGCCCTTCCAGATTTCTCATTGCTCTGATGTGCCTGCACTCGTATCTACCGACAAGAAACGGGAGGTGACTTTTCACACCACTTCTATTGTGCCTCTCTTTGATTGTCTTGCTCCTTTGCTCAAAACCCTTCAGGCTGTCCACTGCCTACAGAGTAAAAAGCAAATTCCATAACCAGGGCAGGACCCTCCCTTCCTGGCCCCTCTCCCCCCACAAAACTGTCCACCTCTTTACCCACCATCTCCTGCTCTCGAACTAAAGGCAGCTCTGTGCTGCCTCCACCATCTCTCCCCATTCTCTAATGCATACCGCTAGTGTGCCCAGAAGAAGCCCTGATGGCGCAACGGTTAAGTGCTCAGCTGCTAACCTGAAGATCGGGCATTACAACCCACCAGCTGCTCCATGGGAGAAAGAGCTGGTGATCTGCTCCTGTAAAGATTACAGCCTAGAAAACCCTATGGGATGGTTCTACTCTGTCATATGGGGTCACCATATGAGTCAGAATCAACTCATCGGCACCCAACATCAACAGTGTTCCCAGGCCCCTAATGCTTTCTAGCATTCCCACTCCACCCCATGATGCTTACACATCACATGAGGACTCCCTTCCCCCAGACTAAGCAACCCCAGCGAGTGCAAGGCCAAGCCACAACACCTCCGTCACCTAGCCTTAGAGGTCACGTTCTGCCATTTCTATGTCCTATGGATTACACAACCCAAAAAATGCATTGTAGTCTAGTTGACCCCAACTCATGGCGACCCCTTGTGCATCAGAGTAGAATTGTGCTCCACAGGGTTTTTCAGTGGCTGTGATCTTAAGGAAATAGGTCGCCAGGCCTTTCTTCCATAGTGCTGCAGGGTGGATTTGAACCACTGACCTTTCGGTTAGTAACTGACTGCAAACTGTTTGCACCACCCAGGGACCTCTGGGTTACATATGGGTAAGCCCTATTCGTTGTGGAGAGGGCCACACAAGGTCGTGAAGACCAGGAGGCACTGGGGCCATCTTGGAAGATGACCACTTCCAGGGCCTCCAAAGGAGCAGACACTGTGCTCAGCACTGGGAAGGTATGGTGCCTTCTCTCAAGGTGCTTGAGGTCCCAAGGGGGAAGCACCAAACCAGTTCCCGCTGAGCTGATTCCAACTCATGGAGACCCCATGTGTCTCAGGGTAGGTCTGTGCTCCATAGGGTTTTCTTTCTTTATTTATTTTTACACTGCTTGACTTTTTATTGGGATTACTCGAATCTACAGATCAATTTGGGGAAAACTGCTGTTTTTCCAATCCATAAAAATGGTATATCTTTCCATTTTTTAAATTTAATTTTCTAATCTTTTATGGCTGGCACATAGTTGTACAACTGATTTTTCTATACTGACATTGTTTTCAGCAACCTTGAAAAACTCACTTATCTTAGGGTTTTCAATGGCTGATTTTTCAGAAGTAAATCACCAGACCTTTCTTCTGATATGCTACTGGGTGGACTTGAACCTCCAACCTTTTGACTAGCAGCTGAGCATGCTAGCTGTTTGCACCACCCAGGTACTCCAAGCGAATATGATACTGGGCTTATAAGGAAAGGGTTCCCTGTAAAGGCAAATTTCTTACAAGCCATTGTTTATTCTGACTGCAGAGACTTGGTAAAGGAAACTACCCATTTGTTTCTCCCACATGAAGCCTCAAATTTTCCGATCTTCTGGTGGTGGGGTGGTGTGGTTAGGTAGTAGCGCCTCCTGGAGAAATGTTCTCTCCAGAGCCCAGTTCTGAGCCTTAGCCAACCAACTGGTTGCCATCGAGTTGACTCCAACACATGGAGACCCCATATGTGTCAATAAAGAACTTTGCTCCATAGGGTTTTCAGTGGCTGTGTTTTTGGAAGTATATCACCAGGTCTTTCTTCCAAGACACCTCTGGATGGGCTCAAACCTCCAATCTTTCAGTTAGTGGCTGAGCATGTTTGCTGTTTGCACCAAGCAGGGACTCCGTTCTGAGTCCTAGGGTTGGGAAAATGCTGAAAGGTGATCTTTGCTTCTCACAGTACTTCAAATTCACTGTTTAGGAAGCTATACACAGAGCTTATTTTTTCTCTTCAAAAGTTTCACCTCTGCTTATTAAAATGTGTCTATTTTTCATGTGGCAACTTGTGGTCAATTTATAATGGAAGTCAATCATTACCTCGGATTTGTTTTACATCTAGTTCCTTTGCAGAGAACCAGACAGAAAGACTTCCGTTTGGAAAAGTACGGCATCTGTCTGTCTGTCTATCTACTTACCTACCTATCTATCTGTCTAGGAACCCTGGTTGCACAATGGTTAAGCACTACTAACCAAAATGTTGGCAGTTGGAACCAACCCAGTGGCTCCTTGGGAGAAAGACCTGGTGATCTGCTCCTACAAAGATTATGGCCTAGGAAATCCTATGTGGTAGTTCTATTCTGTCACATGAGTTGGAAGCACCTAACAATAACAAATCTATCTGTCTGTCTACCTATGTACCTACTTCTCTATCTGTCATCTATCTAGTCTATTTATCTATCTATCTTAGTTCTCTGTTGTTGCTGTAACCTATTACCAAACTTAATGTGTTATTTTAAACAGCACAACTCTATTTCTTACAGTTATGGAGGTCAGAAGTTCAGTATAGGTCTCACGGGACTGCAATCATGGTGTCTGCAGGGTGTGTTCCCTTCTGGAGGCTCTGGGCAAGGGTCGGTTTTCTGCTCACCCTGGTTGTTGGTGGAATTCAGTTCCGTGGCTCATGGCCATTTTCTTCCATATTCAAAACAAGCAGCGGTGGGTCGAGTCCCTCTCACACTTTAACCCTCCCCCTGCTTCTTCAGTCTTGTCTCACTCACTCTTCTGCCTTCTCTTCCTCCATTTTAAGGGCACAAATGATTAGATTGGGCTCACCTTCTGTCTTAGGCTGGGTTCTTTAGAGAAGCAAAACCAGTAAAGCGTATATATTTATATCAAGGAAATGGCTCATGCGACTGTAGAGGCTGGAACATCCCAGGTCCGTGGAGCAGGACAGAGGCTTCTCTTGATTCACGTAGCTGCAGGGGCTGGGGAACCCAAGATCAGCAGGTCGGAGAGCAGGGCTCCTGCTCATAGGCTGTGAAGATCGATGAATCCCAAGATTGGCAGATAAGGTGACAGCTCAAGTCCCAAGAACCAGAGGTCGGATGAACAGGAGGCAGCTGCAGGATCCAGAGAGAGCAAAAAGCTAGAACATCTGCTTATATTTGGTTGTAGGCCACACCCCTCAAGGAAAATCCCTTTCAATGGATTGGCTTCTCATAGCAGATTCTATCATGGGAGTGATCACATAAAAACACTGAGAATCATGGCCCAGCCAAGTTGATACACAATCTTAACCATCACACCTGAGTAACCCAGGATAATTTCATCATCTCAAGTCGTTATTATTGTTGTGTGCTGCCGAGTCCATTCCAACTCATAGTGACCCCATGAGATGGAGTAGAACTGCCCCAAAGGGTTTCCAAGACTGTAATCTTTATGGGAGCAGATTGCCACACCTTTCTCCCACTGAATGACTGGTGGATTTGAACTGCTGACCTTTTGGTTGGCAGCCGACTGCTTAACCACTGCACCACCGGGGCTCCTTCATCTCAGGGTCCATATCCTCAATCACTTCTGCAAATTCCCTTTTGCCATGTAAGGTGACATAGTCACAGGGTCTGGGGACTAGGGTGTGGACATCTTTTGGGGGGTTATTATTCTGCCTACCACACCATCTACCTATTCACCTACCTATGTATGTATGTACATACATGTGTATGTCTCTACCTCTTATCTCTTTCTAATTTTGGTGTTTTCTAGACAAGAAAGGAGCCTATTTCTTGATTCACTTGCCCATTTTCACTTCAGTTGTCCTTACTGTTCTGTAGAAAATGAAATACTTGGCAGAGATTCCCCCTATAGGCCTTAGCCCACAGAGAATGCTAAAATTTACGTGTCGGATGATCTGTTATGTTTTTCTCTCTTTTTGGAAAAAAATAATACCAAAAAACAAACAACAACAACAATTCCTTGGTAATGATGACCCAGTAATTTAAAATATTAACACTTTGTCATATTTACTTCGAGTCTTTAGAAAACAAACAAATATATTGCAGATAATTATGTAGTTTCCTTCACTCCCCTCCCTCCCTTCTTCTTCAGGGGCAACCACTGATACATTTGACACGAGTCATTTCAATCCGAGTTTTCATACATTTACTACAATTCAATGCATCCACCGATAGTTTATAATGTAGTTTTGTGTCTTTTAAAAATCTATGTAAACAATATCTTGCTGAGTATATCATTCTTCTGTTTGAGTTTTAAACTCAATATTGTGGCTTTGAAGATCTAGCAATGTTGGGACACAAAGATCAAATTTATCCATCTTACTCTCTGGATACCATGAGTATTCCATCCCATGGGTATACCACGCTTTATTTCCATTTTCCTACTTATGGACTGTCCTATTTATCCGGTTGTTGTTGTTGTTGTTAGGTGCCGTCAAGTCAGTTCTGACTCATAGCAACCCTACGTACTACAGAACGAAACAGTGCCCAGTCCTGTGCCGTCCTCACAATCCTTGTTGTGCTTGAGCCCATTGTTGCAGTCACTGTGTCAATCCATCTCATTGAGAGTCATCGTCTTTTACGCTGGCCCTCTACTTTACCAGGCATGATGTCCTTCTCCAGGGAATGGTCCCTCCTTATAACATGTCCAAAATACATGAGATGAAGTCTAACCATCCTTGCTTCTAAGGAGCATTCTGGCTGTGCTTCTTCCAAGACAGATTTGTTTGTTCTTTTGGCCGTCCATGGTATACTCAACTCAATATTCTTTGCCAACACCACGATTCAAAGGCGTCAGTTCTTCTTCGTCTTCCATATTCATCATCCAGCTTTTGCATGCATGTGAGGTGATTGAAAACACCATGGCTTGGGTCAGGTGCACCTTAGTCTTCAAGGCGACATCTTTCCTTTTCAACACTTCAAACAGATCTTTTGCAGCAGATTTGCCCAATGCAAGGTGTCTTTTGCTTTCTTGACTGCTGCTTCCATGGGTGTTGATTATGGATCCAAGTAAAATGAAATCCTTGACAACTTCAATCTTTTCTCCATTTATCATGATGTTACTTATTGGTCCAGTTGTGAAGATTTTTGTTTCTTTATGGTGAGGTGTAATCCATACTGAAGGCTGTGGTCTTTGATCTTCATCAGTAAGTGCTTCAAGTCCTCTTCACTTTCAGCAAGCAAGGTTGTGTCATCTGCATAATGCAGGTTGTTAATGAGTCTTCCTCCAATCCTGATGCCCCATTCTTCTTTGTATAGTCCAGCTTCTCAGATTATTTGTTCAGCATACAGATTGAATAGGTGTGGTGAAAGTGTACAACCCTGATGCACACCTTTCCTGACTTTAAATCACGCAGTATCCCCTTGTTCTGTTCAAATGACGGCTTCTTGATCTAGTTATCTAGTACTGCTGTAACAGAAATATCACAAGTGGGTGGCTTTGACAAACACATGTATTTTCTCACCGTTTAGGAGGCTAGAAGTCTGAATCCAGGACACCAGCTCTAGGGGAAACTTTCTCTCTCTGTCAGCTCTAGGGGAAAGTCCTTGTCTCTTTCCAGCTTCTGTTCCTGGATTCCTTGGTGATCTCCATGTGTTGTAGCATCTGTCTTGCCCCATCTCTGCTTGCTTGCTTCTCTGTGCCTAATCTGCTCTTTTATATCTCAAAAGAGATTGATTTAAGACTCACCCTACACTAATACTGCCAAATTCACATAACAAAGAAAACGCATTCCCAGAAGAGATTATAACCACAAATATAAAACCCCATTGACCCGTTGTCATCGAGTTGATTCCAATTCATAGTGACCCTATAGGACAGAGTAGAACTGCCCCATAGGGTTTCCAAGGAGCGGCTGGTAGATTCAAACTACCGACCTTGTGGTTAGCAGCCATAGCGCTTACCA
The DNA here is from genome assembly GCA_030035585.1 of Dugong dugon. Lineage (NCBI taxonomy): Eukaryota > Metazoa > Chordata > Mammalia > Sirenia > Dugongidae > Dugong > Dugong dugon. The sequence goes on along the minus strand of CM057461.1, from coordinate 4,747,591 downwards.
ACTACACCACCAGGGCTCCACAACCACAGGTGTAGAGGTTAGGATTTACCACACGTATTTTTTGGGGAACACAATTCAATCCATAACATGGATATTAAGTGGTATCCCCCCCCCTTTTTTTTTTTGGTTAATGTTGCAGCAAACTTGTTTACACATGTCTCTTTAGGCACAGTGCAAGAGGCATTCTAAGAAATAGACCTGAAATCAGAATGGCTGGGTTGTAAAACAATCACAAATTTCAAATTTACTAGTTATTACCAAATCACTCTCCAGCTGTGACTGAGAGTGCTACCTCTTCTCATACCCTCACTAACGTTCGTTATTGTCAGATTTTTAATAGTTTTGCCATTCAATTTACACAGTTTGTGGGATGCTTTATATATCCTAGATTTGTATATATTTTTGGCCTACTGAATGTATTGCAAAGATCTTTCCCCAGTCTATCATTTGTCTTTTTAATCCATTTATTTCTATTTACCCACATAATTACCTGTGTCTTTGCATGTCAGATCTTCCTGCTGGGATCATTTTCTCCTGTATGAAGCATATTCTTTTGAATTTCCTTTAGAGAGGAAAACTTTCTGTCTTTATTCGTCTGAAAATGGATTTGTTTCATGTTTCTGAAAAATGTTTTTGCTTGGTATACAATTTTAAGTTGACTGTTATTTTCTCTCTGCACATCAAAGCTGCTGTTCACTAGCCTTTGGTTTCCATTTTGTGATGGTAAAGTCAGCTGCTAGACTACACCTCTGTCCTTTGAAGGCCTTTTGTCTCTGGGTACTTTTAAGATCTTCTTTTAATCTTTGGTGTTCCTCAGTTTTACTTTGATATAAGTGGGTGTATGCTTCTTTTTGTTTATTCCATTTGGAGTTCACTGGGCTTTCATGATCTGTGCATTGATTTCCATCTGAAAAATTTTCAGCCATCATTCTTCAAATATTGCCTCTACCCTATCCTCTCTCCTGTCTTTCTGGAACACTGGAATAGTGCATGCTAGACCTTTTCACTCTATATTTCACATCCCTTAACCGCTTTTCATTTTTGCTAACTTTGTTTCTCTGTGCTATAATCCAGATACTTTGTTCAGATGTATCTTTAAAATTGTACTAATTCTCTTGATCCACTGAGGTGTTTTGAACAGCTTTATTGAGGTGTAGTTAACTTTTATTACATTGTATATATTTAAAGTGTATAATTTAATAAATTTTGATATATGCATACACCTGTAAAACCAACAGCACAATCAACATAATGAACAGATCCATCATACCCCAAAGTTTCCACGTAAACCTTCCCCCCACCTCCTGGTTACACTGATTTGCTTTCTATCCCTATAGATTAGTTCGCACCTTCTAGAATTTTATAAAAGTGGAATAACACATTATATGCTCTTTTTTTCTGGCTTCTTTCACTCAGCATGATTATTTTGAGGTTTATTTATGTTGTCGTGGGTGTCAATAGTTCTTTTCTTTTTATTGCTGAGTCGTATTCTATTCAGGAGCCCTGTTCCTACAACCGTTAAGCGCTCAGCTGCTAACCAAAAGGTTGGTGGTTAGAACTCACCCAGCAGCTCCAGGAGAAAGACAAGAAACACAATGGGGCAGTTCTACTCTATTGCATGGGGTCGCTACGAGTCAAAAATTGCCTTGACAACACTATGATTTGTTTCTATAGTCACTTGTTGGTGCACATTTGGTTTGTTTCCAGTCTTGTGTGGGGTAAGCTTTATTTTCTCTTGGGTAAATATCTAGGAGTGAAGTGGCTGCTTGTATAGGATATGAATGACGAACTTTTTCAAGAAGTTGTCAAACAGTTTCCCAAAGTGGTTGCATCATTGGTTTCTGCCTTGATCTTCATTATTTCTCTTCTTCCCTTTGCTTTGAGTTTCATTTGCTCTTCTTTTTCTAGTTTGTTAAGGAAGATACTGAAGTCACTGACTTGAGACTCTTCTTCTTTTTTAACATGGGTATTCACTGCTGTAAACTTCCCACTAAGTATTGCTTCAGCCACATCCCACAAATTTAAATATGTAGTGTGTTCATAATCATTCAGTAAAAAATACTTTCTAATTTTTCTTTGACTATGGTTTATTTAGAAATCTGTTGTTAGTTTCCAAATATTTGTGGATATTTTAGATATCTTTCTGTTACTGGTTTCTAATTTAATTCCATTGTGCTCAGATCATTCTTTGTATGACTTGAATCTTCAAAAAATGTATTGAGACTTATGGTCTCAAACGTGGTCTATCTTGGCCAATTTTTCTTGTGCACTTGAAAAGAATGGGCATTCTGCTGTCGTTGGATACAGTGTTCTCTAAATGTTCATGTCATATTTCCCTGATTCTCTGCATGCCTGGTAATTTTTTATTGAATTCCAGATATTATGACTTTTACCTTTGGTACTAGGAATATTTGTGAGTTTTTTCCTATCTCATGGTTAAATTAGCTGGGGACAGTTTGACCCTTTTGAGTCTTACTTTGAATTGTTAGACAGGATCATAGCAGCATTTAGTTTTGAAATAATTTTTTCCCCACTATTGAGGCAAATCTTTCTTAGTATGTTACTCAATGCCCCATGAATTATGAGGTTTTCTACTCTGGCTTATGGAAACAGGAACTGTCTTTGCCCTGTATGATCTCTGGGGATTATTCCCTCCAATTCCCTCAGGTGGTTCTGGCCCCTAGCCTTGGGTAATTTCATTGCATGCATGTGATGGTCAGTTCTTAGCTGAAGACTCTAGGGAACTCTTTGCAGGTCTCCAGACTTCTCTTCCTGTGGTGTCTTCTACTTTCTGCTTCTTTGCTCCATGAAATCCATCCACTTGGGCCTCCACAGACTCCGAGCTGTGTGTCCCTAACTCAGGACACTGCTGGGTTCTGCCTGGGTTCCTCCTCTCAGAGTTTGACCTGGAAAATTTCTCCACTGGTAAGGAAGACAACTGTAAGGCTCACTTCATTCATTTTTCTTCTTTCATGGATCATTGTCCTTCATTGCTTGATGTCCAACGTCCTTAAAACCATTGTTCCAGACTTTTGTCCATCTCTTTAGTTGGGGAAGTGGTCAATAAATCTGGGTTTTGTTGCATCATTTTGGTCAGAAGAAGTCCCTGAACTATTTCAGTGGCATCTTAATTGGTTCCCTGCTTTCATTGTTCTACTGAGTTTCAAATTTAACTTGTTAAATGCATATTATAGTTTACCTCCATGAATTTCTATTTAATTATTTTTCCAATTTGCTCGGTCATTTTTATATCTATTGCTCTTTACTCTTATTTTCAATCTCTATTTTAAATACACTTAGTATTTTTAGTCTGATAATGCCAGTGTATGAAGCCTTTATATGTCTGATTCTGATTTATGTACTAGCTCTCACTTATTGCCATTTGTTTGTGTGTTTTGGGATTTTTGATTGTGAGCTCATATCTTTGGAACTTTGAGACCTGGGTTAGAGGTGGGTTTCTCTAGTGATGATTTGTATTTGCTTCTGCTAGATGCCTGACTTTAAATGAAATTTTTGGCTTTAGGTGTTTTTTAGGGTCACTCACGTAGTGTGAATTTAGTTGCAAACCCATGAAAAGGCCGTCTTATTGTTATGAAATTAGCAGGAGAGAATTTTCCCCCCTTTATCAGTGACAAGATTTGAGTAAAGAATTTTTTTCTTAATGTCTCCTCGTTGGGAGGCCAGATAGGTGTCTTTATTTCTAGTTCACTTGTATGTTGAGAGCATAACCCTCCGATAAAGTTTTCACTGGCTAATTTTTCATTTGTCTTGGAAGAAGTACAGTCAGAATGCTCCTTAGAAGCAAGGAGGTGAGACTTTGTCCCACTTACTTTGGACATGTTATCGGGAGGGACCAGTCCCTGGAGAAGGACAACATGCTTGGTAAAGTAGAGGGTCAGCGAAAGAGAAGAAGACCCTCAACTAGATGGATTGACACAGTGGCTGCAACAGGAGGCTCAACCATACCTACTATTGTGAGGAGGGTGACTGACTGGGCAACATTTCATTCTGTGACACCTAGGGTCGCTATGAGTCAGAACCGACTCAACAGCACCTAACAACAAAACAAACCTCTGAGGTCTCAGCTTTATGCAGGTATGGTGACTGGGTTTTGTACTTGACTCTCCACCTAGGGAAGGTTCTGAGCTTTGAGTCCAGTGCCCTGCACGCAACCAGACCATAAAAAGGGAGCTCAAGCTCACCTGATTTGTTAAATACCCTCAAGGTGAAATATCACGTCAATCCTTAGCTTACCTTTCTAGGTTTCTATTTTTACTTGGTTTTTGACTTTTAAATATTTCTTACTTTCTAAAGGAAACATCAACACATCTCAATATAAATTTTTAAAAATATTATGTTTTAGTCCACATTTTTAGTTGTTTTCAGTATAAGGGTGAGTATGTAGTAGTCTATCAGGGTATCTAGTTGACTGTACTGTTGGAAATGAAATTCTTATTTTTAAATCTTGTTTATGACTGTTTTGTCACTAAGAGTTATATATTTTGACAGTCACTTGTAGCTGTCTTTTTCTTTATAATTATTGCTTTTTAGTCTTGTCTAAGAAATCTCAGTCTCAATTTCCCAATGTCACAAATATACAAATATATTCTCTTATGTTTCTTCTTATATGGATATCTTTCTCTCTCTCTCTCTGTCTATCTGTCTGTCTATCTGTATATCTATATATGCAAGGTAGGGATTTATTTTTATTTTTGTCCATATAGAAAACCATGGTCCACAGACCAAATCTACCTTTTGACCTGTTTTTTATGTCCCTGTGAGCTAGGCATGGTTTTTACATTTTTTAAAGGTTATTAAAAAAAAGAAGGAGAAGAAGAAGAAGGATACGTGACAGAGATTGTATGTGGTCTGCAAACTCTAAATTATTAAATCCATTTTCCCCACTTACTTGCTATATTTTAACCTCCTGTTTATATTTGAGGGTTTTTTCAGGATCCTCCATTCTGGTCCCTTTGCCTCTGTTTTTTGCCACTCCAAATAGCACACTATAATGAAAATGGCCGTTTTCATTAAAGAAACTACCCGAGTCAAAGAAGGGGGAGTAGCAACTGTAGGGTACATTTTGTGAGTAGAAATGGAAAAACAGACAAAATTCATACTTGGATGGCTAATTGCCCTGACGTTATCCAGAGGTGCCGAGATTCAGAGAGCTCACAAATGAAGCTTCTAGTGTGCCTAAAGCGAATGCTGGACCATGGAATTGAGTTTTATTGATTAATTTGTAACTGTGTACAGAGCTGTATGAAGCATGAGACAGAGACTTGTTCTAGAACGTTTCCGACAAATAGAACAATGGAGAGTGAAGTCCCAAGTGAATCGAGATGAGTGAGGAGGAGATGGAAGTAGTGTGGGAGAAGGGCACCCTGTAACCCTACAAGATGCCTTAGTCACCAAAGGGCAAGCAGGGAGAAAAGCAACAGGGCCTGGAGAAGGCCACTCTATGAATAGGTAGTGGCTGTCCTTACAAAGCAGATGTTTATCTGTCTGAGGTGTGTGTCTGAGGCCATCAGAACACAATTTACTTATTCAGTGGGACAGCACAGTAATGAGAGTACAATCTCTGAAGTTAGATAAAAACATAGCCCTGTGGACAGGGCTCCTGGGTTTAAGTGGATCCCAGTACATGGGGCTCCTGATACTGTGGACCATGGTTTTCCATATGGAAAAAAATAGAAATAAAACCCTATCTTACGTATGTAGATACACAGATGGATAAGTAGGTAGGTAGGTAGACAGATAGATGACAGACAGATTAGATAGACAGAGATAGATACATAGAAAGGTAGGTCGATGGGTAGGTAAGTAGATAGGTAGGTAGGTAGATAGATAGGTACGTAGATAGAGAGATCCGTAGGTAGATAGTTAGATAGAGATGGGTGTCCATATAAGAAGAAACATATGACGCCTGGTACAAGAAGCTTCCAGTACACATGGCCCCTGGTACACATGAGGCATGGTATACATGGCCCTCGGTTCACATGGTCCTCAGTACACATGGACCCTGTTACAGTGGGCTCCCGGTACACGTGACACCCACTGCACATGGCTGACGGGCTTTGTCACGCTTGCCACAGTCCTGGAAGCTGTGACCACAGTTCCAGACTCCTGCTTAGTGAGATATGGGGGCTCTCCTACTCCTCACTCCACACCTTGTGCTTCTCCTGGCTTTGCTCTTCCCTGTGGGATGAAAAGGGGAAAGGAGAGAAATAATATGACAGACAACAAGCTTTCCCCTAGAAAGAGCTTGTGTGAGGTGGGCTCCATCTTCCCCACTCAGACGTGGCTCATAAAAGGGCAGTGGATGTGTGAGGGAGGGTGGGCAGGAGTAGGCCAGGTGGTCAACGGATTCCAGCATCATCAAGACATATGGCCCAAATCTCCTCCTGCCTCTTCTGTGAGCTTCGCTCAGAACCAAGTCAAAACCGATACCCTTGAGCTCATGACCTTGGCCACCAGCCTTCAGGCTCTCAGGTCTTTGTGCAAAGATACCTCTCCAGATAGCTCCTTCCGGCTGAAGCTAGCGTCGGGCAAACAGACAGACAGACAAAAAAAAAAAAAAAAATAATGCTGTCGAGCTGATTCCGACTCATAGCGACCCTACAGGACAGAGTAGAACTGCCCCACGGGGTTTCCTAGGCTGTAAATCTTTACAGGAGCAGACTGCCACATCTTTCTCCCATGGAGGGGCTGGTGGTTTGAACTATCGACCTTTTAGTTAACAGCTGAGTGCTTAACCACTGTTCCACCAGGGCTCCTAGCATGGGGTAAGAAGGCTTTTTTCTGATGGGTCTTCCATGAAGCCTATCAACAAATATATCGTGACGGTCTCACACAAGTGTCCATAATCTATAGAGAGAGCAAGGGAGAGCAGGAGGTGGATTTAAAATCTGAACCCTGAATGGAAGTCAATTAAAAAAAAATTAATTCACTATATAAAACCAAAAAACTAAACCTGTTGTTATTGAGTTGATTCTGACTCCCGGCCACCCTATGTGTGACAGAGTAGAACTATACTCCATAAGGTTTTCTTAGCTGTAATCTTTACAGAAGCAGATTGCCAGGCTTTTCGTTCATGGCACTGCTGGGTAGGATCGAACCGCCAACCTTTAGGTTAGTAGTTGAGCGTAAACCGTTTGCACCACCTGGGGACCCAAATCACTATCTAGGCCAGCTAAACACAGCGAATTAGATGTACATGCCTGGATAGATGTTAAAAACAACCCTGAGTAAATATAAAGTGAGGGAAAGATTGAGATCTGCAGTACGATGTCACAAATAAACACAGCCCTACATATTCATAAGGATGCATGCTATTTAAGGATGTTTATCAAACCCACTCGAGTGGGTGTCTCCAGGGCAAACAGAGGAATTGGAGTGGGAAGAGCAGAAGAAGGGGAAAATGACACTCAAATGGGGTGCCTCAGGGGAGGTTCCTTAGAGGCAGAGCCTGAGACAAGGATTGTGTACAAGAGACTCATGGAGGGAGGGCTCTTGGGAGGTGCATAAAGACGTGAGGGAGGCCGACCAGGGCAGGGAAGAATACAAGCAAAGATGTCAGGTCCACTGTGCAGACTCAGCCTGCTCCCACGGGGAGCTCTGAAGTGTGAACTGTCACATCCAGCTTGTCCTGCTCAAGGTCAAGGGGCTGAGCTGTGGCACCTGCAACATCAGTGATGGGGAAGAGCCCCTGGCGGGGGAGGGGGTGGTGGTGGTGTGCAAAGGCCCCTGTGCCTCTCCAACACCGTGACTCCATCAGCCAGGGATAATCTCGTAGAAGGGTGAGAAGGGGTGATGTGAGTCATTTTTGCCCACACCCCAGCCTGCCTAGGAAAGGTGGTCTGGACCGCCGCTGCACGGACTGGTGATGGGGGCAAGCTTACAAGCCCTGCCTGACCCTGGGGCTTAGCTCCCAGGGTGCTGCTGCCACCATACAGAGTGAGTTGGAAGCTCTCAAGGGAGAAAGAAGCAGATCCTGCCATGACTCAACAAAGCATTGCCTAGATGACAATGGTAAGGTCCATGGGCTCACCTTAGTGGGACTGGCCCAGCAGCCTCCTCTTTATCTGACTGAGTGGAGTCAGCCACTGTCCATTTCTGGAAGCAAAATCTCCCTGCAGCTCAGACTGTGCCAATCTCGACACCTGCAAGCGTGTGGCATAACCTGCTGACTTGAGGCAAAGGTGACTCACAGAGCAGAGAAGCAGAATTCTCTCCTGTTGTCCCACCTTGCCCCTTTGTCCCTGCACTTGGAAATCACACACTTCCCGGGCCCAGCAGGAGCCCCACTGGTGCAGGGGTTTGTGATTAGCAGCCCCGTCTCCCAAACCCTGGCTCAGATAGCTCTTTTGGAGCCTGTGGTCTTAACAAGCAGGGAACTAACAGCTCCTCTCCAGTAGAGGAGGCACCCTTGTGACTGGAGCCACTCCCAAACATTGTCACTGCCAGGAAAGACAGACCACCACATGGACGCTGCAATGTGCAGGGCTTATTTGAAATTCTGCAAGCGGCCCGGTGGTTAGGAACAGCGGCTCAGACAAATGGTCACGTAGGTATCTTCACCTGCTTCTTGCACTGGGTGGCTCAGAAGAGCTTCATGGTAGCAGAGTTCTCAGAAACAGAGGCTTGTAAGGGGAGGGGGTCTGTTGCTATGCCATGCCATGGAAGCAATGCAGAGATCTTGGGCCTCTGATGGCAGCCTCTATCAAAATGGTACCAACCACTCGATTTCAAGTCCAGTTCCCACCCGGCTGCACATTCTGGGTGTTTTAGGGCATGTTGCAGCTGCTGTGCATCTCAGTACTTTCACCTGCAAAATGGGGGCGCTAGACCAGATCATGGGTTTGTGCACATGCAGTGCTGGGCTGCTCACTGAAAGACTGGCAGTTCAAACCCACCAGCAGCTCATCGGGAGAAAGACCTGGTGATCTGCTCCTGTAAAGATTACAACCTAGAAAACTCTATGGGGCAGTTCTATTCCATCACATGTGGTCGCTATGAGTTGAAATCAACTCCCAATGACACCCAACAATAACAACATCAATAAAATACTTGGCGCATGCCCCCTAATACATGCATATTTGTTCATTTAGAAATCATACGTATGTTCTTCTTTTTTTAAAATAATATTTTATTGTGTTTTCAGTGAAAGTTTACACAGCAAATAAGGTTCCCATTTGACAGTTTCAACACAAATTGTTCAGTGACGTTAGTTACATTTTTCACAATGTGTAAACATTCTCTTTATTTATGTTCTGGTTGTTCCATTTCCAGTACTCCTTGCCCCTTTATCGCCTCATCTTTGCTTTAGAGTAATTGTTGACCTTTTGGTTTAATATGTTGTTGTTGTTAGGTGCCATCAAGTTGGTTCCCACTCATAGTGACCCAGTGTACAACAGAACGAAATACTACCCAGTCCTGCGCCATCCTGACAATCGTTGTTATGCTTGAGCCCATTGTTGCAGCCACTGTGTCAATCCACCTTGTTGAAGGTCTTCCTCTTTTTTGATGACCCTCTACTTTACCAAGCATGATGTCCTTCTCCAGGGACTGGTCCCTCCTGATAACTTGTCTAAAGTATGTGAGATGAAGTCTTTCCAACCTTGCTTCTAAGGAGCATTCTGGCTGTACTTCTTCCAAGACAGATTTGTTCATTCTTCTGGCAGTCCATGGTATATTCAATATTCTTCATCAACACCATAATTCAAAAGCATCAGTTCTTTGATCTTCTTTATTTATTGTTCAGCTTTTGCATGCATAGGAGGAGATTGAAAAGACCAAGGCTTGGGTCAGGTGTATCTTAGTCCTTAAAGTGACATCTTTTTTTTTTTTTTCCACTTTAAAGAGGTCTTTTGCAGCAGATTTGCCCAATGCAATGCATCATTTTATTTCTTGACTGCTGCTTCCATGGGTGTTGATTATGGATCCAAGTAAAATGAAATCCTTGACAGCTTCAATCTTTTCTCCGTTTATCATGAAGCTGCTTATTGGTCCAGTTGTGAGGATTTTTGTTTTCTTTATGTTGAGGTGTAGTCCATACTGAAGGCTGTGGGCTTTGATCTTCATCAGTAAGTGCTTCAAGTCTTCTTTGCTTTTAGGAAGCAATGTTGTGTCATCTGCATATTGCCAAGTTGTTAATGTGTCTTCCTCCAATCCTGATACCCCATTCGTTTTCATATAGTCCAGCTTCTTGGATTATTTGCCAGCATACAGGCTGAATAATTACGGTGAAAGGATACAACCCTGATGCACACCTTTCCTGATTTTAGACCACGCAGCATCCCCTTGTCCTGTTTGAATGACTGCTTCTTTGTTTATGTACAGGTTTCTCATTATGGTTTTTTACTGGAGCACTGTACTCATGGGTGATATTCTTTATTCTGTGTGCCAATCTGTTATTTCACTAAAACCTGACCTCAGGGGCTAGTTTCAGTTCAAGGTTTAAAGAGTATCTCAGGGCAATAGATCTCAGGGAGTCCTTTAGTCTCAACTGGGCCAGTAAGTCTGGATTTTTAAGAATTTGAGTTCTGTTCTGTGTTTTTATCCCACTGTGTCAGGGTCCATCTATTGTGGCCCTGATCAGAATGGGTGGGAGTGGAAGCTGGGCACCATCTAGTTCTTCTGGTCTCCCTATGTATGTTCTACTCTGCTAATATTTTGTGTACGTTATAAAGTGCATATCACCACAGAAATAAGAAAGTCTAGATGAAACATAAATGGAAGTTGTAATATTTTTCTTTTTCCACCCTTTCTTGTCTTCCCCCTGGGGTGTGACGTCTCCACTTTGGAGACGATGAGGCCAGATGATTCGGAGGGCTCATCCAGGTGGAACTTGTGATGCTCACTTTTTGAAGAAGTTCCTCGAGGCCTGTGCTGTCCAGTCCGGTCACTGCTAGCCACATGTGACTATTTAAATTAATTAAAATTAAATACAATTCAAAGCTCAGTTTCTCAGACATGGTAACTCTATTTCAAGTGCCCAGTACCATATGGCTAGTGACTGCTGTGCTGGACATGGAGAGCATAGGGCATCTCCATCACTTAGAAAGTTCTAATGGACAGTCTGTTTATTAAGTCACCAAGACTATGTAGTTCAGTATTCAATTAAAGCAACTATCATTTATTAAGGAGCCCTTGGGTGGTGCACAGGGTGAATGCACTCAGCTGCTAACCAAATGTTGGAGGTTCAAGTCCAACCAGAGTCTCCTCAGAAGAAAGACCTGGTGATCTACGTCTGAAATCTCAGCCATTGGAGACCCTATGGAGCTTAGTTTTACTCTGACACACATGGGGTTGTCATGAGTCAGAATCAACTTGATGGCAAGTGGAACTGGATCATTTACTAAACACCTAGTATGTGCTAAGCACACAACAACAGCATGTGCTAAGCAGTGTGGGAAGTATTTTATAAGCACTAGCTCATTTAGTCCCTATGAGAAGCTCATGAGTTGGTCCTGTTAATATCTCCCCATGTCATAGTGGGGGTTGCTGCCTGAGGGGATAAGTAATTTCCTGGAGTCGCCCAGCTAGTTAGAGGTTGAGCTCCGAGTTCTCGTCTGAGGGTTGCGTCATCTGAGCATCACCTCTTCAGGTTTTTGCAGGTCTTAGCTCCTGGCTCGTCCTTTCGGGCTGCTGACCACATGTGTACTTCTCTGCCCGCAGGTACAAAGGGGCGTTCTTGCAGAGCCGTGCTCCGCTGAGAGTCAGCAGACTGTGCAAACCACACTGGGTGCTGAGAGGAGGCTGCCAGCCTCATCCACTCGAGGGCCGGGACTCATGCAAAGCCCTCCAGCCAGCTTCTTCAGAAACAGCAGGTAACACTCCTGTTGGAGGCCCCCTGTTAGCCCAAACTGGGCACGCCCAGGACCAGGCTTGCCTGGCGCTGGGATGCAGGGTGAGCAGGAACCCGCCATCCTTGCCTTCAGGAGCTCAAAGCCCAGCCAGGGGACTGGTGTGTGATGCTAATGGTAAAGGTCACCATCAACCTGACCCTGAGATAGCGGAGAAGGTGCCGGGCGAGAATATGGAGAAACCAAGGTTTAAATCCAGCCCATAACATCCTCAGCACTGGCTGCGTGTGCCAGCCTCTGTACTCGGCACAGATCACCCCCCATAAACCAAACCAGTTACTGGTGACCCCATGTGTGTCAGAGTAGAACTGGGTTTCAAAGGGTTTTCAATGGCTGATTTTTCAGAAGTAGCTTGCCAGGGCTTTCTTCTGAAGCTCTTCTAGGTGGACTTGATCCACCATCCTTTTGGTTAGCAGCCAAAAGCTTAAACATTTGCACCACCCAAGGACATCACAGATTGACCCCAGGACTTAGAAGAATATGAGTGAGAGCCCCTGGTGCCTCTGCCTTCACCCATCTCTACGAAGGAAGTCTACTCGGCTCTTTCCATAGGCCACTGTGAGATGGAGTGGGCTGGTGGATGCACAGACAGCTTGAGGGTCAGAGTGAGGCAGGAATAGGAGTGTTATATGCTGAGAGCCACAAAGTACACTGCTCACATGCAGAGTGGTAAGAAGCATAGTTTTCATCAAGCTCGGAGAGAAATTGAGGGTAAACTAATGGACATGGCTTCCTGGAGGAGGGGCTATTTGAAGTTGCCATCACTGGGCAGCTAGGGCAATGCTTAACTTATGGGTACTTCAAATTCCCCTCTGTCTCTGCCCTCTAGCAGTACTGAGCCCAGCCTCAGCCTTGCTTTCAAGGTGCTGATGGGAAAATGGGAACCATCTCTGAAAGGGCCATGGCCTCATCCAGCCAGCAGTGACTGAATGACCAACCTTCTGTGGCTGACTGTTATCTGTTTGGCTCAAGGGCTGACCCTGGGCTCCGTCTGCTGTCTAAGGTTTCGGTCCTTGGGGACAGTTTGCAAGGACACCTCTGCCTCCACCTTTGTGAAGCTCCAGTGCCCCCTGCAGGCAGATGGTGCTTTTGTGCTGCCCCCATCCCCAGCCCCCAACGCCCTCCCCAGTGGGGAGGGACAAGGTCTAGTCCATGTGAGAATGCAAATCAAGGAAGGTGTCTTCTCTTACCGTTGATGGCCAGTTGTGGAATGAAAATCGTTTTCTTTGTTGAAGAACTTCAAGGATCAAAGTCCATTGGGAGAGGCTGGGAGGTGGTAGGGTAGGGATAGGTGGAAGTAGGTTCAGGGAACCAGCTTTGTGCTTCCTTCGTTTCTGTGGCTCTCATCCTCACCGCCACTGTCTTGTCCTTCTCAAGTAGATACGGCCAATGGAATTGACCATTGGAGTGTACATGGGTAACACCCCTCATGGAAGGCCTCTCTGGGATCAATTTTGGTCTGTATCCTCAGGACAAGAGAGAGCTCTCCCCCATGCACAGAGCAGAGGATACCACGAGACTCCCCTCCTCTGCCATGGGGACCTCCCTGTGATAACTGCAGGTGGGCTTTATGTCACATCTGTGCCCTCCAGACCCTTCACAATACCGCTCTCACTCCTTGAGAACTTCTCCAGCTCCCAGCCCACCCTTGGGAATCCAGGTCCAGCCTGAGGCCCTCAGATGTTCAAGACCTGGCTCAGGGCACCCATAAGGCAAAGAGTTGTGGTGCTGTGATTTCTGGAGGCACAAGGACTCTTCATTTGGAGTAGAGTGGGCCCCTGAAAGAATTATGATACTGGTGGTGGGTTCCTCATTCCTTGTTTCCATGGACCTGCTCCAGCATTGCCCCCATTAAATCCTGTTCTTGAATTTCCATTCATGTTGGGATGTCAGTGACCCATAATAGCTCCAATGGGACTCCTTCTGAGGCACTGGCAGAGAGTTGATAGCCACCACTATCTAGGGACAGGAGGCTCCCCTTGGTCATTGGTGGAACCCAACAGAACCAACCAGAACTCTGCCAATCTCTGATGTGGTGAACAACAAGTGAAATTGTGCACTACAGATCAGTAAATAAGCACAAGTAAACCCGTGTGTACTTTGCTTATTGGGTGATCAGTCTCTGGCCCCATGCAAAGACCAAGAGGGCTACTGTGTACGGCCAGTGCTCTGCAAACTCCAAGGCAGACAAGGCATGCCAATTGTTATTATCTACTCAGCACCACAACAACAGGCATAAGGAAGAGGAACTTAGGAGAACAGCATGTAGCTTCAAAACTAGGCAGGAGTGTTGGGTAGGAGACCCATTAGCATACCTTTGGAAAGAGGGCCCAGTGGCAGACCAGACAGTGGACAGGGCCTCTGTGTATGGCTATGTGGATCGTGCCAATGTGAAATCCAACCGTGTCCAGCTTGTCAAGCCTGGCAACACTGGCCATGGGCTGAGTTAGCACATAGCAAGGACACCTGCTCCTCTCTCTGCCTCTCTGAAGGGGTACCTTTCATACTTCCTCCAACAAAAGTGGGTGCCCCTTGTACTTGCACGTGTACTTCATGTATCCACTGTGACCTGGGGACCCCAGTGGGGCAGAGACCTGTTGGAAAGCCTCTGATCTTTCATTGCCTTTTTCACTCTGTCTTAGTTCTCTTGTGCAACTATAAAGAAACACCACAAGTTGGTGGAGTTAACAAACAGAAATTTATTTTCTTACAGTTTAGGAGGCTAGAAGTCTGAATTCAGGGCACTGGCTCTAGGGGAAGGCTTTCTCTCTCTGTTGGCCCTGGGGGAAGATCCTCGTCTCTTTCAGCTGCTGTTTCTTGGTTCCTTGGAGGTCTCATGTGGCGTGGCATCTGTCTTCCCCCACTGGGGTTTGCTTGTTGGGTTGCTTGCTCAGTCTGCTCTTTTATATCTCGAAAGGGATTAACTTAATACACACCCTTTGCTAATCCTGCCTCATTAGCATAACAAAGAAAGCCCATTCACAAACGGGATTATAACCACAGGTATAAGGGTTAGGATTTACAACACATGTTTTAGCGGGACACAGTTCAACTCATAACACACCCCTTCTTTCCTTTAGAGGAGCCCCTGGGTGGTGCAAACAGTTAATGTGCTTGGCTGCAAACCAAAAGTTGGAGGTTTGAGTCTACCCAGAGGTGCCTCAGAAGAAAGGACTGGTGATCTACTTCTGGAAAATCAGCCACTGAAAACCCCAGGGGGCACAGTTCTACTCTGACACACAATGGGGTTACCATGAGTCGGAATCGACTCCACGGCAACTGGTTGCCTTCAGAAGCTTTTCTCAGCTTCAGGGCAGGGCCTCACTCCCACCTACATGGACTAACAGAGAACCTCCAGAGATCTCGAGGCTCCCTCGATTTTGGGGAAATCCCACTTGTAGTCCCCCCAAATCCCAAGAGCAAATGAAGGGTTCCAAAGAATGGAGAACAGAACCAGAGCCAAAGAGAAAAAAAAAAAAAAAAAATCAGAGACAAAAACTGCAAGTGGAGCTAAGAAGGAAGAGGCCATCCGCAGCCCAGCTTCCTGCTGGGAACATAGCCCACCATGTCGGTACTAACGCCCGGGCAACAGCCCCCGTGGTGACGAGGGCCTGTGCTTTCATTTTTATTATTTGCGCAGCAAGCTGAGCCAGCAGCGTGGGTCACTGGTGCCCATTTTCAAAGGGCTCCCTCCCTAGCAATAAGGAAAAACGTGGTGGGTGTCCACGGAGGGGCAGGTGTGAGGCTGCAGGGTGTGGCTAAGCATTGGCCCAGGAAATATTAATCACTGGCCCTTCTTTATTGATGTGTCCGGGCGAGGACAGGGAAGGCTGTTTGGGTAAACTCTCGAGCCTGGGGTCGATCGTGATGGACGCCATCAAGTTTGAGGGGGGAAGAGTGCATGAAAACAAACGCTGCCTGGAAATCAAAGGGGAGCAGGGGTTTTATCGTCACCACTTGCCAATATCAGTATTTCACCGCCAAGTGACAGGCACTCCGAGGACGCTGGGCGTTTGAAGACAAAGTGCTGTGACTTCAAAGGGACTTAAAGATGGGCTCTGGCCTTCCATCATTTACAAACAACTTTCTTCTGTCTCCTTTGACCTGGCAGGTCTTAGATGGAGAGATCAGAGCTGGCTCTGCATTGAGGGAGCTGACCTCCTCGTGCGTGTGGTGGGGGGTGGGGGCGTGGGGGGTGGGGGGTGTGTGTGTGGGTGGGCACGCGCGTGTGTGCAGGCGTGCCTGTGAGTGCATGCAAGTGTGTGAGCATTGATTGGGGAGGACCTGTTTCCCATGGCAGGACAAAGATGGGGTGATCTGTTCTGGGCGATCTGAGGGGCTGTAACTAGGGGGAATTGATGGAATCCAACAAAGAAATTGAGATTGACCCTTGGGGAATTTCTCAGTTAAAAGGTAGGAAAAACCCTTGACCTTGCCCCTTATAGGCCCAGTAGAATCAGTAAAACACTTAAGAATACGTAATCAGGAATGCTTATGTTCAGGGGCCAAAATAAGATATTATAGCGGAACTCCTTGTCCTCTTTATTTTTGGAGACACTTCCTGTCAATAATTTATGAGGATGAGAGAGAGAGAGTGTTTTTTAAAAAAATATTTTTAAAGGATGCTTAATTTCCCTCTCCTTTAAGCTATTCCAATCGCTTGGTACTAATCATTCGAATTAACAGATGGCTTGGCAGTGAAGCCATACGCAAGCAGAAGGCCAGAGGAGTTATGAAGGATAAAGACCTAATTTATAAGATTCTACATTGATTGGAGTCTTGGAGATTCTACTGAGAAATAATTTTTTTTCCCCTAAATCTAAATCCAATGGTCCCTCCCCTCCAAGTTTCCAGCAAGTGTGTGTGGGAAGCTGGAAGTTTCTTTGTAGATATCAAACAGAGTGGTGGGTTTACCAGACACCCCAGGAGCCCTAGTGGTGCAGTGGTTAAAGTGCTTGGCTGCTAACAGGAAGGTTGAAGTTCAAACTCAGAAGCCAAGGGAGAAGAAGGATATGGCAGTCTGCTTCTATAAAGATTTACAGGCTTGGAAACCCTACGGGGCAGTTCTACTCTGTCCTGTAGGGTCGTTGCTATGAGTGAGATTTTAATACACACATACATTAAAAAAAATATACACAAATCATTGTAGACCAGGTCATAGCCTGCTCTACAGCAGTGTTCTGAACAGTAAATCTTCAAATTGAACATCTGGGAATGAACATCTGAGAATGATAACATCAGCAAATTACGTGCGGCAACATTATATATAGTACATATTACTAACGATAAGATGTACCAAAAAAAAAAAAAAAAAAAAGGAGTCATAAGTGCTCCTGTTCATCGTAACTGGAATCTGTCCTAAATTGAGGGCTGCCTGTAATTCACTTTTATGGGATCATCCCTCTTCATTCTTAATGATCCTCTAATGTCACCACTATGTCATCTAACGTCATCTAATGTCTTTGGGTGGTGCAGGTGGTTAACATGCCCAGCCGCTAACTGAAAAGTCGAGGTCCAAGTTCACCCAGAGGTACCGCAGAAGAAAGGCCTGGTGATCTGCTCCCGAAAACTCAGCCTTTGAAAACCCTATGGAGCATAGTTCTACTCTGACGCTCATGGGGTCACCATGAGTCAGAATGGACTTGATGGCAACCGGTTACATTTATTTAGTTACTTTATGTTGCCACCACTTTGTAGATGAAAGTCTGGGGAGATAAACATACAGCAACTTGGAGTCTGAGGATGTCCAATGCAAAGTCTTTTGACCCGGGACCTTCTCTTACACAGCCGTGGGACGGTTCCTAAACTGGGAATTTATCTCCAAAGCCAGCCCTTAAGGCAAAAATTACTTATAGTCAAAATTACCTTTGAAAATCGCCTCTGGTCAAAATTATCTTGGAAAATCAGTCGCAGAGGTAAAACTTGTTTATGCAATTCTGAACCTAAGTTCTCATGCACAACATGTTTGAGGACCACTGGCGTAAAAGAAGGAAAGACAAAAGACCATCCACCCCTGCTGCCTTTCAGAAAAAGAACAAACTCTGTCTGGAAAAAGAGTGTGAGCAGAATCCTCACCTGTCCCTGCTCTTCCGCAAGGTTCACTGCCATTTGGTTTAGCTCTAAGCCCCAAAAATGTTAGGACATCTTAATGGATTGGTTTGTTGGTGAGGATTAAGCAAGAAAACGGAGTTGCGCTTCCAGGGGCGGGCTTTGCCTCCAAAATCAAGGCGTAGATTAAATGCATGTGTGACAGGACTCTGCTGCAGTGGTTTCCCACCTCTCCCGGACACCTCTGTCTTTCTAGGGATCAGCTGAGGAATCCGGAGTCTGTTCTCTGCTGGCCAGTTGTTGCAAACCGCACTTGAGTCAGCGGGTTCCCCCAAAGTCCATCCCTTGTGGCTTCAGGGAAAGGTTCATCCCCAAGTCTTGTCTAGAAGATGTTTTTTCCACTGCTCCCTTCCCAACTTTGGGTCTCTCTTTAGAAGCTGGATGTATGGGTTGTTTTTCCATTAGAGCAATTGAAAAGCCCACACGTCTACCCAGAGTGGGAAATGCTACCTGAGCACACGCGGCAGACACGTCTCTTTTGTTGTGGTCACACAATTCCCTACCCATTTCTGCGATAAGGTCGCCGCTCTGAAATGAATCCTTCTCTTTGCAGAACGCGGGGCGCAGCGGGGGTGAATGCAATACCATTGAATTTTGTTTGTACTTGGAGTGGGACGGTCCATTCTCTGGGAGCATAAAACCCATCAGCATACAGCCTTCCTCCCTCTCGCCTAGTATCACAGTTATTGACCTCTGCAAAAAGAGTCTCATAATTAAATTTGCCCTGTTTTTGTGCTTATGTGCACCTCTCTTTCTCTCTAGCTGATGACAGATCAGCTTTTATGTTTATTTATTTATTTTTAGTATTGAAATCTCTTGTGTTGGAAGGACCTGTTCCATTAACGGGGACCTATTCCATTAACGGAGACCTATTCTGTTTACGCCAACGCTAGAATAAATTTAAAAATGTCTCGCGGTATAAAGAGTGCTCTTAGATATTTCTATAGAAACGTGTGTTCTGTGGTGCTGGATGGAGACCGTTGATGTAGCTGAGGTTAATTATCTGGGCTCTTGCTGGGTACATTGGAAGCTGTGGGCTTCTGCCTGTTCACAGACTAAAACTGGACCACCGAGGGGCGTGTGCGTGGCCCTGTGCCCAGCAGATACAGGCGAAGTCCTGTTGATGGAAGGAGGTGTTGTATCGACGATAAGAACACCACCAAGTTGACAGTTTTGCGATTTCCTGAGGTTGGCATGGTTTATGACTGTGAACAAGGGGAAAGTTCATGGCTGTGCTTGCAAAGTGAGATTTTAGAAAACACAATAACTAAACTCAGATGGTACCTCTGCTCTAGGGATCTGTCACATGTAATCCCCTCGACAAACATGTGAGGAGTGGCCTTATCCTCACTTTGCAGAAGGAGAAACTGAGGCTCAGAGAGGCATTCTGTGAGTCTCCATGCCACCCCCATGACACATTCGGTGGTCGGCAGGGCTTCCTTGACCCAAATCACTCACGTGTCACCTTCAGAAATCTCCTTCCGTCTGCAGGTCACCTGTGTGCTTACTCACTCATGTTTTCCTTTTAACTTGCTTACTAAAAACTGAAAACATTTATTTTAACAAGAAACTGTTGATCGCTACCGAAAATGGAAAGCTAACGCCAGGTGTCATTAAGAGAATGTTGCAAAAATAAATACACTGTAAACAAAGCCTGTTAATAAATAAATTCTAGCTAGAGACGGCTGTTGGCAGAAGGCCATGAGTCTCAGGCATATTCATCTGCTCAGAAGAGATCTGGAAGTGGTGGTGGTGGTGGTTGGAGTTGGCCCCTGGCTCATGGTGACCCCACGCACAACAGAACGAAGTGCTGCCCGGTCTTGTACCATCTTCACGGAGCATGTTGGACCATTGTAATCCATGGGGTTTTTTCCCTGTTTTAAAATTTTTTATCGTAATACACACACAACAAATACACTATTGCATCAGTGTCTACATGTACACGCCGGTGATGATCGCGTTCTTCAAGGTGTACAACCATTTTCACTCTTTTCCCAGTGATCTCACCACCATTAACGTACATTCAATGCAACCTAAGCAAAAACCCCCTTTTCCCTCCTCCCTCCTGCCCCTGGTAACCACGAATTGCTTTTGGCTTCTATATATTTGCCTATTTCATGTAAGTGAGATCATACAGTTTGTCCTTTATGTGTGACTTCTTTCACGCAGCATAATGTTCTGAAGGTTCATCCATGTTGTGGCATGCGTTAGGACTTCATTCCTCTTTATGGCTGAGGAATACCCCGTTGCATGGATAGACCAAATTTTGCTTATCCATTCGTTAGTTGTCGGAATCTATGGGGTTTTCATTGGTTGACTTTCACAAGTACATCACCAGATATTTCTTCCTAGTTCATCTTAGTCTGGAAGCTCTGCTGAAACCTGTTCAGCATCATAACAACACACAAGCCTCCATAGACAGATGGGTGGTGGCTGCGCATGAGGTGCCTTGGCCGTGAATTGAACCAGGTCTCCCACATGGAAGGTGAGAATTCTGCCAGTGAACCATGTCTACCCTCTTGGAAGTGTTAGGGAGGTGTTAAAGACGAATTGGCACCAAGATGAGACTTTCTTCTTTCCTTAATCAGAAGGACTCAAAGAGAACAGAGAAGAGCTTTCTTACGGTGTAACTCAGCTTGATTTAACTCTGTGTTTGTGAATCTCCTAAAATCATCTCCCACTGGGTGCTCAAGCTCCTCCCTGGAGCCCTCCCCACTTTTTTTTCTTTTTCTGTCGTTAGGATTTCTGCTGGCTTGTATTTTCTTATCTAGTATTTCCTCAACCTGTGTAAGGTCTTGGCCTATTTAAACTCTACACTCAATAGAGTTGGCTGTTGAGCTATAGAATGGCCTTCTAGAAAGATCTACTTTGATAAGCCCTCCCTTCTCTGCCTTGCTGAGGGGGAAGTCTGCTAGAAGCTTCTGGAAGCAGCCTCAAACTCTGCATTCCTAAAACTGAGATGTTGATGCCCAGCCTGCTGACAGCGTACCATCTGCAGTAGGGGGGACTGAGAGGTAACCACTGTGGCTGGGACACAGCGAGGGGAGGGAGCCCAGGAAAGGGGGGAGCTTCAGGTGAGGCCGAAGGCGCGGGGCACACCTGCTGCCTTCGCAGGCCCTGGCAAGGGGGGAGCTTGATCTTTCTCCTGTTAGACTGGGGAGCCATTGAAGGCTTTGGGTGGAGGGGAGGAGAACAGGGGATGGGTCAGACAGAGTGGATGCGAGGGACCATTGAGAGGCTGCTGACACAAACCAAGCACAGCAGTCTGAAAAAGAACTTGGAAACAGGGATGCTGCACCTAAACCAAAAAACCCATTGGTGTCGAGTCAATTCCGACTCACAGTGACCCTATAGGACAGAGTAGAACTGCCCTATAGGGCTTCCAAGGCTGTCTTGGAAGAAGTACAGCCAGAATGCCTTAGAAGCAACGATGGTAAGATGTCATCTCACATAGTTTGGACATGTTATCAGGAGAGACCAGTTGCTGGAGAAGGACATCATGCTTGGTAAAGTAGAGGGTCAGCCAAAAAGAGGAAGACCCTCAATGAGATGGATTGCCACAGTGGCTGCAAAAATGGGCTAAAGTATAGCAGTGTTGTGAGGATGACGCAGGACCGGGCAGTGTTTTGCTCTGTTGTACACAGGGTCACTATGGTTTGGAACCAACCCATGAGTTGGAACCGACTCAACGGCACCTGACAACAAGCAAATCTTTATGGAAGCAGACTGCCACATCTTTCTCCCTCTGAGCAACCGGTGGGTTCGAACCACCTACCTTTCGGTTAGCAGCCAAGGGCTTAACCGCTGTGCCACCAGGGCTCCTATGCTGCACCAAGAGGAAGAGAAAAGCTAAGGAATCATTTTTAACTGCATGTGCGTGCATGATGCTTTGTTTTAGGAAATGCAGACGTGGTAGATAAGGATAATGTTCACTTCAGCCACCCTCTAGATTAGTCTTCTAGGACTGCTGTGAGTAAACACCACAAACTGGGTGGCTTATAAGAGCAGATATTTCTCGTCTCAGAGTTCTGGAGGCCAGCATTCTGAATTCAGGGTGTCTGCGCAAGCACTTTTTCTCTAAAGGCTTTATGCGAGGACCTTCTCTCAGCTTTCTTTGCTTCTGGTGGCCCAAGGCGTTCCCCTGGATCGCAGCTGCAGCATAATTCCACCCTCACGCGGTGTCTTCCCTCTGTCTGTCCGTATCTCTTCTCTCTTATGAGGACACTCTTTCATCAGGACCCACCCCACCCTGGTATGACCTCATGTTAACCTAACTGATAACATCTTCAAAGACCCTATTTCCCAACAAGGTCTCCAAAGCCGGGGTTAGAACTTGGACACATCTTCCTAAGGGATATAATTCAATTCATAACATCCTCATTCCAGTACCCTCCTCAGATAAAGCTGCGGCTTGGAGTTTGCAGTGAATCTGCCAGATCTTTATCCCCACATTTATAGATATTTACGTATGTGTCGAAAGCCTAAGGAGCACCGGTGGTGCAGTGGTTAAGCACTCGGCTGCTAACCAAAAGGTCGGAGGTTCAAACCTACCAGACGCTCCACGGGAGAAAGATGTGGCAGTCTGCCTCCATAAAGATTGCAGCCTTGGAAACCCTGTGGGACAGTTCTACTCTGTCCTATAGGGTCACTGTGAGTCCGAGTCAGCTTGATGCCAACAGATAGAAAACATACACATGTGTGTGTATGAGTACATAAGCGTGTGTGCACATGTGTGTAATATAAGGGCACCACCCTGCATAGCTCATTGGGCAACTTGTTTTTTTTTCACCCAGCAGTGTTTTTTATAGCTCCACCCTGTTGGAGCCCTAATGGGTGATGGTTAAGAGCTCAGCTGCTAACCAAAAGGTTGGCCGTTTGAATCCACCAGCCACTCCTTGGAAACACTATGGGACAGTTCTATTTTGTCCTATAGGGTAGCTGAGTCGGAAGTGACTCGACTGCACATAATAACAACAACCACCCTGTTAATACGTATAGATCTATCTCATTCTTGTGATCAGGGACAGAGGCCCTTTGGGTGGAAATACTCTGTGTAGCCATTTTCTTATTAATGGATAATTTGGTCATCTCCAATCTTCACTAGTTCCAGATGTGCCTTGAGCCCACTTTCACATCTCCTTGGCCCAAACACAAAGGCTCCTCTAGAGCGGATCCCAAGAAGAGGAATCGTTGGGGTTTTGCACGTCACGTTGCAAATTTAATAGATATTTCCAAATTGCTCCCCAACTTATACTCCTACCAGAAGCATAGTACCTCTCCTTTCCTTGATACACCAAACTTTTTTTTTAACCTCTAAGATGGGTGAAAAATGCTACCTTTCATGCCTGCAAACAGGGAGGTTTGTCCACCCCACCTTGCCTCCTACTGGGGGGCCAGCTGCCCATTCTGTCCATGTGTGGAGCTGGAGTTATCCCATGGAAAAAAGGACAAGGAGGGACCGTGAGACCGTTTTCGTAAATCGCAGAGAAGTGACTTTCTCTTGGCCAGACTTTAAGTGCACTGGGTCCAGTTTGATGTTCTTTCAAATGTTAATAGATTTGTTCCTTCACCGAGGCACTGTGTCTCAGCCTGCTCTGAGAGGGACCTACCACTGTAGGTGACATGAAGCCATGCAGGACTTCCTCTTCACCTTGCCAATTCCTTAGACCCGGTTAGAGATTTGCAAAACAGAGTAATTGATTTGCAGGCTGCCGGGCCCTGAATATTACTCACAGCAGCTCAGGCTACTGGGGAGTAAACGGTGATGGTGGAGGCTTTAGTCAGACTGTTAACAGACTCTTCGTTCCTCATTACAAAATCAAGTCCAGGAGGGGATTCTCTCAGCCTTCTCTGGCTTGGTGGGGGGTTTGGGGGCCAGAGCTCAGACTCAGGGGGACGAAAGGAGAAGGCTTACCGAGATGTGCTTGCCAGCAGGAAAGCCATGTTTCTTTTCACCAGCTTTGATTATTCCCCAACAACACCCTGGTTATCTTATTTTGAAATGTTGTCACTGGAGGTGGGAATTTAAACTCTGCATGCCTGCATTAGGAAGATGTCTTTTGGTTATGAGGAAGAGTAACTCAATTCAATTCAACTTAGGCAAAAAAAGAGATTGAATATCTCCTGTGACAGAGAGAGTGGCTTCGGACTCGGGGCTGGATCCGGAGGTTCTGATGGCATCATAGAGATTGAGTTTCTCTCCCTCTCTTTCTTTCTCCTTTTTTTTGAAAAAAAAAATAACCTTTTATTGTGTTTTCAGTGATGGTGGTTACATTCTTCACAGTTCCTGAATGTTCTCATTATTTCCGTCCTGGTTGTTCTGTTTTGGCCCCTTTTTCTTCGGGGTCACCGTCCCTGGGGCTTCTGCTGCTGGTCCTGTCTCTCCAAGCCTACGTAGGCCTGACCACTTTTCATAACCCAAGTGCCCACATGCAGCCTCACCGGTTTGGGTCCTGTGCCTGTCCTTGAGCCATTACTGGCGTGAGTCGATGGACTGGTCCTGGCTCAGGCACCTGGAAGGGGTGGGTTGGGAATGATTTGCTTTTGGGGAACCGTCTCTCCTACAGTGATTAAGAGTGAGGGGAGGTGGTTTCCCAAGAGAAAAAGGGGCATGGGTGCCAGGCAGACAGCTACGACAATGCCCACGCCATAGCTGTGCAAACATGGGGCAGCCCTCTCTCCATCCTGGTCAACACAACTGGGCATGCATTTCTGAACAGCTGGCCCTGGAAGGTGCAGGAGAGAAGCCTGCATGAACCCTTGCCTGCAGGTGACCCCAGACCTCTTTGTGGGCTAGACAGCACCCACACAGGCTGAGGTTCTCCTGCGTCTCCGAGACCGGTTCTGCTCGGCTGTGCGTGGGAGCCGGAAGGGGGTAAAAGCGCATATGACAGGGCCTTTGTCCTTACAGAGAGCACGGTCGGGCGGGGGAGCAGCTCAGGCTGGTAAACAAGTCATCATAAATGCAGTGCGACGCGGGGAGCTAGCTGATATGATTATGCGTCCAAATGAGGCCTCCTGACAAGGCCGGCTGCGCGCCATGGCCTGAGTGGGCGGCCTAAACAGGGGACACAGCGAGGGAGGGCTGCGAGCTTCCAAGCCCCCCGCAGAGGGGGCGTCCCAGGGCGCCGGACACCCACAGGCTCCGCTCTTTTTGTCTCTTCTTCCCTCTTGGGATCATAAAGAATTGTCGCCACACACACTAAGCAGCCGCATACACGAAGGGCCTGGCCCTTAACTGCTGTTTACTTTTTATCTACAATGCTAAGCGTTTGCCTTGGCAATCACTAATAGATTCCTGTAGAAATGGAGCGACGCATTCGGAATTCTGGTTTCCACGCCTGCCTGCGGTGGCTGCTGCGGGGATGAGGGGTTCAGGTGGGGAGGTGGGCGGGCAGGACGGCAGAGTCACTTAGAGGGAGACTGAAGTCCAGCTGCTTTAAAGATAAACATCTGTTTATGTTTACAAAATAAAACGAGGCACAGGCCTTCAATTCCAAACCCGAAAAGGAGCCTTGTTGCATTTAAAGGGCTTTCTGAAAACCCATCTCCCCTCTGAGTCAGGAGAAGACTCAGAATGCTGATCCCCGAGTTTGTTCTGGCATTTTTACCTGTGAAGCCCGACAGAGTCAGAGGATAAGGCTGCATGTAAAGTGAGGCTCCTAGAGATGGGGCTCCAGCAGGTCTACATCTTGGGGACAGAGGACGTGAGTGACTCTCGGCAAAGCGAGGCAGGAGCAGGACTCACCTGACCAGGCCTTTCCCTTCTCACCTCCACCCGGGACCTGGTCTTCACCAAGGCCCTTTTGGTTTTAGAGACAAATGAACCTTTGGGATGAGTTCTAACTAAAATTAGTGGCAAGATGAGGCCGAACAGCATCACCGATGGTGGGCCAGAGAGGACAGGATATGTAGACTGACATTAAGGAGCCCTGGTGGTGCAATCGTTAATTGCTCAGCTGCTAACTGAAAGGTCGGCAGTTTGAACCTACCCAGCGGCTCCGAGGGAGAAAGACCTGGCAATTTGCTCCCGTAAAGATTACAGCAAAGGAAATCTGCCCTATAGGGCAGGTCTACTCTGTCACATGGGGTCGCTGTGAGTTGGAATCTTCTCGATGGTACCCAACAACAGCAATAGACTGACATTAAATGGCAGTGAGTCACAACGAGAAGGTTACTTTCTTTTCAATTCCCGTTTAAGCCTCTTGATTATGTCATGGAGAAAGTTCCGGTTTGATGCTAATGTGCCTTTAACACTTGCCCAAACCTTTACTAATCTCCCTTTTCAACAAAGAGAGATTTGGTCTCAGCATCTAGCTAGAATTTGAGAACATAGTTTTGTTTTTCTTGTATTTATTTTCACAGGTACTGTCTTATGCCAAATACCTCAGAAGGCTTCTTACCCACCCTGCCCAGCTCCCTCGTGGGACAGGCGTCGGAGAGCCAAATTCTCTCTTTCTGTCTCTGCCTCACATGGGGACGAGGGTTGAGCAGGGGCAGGAGTTTTCTTCTTGGATTTAAAATTCATTAGAGTCTTGACTTTGCCTCTGACTTGTCTCTTGGGCAAGGAACGTCTTTTCTTTCGTCTGTAAAATGGGGGTACAATTTCAGACTGCACAGGGATCAGAAACAGTCACCGCCGCTGACTCATTTACTCTGCCCTTGATAACCCCACAAAGTCAGTCTCTTCACCTGGCCCTTCTCCCCTATGGGATTGTTGAGAGGTTCAAGTTACCAGAGGCGGAAAGCGTGAGCTTCGTGAACTGTGAAGTGCCTTCTAGGTGTGTGGTTATCCTGGTCAACAGAGGAGGGGGAAAGGGGTACTAAACATTCACCCCAGATCTGGGGAGGACAGCTCCAAGTCAAAAGAATGAGCAGCAAATGGTGGGATTTCATACTGTTCATGGGGAGAGCTCCTTGATGGTTGGGGGGATGTTTGGGGGCCCTTTATTGTACGCTGCTACATGGATGCGTGTATGTTTTCCGTGCTTCGGCGAGGGACTAGCTGTGGAAAGAGAGAAGACAGTGGTGCCTGGGTCACGCTTCCTGCTCTAGCTGGATGCCCTGGCAGGCCTCCCCTGGCAATGCCATGCTCTGCTTAGGGACCCTGGCTTCCCTTAAGCAGCCCCCTGGCCCTTACCACAACTTTGGATGCTGGTGGGAAGCCTGGGGAATCGGCTCCAACAACAAGGATTGCTTCCAGCTTTAGCATTTTGGGTGTTCCCTCCAAATTCCTGTCCTCACCTAATTTCAATATGGCCCCGTAGGGTCAGTCAGGTGGACGCCGGGGCCATGCCTGCTCTAACTGGGGAGTCTTGCCCAAGTCCGTACAGCCAGGAAAAGAGATGCAAGTTCAAGTCTGAGGTTTTGACTTTGTTAGAACTCTCAAAAACCTGGCTTGTTTATTTCCTTTCCTCCCGGAGACATGAAAGAGTGATTTTTTGTACCACCCTCGGCACAGACATTAGCGGTCATTTTCTGTCATTGTCAGCTCTCCTGTCTGAGACGAGGCACCTGTCATGCCATGAATGGACAAAAGCCATTTCTATAAGTACTCACATTTGGAATTATTAAGCGTTCATTAAGCATCCCCGGGTGCAAAGCTGTCTTGGGGATGTTTGTGTCTCAATTTTCCACAATTTCCTTATTTTTTTCCCCCAGAGCTGAAAGCAGATTGAAAAATGAACGCAGTGCTTTTAAGTCTGAATCATAGTTAATGTACGACGCCCCCTCCTTAACGGTGATGTTTCCTTCCTGCCCCCTCTCATCTCTGCTCTTATCAATCGGATGAAGTTCTTTTTCGTTTTAACCCTTAGTCTCAGGTTTGAACTTTTGCTTTCTTCCTCACTGCCTGCTAGGAAAAAAATGAGTGCAACCATGGTGGCCAGCCCTAGCCTGGATGCCGTCCTGAGCGGCATGGAAAGATCAAGAAGGCAGCAGAGGCTGCCTTTGTACCAGGAGGCTCAGAGGCAGGCAGCTCACGGGCAGCCGGTACCCTAGGTGCCGAATCAGCCTCCTGCGGGGCCCCCACCATCTGATGGGCATGAGAGGGCCCTGAGACCCGAATCTCTACCTGGACCCCTTCTAGAACAAGCACTAGTGCCCGAAGCCCCCCTCCCCCCCAGGCTGCGCCCTCCCCAGCTACGCGACTCTGGGTCTTACATGAGCAGAGAAACAGGCTCTGCTGTTTTCTTTCTTTTTTTTTGACAGCAACCTCACATAACCTCCAAAGTTGCCCATGAATTTACCAAAACTCTTTATGAAACTATTTTAACCTCTGGTGGGGGTTAAAAAACAAGCCCTGCAAATTTATCCCCCGGAAGAGGCAAAGCACGACTTGTTGTTGCTGGGAAATCGTCTTCCAAGCTTCAAGGGGGCCCCCTAGTGCTGGTCGGCGAGGGACCTGCAGGCCAGCTCCCTTCTCCCCGCATTTCCCAGCCTGGCGCTGGGTTCCAGCCTGGCTTCTCCTCCTTCTAGGCTCTGACTGTGCCCAGATGTGTGTCTGGGGATGACCCCCTTGCCCGGTGCCCTCGGGGGGACCTGCTCTGAATACCGGGGGACGCCTGGGCACGAATCTGTTATGTATCTAGGAGACCAGGAGGCTGAAGGAAGGTGCAAGCCAAAGCTAAAGGGAAGGAGAAGAGGCTTGAGACCCGAGTCCTGGGCTCTTTGGAATAGACTGGAGCCCTGCGGAGGAAGCGACTCTGGTCACTGCTTGTCAGCCCACAGGGACCCTGGGTTTCTTATGAGTCCCACCGTTCGCACAAGCCGCCTTCCTTCCGTGTGTGCAAGAGCAGAGAGCAGCACCTGAGGAGAGGGGCTGGGAGCCTGGCCGAGAGCAGGGAGGAGGACGAGAAGAAGAGGCAAAAGAAAGCAAGGCCCAAAAGGGGGCCTGAGGGGAGCAGAAGCCAGGATCCTGCTGCAAAAAGCCGGCTCCAGCAGGTCTTCTAGCCCTTTCTGTTGGCAAGTATGCAAGAGGTTTTCATCCGCTCCTGCTTGGAGACGCACTGGTTCTCTTGCAGAGCTGGCCACGTTTTCACAAAGCACGTGTACAAATATTAAAAAGCAAATGTTCTCAAGCAGGGGTGCGTACGAGGAGGGAACCCATAGCAACCTGTCCAGCAGAGGCCATGTGGTACAATGGTCAGTGGCAGCCCAAACAAAGACTACCCTGATTCAAGTCTGAGCTCTAGGGCCTGTGGTCTTGTATGTGACTCAGCACCCCTATACTGCAGGTTCCCCATCCATAACACGGGGGTGATAATGGCAGTACCCAGTTTGTAGGGCTGTTGAGATATCATTTATGTAGATGATTTAAGACAATGCCATGCACCATAAACATCTGGGCTATTGTGTGGTGAGAATGTCCGCCCAGTGTTGCAGATCTCTCTCTAGAGAGAAGCCGAAACCCAGGACTGTGTCTAATGTAAGACTTCCCAATTGTTACATGATGATAAAGAATTCAAAGGTGCCTGCATGGACAAGTGGTTTGCAACTGGCTACTAATCTGAAAGTTGACACTTCAAACCCACCCAGTGGCTCCGTGGAAGAAAGGCCTGGTGAACTGCTTTCGTAAAGATTACTCCAAGGAAACTCCGTGGAGCAGTTCTACTCTGTAACACCTGGAGTCGCCGTAAGTCAGAATGGACTTGATGGCAGCGGGTTTGGTTATTTACTTATTTAGGAATGAATTCACTTCAAAGATACACACACACGCGCACGCACATGCGCACACGCACACAGTCCAGGCCCAAACATAGTCAGCTGGTTTGAACCCTTTCCACAGCCATCTGTCCCCATCACCCAGCCCTTCACACCCAGGCCACTTGATCCAAATGCAGAAATCAGTGTGGCCACAGCCCTGTGGGTGGTGGATTTGGGGAACAAGCCCTTCTTCTCCTCTCCTCCTGGAGAGCATAGGAGGGGACCCACTCTCAGTGCAGGCACACCAGGAAGACTTCAGGGGCCGCAGTGGAGTGTGACGTCACATGGGTGGCCGTGGGGACGCTTCCTCTCCTTGGCCCCAGAGACTCTGCCCCTCCCTCCAGACAAGCGTGTGCTCTGCTAACCCCAGATTTCCACCAACCCCAAGACCTCTGGAGCTTCCAGGTTTGCCTGGGCTTCTCATCTGTCTTCTAGGGGCACATCTTCCAGGCTGGCTTCTCGTGTGTCCCTGGAGCCCAACACTCTGCTGCACCAGGAAGAAGGACAACTGTGTGGAGTCTCCTTTCCTGCCCAGTGCCATGCGCCTCCTGGTGACATGCCCTCTGCCCCAAACCCTGTTGATGTATCTTCCCATCTACTCTTCCCATCCCATCGCTGAGATCAATCTGCTGCTCCTTGTGCCTTCATTCAGCCACTTGTTCACTCAACAGCTATTTTTGAGCTGACTCTGCACTGGACATTGTGTCCTACAGGGCAAATCAAGCACATTTCACAGAGTCCCCGTTGTCTCCTAAAACGTTGAGCCTTTAATGCTCTTCCAAGTTTAATAGAGAAAAACAACAACAGAAATGACATGCTGCAGTGGTTCCGAAAAGCTCAGTGGAGAAGATAGCAGTGAACCAAAGACCTGCCGTCCCGTTTATCTTCCTTCAAATGAATTAAGTAGAATACGGTATTGATTTTTAAAAATCCCCACATTAAAGGTTCAAAAGAAATTGGTTTTGCATGTTTTAATATGAAAGCAATTGTTTTCCTTTTAAAAGTGCTTCCCTGGGTCTGTAGATTTTCTTTTTCCCTTTTCACTCAGTAGAGTAGAATCCTGCAAGCTGCTAAGTGGAGGGGGGAATGGCTTTTCATTTTTCACTTATTAATCTTTATCTGCTTTAGCTTCTAAATGCCATGTTGTGTTGTGCTTAATTTCAATTAATTTTGATTCATTTAAGTAACATTCTATTACAGATTCAATGTGGGTTGAATATATAGGGTTTCTAAAAATGAAAAGTGGGGAGTCTTTTCCCATTACTGAACATTTTGATCAAAGATTCTGCAGAAGAATCCTGATCAAAAGGGGGTAAATGCAGAACAGAATTTCAAATTCTCATGGACTCCAGACTTTCTGGAGACATGGAGGCTGGATGAACCCCTGAAACTATTGCCTTGAGATAATCTTTAAACCTTCAACCAAAAATATCCTCTGGAAGTCATCTTAAAACCAATCAATAATTTAGCTTAACCAGTAAAAAATACCTGCCCTGAGCATTATGCTCTTTTAAGAACTCTCTATATGGGATAAAATTGCAACAGCAACTTGAAAGATTAGATAGGAACCTTAGGAGGCAGTGAGTTTATGTGACTAGGAGAGGAACAACTTAGAAAAGGAAGGTGAGAATGGTTGCGTAACTGGAAGAAAGTAATCAATATCACTGAAATGTACATGTAGAAACGGTTGAACCGCTGTGTGTTTTGCTGGGTGTATTCTCAACAACAGCAAAATAAATCAAATTAAAAAACTGTACCATGGGGGGAGTGGGGAGCTTTTTTTTTTTTTATTGTTGTAGTTTAAGTGAAAGTTTACAATTCAAGTTAGTCTCTCATACAAAAATTTATACATACATTGTTATGTGACCCTCATTACTCTCCCTGTACTGTGACAGCACATTCCTCCTTTCCACTCTTGATTTCCCATATCCATTCAACCAGCTCCTGACCCTCTCTGCCTTCTCATCTCACCTCCAGACAGAAGCTGTCCATTTAGTCTCATGTATCTACTTGAGCTAAGAAGCATGCCCTTCATGAGTATCATTTTATGTCCCACAGTCCAGTCCAATCTTTATCTGAAGAGTTGGCCTCGGGAATTGTTTTAGTTCTGGGTTGACAGAGAGTCCGGGGGCCATGCTTTCTGGGGTTCCTCCAGTCTCAGTCAGACCGTTAAGTCTGGTCTTTTTACTAGAATTTGAGTTCCGCACCCCACCTTTCTCCTGCTCCATCAGGGCCGGGGTGTGGGGGGGAGCTTTTTAAGTCATTCTGCATTAAAACTAAGAAAAGCCCCTTCACTGGGTTCACCCTGAAAGTCCCTGTGTGAAGGTAGAGGGTCTTTTCACTCTTGTTTGTTTTGTTCAGCCTTTCCCCTCCTTGCCTTGGACTTTCCTCAACTGGTTTACAAGACTAGCTTGGGCCCCACAGCCTGAGACTTTCAGTATCGCTAAGGACAGAGGGCGTATTTCTTCTTTGCTTCCAGTTTTGCCACCTCCATAAATTTGGGGAGTCACTAGGCAGTCATCTGTGTAGTTAGATAAGGAAGAAAATGATGATTTCTCTGTTGTTTTGCTTAGAAGAATGAGAAAGCAGATCAATCAATGCCGGTTGAAAATGTCCCTTTATAGAAAAGACTGGCTTCTTTCATCAAAGTCATGATTTGTGTCTCATATGCAAACACTCTAGACAGCTTTCCAGGGGCTGGAAGCAAACGAGCAAGGTTTGAATTTTAAGTCCGTCATTACTCGACATTAAAACCAAAAATCCAAACCTGTTACCGTCAAGTCGATTCCGGCTCATGCCTAACCCTAAGATTTTAGGTAAATCTTTAATCCCACCTTTAATCTGGGTAGGAGGCGGATGGGGTCGGCAGGTATATCCTCTGGGGCATAAGGAAGAAGATGCAATCTCCGTAAGAGTCAGGCTGACCCTTTGGTGCGGGTGGACCACAGTTCTTGGTTTCATGGAACTAAAATCAACTCAAAAAGGCACAACTGAGCGTGTGTTGCTCACACAATGAAAAGCCCAGGGCTGGGCCAGGCTGAGCGTGGGGACCCAAGTGATATCACCAGGGCCTTGCTTGTCCCTCTTCACATCTGAGTCCACTTCCCTGTGTTGCCTTTGTCCCTGGGCATGGGGCTGTCCTTAGTGGCCGCTGGTCTACATTCTACCCACTTGGCCATTGTGGTAGAAAAAGAGCTTCCTTCTCTTTTTCTTTTGGTGAAAGTACATATAGCCAAAGATAGACCATTTCAACAATTTCTATATGTACTATTCAATGACATTGATTACCTTCTTCAAGTTGTGCTACCTTTCTCTCTGTGCTTTTCCAAATCATTCTACCACCATTTTCTTAAATTCACTGCCCCCCTAAGCCTCCCATCTAACCTCTCCAGTTGCCATTGTCAATTTGATCTCATATAGATCAAGAGCTTCCTTTTCTTAACATTTTTAATAAAAGTCTCAGGATTGACTCTTATTTAGTGAGGCTGAACCTTTACTTGGCCAAGTGGGTAGAACAGGCCCATTCCTGAGGATGGGAGGTGGTAGTTACAAGTCAATCAGCTTCCATTGGGAGGGGATGTTTCCTGAAGGAGAATTGAGGTGGGGGGTGGCTGCTGAACATGTAAAACAAGAGATGTATATCACCACTTATTCTTGGTTCCCAAGCAGATGGGACCAAATTGTAGCTCACATTCAGTAAGCTACATTCTATGTGTTACGTGCTACAAGGTAACAGTTGGAGCAGCGCTGTTGGTGCTCCACCCAGATCCTTTTCACCAGGTTAGGTCACCCCTCCGCATCTCCTAGCTGCTAAACGTGTGGACTGCTTACAACTGTTACCTGTCCTTTCTTCAAAGGATTGCACTTGGCTGATGGCAGCTGCCTTATCCTCTGCACTGCCCCCCATCACACACACGATCTGGGAAGTGATCTACAGCCACTGACTGATTGATGTGGGGATATAACAGCCCAGCCCATTTGCCTCTGGGTGGGGACAGATTGTGTGGTGCAGTTCACACTTCTGAGTTCCCTGTGGGCTAAGGGCTGAGGCTAGATTTCTCCAGAGACTGCATCTTTATCTAACTTGTTCCTACTTCTCCCACTCCTGTTTCTCCCTCGAGCACTCCCTCAATAAATCACCTACACAGGGACACAAGACAGCAGTTGTCTATACACCATGACTGGGTGGCACAAGTGGTTTGCAGCCGGCTGTTAACCTAAAGGTTGGCGGTTCAAACTCATCTGGTGGTTCTTCAGGAGAAAGGCCTGGCAAACTGCTGTGTAAAGATTGTTGTTGTTGGGTGCCGTCGAATTGATTTTGACTCATGGTGACCCCATGTGACAGAGTAGAACTGCCCCACAGGGTTTTCTAGGTCAATGGTTTGAACCCACCAGCTGCTCCACAGGAGAAAGATATGGCAGCCTGCTTCCATAGGGCTGCTATGAGTTGGAATTGACTCAGAGGCAATGGGTTTTGGCTTTGATCATCGTTACTGCAGCAGATTGCCAGGTCTTTCTTCTGCAGAACAGGTGAGTGGGTTTGAACCACCAACCTTTAAGTTAGCAACTGAGCACTTAACTGTTGCATTAGCAGGGCTTCTCTCAAGAATACAGCCAAGAAAACCCTATGGAGCAGTTATACTCTGTAACACATGGGATCGCCGTAAGTTGGAATTGACTCAAAGGGAAAGAGTGTTTTTTATTTTTTAATCATGTATGCCCCAACATAAAGCTGTTCCTTACTTTCTCAATATGAAGATCAAAAAAGGTTTTGGGAATATAGATGCAAAAATTCTCAATGAAATTCTAGTCAATAGAATTCAGCATCATATTAAAAAAATAATACACTACAACCAAGTGGGAGTCATACCAGGTATGCAAGGATGGTTCAACGTTAGAAAATCAATCAATGTAATCCACCACATAAATAAAAGAATCCATTATCATCTCAACTGACGCAAAAAAAGGCATTTGATAAAGTCCAACAACCATTCCTGATGCAAACTCTCAATAAAATTGGAATAGAAGGAAATTCTTCAACATAATAAAGGGCATCTATACAAAAACCAACAGCCAACATCATTCTCAATGGAGAAAGGCTGAAAACGTTCCCCCTGAGAACAGGAACAAGACAAGGATGCCCTTTAGCACCACTCCTATTTAACATGTGCTGGAAGTCCTGTCTAGAACAATAAGGCAAGAGAAAGGAATAAAAGGGCATCCAAATTGGGAAGGAAGAAATAAAACTATCCCTATTTGTTAAAGATATGATACTATATAGAGAGAACCCAAAAGACTCCACAAGAAAACTACTGGAACTGATAGATTCAGCAAAGTAGCAGGATACAAGATAAACATACAGATATCCCTTGGATTCCTATACACTGATAAAGAGAACTATGAAAAGGAAATCAGGAAAGCAATACCATTTATAACAGCCCCTAAAAAAACAAAATACTTTAGGAATAATCTAACCAGGGATGTAAAAGACCTATTCAAAGAAAACTACAAAACACTACTGTAAGAAACCAAAAGAGATCTACATAAATAAAAAACATACCATGCTCATGGATAGGTAGACTCAACATTGTGAAAATGTCAATTCTACCCAAAGCAATTTACAAATACAATGCAATCCCAATCCAAATACCAACAGCATTCTTTAAAGAGATGGAAAAACTAATCATTAACTTTATATGGAAAAGAAAGAGGTCCTAGATAAGTAAAGCACTATTGAAGAAGAAGAACAAAGAAGGAGGCCTTGCACTATCTGGCCTCAGAACCTACTATACAGCAAAGGTAGTCAAAACAGCCCAGTACTGATACAATGACAGACACATTGACCAATGGAACAGAACTGAGAACCCAGATGTGATTCCATCCACCTACCTTCATCTGATCTTCAGCAAGCTCCCAAAGTCCATTAAACGGGGAAAAGACAGTCTTTTTTAACAAATGATGCTGGCAAAGCTGATGTCCTTCTCCAGGGACTGATCCCTCCCGATAACATGTCCAAAGTATATAAGACGTAGTCTTGTCATCCTTGCTTCTAAGGAGCATTTTCGTTGTACTTCTTCCAAGACAGATTTGTTCATTCTTTTGGCAGTCCATGGTATATTCAATATTCTTTGCTAACATCACAATTCAGAGGTGTCAGTTCTTCTTCTTTGGTCTTCCTTATTCATTGTCCAGCTCTCACATGCATATGAGGTGATTGAAAACATCATGGCTTCGGTCAGGCACACCTTAGTCTTCAAGGTGACATCTTTGCTTTTCAACACTTCAAAGAGATCTTTTCAACTCTTTGCAGCAGATTTGCCCAATGCAATGTGTCTTTTGAATTCTTGACTGCTGTTTCCATGGGTGTTGATTGTGGATCCAAGTAAAATGAAATCCTTGACAACTTCAATCTTTTCTCCATTTATCATGATGTTGCTTATTGGTCAAGTTGTGAGGATTTTTGTTTTGTTTATGTTGAGGTGTGATCCATACTGAAGACGGTGGTCGTTTATCTTCATCAGTAAGTGCTTCAAGTCATCTTCACTTTCAGCAAGCAAGGCTGTGTCATCTGCATATTGTGGGTTGTTAGTGAGTCTTCTTCCAATCCTGATGCCCCATTCTTCTTCATATAGTCCAGCTTCTTTGATTATTTGCTCAGCATACAGATTAAATAGGTATGGTGAAAGGATACAACCCTGACACACACCATTCCTGATTGTAAATCACACCGAATCCCCTTGTTCTGTCCGAACAACTGCCTCTTGATCTATGTACAGGTTCTTCATGGGGACAATTAAGTGTTCTGGAATTCCCATTCTTTGCAATGTTATCCATAATCTGTTATGATGCACACAGTCGAATGCCTTTGAATAGCCAATAAAACACAGGTAAACATCTCTCCGGTATTCTCTGCTTTCAGCCAGGATCCATCTGACATCGGCAATGATATTCCTGGTTCTGTGTCCTCTTCTGAATCCAGCCTGAATTTCTGGCAGTTCCCTGTCAATACACTGCTGCCCCCGCTTTTGAATGATCTTCAGCAAAATTTTACTTGAGTGTGATATTAATGATATTGTTTGATAATTTTCACATTCAGTTGGATCACCTTTCTTGGGAATAGGCACAAATATGGATTTCTTCCAGTCAGTTGGCCAGGTAGCTGTCTCCAAATTTCTTGGCATAGACAAGTGAGCACTTCCAGCACTGCATGCATTTGTTGAAACATCTCAATTGATATTCCGTCAATTCCTGGAGACATGTTTTTCACCAGTGCCTTCAGTGCAGCTTGGACTTCTTCCTTCAGTACCATTGGTTCCTGCTCATATGCTACCTCCTGAAATGGTTGAACGTCGGTCAATTCTTTTTGATATAATGACTCTGTGTAGTCCTTCCATCTTCTTTTATGTTTCCTGCAGCGTTTACATTTTCTGCATAGAATCCTTCACTATTGCAACTCGAGGCTTGAATTTTTTCTTCAGTTCTTTCAGTTTGAGAAATGCCAAGCGTGTTCTTCCCTTTTAGTTTTCTATCTCCGGGTCTTTGTACATTTCATTTTAATACTTTGTCTTCTCAAGCTGCCCTTTGAAATCTTCTGTTCAGCTCTTTTACTTCATCATTTCTTCCATTCACTTTAGCTACTCTATGTTTAAGAACAAGTTTCAGACTCTCTTCTGACATCCATTTTGGTCTTTTCTTTCTTTCATGTCTTTTTAATGACCTCTTGCTTTCTTCATGTATGATGTCTTTGATGTTATTCCACAACTTGTCTGGCCTTCAGTCATTAGTGTTCACCATGTCAAATCTGTTCTTGAGATGGTCTCTAAATTCAGGTGGGATATACTCAAGGTCATACTTTGGCTCTGGTGGACTTGTTCTAATTTTTTTCAGTTTAACTTGAACTTGCATATGAGCAATTGATGGTCTTTTCTGAAGTCTGTCCCTGGCCTTGTTCTGACTGATGATATTGAGCTCTTCCATCATCTCTTTCCCATAGATGTAGTCAATCTGATTCCTGTGTATTCCATCTGGTGAGGTCCATGTGTATAGTCATCATTTATATTGGTGAAAAAAGATATTTGCAGTGAAGAAGTCATTGGTCTTGCAAAATTCTATCATGCAATCTCTAGCATCATTTCTATCACCAAAGCCATATTTTTCAACTACTGAGCCTTCTTCTTTGTTTTCAACTTTCACATTGCAATCACAAGGAGTTATCAATGCATCCTGATTGCATTTTCGATCAATTTCAGACTGCAGAAGCTGGTAAAAATCTTCAATTTCTTCATCTTTGGCCTTAGTGGTTGGTGCGTAAATTTAAATAATAGTCATATTAACTGGTCTTCCTTGTAGGCGTATGGATATTATCCTATCACTGACAGCGTTGTACTTCAGGATAGATATTGAAATGTTCTTTTTGACAATGAACGTGACGCCATTCTTCTTCAAGTTGTCATTCCCAGCATAGTAGAACATATATGATTGTCTGATTCACAATGGCCAATACCAGTCCATTTCAGCTCACTAATGCCTAGGATATTGACGTTTATGCATTCCATTTCATTTTTGATGATTTCCAATTTTCCTAGATTCATACTTCATACATTCCACATTCTGATTATTAATGGATGTTTGCAGCTGTTTTTTTTTCCATTTTGAGTTGTGCCACATCAACAAATGAAGTTCCCGAAAGCCCGACTCCATCCATGTCATTAAGGTTGACTCTACTTTGAGGAAGCAGCTCTTCCCCAGTCGTCTTTTGAGTGCCTTCCAACCTAAGGGGCTCATCTTCTGGCACTACATCAATGTTCTGCTGCTATTCATAAGGTTTTCACCAGCTAATTCTTTTCAGAAGTAGACTGCCAAGTCCTTCTTCCTAGTCTGTCTTAGTCTGGAAGCTCAGTTGAAACCTGTCCACCATGGGTGACCCTCCTTGTATCTGAATATTGGTGGCATAGCTTCCAGCATCACAGCAAAATGCAAGCCCCCATAGTATGACAAACTGACAGACATATCAAAATAAGCATGTCTTACCGCTTTTTAAGGCAACTGTTAGGAGATTTGTTTGTAACAACATCCAGTGCTATCCCTTAAGCTCAGGGATGATGACTAAATTTGTGTTAACCACCCCCATAACCTTTTGAATGAGCCCTGGTGGCGCGACAGTTAAGCATGGAGCTGCTAACCAAAATGTTGGCAGTTCAAACCCACCCAGTGGCTCTTCAGGAGAAAGACCTGGTGATCTGCTTCCATAAAGATTACAGCTCAGGAGACCTATGGGGCAGTTCTAGTCTGTCCTACAGGGTCACTATGGGTTGGAAATGACTTGATGGCAACTGGTTTGGATTTTTGGTTTTGGTCCTGTTTGATTCAAATGTGACATCCTGAACATAATATGACATTTGGCTGGACATGGAGAAGGAATGCTTTCTTTATTTTAATGTGAACAGAGGTAGAAAAAGACCCAACATCTAAATGACGATCCCATCATACAAGGGTATTTGGGGGCAACTGTATTTTCCCACTCATTGTTTAAAATAGTCATTTCTTCTAACCTTCTTTATTATGAACATTTTTTTCTCAAACTTCAGTTATATTAATCATCCAGCCACATTATAATTTGCTTATAATGTCTTTTGTTATTGAACGAGAATTGTAGTAGGAATAATCTCAGCTAACATCAATGGGGTGTTTACTACGGGCCAGTTACTATCCTGAGCCTTTTGCAACGTATTTGAACTTTTTAACAGAGAGATGAGTGCTATTTTGATACCCATATTAAAGGTGAGAAAGTAGGCATAGAAAGGTTAAGTGATTGACTGGGATTACGCAGCAATCAAGTGCTACAAACCCGGGCAGTCTGGCTCCAGAGTCCAGGTTATTCAATGCTGTGCTTCCCAAAGTGTAGCACGCTCACCACTGTGGTCTGTAAACAAATACTTTGAAAGGAGTTTCATTATAATAACTATGTATATACTGATCATCATAAATATATATGTCGTTGTTATTGTGTGCCATTGAGTTGATTCCAACTCATACCAACCCCTTGTGTGATGGTTAAGATTGTGTGTCAACTTGGCTGGACCATGATTCTCAGTGTTTTGGCAGTCATATAATGTTGTGATCACTTCCCTGTTGAGATTTGATACCTAATCACCCCCATGATGGGATCTGCTGTGAGTGGCCGATCAATTGAAAGGGAGTTTCTTTGGGCGTGTGGCCTGCATCCGAATGTAAGTGGACATTCTGGGAAGGCTCGGGGGCTTTTGTTCATTCTGGGTCCTGTAGCTGGCTCCTGTTCACATGACTTCCAGTTCTTGGGACTTGAGCTAGCAGCTTACCTGTGGTCTTGCCTGCTGATCTTGGGATTCATTGATCTTCACAGCCTGAGAGCAAGAGCCCTGCTCTCCGACCTACTGATCTTGGGTTCAACAGCCCTTCGGCTAGACGAATTAGGAAAAGCCTCTATCCTGATCCACACACTTGGGACGTCCCAGCCTCTACAACTGCATGAGCCATTTCCTTGATATGAATCTCTCTATATATGTATTTATATGCTTTACTGGTTTTGCTTCTCTAGAGAACCCCAACTAAGACCCCATGTGACAGAGTAGAATGGCCCTATAGGGTTTCCAAGGCTGTAATCTTTATGGGAGAAGATCGCAAGGTCTTTCTCCCACAGAGTCTCCGGGTAGGTCCAAATCGCCAACCTTTCAGTTAGCAGCTGAGCACTTAACAATTTGTGCCAAGTGGGCTCCTTGTATAAATACATACGTATATATATATATGATAAATATATATATATTCTTTATCAACCAAACCCACTGCTGTCAAGTTGATTCTGACTTATAGCAACCCTATAGGACAGAATAGAACTGCCCCATAGGGTTTCTGAGGCTGTAAATCTTTATGGAAGCTGACTGCCACAGCTTCTCCCATGGAGTGGCTGGTGGGTCCGAGCCGCTGACCTTTCAGTTAGCAGCTGAGTATTTTAACCACTGCACCACCTGTGTGTGTGTGTGTGTGTATTTGTTACACAGAAGTAGCTAACTTCTGTCAAACATGTTTGTTGTAGTTGTTAGCTGCTGTCGAGTCATACCCCGATCCACGGTCACCCTGTGCACAAGGGGATCAGATCGTTGTGAGCCACAAGATTTTCATTGATCAAGCTTTTGGAAGTAGATCACCGGGCCTTTTTTCCTAGTCCCTCTTAGTCTGTTCAGCACAATAGCAACACACAAGCCTCCACTGACAGATAGGTGGTGGCTGCGCATGAGGTACATTGGCTGGGAATAGAACCTGAGTCCCCTGTGTGGAAGGCCAGAATTCTACCATAGAACCACCACTGCCCCCAAAACTATGCTTACCTGTGATATAAGTTACCTCCTGCTATGTAACTGAAACACCCCAAAACTCAGTGGCTCAAAACAATAAGTATTTGTTTTTGCTCATGAGTCTTTGGGTCAGCTGGGTGTTGTGCTGAATTCAGCTAAGCTCAGCTGATCTCCCTGGGCTTGCTCATGAGTAAGTGAGTCAGTGGGGAGCAGTGCTGTCAGGGTGGCTGGGGACTAGCTGGTTTGAGGTGGCCTCACTCACATGACGGAAGTTGGTTGGCTGCCAGGAAGACTGTTGTTGCTGGGTATGGTCCAGTCAATTCCACCTCATAGTGACCCCATGTGACAGAGTAGAACTGCCCCATAGGGTTTCCAAGGCTGTAATCTTTATGGGATCAGATCACCAGGGCTTTGTCCCATGGAACCACTGGGTGGGTTTGAACCGCCAACCCTTCTGTTAGCAGCCGAGCACTTAACTGTTGTGCCACCAGGGCTCCCCATAAGGTTTTCTAGTCTGTAATCATTATGGGAACAGATTGCCAGGTCTTTCTCTCACAGAGCCGCTGGGTGGGTCCTGTGGCTCACTTTGTCCAACAGAACATACCAGAAGTGATGCTATGCCAGTTCCAAACTCAGGTCTCCAGAAGGCTTGCTTGCTTCCGCTCTCTCTCTCGGAACTATGCCCAGTCTTCACGGAAGGTTGGGAAACAAGCTTTATTCACCCATATCACTCCTGACAAGAGTCCTGGAGGTGCAAAGGTTAAGTGCTCAGCTGCTAACCTAGAGGTCGGAGGTTTGA
This sequence comes from Dugong dugon, assembly GCA_030035585.1. Lineage (NCBI taxonomy): Eukaryota > Metazoa > Chordata > Mammalia > Sirenia > Dugongidae > Dugong > Dugong dugon. The sequence goes on along the minus strand of CM057461.1, from coordinate 4,705,784 downwards.
ACCCACCCAGCAGCTCTATGAGAGAAAGACCCGGCAATTTGCTCCCACAATGACCAGCGTGAAAACAGCCTCCAACAGTCTGTAAACAAATGGGTGTGGCTGTGCTCCAATAATACTTTATTTACAAAAACGCAAAAATAGGCAGAGGGCCAGATATCATCTGCAGGATATAATTTGCCAACCCCTGGTCCAGATTATTTGCAGTTATCACAAAATTGTGAAGGCTTAATACTTGGTGGTTGGCAGAAGTGGAAAATTCATGAATGTTGTGTGGGGATGAGGGCCAAAATTTAGGAAACAGGCTCAAAGTTTAGACTTTTACACTATAATATTTCTCATCACCCTGGTGTTAAGTAGATAACGTTTTGGCTTCTCTCCTCAAGACTGAAAGTAGCAGTGGATTAAAAAAAGGTAAACACAGTTTCTTTCTCTCACATTTAATCAGTGGGTCTAGGACGGTGGCTCCATGGTGTGGTAGGGACCCAGGTCCTTCCATCTTGTTGCTCTGTGGTCCAGGATGGCTGCTGCAGCCCCTGCCATTAGATCTGCATTCCAGCCAATAATAAAGAGAGGAGAGGAAGGAGTGGGTACCCACTTTCCCTTTAAAGTTATGCCCTGCAAGTTGTGTATATCATGCCCTCTCACGTCTCTTTGGCCAGAACTTAGTTATTTGGTTATACGCCTCTGCAGGGGAAACTGGGAAATGTTATCGTTAGCAGGACGGCAATGTGCCCTAGCTAAAAAAGAAGTTTTTATTAAAAGAGAAAAGGATCAAAAATAGGGAGGCAACTCATATATTCTGCCACAGCAGGCTAGAAATATAGGCAGGATGAAGGTAGTCCAACATCTTTCCCTAAAAAGAAGAGCTGTAGTTAACATTTTTGCCAGTAATGCTATTTTCCAGGTACGACTTCCATGCCAAGGGTTCTGTCTATGCCTAGACCACAAGCCTTTCGAGGCAGTAATACAATCCTATTTATTATGGTACTCCTCAGGACAGTAAAAAATCAAGTTAAAAAAAAAATCACAAATAGAACTTTGAAATTCTAGCCGAAGGGGAAAAAAATGTTTTCTTTCGCTTATCTGAAAGAAAGCAAGTGAGACCCCTTCAAGTGTTTTATTACTAAACAGCCATGTCAGCGTTTGTGAACGTGGAGATGTGTAATTCTCTCCTAAGTTCTGCCACTTTCAGACGCTTTTGTTCGAAGTCCCCTCCCTGACCCTCCCCCCACCCAGAACTATTGCAAAACAAAGTCCCTCATTTGTCCAAACAATCTCAGGTACTGTGACTGGCGGAGGTTTTCAGCCCTGACGCTTCCTCTGTCTTTTGTTTCCTTCCCACAGTCGCCCACTGAAGAAATCTCAAATTATACGGTGAGCTTCAGTAATAACAGTAGTAAAAACAACACCTTGCTATTATTTACACAGAACAAGGCGTGAGCCTCCGTCATAACTCCGTGAGAGCTTCCCGTTATTCGTATATATTTTACTCAGTACACCCTGCTGATCACCCAGGGACAGCACATGGCTATAGCTATATACCCGTAAAGAAAATTAGTCCTGTGTGTAGCAGAGAGAAGAGAAACTCTGACATCAGAAATACAGGAGCCTAGACTGACTTGTAACCCGCGGTGGCCTTTTTTCCGAAAGCAGGGCTGAAAATTATGGCCACTTTCACCTTTTCAAATTACCTCCAGACACTGGGCATGCTACCTTCCAAATTCATATTTAGCCTTTCAGGAGAACTATCCCTTTAAAGAAAAAAAAAAAAAAAAAATCCTTGATGAATGCAAATTGACATTCAGTGGCGTTTAAAAAAAATGATCAGGTTTTTTAAATATGATTCCAGCCAGTGAGAATGTGCCGCAGAGTCAAATCATTACTGATCTCATTCCCGGGGTGAGAGGGCAGAGCTGCTGAGAATGAGTCAGAAAAGGAGATTTTCTGTAAAGCTTGTCCAACTGTGAATTCTCCCTGGAGTGCTCCAAGCCCTGGGACCCCTGAGAGGCTGGCACCAACTTAACCCTTTCACGATCCTCGGCAGGATCTACAATCAAGTTAAAGGAGAAAAAAACATCTCTGTGCAGGGTTATATCGGAGATGTTGAGAAATAAGCTGGAAAACAGCATAGGGCATGAAGTTTCGGAGTCAGACAGACTAGATTTCATTCACGAAGTCATTCATGAAATAGAACGCATGAAAGAAAGGTGGACTTACGACAGGGTGGCTCCAACAATGGGCTCCAACAGAGCAATGATTGTGGGCATGATGCAGGACCGGGCAGTGTTTCGTTCTGTTGTACATAGGGTCGCTATGAGTCGGAACCGACTTGATGGCACCTAACAACCAGAAGCCATTCAACAGGCATTTAGCGAACACCTATTATGTGGCACCAAGGTAGTGGTGGTTCAGGGGTAGACTTCTAGCCTTCCATGCAGGAGACCTGGGTTTGATTCCTGGCCAGTGTACCTCATGCCCAGCCACCACCCATCTGTCAGTGGAAGCTTGCGTGTAGCTATGATGCTGAACAGGTTTCAGCAGCTCTTCCAGACTAAGAGGGACTAGGAAGAAAAGCCTGGTGATCGACTTGTGAAAATCAGCCAGTGAAGACCCTATGGATCACAATGGTCTGATCCACAACCGACCACCGGGATGGTGAAGGACCAGGCAGTTTGTTTCCGTGAGTCAGGGCCAACTCGATGGCAGCAAACAGCAACAATATTATGTACCACACCCAGTGTTTTGGGTGCTGGAAAAACAGCTGTGGTGAACAAGACAGATCGGGTCCCTGCCCTCGAGGAGCCAACGCTTTAGCTGAGGGGAGATGGACCCCAAACACAAACAGATAAACAAATGAGATGACAACACACCGTGATGATGATGAAGGTGGTGTCAAAATGAACAATTGAGCACACTGCATCCCAGCTGAGGCACAGAGAGGGCTGCGTTGCCCCAGGTCCCAAGGCTGGCGGGTTTTTGTTTGTTTTGATACTGATACATCGGAGTCCCTGGATGGTGCAAATGGTGAACTCGCTTGGCTGCTAACCGAAAGGTTGGAGGTTCGAGTCCACCCAGAGGCACCTCAAAAGAAAGTCTTGGCAATCTACTTCTGAAAAATCAGCCATTGAGAACGCCATGGAGCATAAATCTACTCTGACACGCATGGGGTTGCCCTGGGTTGGAGTTGACTCAATGGCAACTGGTTAGGTTTGGTTCTTAATACGTTATTGTTAACTGAAGTCTGTGCTTTCTTCAGATTTCTCTTAGTTTCTCCATAGTGCCCCTTTTCTGGCCCAGGACCCCATCCCACGTTTCTTTTAGCCATCATGTCTCCTTTGGCACCTCTTGACCGTGACAGTTTCTCAGCCCTTCCTTGATTTTGATGACCTTGACAGTTTTGAGGCATACTGGCCAAGCAGACTGTAGAATGCCCTTCTACTGGAATTTGTCTGATGGTTTTCACAATCAATGTGACCGATCACTGTTCATGTTGACCTTGATCACCTGGCTGAGGTAGTGCTGGTCTGTTATCTCCACTGTAGAGTTACCCCACCCCACCTCCACCACTAGACTTCTTATCCACAGGAATTCTGCTTTTCTCTGTGGAAGTATGCAGTGCCTGCCTCTGTTCTCCTGTGCTTTGGAAGTTCCCTTCGGGTGCACACGCTGCCCCATGGAACTCCCCACTCACTCCCTCAAGTCTCCTGTGAGGCACCTTATAATTAGGGCTTCTGGAACGAAGCTGGCCTTGGCTTTTCTCAGAGCTTTGACATGAGACCAAGTTCACCCCAGCCTTCACACGAACCAAAACATTATTGGAAAAGTAAATTATTTTTATTTTCCTTGAGAATATATGATGGGAACCGCATTACAATCCTTGCTGAGAATATATACCCAGAACCTATCATCAGAGGAGAGATATTACCAATAAAGAACCAGAGGGTACATTTCCACACTGAAACCTATTTTAAATTTTATTATTTACCCCACACTATTTCATCGACTCCCAGCTCCTCTCCCTGTAGGTATTACCAGGTGGACATAGCTCTCTCTCCCTCAGAGAGCCTTCATAATGATGATGCATGCACCAGCCTCTCTTTCAGGGCAGGGGGATGCTCAGTGTGGAGAAACGGATAGCCTTGGGTCCTCACGTAGAAGGAGACATATTTCTAAGGTACAGAGACTAATAATTTTAAAAAATAGAATTTTTGAAGGTTGTTTTTGCATAGTGATGTTAAAAATGTCTTGAGCTGACAGGAAGGATATAGGGTCCTGATATTTTTTCCTGGCCAGCCGTCAACCTCTATGTAGAGTGGTCTCCTGAGTCCACTTGAAATTCCTTGTAAATTCATTCCTCCTTCCGGGCCTGTCGGAGATCCCTCCACAGTCAGGGGGTTTTCATGAGGTGGCTGCACTTGCCACACAAGGAACACAAAGCCTGTGTCTCCCCCCTGGTCCAGCCAACTGGCTCCTTGGACCAAACGTTCCTTTTCTTCCTTCTTCCGTTTCTTCTCTCACCTCTGCCAGATACAGGAGAAACGAATCTATGTACGAGGCTCTTCCTGGGTTGTTCCGTCTCTTCCTTCAGGAACTAGCGCCTCTCCTCTGGGCACTGCGATTTTCTCACGAACATTTTGCCCGCAGGTCAGCAGGAAACAGGTGTTTCTGGTGGGAAAAACAGTCCACTCTTATTCTTTTCTGAAGCACATGCTGTTTTAAAGTTGATCAATAAAGGCCAAGGTTGGTGTTCTTCTTTCCCCTCGCAGTTTTAAAAGAGAAGAAACGGGATTTATTCTATTTTTTTTCTCCCCCCCTTTAAAAAGTTATTGAGAGAGACGTTAGGGGCAAACAAAACTCCCATTTAGAAAATGTTCCCGACCTGTGGTGGCTGGAGTAGGTTGCCTTGCTCAGAACCGTGAGACGTGTTTCTACATAATGCCCATTTTTGATGTTATCATCCACCTCATGCTGTTTTATCTCTCATCCTCTCCCTTCCATATTTATTAGAGGTTAGAAGCCCCTGGGTGGAATAGATAGCTAACTTGCTCGGCTGCTAACCAAAAGGCTGGAGCTTTGAGTCCAGCCAGAGGTGCCTCAGAAGAAAGCCTTGGCGATCTACTTCCAAAAACTCAGCCATTGAAAACCCTATGGAGCACGGTTCTACTCTGACACATGTGGGGTAGCTGTGAGTCAAGAGTCGATTCCACAGAAACTGGTTTGGTGTGGCTTGCTAAGGCCTTCCACTTGGAAAGAACCTTTATGATAATGAACTGTACTTGGTATTCTTTCCTAGTGATTATGGGTTAGGGGAAGGGAGCCCTGGTGGTGCAGTGGTTAAAGAGCTCAGCTGCTAACCGAAAGGTCATTGGTTTGAACCCACCAGACACTCCTTGGGAGGAAGATGTGGCAATCTGCTTTCGTAAAGATTACAGCCTTGGATACCATATAGGCAGTTCTACTCTGTCCTATAGGGTCGCTATTAGTCAGAATCACCTTGACAGCAACAGGTATGAGTGAAGGGACCATTCGGGAGCAGAATAGATAACCTGGGTGTTTGTATCTATGGGAGCAGGAGAAAAATTTCTAAGATCAAATAAACTAATAATTTTCTAAACAGACTTTGTGGAGGTTATTTGTGCCTGGTGGTGTTAAAATTTTCTTGAAAATCATAGGAGGGCTGTGGGATGCGGGTTCCCTCTCTGAAGATCTGTCACTGTCTGGCTTCTCGTCTTCTGAGCTTCTTTGGAGCTCCTGTAAGTTATTTCTCTGTCAAGGGCTGTGGGGCTCTCTCCACTCTCGGGACATTTGTGAGGTGTCCAAGTGAGACATGAAGGCATAGAATCTCCCTTCCCTCAAAAGGATGTTTTTACTGATCATAATGACTCATCCTAATTTAACCCAGGCGCCCACAGCCATCCTGGGTTGACAGCAGAGAGCCCCTGGAGCTGGTGGGAGGAGGAGATGGCTGTCCTGTCCAACATCCTCATAAAGACTTTTCTAAGCACAGTCGGCCCCCAAATCGGCCTCCCTGTCCCCTCCACCCTAAGGTCAGGGGCCAGATTTAGCATACAAAAATAAAAGATGCCCAGTTAAAGTTGAATTTCAGATAAACAATGAATGTTTTTTTTTATCGTAAGTGTATCCCAAATATTGCATGGGATATACTTACACTAAAAAAAAAAAAAAAGTTACTTATCTGAAACTGACGTTTAACTGGGCGTCCTGTATTTTATCTGGCCACCAACCCTTCCCTACGGCAAATTAGCTGAGGCCTCAGACCACTGTCACTGGCACAGCTTGAAAATTTACCTTCAACTTGCTTTCCAACCTGATTTTACCTCTCAATCCCTGATGAGTTTGGTGGGTTCCCATTCATGCTGGTGGAGTCTGTCTGAGACCTTTCTTACAGCTGGGCTAATTTCTGGGTTGTTGTTATCCAAACACGTAATTGATTACCTCTTCCAAGGGGTGGGAAGCTGGTCCCTGTCCACCTGGGCATACAGGTCCAACTTACCCTGGAATCAGCCCATTTTAATCTCTCTCTCTCTCTCCACTTATTGTATCTCAGTCAGCCCCTTCCCGTCTGGAGACAGGACCCTACCCTCCTCAGAGGACAGATGGGGTGGAGGTGATGTGGGGTTCGTCCAAGGTCTTCACCCATTACTTCTCCAATAATGAAAGGACACACTCTCTCTCTTCTTTTGGGAAGCTAAAACATGGAGGGAGAAAGGTTAATTTTCTTTTCTCTTTGAAATTCGTGAGGGAGAAAGCATCAAAGCCTGCCCCACTCTGACTTAGAAAATACTCTCAGAAGCTGTAATCAGTGGAGACTCCATCTTATACACAGGGTGCATTTCTACACTAAAACCTGTTTTAAATTTTATTATCTACCTCATGCCATTTCATCTCCTCTCATTCTGTTCCTCTTGTATTTATTAGAGGTTGGGTATTTCTTTCCCTGAGAGAACTTTCCTAATAATGAAGCATACTTGATAGTCACTCACTGTGAATACAGAATTGGAAGAGATTCTGCAAGGAAAATGGATAGCCTTGTTTTCCTCTGTGTGAGAGAAACAGTTGAGGTAAAATAGACAAATCATTTCTCAAAATAGAAGTTTTGAAGGTAGCTTTTGCATAGAGAAGTTGAAAACTCCTTAAAGTGATAGAAGGTGTGAGGGATGTTATAATTATTACTTCACCCCCCATCAGGCCGCTCATTGTCTCTCCTGGTGTGCCAGCATTCTTTGGAGTTCAAGCCTCTTCACATTTTTCTTGTGCTTCCTCCACATTGATTATTTTTTTGATTTTCATGAGGTGCCTGAGTGAGAAAACCAACCAGAACCCACTCTCGGCACTGCCAACCCTCGCTCTTTGATGGATGTTCATGCAATTTTCTCATTATTTTCTGTCAACGTTCATAGAAACAGTGTAAACTACTTTATCTCCAGACCATTATGTTAGCTTTCTCCATGATCATTTAAGCTGTATATTCTTTTTCTGATTTGAATTTAATAATAACATATTTTTTAAAGGATAAGTCAAGAAGATTTCCTGAACAAATTTTGGATGACAACTGCTTAAGGTGCGGTTTTCCCCCTCTTCTTTAATCTCTTTTTGTTTGACCTGAGTTTTCCACACTAAATTTAGTTATCATTGCTTTCTGTGAGTATTGGAAGCGAACTCTGTGACTGACATCGTAGAATATCTCAGAGAAATACCCTTTCGACCCGGCTGTCTTTCACTCAAGAAAATAAGAAGGTAGATAGCTGAGTGGTGAGATACCCCCTCACCCCCACAAGATCACCACCAAGATGGGATTCAGGTAATTGCTTAAAGAGGGAAGCATTTCTAAGGATTGTCTTCTCAACCCTCCCGTGTAATGTTCCCATGTTGTTTATTCTGTCTTTTCCAGAATCTTCTTAGCTTCTATGTGTCATTAGTGCAGAATCGTGTGTCTGGCTGAAAATTCATCTCCCGCCCCATTCTCCATTGCTTCTCCAGGGGAAATTTTCTGGGCGCACAACGTTGTTTATATACGTTTCTCCAGACAAAAGTTAAAGTTAAAAGTTTTCTGTCAGATCACGGATTCCTTCCCTTCATGGCTTTAGGATTGCCAAACAGACTCTTTTTGTGAATGGCAGAGTAGAAATCTTCAGGAGAGGTGGAGAGATTTTTCAAACACCTCAAGGGGTGGACTTCTTAGATATTTCTAATATGTCAGTTGGACCCCCTGAGGGGTGCAAACTGTTAATTTGCTCGACTGTTAACCAAAAGGTTGGAAGTTAGAGTCTAGGGGCACTTTGGAAGAAATCTACTTCCAAGAAATCAGCCATTGAAAGCCCCAGTTCTACTCTGACACACATAGACTCACCATGAGTCAGAGTCCACCTGATGGCAACATTCTTTTTTTTTTTTTGCTGTCCTTAAAAAAAAAAAAATCTAGAAATCAGATTTCCTGATTAGTTTGGTGGGTTTAAAAAAAAATCTCTAGAGCAGTAATTTTTTTTTTTTTTTTAATTCTCTCTCTTCTCTTAAGATTGCATATTCTAGTCCTTACCTGTAGTTTCAGGTAAGCCTTTGGCTTTGTACGTAACTGAGCTTTTAAATTTTCAACGCATTTTGAGCAGGCTGATTACGTTCCGAGGAAGGTAAAGGGCGTTACGCTGAGTCTAAGAGATAGTTTCTGAAGTAAAAAATTCCCATAGTTCAAGTTTCACATCCTAAAAGATAGACTTTCTAACGCTGGAGTGAGGACAAAAGAATAACTTCATAGACCACTGTCAGGACGTGCTCTGTCTCCTCCTGTTTTCACTCTTCCCCTCTTTGGTACCGGTGTCTCAATCCCCGGGTTCCATGTGACCATGGAGTTCAAGTCTCCTTGGTCTCATCAGAACAAAGCAGAGCTAACTCTTGGTATTTTATTCCCAGCTCTGGTCTGAAAGAATTCATGACGGTCCCCCTTTATGTTCCTGTCAGAATCCATAGAAACCATTTAGAGGCTTTTGCTTTAAAAAAAAAAAAAAATGTTCCTTGAGTTACATTGTTACGAGATGGCAATGACAGAAGTACTCTTTCTTTTGAGGTGGAAATCTTGAGAAAAGATGAAGCCAAGTTGAAAGCCTTTCAATTACGGCATAGTCCTCCCAGTTTTCTTTCATTATAAAGAAAACCACACTTACAAAGTAAGCCAGAAAGCTTCTATTCTCCAGTAAATTTTGGTAGGAAAGTTTGAAAGGAGTATTTTTAGGCAGCTTTTATTCTTTTCCCTTTATCTCAGTCCCCTTGCTCTTAAAGAGTGTTTAAGAAATATTATTCAATTCTGTACATGAGCAAGATTTTACATTACAGTACCGAAATACTTTAATCTGGTGCTTCCTCTATTATTGTTTAGGAGAAATGTCTGAGTGGGAGAAAGTTTTGAATTTTCCAAAAGCTTGCTTTTCATCCACAAGGCAAAAAAGTAATGGGAACTGCAATGGCAGGTGTTCTGAAGTAAGAAAAAAAATTACCCAAGTATCATATGAGATAGAATATCTAAACATGTTATGAAAACAGAAAAGTATCCCCACATCCTCTTTTCCTGATCTTTTTTGTAAAATTAAGTTTTACTAGTCTGCAAATTAGGTTCAAGGGAAGAGCTAAATACTCCCTCAACATTTTTCTGTTCACCAAGACTGGCCTTTGATTGTTTTCCTAAGGTGATTGGAAAACCAAAATTGATGAGGCCAACTCCATTATTATCTTTCTCATCTCTGTTTTTAGTTGGACAGCCCATTTTTTCTCCTATCAAGATTAATGAGGGAGAGAAAGGAAGATTTTTCTTCCTGGCTATTATCACTGAAATGGATCAATTTCTTTTTTTTAAAGATGCAAATCTTGAGGGAAAATGAGCTCTCTTGAAAATAATACCTCAATTATTTTGCAAGAAATAGACTGTCTTTTACAGACTCATTTAGTAATGAGAAACATTGAAAAGAATCATTCAAAGAGTACATACTCTTGATTCAGTCCTGGCATTATAGATTTCAAATGGGATCTTCAATAATTGTATTTTTTGTCTCTTCATCTCATGTCCCCATTTGCTCTGTAAAATTTAGGTACATGCTGTGGTCTGGGCACAAACTTTTCACTTAAATGATTTTAAACATATCTTTCCACTGAACATCTTTCAGGGGAAAAGACAAAAAACAAAACAAATCAAAACAAAAAAAACAACCTCTGAGAGGGAAGGAAGTCTTTTCAAATTGATTGCCTTTCATCAAAGAAATAGAGAAGAAATGAGAACCGCTAAGGAAAGTAATTTCTGAAATAAAACATATGATTACTTAGAAGAGACAAACTTTCAGAAAATTGCACTAGGATAGAGAAATGCCCTGGGAAGCAGCTAGATTTTGATAAATGTGTTTTTCTGTTCCTCTGATGGGTCCTTCAACCACATCTCTCTAAGGAACGAGTCTGAGGTTTCTCCGCCATATTGGTTCTCCATAGGCAGTTCTGTGAGGTGGCATTTCAGTACTTTTTCAGGATGGCCATTTCTGACTCTCGAATCTGATTAGGCTGATTATCTGTGGTATGATTCATAACCCACCTCCTTTGTGGCATTCACCACAATACCAATCAATGTGTAATTATGTCCTAATTTTCTTCTCTTCAGCTGTGCTGTCCACTACATCAACGGCATAGAACTGAGCTTCTTAAATTATTAACAATAAACCCGTATTTAATTCAAGAGCCGGGGGCGGGGGTACTTTTATGCTTTCTCTTTGTCTCATTTACTTTCCCTCTCACTCAAATCTCTTCTTTTGAATTCTGTACACGACCAAGCTTTTAAGTGACTGAAATACTTTAACTGGATTTTTTTTTTTTTTTCTTTTCCACTAACATAGTTTAGGGAAAATTCCTCTGGGGATAAAGTTGTCAAAGTAGCTGTCTTTCATTGAAAAAACAGAAAAGTAGAGAGAACTGCTCTGACAGGTACTTTCTGAGGTAAAAAATTTACCTAATGGTGCTTAAGAGGTAGTAGAATATCTAAATAGTACGTGAGGATGGTGATATAATTGTCTGGAATTAAGTAGATTTGATTTTTTTTTTTCTTTTTAGCCTTTAAACTCAGTCTGCCGCAAGTGGACAACGGGAGGGAGGTGTGGCGAGCAGAGTCTCCCCTGGTGTTTCTAATGCCCTGTTTTTTCTGTCACAAATCACCTCAAAATGTTTTCCGAAGGAGAAACAAAATGGCAGCCTGAACTCCAGAATCCCTCACCCACTACCTCCCCCCACACTTCTCTCACTCTAGCTAATGGCTCTGTACCATTATGTTTCCTGTCAGAATTAATAGGGAAATATTCTTTTCCTAAAGCCATTAGTTAAGTGATATTGCTTACAGAATTGCTGAAACAGGATAACACCTCCTTCTCCGGGGTGTAAATCTTAAGAAATGATGAGGCAATTGCTTAAACACATCAATTATATTCCAAAGCCTGAACTTTTCCTCTACAATTTTCATTTAGCATTAAGAAAGTTTGAAAGTAATGATTCATAAAGTAGATTCTCTTGATTCAATTTTGGCACTAAAGAATTCAAATAATATTAACAATTTTTTTTTTATCATTTAAGTTTCCCTTCTTCCCCACCATTTGTCCTCTCTTTACTTCAGAACATTCTCTTATTGTCTGGGCATGATGAAACTTTTCACTTACAGTAAGATTTTAAGTATACTTTCCCACTAAATATGTTTTTCTGGAGAAAATGGCAAGTGAAGTGTTCTCAAACTGATTGCCTTTCATCAAAGGAAGAGAAGAGAATTGAGAACTACAGAGAAGAGTGGTTTCTGAAAAAAAGAGTTTCAAAAATGATTGCTTAGAAGAGGCAAAGTTTCAAAAAAACACTAGGATAGTACCGAAATACTCTAGACACAGACGTTGTTGTTAGGTGCCGTTGAGTGGATTTTTGACGCAGAGAGACCCTATGTGACAGCGTAGAACTGCGCCATAGGATTTTCTTGGCTGTAATTTTTTTGTGTGTGTGCAACCATTCTCACCCTCCTTTTCTGAATTGTTTCTCACCCATTAACATAAATTCATTTCCCCCCAAGTTTCCTATCTAACCTTTCAGGTTCGTGTTGGCAATTTGATCTCATATAGATATTTTTAAATTTTTTCGTTATATTTTAGATGAAGGTTTGCAGAACAAACTAGCTTCTTATTAAACACCTAATACACATCAGGTTTTGTGACACTGGTTGCCAACCCCATGACATGTCAACACTCTCCCCTTCTCAGCCTTGGGTTCCCCATTCCCAGCTTTCCTGTTCCCTCCTGCCTTCTAGTCCTTGCCCCTGGGCTGATGTGCCCAGTTAGTCTTGATTTGTTTTATGGGCCTGTCTAATCTTTGGCTGAAGGGTGAACTCCAGAAGTGACTTCATTACTGGGCTAAAAGCGTTTTCAGGGGCCATAGTCTTGGGGTTTCTCTGTCACTTGGCTGTAATTTTTATGGGAGCAGATCACCAGGTCTTTCTCCTGGGTGGGTTCAAATGGCCAACTTTTTGGTTAGCAGCCAAGCGCTTAACCGTTGCACCACCAAGGCTCCTTTCTAGATATGGTTAGAGATGGATACATATATTTTTTTCTCCCTTTCATGAGTGTCTCAACTTACCTCTGCCTGAGAAACCAAACTTTAGTTACTGGTGTATGAGGATTTGCTATCGTCTATTAGTGGTGCACTCTGACTTTCTGGTGAAGGACTAACTTGACGCTTAGCACTTCCTGCTCACACTTGGGCACAGTCTGAAGGTTTTCCTCATTATTTTCAATCTGAATTTTAGAGCCAGTATTTGTCTTTTTTCTTTCAAACTAACGAAACAATGCCATGTTTACTGTAACAGAGAAAGCTACACACACATCCAAGGAAAGCCTGACAGTTTCCAGCCCAATGCCCCCTAAGACTACAAGAGTTAGGTTGGGGCGCATCCTTGCACACCTTTCTCCATGTACGTACAAATAGGGACAGATAAATGGATCATATCGTATGTAGTAATCTGTACCTCTTTTCTTCTTAATACATCTTATGCATAACTCTAGACCAACGTAGAGATATTGTTTTATTAGTGGCATAGGATGGCTGTATCAGCATTTATTTATTGATCCCTTTTCCTACTGACAGACAGTCCTGCTGATTCCCATCATGTTCCCTACCACAACAATTGCCGCACTAAACATTCTTGTGCCGTTTCCCAAAAAGTGATTGCTGGAGCCATAGTTTTATAACAATATATTTCATTGTACTTGATGCTACCAGATTACTTTTCAAAACCAGGTTTACTCAGTAAAAAATCAGCCACTGTTGCGTTGATGCTGACTCATGGTCACCCCATGTGTGTCAGAGTAGAACTGGGCTTCACAGGTTTTCAGTGGTGGATTTTTTGGAAGTAGATTTCCAGGACTTTCTTCCAAGGCACCTCTGGGTGAACGCGAACTTCCAACCTTGAGGTTAGCAGTCAAGAGTGTTAACCATTTACCTTACCCAGTGACTCCAAAAACAGGTTTACTCTCTGGCCAATCTTTTTCTTACAGTGTTTTATAAAAGAAACTTTGCTTAGGAAAAACGCAAAACCTGGGTGAAGCCTAAAGTTTTTCCATCATGGTTCTTGCACATGAGCTTCTTAAATAACTAGTGGTCCAGAGCTGACCTCTCATTGGCCAAATTCAGGCCACAGATATGTTGGTTAGCACCGTGTGTGTGTGTGTGTGTGTGTGTGTGTGTGTGTGTGTGTTTACATTTTCAATAAATTGTTATCAATGTTTAAAAACATATAAAATTGAGATTCCTGGCAAACTAGACCCTTGGTCCTTCCTGGCCAGAATTGGCTGGACCTGAGGATCGGCTGCTCCCTTGAGGCCGGGCATGCTCCCTGCTCACCACAGTTCCCAACGCCCCAGTCACTTCTCTCACTTATGTTGCCTGCCAGGCCCCTGGAGCACTGGAGTTTGTGATCCATGCTTTAATTTAAACCAGTGTTTCTCAGCCTTAGCACTATTGACACTTGGGGCCAGATCACTCTCTGTGGTGGCTGGGGGGGAGGGGGGTGTCCTGTGTATTGTAGGATGTTTATCAGCATCCCTAGCCTCTACCCACTAAATGTCAGTTAGGACCCTGCAAGTTGGGACAACCAAAAATGTCTCCAGACATCTCCCGTAGTTGAAAACCCTGGTTTAAACAAGTCCACAAAACGTATTTTCCACAGTAAATTTTGAGATAAATTTTTCAAAGACTATTCCTGGGCAGTTTTCATTATTTCTCTTTAATTCTGTCGACCTTTTTTATTTTTTATTTTTTTTACTTTATGAAGGAAAATTGTTTTATTCTTTACATAACCAAGGTTTAAAGTCACTGAAATGTTTCCAACTAGCCCCATTCACCTAGTTGGGAGAAAATACCTGAGAGGAGAAAATGATCCAAATCCTTTATTTTCATCTCAGGAACTGACATGTAGAGACGGCTTCTGTTACAGGCGGTTTCTGAAGGAAAAACTTTATGTAATTACACACACATAAAAGATAAAATTTCTAGATACTGTATGAAGGTGGTTGAATAAATCCCTAGAATAAAGGTAGACCGCCGTTGTTCACGCCAGTATTCTTCAGTAGTCTCTTTTATCAGTTTATCACGGGGGCCTCGGGAGAGCTAACGGCTCTCTTCCCCTCCCTGTTCTCACACACAAATTCTCCTCATAATGTGTTTCTGAGGTATCTGGGGAAACAGGAAAGTGGGGAGGGGTCTGTCCAGACCTCTCTTCTCTCTCCTTCTCTGACAGGAGCTAATGACCTTCCTACATCTTCCCTTATCAGAATTAATAGAGAAGTATTAATTCTTTCCCCAAAGCTATTAGTTAAGCCATAGTGTTCTGAAATAGCTGAAACGGAATAATTTCTCCTTCATTTGAGGGTGTAAATCTTGAGGAAAGAAGAGAAGCTGTTTCAGGTATATCAATTACGTCCTGAGGAAGAGACCTGCATATACAATTTTCATTTAGCAACAAGGAACTTCTAAGGTAATGATATATACAGTAGGTTTGCCAGGTTCCTTGTTGGCGTTTAACGTTTCAAATGGAATATATATATAAATCATCTTCTTTTTTCCCTTGCATGATTTCTTAATCCTATTTTTATGTGTATTTTAAAGGGATGCATTTGTTCTCTGGATAAGATTAAATTTTAACTTAAAGCAAGATTTTAAACACCACTTTGCACTGAACATAGTTTCAGGTAAAACATTGTCTGTGAAGAGAGCATTCTTGCCCTGATTACCTTCCATCAAAGAAATAGAAACAAGATAGAAACAATGAAGAAAAGTGGTTTCTGAAAGAGCAGAGTCTTTTATGACTACTGAGAGGCAAACTTTCCAAACTTGCGTCAGGACCGTCCACGAATATCCAAGGCTGTACTTAGCATTTGAGAAGTGAGTTCTTGAGTCCTTGCCTGTGGGGTTCAAGTCTGACGCTCTGCCTACCGCACACTGGCTCCTGAACGTTTTCTGATGGGAATCGACGTCAGACATCTCCCAGCCTCTTTGCCTGAGAGGAATAAAGACTCTTCCATCATTTTCAGCCATCTTTTTTTTTTTTTTTTTTTCCTAAAGAGACTTTATAAACCAAACTTGGAATACGATTGCAGAAGCAAATGAATTTACTGTTGATAAATTTCAATATGATGTCTGGTGTGCAATAGGGACTTTAAAAATCTTGGCTGAATGATTCAGTGAATGAAGGAATTAAATCTATCAGACAGAAGACCAGAGGTCTTATCTAATCTCTCTAGTTGATTTTTTCAATTTGATCCCATATAGATAGTTCTTTAAAAGAGTATAGTGTTCCAGGCAGATGTTCTTTACTAGTTAAGCTAAATTATTGTTTGGTTTTAAGAAGACTTCAGTGGATATTTTTGGTTTAAAGTTTAAAGATTTTCTCAGGACAACAGTTTTGGGGGTTCATCCAGCCTCCATGGCTCCAGAAAGCCTGGATTCTACAGGACTTTGAAATTCTGTTCTGCATTTCTCCCCTTTTGATCAAGATTCTTCTATAGAATCTTTGATCAAAATATGCAGTAATGGTAGCTGGGCACCATCCAGTTCTTCTGGTCTCATAGCAAAGGAGACAGTTGTTCATGGAGGCAATTAGCCACACATTCCATTTCTTCCTTCTATTCTTATTAAGTAACTGCAAATTTTAACTGCTAGCACATTTGTGTGTTCTTCAATGGCAGTGATGTTTCTAGATAATTTAATCTCCAATCAGTGAATAGTCTAGAAGATTACTCCTACATTCTTGTTTATGCTTGTGGCTAGTTTTGAAGGCCAAGGTTGTGGACTCACTTTATCTCTTCCTTGTAATTCAGAATCTGTGGACTCCAAATTAATGGAGTTTTTGGTGTACTGGGGCATCCTAAAGAAATGTATCAAATTACTTACATTTTCAGATAATGATATTTGAGTAATACCACATCCAAGTAAAATTTTGCTGAAGATAGTTCAAAAACAATTGCAGCAGTACATTAACAGGGAACTGCCAGAAATTCAAGCTGGATTCAGAAGAGGACATGGAATGAGGGATATCATTGCTGATGTCAGATGGACCTTGGCTGAAAGCAGAGAATACCAGAAAGATGTTTACCTGTGCTTTATTGACTATGCAAAGGCATTCGACTGCGTGGATCATAACAAATTATGGATAACATTGTGAAGAATGGGAATTCCAGAACTCTTAATTGTGCTCATGTGGAACGTGTACACAGGCCAAGAGGCAGTCATTCAAACAGAACAAGGGGATACTGTGTGGTTTAAAATCAGGAAAGAGGGTGTCAGGGATGTATCCTTTCACCATATTTATTCAATCTGTATGCTGAGCAAATAATCCGAGAAACTGGACTATATGAAGAAGAACCAGGCATCAGGTTTGACTCATCAACAACCTTCAGTATGCAGATGATACAATCTTTCTTGCTGAAATACAGAGGATTTGAAGCATTTACTGATGAAGAGCAAAGCCTTCAGTATGGCTTACACCTCAGCATAAAGAAAACAAAAATCCTCACAACCGGATGATAAACGGAGAAAAGATTGAAGTTGTCAACGATTTCATTTTACTTGGATCCACAATCAACATCCATGGAAGCAACAGTCAAGAAATCGAATGTATTACATAGGGCAAATCTTCTGCAAAAGATCTTTTTCAAGTGTTAAAAAACATAGATGTCACTTAGAGGACTAAGGTGCACCTGACCCAAGCCTTGCTATTTTCAATCACCTCATATGCATGAGAAAGCTGGGCAATGAATCAGGAAGACTGAAGAAGAATTGATGCATTTGAATTATGGTGTTTGCAAAGAATATTGAATGTATCATGGCTTGCCAGAAGAATGAACAAATCTGTCTTGGAAGAAGTACAGCCAGAATGCTCCTTGGAAGCTAGGATTTCTTGTCTCACGTACTTTAGACATGTTATCTGGAGGGACCAGTCCCTGGAGAAGGACTTCATGCTTGGAACAGTAGAGAGTCAGCAAAAGAGAAGAAGACTCTCAATGAGATGGCTTGACACAGTGTCTGCAAAAATGGGCTCAGCAATAGCAAAGATTGTGAGGATTGCACAGGACTGGGCTGTGCTTCATTCAGCTATTCGTAGAGTCACTATGAGTCAGAACCGACAGGACGGCACCTAACAACAACAACGACGTAGCTTTCTCAAGATGGACATACTTGAAATTGCTACAACCTTTTAAACAGTCTCTTCCTCTAAGCGCGGCTTAACAATTATTTCTGAGGAAAATGATGAAAACCTTAGCCGTTAATCAGGAGAAGAACAGAAGGGCACAGAGAGCTGAGTTGAGAGAGTATTTGTCTAATAAGATTCACATAATTGTGTAAGGGTGGCTGAATCTCCCAAGATTGCATTAAGACAGTGGGATTTGTAACTTGTGAAGATGTAGGAAGTGATTCATGGAGTGTGGTGTTCGTGCTTAAACAGGAGCATCTTCTGTGCTTTATAATCTGACCAGGACGATACTTAGTTTTTGAAAAGGGTCATTCTTTTAAAACAAGTTAGCCTCCTTCCTCAATAATCCAAATTGGTTTAACGCACTTGAGTGACATGATTTGGCCATTTTTCACGATTATTAAAGATAACTCCTGTTCCTCTCTAGACTGGAAGGTCCAAAGCAAATTAAATCCTTGTGTCTTCTTCCCTTGCTTTCTCAGATGAGTCACAAGTTATTGGTCAAATATGCATATGACCTTTCGACTCACGCTGAAAGTCCCAAACAACCTGTTGGGCAGACATTTGGCCAATCTGATTATTTTCTCTGTACTCATTGGTTTTCCTTCTTCATTGGATGGAATGAATTGCCTAGTTGCTGTGTCACTGTGGGAACACACTTAGAGGGAGGCGTGTGTGCTTGGTAAGCTAGGGGCTAGAGAAATGCCTATTATCATTACTATTTTGGGGTGATTTTTCATGGGTGAGAATAAATATACCTCAAATCCATTCACTTTCTGTTATTCTACCTCCACTGTCCTAGTTGAGTCGCCCTCACCAGGCTCCGAGACTATCTAGTGACATTGTAACTGGTTTTCCTACCTCTACTCCCCTCTCCCCACAATTTAGTCTCCAGATGGTAGAAACAAGTATCTTTAAAATACGTAGACCCCCTACTGAAAACTTCTCATTGGTTTCTTCACAAAGAATGGAGAATAAAATCTAAGCCCCTTATCACAGTCACCCACACCCTACCAGATCTGACCCTCTGTTAACTTCCCCACCTTCATCTTCCCTCTTACCTCCGTCCACGCTGATTGGTTTCTGAATCCTCCAAGCTCCTACTTCCTACCCCAAGAGTCTCTGCATTTGTTCTTCCTCTGTCTGGAATGTTCCTCCTGAGGCTGGTCCTTTCTCATCCCATAGGTCTCATTCTGATGTCAGTTTTTTGGAGAGGCCTTCCTCGGCTATATAAAACAGCCACCCACCATTACTCTCTGCAATACGCTACCACTCCCCCTCCCACTTTTTGTAATACTCTCTGTTTATCATTATTTTCTGTAATAACCAAAACCAAACCAAACCCGTTGCCGCTGAGTCGATTCTGATTCATAGTGACCCTATAGGACAGAGTAGAATTGCCCCATAGGGTCTCCAAGGAGCAACTGGTGGATTTGAACTGTCGGCCCTTTGGTTAGCAGTTGAGCTCTTAGCCACTACACCACCAGGGCTCCATTTTCGGTAGTAACCCTGTTTATTGTTACTCCCTGTAATAGCCTCCTGCTTATTGTCAGTCTCTATTGTTGTCAGTGTTGTTGTTAGGTGTCATCAGTTTGATTCTAACTCATAGTGACCCCATGTAACAGGGTAGAACTGCCCTATAGGATTTCCTAGGCTGTAATCTTTATGGGACAGAGTCCTGGTGGCGCAGTGGTTAAGCACTTGGCTGCTAACTGAAAGGTCGGCAGTTTGAACCCACCAGGGGCTCCTTGGGAGAAAGACGTGTCAGTTAGCTTCTGTAAGATTACAGCTTTGGAAACTCTACGGAGCACTTCTCCTCTGACCTATAGGGTCGCTATAGGTTGGAATCCTGATGGCAACAAGTAAGCTTTTCAGGAGCAGATTGCCAGGTCTTTTTCCTGTGGAGCCACTGGGTAGTTCAAACCTACAACCTTTTGGTTAACAGCTGAGCACTTAACCGTTGCACCACCAGGGCTCTTTACTCTGTATTATATTCCCGTTTATCGTTACTCCCTATAATAGTCTCCTGTTTTTTGTTACTCTCTGTAATACCCCCGTTTGTTGTTACTCCCTGGTTATTGTTGCTCTCTGTTATACCCCCGTTTATGGTCACTCTCTGTAATATTCCCACCCTCTGTGTACTTCCTTCATGACCCCAACACAATCTGAAATGATCTTATCTATCTGTTTCCTTGTCTTTGTTTCTCTTCCCCTGTTAGAATAGAAGTTCTTTGAGGGCCAAAGCCACATTTGTTTTGTTCTACAATTCCCTGGGGCTGAGTCTGGTGCCTGGTTCATTGAAGGAGTCCAGGATGTATTGAACTAACGGAATACCAAAAGCCTGGCTCTCTGCCATGAGGCAATTCTACCACACAAGTGGCTCAAATGAAGACGATATAGAAGGGAAACATTGCTTCCTTTCCCAAACTTTGCACTTCCCTATGGATTTTCAAAGTTGATTTGCTTAGGATCAGTGTACTTGGAAACTAGTGAGGTATAAGAAGTAAGTCTGTTCTTTTGGTTCAAGACAGAGGAGAGAACATATTCACTTACCTCAATTTTCCTCTAAAAACCCAGGAGAAGTTAGTAAGGGAATGTGTTTCCAATGCACAAGCCCATAAGCCAACAAGCTTTGGAGAGGAAATGATGCCGTAAGTGTAGAAGTTGGAATGCAGAGGTTGAGTGGTAACTGAGTTAGCAGACCCAGGAGAACTTAATCCTGATTTAACAGTGAGGAAAGCCATAAAAATTCAGATATCCATGGTGCCAGGTGGGATTAAAAACAGATATCTCAAGACGTATAAGAAAGAGCTCTTAGAAATTAAAAACATAGCAGTAGAAATAGAAACCTATGAGTTGGAATATAAAGTTGAGGGCATTTCACAAAAAAGTAAAACAAAAAGACAAAGAAATAGAAAATAGGAGAGAAAAGAGAAGAAAAATAGAGGCTTAGTCCAGGAGGTCCAATAACCTAATAAGAGCACTTCTAGAAAGAAAGACAAGACAAAACAGAAGGAAAAAAAAAAAAAATCAACAAAATAACTTGAAGCATCTTTCTAGAACCAAAAGACATATGTTTCCAGGTAAGGGCCCACTGAATGCCCAGAACAATGAATGAGAATAGACTCAAGACCATGTGGACTCTGGGAACAAAGAAGAAGCTAGAAGCTTCTAGAGAGGGAAAAACAAAGGGTCTCATACAAAGGATAATGAACATTTCTTAACAACTAGAACTCAGTAGAGCAGCGTCTTCATTTCTGAAGGAAAAAGATTTCCAATTCAGAATGTTATACCTGGGTAAGCTGCCAATTAAAGTCTAAACAATTTTATTTCATGTACCCTTTCACATGAAGCTACAGAAGTTTTTGTGTTAGGAAAACAAGGGAGTAAAGCAAGTCAAAGGAAGCCATGGGGGTCCAGGAACCAATGAAGAGGTGAAAGAATCACCATAGTGATGGTGAAGAAGACCCCAGGAGCACAGCCGTGCCTTGGACCTAGACAGCACTGTCTTTTTGGAGCAGGTCAGAAAGTTCCAAGAGAGATATTTTTAAAGAAATGAAGCTGTTAGATACCTTATACAATTGTGTAGGAGTCTGGGGGATGATTTTGGTAATAAGTCCATAGAAAACTAAGCAAAAGAAAAACAAAACTATTAACTCAAGAGAATACAATGTTGTGCAAGAAAGTCATCATAGTATACTACACGGCTCAGTAGTGAAAGATATGTTCCTAATCATAACAATGTAAACATCAGATATTTATCTAAGTGAAATCATGACACCATCTTTGGATAGCTCTTAAGAGGCTGGAGGGGAAGGAAGTGTGAGTATCTGTGGCTAGTGACAGAGGTTGTGGACGAGGGGAGCTGGAGGAAGAGCTAAATCCTCCTCTCCCTTCATGGGAAGTTGTAGCCTACACTCCAAACTGAAAAAACCAAGAAGTAGTATGTAAGCATGTTATTAGAAGTGAACCATAAAACTGAAACCAAACCCATTGCCATCGAGTTGATTCCAACTTACAGTGACCTTATAAGACAAAGTAGAACTACCCCACAGTGTTTCCAAGGTTGTAAATCTTTACAGACGCAGATTACCACATCTTTCTACCATGGAGCAGCTGGTGGGTTCAAACAGCTGACCTTTCAGTTAGCAGCCAAGTGCTTTAACCACTGTGCCACCAAGGCTCCTCTATTAGAAGTGAAGGAGGTAAATATCAAAGGAATCCAAAGTGGTTGCCTCTGGGAAGTGAGAAAAGATGGGTGGTCGGAAAGGGATAGCTGTTTTTCTCAATAAGTAAAAAGGGTGGACTTTTCAAAACTTTGCATGTGTGACTTTAATCAAAATAAAAGCAAATTTAACAGTGGGGCTAGTGCTTCTTCTCTGGTGATACAGCCATTTGAGAGGGTTTTTCTAATCTTATCAAGTAATCCACCCTCTCTGCAGTTCTCTGGTCCTTGTGACCTGTAACCCAGGCCAATATTATACAGTGGAGGAGAGAGTAATGGTGAGGGAAGGGCGGCTGAGAGAGACACTGTTTTGTGAATGTTGTCAAGGTGGGTTCTCAGCCCCTTCTCTCACCTCCCCCTCCTCCCCGTCCTCCCCTCATCACAATAACCACCACAACAAAACAATAGCAGCAGCAACACAAAAGCCAGACTCAGGCCCTGCTGTCCAGAGCTCTAACGAAGGCTTACTAGTTGCCTTCAGGTTGGCTCCCACTCATGGCGACCCCATGCATGATAAAACAAAATGTTGCCCAGTCCTGTGCCATCTTCACGATCGTTGAACGTGTGCTCGAGTCCATTGTTGTGGTCACTGTGTTTTGAATGTTCCCAACCTGGGCGGCTCATCTTCCAGCGCTATAAAAAACAACTGCCATGGAGTCAGTTCTGACTCATGGTGGCCCCATATGTGTCAGAATAGAACTATACTCCACAGGATTAGGGTTTTCAACAGCTGACTTTTTGGAAGTAGATCACCAGTCCTTTCTTCCTAGTCTTAGTCTGGAAGCTCCCCTAAAACCTCTCCACCATGGATGACCCTGCTGGTATTTGAAAATACTGGTGGCAGAGCTTCCAGCATCACAGCAGCATGCAAGTCATCACAGTATGATAAACCATGGAAACCAAGACATGCTTATCCGATATGTGAGACAGAGTGACATTTCTTCTATACCTGGTTGTATGGCCAGAGAATCCAAGCCCATCTCAAATTAATCTACATAAATCTGATGAGGAAAACGAGTCTGCTGAAAAAAAGTCTCATGAAATATTTTCAAAACATAAAAGTAATCTAGGGATTTTTCTACTTTGTAAATTGGTTTTACCATTTCTTTGCTTTAGAGAAGTGGAGACATTTTATATGAGCAAGTGTGACTTGGTCTGAGGTAAATTGAGTTCTTGTACAAATGGTGCAAGACACGGGTTAGTGAGCTCAGAGTTAGTCATGAAGACATAGACACTGTCCTAGGAAATTACTCTTTGCTTATTTTATAATTTCAGATGTATATAAATGTGCCTCCTCCCTTTTAGGTCTAAATCCACAAGGAGAGCCATCTGGTGCCACTTCACAACCATCTCATTGTTGTGGGAACAAAGAGAAGAATGAAGATGGCGGCAGGCGAAGCTCAGTAACCCTCGCTCCTAGTACAAGTCCAAGAAATGTCAGGAAGATAGACAATGTGGCTGTGAAGGTGGGAACTATGGTGTCCACTGTCTAGACTTACGGCTCTCCTAACATTGTTGTTGTACCCCAGTGTGGCAAAACTCACTCTGCTCACCTCCTGAAGCTTCCAGGCCCACCAAGCCCACTAGGCAAACAAACATTCTGCACTGAAAGAATGGTGGCTTTGGCTGTAAAACCATTGGGATGACTTCTGATGCTTTATTGAAAACACTAAGTATGTTATTAATTCATACCCAAATAGAGTAGAGATGCTGTCCTTTTTTTTTTTTTTTTTTTTTTTTAGTTTTTTAAATTTCACTTGTTGTTGTTGAGAATATATACATAGCAGAACATACACCAATTCAACAATTTCCACATTTCAATTCGGTGTCATTGCTTGCCTTCTTTGTTGTGCAATCATTCTCACTCTTTTTACCCGGAACGGTTCCTCCCCCATTAACATGAACTCACTGCTCCCTAAGTTTTCTATCTAATCTTTCAAGTTGCTGTTGTCAATTAGATCCCATATACTGAATTTGTACTCAAATAAAGTGCACCTTCTGTATTTGTTTGCCAACCTCAAAAGAGGAGGGAGCAGCTGGCAAACCAACATAGAAGGCTCACGTTATTTGCGTAAAAATACGGTACAGTAAAACCTTTGAAAGCCGGAATCTGTGTAAGGTGGAAATCGGCCAGAGAAAGAAAACTCAAATATTTTCCAGTAAAATGAGTGATAGGAGAGTGGTAAGACTGTACCCTGTCAGAGGCAGAAAACTTTCAAAACCTGGAAAAACAAGACAGTCCCGTTGAGTTCCGGCTCTCATAGGTTTCACCGTAGATAGTTCTCAAAAGAGCACAATGCTCAAGGCAGACATTCTTTACCAGTTATGCTAAACTACTGCTTGGTTTCAAGAAGACTTCAGGTAGAGATTCAGAAGTCACTGCTACCTGAGATCATCCCCAGGTAGATTGTGGGGCCACATGTTGACATACACTAAAACAC
The DNA here is from genome assembly GCA_030035585.1 of Dugong dugon. Lineage (NCBI taxonomy): Eukaryota > Metazoa > Chordata > Mammalia > Sirenia > Dugongidae > Dugong > Dugong dugon. Next base: position 4,681,357 of record CM057461.1, on the reverse strand, counting down.
TCATCTAGACCATACATTGAAAATGCTAATCTAGATTGACACAGTGGCTGCAACAATGGGCTAAAGCGTAACAACAATTGTGAGGATGGCACAGGACCGGGCAGTGTTTTGTTTTGTTGCACATAGGGTCACTATGAGTCGGAACCAACTCGACAGCACCTAACAACAACAACAATCTAGAAAAAACCTAAATACACAATAGTATAAAATAACATATCTGCCTCATGGACAGCGGTGGCTTAAAATAGGTCGCTCAGGACTGGGTGGGTAATTGGGTGGTTTTGCTTTTAACAAAGCCAGATAAAAACACACGACAATCTCAGCAGTCTATTTTGCAGCAGTAGGAAGCTTCACTCGGGTTAATGCATCAATTAGTTATTACTGGAAATTTATTGAGGACGTCATATTGAAGTTCACGTGCAGTAAACAATCATTAAGACCCTGAGGCCTTGTTTTCATTGAGGACTGTGTTTATGGCCACATTTTTTTTTTGTGCCAATTAACCTTTTATTCCCCATTTCTTTTCCTTTGTGCCTTGTTGCAGGATATTTCCCCATCTGCCGGTGAACATGGTAACTGTTTTTCCCAATCGTCTCTGCAATCTGACCCCTGTCTGGCAGTGGGTAAGGACCACTTTCCGCCATGCTGCAAAGGTCTTGATGTTGGATTGCTCAAGACTCAGCTGCTGCTCCCCGCAGAGCACGTCTCAGTAGACCCCAAATCGGGCATTTTTGCAGATGCTGAAGGGCCCTCTTCCTTTGAGTCTGAAGGAACCTTACCCCGCCATGACACTGCTACCTCTGTGGCTGCTGTTGGTACTTCTCTAGGGGTGAAAGCAGGCCACATGATGCTGGGAATTCCCAGTGCAGAGCCACAAGGCCACAGCTGGTCTGCTGAGGAGACTGTGCTACGAAGCTCCCCAGGCAGAAAAGCTATAGCAGATGGCGCATCACTGTCATCCTTGCCAGAGCAACCTTCATCTGGACAAAGAATTTCAGGTGCAGCCCCACTGGAGTCAACAGAGAAAGCTCTTCTTGAAATACCAGCCTCAGGACCGAGTCCCACTAGTTCACACCAAGAGGAAGGGAGACACAAGGCGTTTTTTCCTTCCAGGGGCCAGTACAAGTGTGGGGAGAAGGTCACCCCCTGCCACCCTTTGGGTAACGAAAGTGAGAAATGTCAAGTACCTGGATCCACCTCTCTGAAGGATTGTGTGGTTCCTTGCAGCTCAGGGCAGCCCACAGAGGTCCCCGAAGCTCCTACTAAAACCATCAAGAAGAGGAGTTTGGAAGGAATGAGAAAGCAAACTCGATTGGAATTCAGCGACACCAGCAGCGATGATGAAGACCGATTAGTTATAGAAATATGAAGCTTCCAGAAAAGATGGCATCTACCAACCAAGACTGTTGATGCTTCACAACTCCTAGAGCTAGTCAGAGACGTGAACTCCACTGATGAAGCACCTGAAGGTTAGGAAAGCCATTCTGCGATCTTTCCAAGCCAAGCCCAATCAACTCTAAGCCCCCAACTCAGCCACCATCTACCCAGCGCTCACCTTGGGCCTGGCAACCTTTGTTCACGTGGTGCCCAGTAGGGGAAAGGAGACAACGAAGCAGAGACTGAGAACACTTGATGCACACAACAACTATGCCTTGACTCCCAGCCTTATCCCTTTTCTCTCTCTGCATCAAGCCCCCAATGCCTGACTCCAAACAAGTGGCATTAACCAAGAGAGCCACAGTCAACGCACGTTAATGAGCGTGAACTCCATGAAGTCAAGGCTACCGACTTCCCTCATTAATAAGCTGAGGGCTTGCCTCCAAGGTGGTATGGGTATTTGGGATAACACAAGTAGCTTGAAAAGGACATGGGGTGTGAATTGGGTATCAAGATAGTTCTTGTGTATTCTGGAAACAAAATCCAGATGTAGTAAAAAACTAAAGTTTGGTCAGAATAATTCGCCTTGAAGAAATTGTAAATATATTTCAAAATGCCTTTGATCTGGTGAAATGCTCATTATTTTTAAATGTTGCACCAACAGTCACTGCTTCTTAGGGCTAAATGACACAAGCAAGTCCTTCTCTTGTGTCTGGTGGCTTTTCTGTGGAGACCTCTGGAACCCCTGGTTTTTCTAGCTCTGCTAAAGGAATGTTGTGTTCAAAGTTAATAGAACAGCCTCTCAGTCATGAGTCATATTTTGAGGGGAAAAATTCACTTATTTTCCTCTGATTCTTTTTGTCATATTGTGCTCTGAGCAATTTCAATTAGAGGGTTACATTTTAGTAATCTCTACAGCTTAAACTGATGCCTGCTCATCGTGACGGGAACCTTTTAGATTTCCTCCAGAAGCTTCAAGGATACAAAACTAATTGGAGTTTTGACGCTGTTTTACATCTCAGTAATTTTATTTTGGGGGCTTGGTGTTACTTTGCTGTCAAATTAAATCAGCCTCTGTGTTGTGTTAGTCAGAACAGCACCGATAAAATTCCCCAGTATTCCGAGCCAGCGCACCCTGGCACAGAAGAAAATAACAGATCCGCGTCAGCCAGCCCAGGGAGTGATGCCTTAGGTTTGCCCATTCCTCTCTTTCTCCTTAAATGGGAGAGGAGAAACTTAAAGAGGTTCACACTGCTGCATTTCAATAAAATTTTATACTTGCTTTTGGTATGATTTTGTACAACCTGAAATTTATAGCTGAGCTCTTTTGGCTTAACTTTGATGTAACGATGTTCAGACGACATCCTGTACTTCAAAGGGAAGGCAGCGACCCCGAGCATCTCACACATCTGAACACACTTTAATAAGTCTGCCTGCGACTAAGTATAGTCAAGTATCTTCACGTGCGTTTCCCAGTGTTAGGGTTATTCCCAGGAAACTTCAATGTGAGACCAGCTTCTCCCAGTTACTTACATACATCTGTGGCCATTTCATATGTGCTCATAAATATCCAAGTGATTTCTAGCCCAGCCAAGAGAGATATCAGAAGGGAGGTGAAAAGGATGTTGGACCCTCACTTAGTGTATTTTTTAAGCGAACCAAAAGTGACGTGGTGATTATCCACCCATTTGAATGATCCATGCCACTGTAAGGAGAGAGGTTGTCCGGAAAATTGGCCTGACCCTTGGAAGAGTGAGATTGAAGACCTGGGAAATCTTGGTTAAGACCTGCACCTTCTCTGAAGCTCAGTGTCTACAACTGAGAATGGGAGAGTAGAAGAGATTAGCTGAAGCTAGTCTCCAATCCTCATGACTTGAGAGTGGATGATAGAGAAGCCACCCTCTCCTTCCCATATGTGGAGTTGATACGGCTTGGAGATATTCCCATTCCAAAGCTCTCACACCAAGGGTCCTGCACTCAAGAAGTTTGGGTGGCGACTGTGGGGAAGTGAAGCCTAAACACCTTCAGCCAGTTATTGCCATGAAGAATGTGAGCTCAGGAAGAAATTTTTTAAAAAAGGAAAACCAAACTAGTTGTCGTTGAGTTGGTTCCGACTCATGATGATCCCTCGTGTGTTACAGAGTAGAACTGCTCCATAGGTTTTTCTTGGTTGTAATTTTTAGGGAGGCAGATCATCAGGCCTTTCTTCTGCAGTGCCACCGGGTGGGTTTGAATCGACCTTTAGCTCAACTGTTTGTGCCACCCAGGGACCTTCTAGCTAGCGGAGCTTGATCTGATTTTTTCAGGAGGATTTTGTGGTGCAATCACTCAACATAGACACTCATAATTCAAACATCAAAAGCAAAAAAAAAAAAAAAAAAAAAACAACACCACTATGTGTGTTTAAGACAACATGTCTGTGGAGTAAATTGGTTTACAGGCCACCAGGCCTCCTTGTCTTTGGAGGCACTGGTCAGGGGGAGGAAAGTTTTTTGCAGATTCTTCCCTCCTGAGTGGCCGTTGAGCTGTCAACAGGATCTTGGAGCTAAATCAGTAAGCCACAGTTCCAAATAGCACTGATCTCGGGACAGTGGTAGAAGCTCTGTCTTTCTTGAGCCACTTCCCAATCTAGATCAAAAATGGCAGAACACTGAGTCCATCTCTTTAATTCCCTGGGTCATTGGACAGGTTGTCAACCCATCCTGTCTCAACTGGCCATTTCACTAGTGGGTGACGATCTTTACAGGTGCACCATACTTTATATCAGCATGAATTTCTGAAAAACCGTATTTCAGTGGATTTTTAAACAACTAAATCAAAAATATATTTTGAATGTCTCTAGGGGAATTGCTATTGAAAGGCATCCTAAGATAAAGATGATTTTTTTTTTCTAATGGTGAATCCTTTTATAAAACAATGAACAATCTTTGATTTTATAAATCTTAATTTTCCTATGGCTTTTCTTAAAGTGGAATGCAGTGATGGGATACATTTTAAGGGTAAAACCAGCAGCCTATAACCCAGTTTGGGTTACTGAAAATAAAATTTCAGTATTATCCTTGATAATTGCTCTAATTTTCTACTCTACAACTGTGTACTGCCTAATGGTTAAGGGAAACTAATGTTATTTTAGAACAAGGCAAGCCAGAGATTAAGAATCAGGGATTCTCCTCTCTTCCCAGCGCTCTTAACTATCATTGTAACTTCAGGTATGGCTTTTAACCAACTGGTGCCTCAGCTTCCTCCCTAGGGAACAGCTGCAGAGGTGCTGGCATGGATTCACTTAAAGGGCACTTTGAATTCTTTGCCATTCACTTAGGGCAAAGTATACGAGTGCCATGGCCCAAGATCCTCAAGACTCACCACTGCACTGTCTCTTTGCACCTATATCCGTCCAGCTTTTGCTTGTTAAAAGATGTATGGGGAAAGTGGTTTCCCCTCCCTGTTGGCAACCTATACTGTTAAGTGATGCATACAGTCATGTGATTCTTGATGGAAAATCTGAATCCTTTTTGTTGTCATTCAGGCTCCTCATTTGAGCTCCTTGGGATATTCATGGGTAGAGGTGAAGAGCAGCTCATCAATCCTGTTAGGGATAATCTTTGAGATTTTGGATGAAGCCAATATCCCTTTGGTTCACACTGCCAGCGAACCTATGGTTCATTTGCTACATGAAAGAAAAAAATGTGGAGGGTAGGGTGAGGGGATGTCTCTGAATTCTAATCAAAACACTGCCAATAGCCTGTTGGGTGACCTAGGGCAAGCTAACTTTTTTCTTCCGAAAATGTCTCCTCTAAAGCTGAGATTGAAAGAGTAGCCTCGCAAAAGTGGGTTATGACCATGGTCCTCAGCATGAAAGATGGTTTGCAGCCTTGTGCCAAAAAGTATTTCCTTGCATTTACATTCATTACTTAGAATGATCACATTATTCATTTTCTCCCCCAGCACAGAAATTTGCATTTTGCACAAAATTTGCGTGGTGCAGCAGATTTTTAGTTATGGAAACTGTCATCATTATCAGAATGTGCTGCTGCTCAACTCCCCAGACATAATTTAATATGGTGAAGAGAGAATGGCCTGCCCAGCTCTATGGGTGGGCATATTTTTACTACTGCAGCAAACATGGTTTCTGTATTTTTCTTCACTTCAGTTGTTATTGCCATAGTTCGTGTGAGGGATACTCTTTGGTTTTTGAAACACTACATTTTTCTATACTCAAGCACAATTTCTTGTCCTAATCTTTCAGAACTCATTAAATATAATTGTCAGGACCAAGACAATCTTGTGTGCTAGATTTCTACCTTGTATGATTCTTTTTCACCCATGCTTTGTACGCACGTGGGAATGTGCATAATTCAGTCTGAAGAAGAGTAGAAACAGCTGAACACGTTACTTCACCACTGGAAGAAAAGAAACCAGGGAAAAAAAGTCAGCCTCTGCCACTTGGGCCCTCGAGGGTGACTCAACGTATTATATATGCAGACTACTGTTTAGAACTCACTACTCTATCGGTTGTTCATAATCAGGGAAGGAATTGGCTTCTTGATTGTTTGTTGAAATTTATTTCTGTCTTTATATGGTTAAATTATTTTGTTTTCATAAAAATAAAACTGAGAATATAAATGTCTTGTGTGATTTGTTAACAGTTTAATCAAAACCACCACAAACAGTATCCTATGTATTTAGTCCCAACGGGTTGATCAGACACCCTGTCCGCCATATTGGTTTTCCATTCCACATAACAAAAGGAATAGACAATGCCAAATTATCATTTTTCTTGTGCTATTTCTTATCCCCAGGGGTCTTTATGCCTGTTTGCCATTGTCTGTCATATTTTACAGTTCATAATTTAAAAATGTCTCTTTGAATTCTTAAATGTAGCTAAACTTTAAAGCCACATGAGGGCACTATCCACAGTGCAATAATCCAAAACTTTTCCCCTTGGAATTAATAGTTCTTGGATATTTAACATTACTCATTAACAAAGAAAACATTCTTAATTCAAAACAACACCTCCTTATGAAGATAATTCATGTACTCTTCAACAATAAGTAGACTTATTTTGCAGACCAACATAATATTATCCTTCTATGTATATACTTTTTGAAGTCAATGGAGACACAATACATTGGGATAAAAATGGGAACAGGAATATGAAAGGAACAGATATACTAATTAATGGATTTAATAGTCTTTTTTTAACTCATCAAATTCTAATAGTAATAAATTAATCCATTATTTCCAAACTTCAGTCATATGAGAGCCATCTTCATGATTTTTGCCATATATATCCACATTCAATACATTATTAATACTTCGACTTAAATAATCTCTGTTTTAAAGAAGAGATTATTGCCCTAGACAATAATATCTAGGAATTTATAGCCTTGATTTGCTAGTTACATGTATTTTCTAATATGCAATAAAATAAATACAAATCTATTACAATTGTTCACCCATGCATCACTTAAAGATCATCTTGCATGCCACCAGTGGTATTCCCATCACACATGCAGAGACATTGAGCTAATCACATGAATAGTTACTTTCTCTAGTTATTCTAGTTCCTGTTAAGCACAGCTCTCTCCCCATTTTTTTTCTCTCCAAGCCAATAGAACTGGTAAACACAAGTAGAGCTGTCGGTTTATCAAATATGTTTCTGTAGTCAAATTTACAGTTGAATAATTAACATTACAAACCAAAGGATTACCACCGTATAATCGTTTCTTCTCAAAGGAATAATCATATAGTGTCTTATTTTGTTGTGAAAATATCTTTATTTGTTTTCGATGTTTTGCTTGTTGGTTGGTTGGTCGGTCGGTTGGTTGGTTGGTTGGCTGGCTGGCCGACTGGCTGGTTGGTTGGTTGGTTGATTGGCTGGTTGGTTGGTTTGTTGATTGATTGGTTGGCTGGCTGGCTGGCTGGTTGGTTGTTTGATTGGCTGGTTACTTGGTTGGTTGGTTGGTTGGTTGGTTGGTGAATACAAAATGATATACAAGGAAATCACATATACGGAGTCATGACAAACCACATTTCCATCAATTCTGCCTCAGACCTGCTTCCATCCTTCTGAATTTGAAGCAAACAGATTTGGCTATACTAACAACCATGGGAAGTAAGTTTCAAATCTCTGCTTAGTGACAGCGGGGGGTCTTCGGGCTATGAACAAAGGACTTGCTCTGTGGCATCTGAGATGTTAGTCCCCAGCTGTGACAAATGTCTGTTTCCAGTTTCCTTCACTTTCTGCCAGAGGCAAACTCAACACCCTTTATGAGTGATCATCCTGGGATTGATTAGTCCATTGTGATTTCTATCTAGAAGGAGGTGAGTTGTTTTTCTGCCTCAGTGCGTGACTGACCAGATTCCTATAGGGAATTGGTGGTGTTTGTAGGTGAAGCATCTGGGACAGTGTGCCCTGGCCCTGTCACCGGTCACAGAGGAAATCTGGTTTCCTTCTGTGTGAACATTATGTGCAACAGGTTGTATTCAGCAGAAATTAGGCCTTTTGACTTCATCGTAAATGAAAGGTCAGATATCCAGGCTTCTTCTTTCTACGGTAATGTGTGATCCACAAATGTGACGTCCCAGTTAGATATTTCTGCCCTAAGATTGTCCTCCCCCTACACATACACTCACACATGTGCATGCATGCACACACATATACACTTACATATACACATAGAAGCCATACTTTAAGGACCTACACAAAAAGTCCTCCTCTTGTTCAAATAAAGAAGTGGGTAGAGTGAGGCCAATGAATTAGGAGATCTACCTATACGGCTCCTAAGGGGTCTCCTCGAAGGCAGGGCCATCCTGGTTGTTAGCCACTAAAGCAATGCCTGGCTCACAGAGGGCCATCGTGCATGTTTGCTAAGTAAACAAGTGGAAATTGTTCATATGGGTGAGGGGATGGGTGGGGGAGAAAGCATCTAAAATGGGTAATAGCCCCAGTCCTCATTCTCTAGTGCTGCTATAACAGAAATACCACAAGTGGGTGGCTTTAACAGAAATTTATTTTCTCACAGTTTAGGAGGCTAGAAGTCCAAATTCAGGGTGCCAGCTCTAGGGAAATGCTCTCTCTCTCTGGGGAATCTGGAAGAAGGTCCTTGTCTCTTTTCAGCTTCTGTTCCTCAATTCCTTGGTAATCTTCATGTGATGTGGCATTTATCCTCTCCCATGTCTGCTTGCCTCTCTCTGCCTAATCTGTTTTATATCTTAAAGGTGGCTGGTTTAAAACACACCCTACACTGTATGGCCTCATTAACATCACAAAAAAAAATTCTATTCCGAATGGGATTACATCTCTAAGTATGTCGTTGTTACTGTTGTTAGGTGCCGTTGGGTCAGTTACTACTCCCAGCAACACTATGAATAACAGAACAAAACATTGCTCGGTCCTGCGCCATCCTCACAATCATTGCTATGCTTGAGCCCATTGTTGCAGCCACTGTGTCAATCCATCTCATTGAGGGTCTTTCTCTTTTTCTCTGACCCTCTGTTTTACCAAGCATGATGTTCTTGTTCAGGGACTGATCCCTCCCGGTATAACATGTTCAAAGTATGTGAGACAAAGTCTCTCCATCCTTGCTTCTAAGGCGCTTTCTGGCTATACTTCCAGGACCGATTTGTTCATTCTTTTGGCCCCCCAAATAAAACCAAGCCCATTGCCATGGAGTCAATTCCAACTGATAGCGACCCTATAGGACAGAGTAGAACTGCCCCATAGAGTTTCCAAGGAGCGCCTGGGGGATTTGAACTGCCAGCCTTTTGAGTAGCAGCTGTAGCACTTAACCACTACGCCACCAGGGTTTCCAATTCTTCTGACAGACCATGGTATATTCAATATTCTTTGCCAACACCATAATTCAAAGGCATCAATTCTTCTTCAGTCTTCTTTATTCATTGTCCAGCTTTCACGTGCATATGAGGCAATTGAAAATACCATGGCTTGGATCAGGTGCATCTTAGTCCTCAAAGTGATATCTTTGCTTTTTAGCACTTTAAAGAGGTCTTTTGCTGCAGATTTGCTCAATGCAATATGTCATGTGATTGACTGCTGCTTCTATGGGCATTGATTGTGGATCCAGATAAAATGAAACTCTTGACAACTTCAATCTTTTTTCCATTTATAGTGATGATGCTTATTGGTCTAGTTGTCCTCCTTGTTTTCTTTATGTTGAGGTGTAATCCATACTGAAGGCTGTAGTCTTTGATCTTCATCAGTAAGTGCTTCAAGTCCTCTTCACTTTCAGCAGGGAAGGTTGTGTCATCTGCGTATTGAAGGTTGTTAATAAGTCTTCCTCCAATCCTGATGCCATGTTCTTCATACAGTCCACCGTCTCTGATTATTTGCTCAGCATACAGATTGAATAAATATGATGAAAGATACAACACCTTTCCTGATTTTAAACCACACAGTATCCCCTTGTTCTGTTCAAAGGATTACTTCTTGGTCTATGCAAGGGTTTCGCATGAGCACAATTAGGTGTTCTGGAATACCTATTCTTCACAATGTTATCCATAATTTGTTATCCACACACCCTTTGCATGTCGATAAAACACAGGTGAACATCTTTCTGGTATTCTCTGCTTTCAGCCAAGATCCATCTGATGTCAGCAATGATATCCCTGGTTCCACATCCTCTTCTGAATCCAGTTTGAATTTCTGTCAGTTTCCTGTTGAGGTACTGTAGCAACCGACTTTGAATTATCTTTAGCAAAATTTTACTTGTGTGTGGTATTCATGATTTTGTTTGATAATTTCTACATTCTGTTGGATTACTTTTCTTTGGAATGTGCACGAATATGGATCTCTTCCAGTCAGTTGGCCAGGTAGCTGTCTTCCAGATTTCTTGGTATAGAGTAGTGACCGCTTCCAGTGTTGCATCCATTTGTTGAAACGTCTCAGTTGGTATTCTGTCAATTCCTGGAGGCTTGTTTTTCACCAATGCCTTCTGTGCAGCTTGGATTTCTTCCTTTAATACCATTGGCTCTTGATCATAGGCTACCTCCTGAAATGGTTGAATGTCTATCAATTCTTTTTGGCATAGTGACTCTGTGTATTCCTTCCATCTTCTTTTGATGCTTTCTGCTTTGTTCGATATTTTCCCCATGTTGTTGTTAGGTGCGATCAAGTTGCTTTCAACTCATAGTGACCTTATGTATAAAAAAAAAAACAAAAAACGGTGCCCAGTCCTGTGCCATCCTCACAATTGTTGCTGTGCTTGAGTACATTGTTGCAGCCATTGTACCAATACAACTCATTGAGGGTCTTCCTCTCTTTCACTGACCCTCTACTTTGCCAAGCATACTGTCCTTCTCCAAGGACTGGTCCCTCCAGATATAACATGTCCAAAGTACATGAGACAAAGTTTTGCCATCCTTGCTTCTAAGGAGCATTCTGGTTGTACTTCTTCCAAGACAGGTCTGTTCATTCTTGTGGCAGTGCATGGTATATTCAATATTCTTCACCAACACCATAATTCAAGGCATCAATTTTTCTTCGGTCTTCCTTATTCATTGCCCAGCTTTCACGTGTCCATAGAATCTTCCCATATTGCAACTTGAAGCTTGAATTTTTCTTCAGTTCTTTCAGCTTGAGAAATGCTAAGAGTGTTCCTCCTTTTTGGTTTTCTACCTCCAGGTCTTTGCACATTTCATTATAGTATTTTACTTTGTCTTTTCGAGCTGCCTTTTGAAATTTTCTGTTCAGCTCTTTTACTTCATCATTTCTTCCTTTCCCTTTAGCTACTCTACGTTCAACGTTCACGAGCAAGTTTCAGACTCTCTTCTGACATCCATTTTGGTCTTTTCTTTCTTTCCTCTCTTTCTAATGACCTCTTGCTTTCTTCACGTATGATGTCCTTGATGTCATCCCAGAAGTCGTCTGGTCTTTGGTTATTAGTGTTCAACTTGTCAAATCTGTTCTTGAGATGGTCTCTAAATTCAGGTGGGATATACTCAAGGTCGTACTTTGACTCTCATGAACTTATTTTAATTTTCTTCAACTTCAACTTGAACTTCCATATGAGCAATTGGTAGTCTGTTCCTCTGTCGGCCACAGGCCTTGTCGTAACTGATGATATTGAACTTCTCTATCATCTCTTTCCACAAGAGTGGTCAATTTTATTCCTGTGTGTTCCATCTGATGAGGTCCTCGTGTATAGTCACCATTTATGTTGTTGTAAACAGGTATTTTCAATGAAGAAGTCATTGGTCTTGCAAAATTCTATCATGTGGTCTCCCACATTGTTTCTATCACCAAGGCCATATTTTCCAACTACTCATTCTTCTTCTTGGTTTCCAACCTTCACATTTCAATCACCAGTAATTATCAATGCATCCTGATTACATGTTTGATCAATTCCAAACTGCAGAAGTTGGTAAAAATCTTTAATTTCTTCATCTTTGGCATTAATGGTTGGTGTGTAAATTTGAATAATAGTCGTATTAACCTGTCTTGCTTGTGGGTGTGTGGATATGATCCTATTACCGACAGAGTTGTTTTTCAGGATAGATCTTGAAATGTTCTTTTTGAAGATGAATGTAATGCCATTCCTCTTCAATTTGTCATTCTGGGCCTAGTAGACCAGATGATTGTCCAATTGAAAATGGCCAATACCAGTCCACTTCAGCTCACTAATGCCTAGGATATTGATCTTTGTGCATTCCATTTCATTTTTTGATGACCTCCAATTTTCCTACATTCATATTCGTACATTCCACGTTCTGATTATTAATGGATGTTTGCAGCTGTTTCCTCTCATTTTGAGTTGTGCCACATCAGCAAGTGAAGGTCCTGAAAGCTTGACTCCATCCACATCATTTAGATTGACTCTACTTTGAGGAGGTAGCTCTTCCCCAGTAGTATTTTGAGTGCCTTCCAACCTCATAGGCTCATTTTCCAGCACCATATTAGACAATGTTTGGCTGCTGTTTATTAGGTTTTCACTGGTCCATTTTTTTTTTTATGAGTAGACTTCCAGGTCCTTCTTCCTAGTCTGTCTTATTCTGGAAGCTCTGCTGAAACCTGTCCACCAGGGGTGACCCTGCTGGTGTTTGAAATACCAGTGGCATAGTTTCCAGCATCACAGCAACATGCAAGACACCACAGTATGACAAACTGACAGACGAGTAGTGGTCCGCAAGTATAGGGGTTGGGATTTACAGCACATATTTTGGAGGGACACAATTCGATCTGTAACATCCTCCAACTCCTTTCTTCATGAAGATCTATCTCATGATTGGAGATGCCTTAACGAAGTCATCTAGAGAAGTTTCTCTTCACCAATTTCAGAATTTAGTAACAATTTACTATTACTACCTCTCATGTGTTCAGTATTTGATTGCTTAAGTCTGTAGCAGGCACATGAGGATATAGGAGTGAAAAAGGCAGACAAAATCCATGGAGCTTTTATTGAGGGAGAAGGAATGGCAGTTTGGGGACCAACAAACAAATATATAACCAACTGATCTCAGATGTTGCTAAGGGCTGAGAAAGTGGAGAGGATGTTAGAAAGTGTATCTTTACCCTAATTCAAAATGTTTAATGCAAATAAACATTTTTCTTTTCTTGTCCTCAGTAGGAAGAAGTAATTCTCTACTGTAAGACCAATATCGTTTTTCTGCTTCATGACATCAACCTCAATTCTCATGTGAAACAGAGAAGGTGGCATGATGCAGTCTTTCTAGTCTTGTGCTTATAGTATTTCTTGCCCTTCTAGTAGCTTCAATAGACATCAGTAAATGTTCCCTCCGCCTATGCAGAGTAACTTGGGTCTGCTTGTGCTAACATGCTAATTTCCGGGTCCCACAGAATGTAAGGAATGGATCCCGTAGTAGTTTAAACAAAAAGAACCCAGGTGGGCCCCATTTTAGATTTGATATCCTTGAGAGAAGCCATCAACCATTTAGTGCCTCGGTCTGCTCAAACCTGGATTCTTTTTCTCAGGAAAGGTTAAGAGATCACTTTTTAAGGCAGTCGTTCTCAACTGGAGGTGATTTTACCCCCTCCTCAAGGCGGCATTTGGATATGCCTGGAGACATTTTTCATGTCGTAACTGGGGGATGGCCACTACTGGCATCGAGTGGGTAGAGACCAGGGATGCTGCTAAACATCCTACAATGTCCAGGACAGCGCCCACAACAAAGAATTATCCAGTCCATCATGTCCACAGTGCTGAGTTTGAGAAACTCTGCTTTAAAGAGCTAAGGCAGCAGTCTATCAGGGACCCCAAAAGCAACTCAGTCCTCATTATAGTGATGAAGAGACTGGAGTGGGTAGAAAGACTTGCCTGGGTTGGATCAGAAGTAGAATCCAGGCTTAATATTTCAGTCCCGTATTTTCCCCACCACACCCCATGTCACTTCCACAGTCGAGTTAAGGCACGCCTTCTAGAGTCTACGTGCAGGAGAACATCTATTGGACTGGTTATGGTTCAACTAACCCTAAACTCATTGTTTTTCACTTTCTATTCCACCTTGAGGAGAAAGAACTAGGAAATAGGAAAAAAAAGTTCATGTGAAAAGAGGTTGCTTGTTGCTTTACCAATGTCAGGCACGGTACTTGAACATCTAGTAGACATTCGGGCAATGTTTATAGATTGTAGGATCGGATCTTGCTGTGAGGGTAAATACATCCAAACTCCCACACAGTGGGTCTCCATTGCCCCTACAGCCAAACGGAATGAAGAAGAATGAACGCTGATGTCAGGACCCAGGAGGTTTTCCAATTTGGTTGGGATGATTCAGTCATTGGTTTGCACCTTCTTATTAGGGGAAACTGAAGACTAGGGGGTTTGGCCCTGGCTTGAGTGAGAAGCAAAGCCATGGCAGACATCAGAACTTTAGCCTTAAAGTCCATTGTTCTTGCCACGGCCACCTGCTGCCTCAGAAATTTTCCAGTATGTTCTACAGCCCTTGCTAAGAAGAGAAAGCAGGATAATACATCTTATAAAGATTTCCCTATTAGAGTTTGAAACTATCGATAGATTTCTGGTTAACTGGAAATTACACAGAAAAGTAAATTACCCAGACCATCCCACTCCCCAAATGTTCTAGTTAATCAAGGTTTGACTGTGTTTGTTTTGCAAAGAGAAAACTTCTCTTCTAAGACATTTAAACCAAATAGACGTGAGCGGTGCCTATGTGGTCTCATAATTTATGCACTTGAGTTGCTATTCCGTGGGCAATTTGGCAGGGATCACAGGCGTAGACAAAGCAGATGTTAACAGCAAAAAAGACATCACCGGAAAACGTTTGGAAGACAAACACTTCAAATCTTCAATTATAAGACAACCTGATGCAGAAAGAGAATAAATTAATTTAAAAACCTCCTGCACAAAGAAAATAATGGAAAAATACATCACAAGGAGTTATCCCTTTTGTGCTAAAAACAAGTGATTTGGAGAAAATAGCTGCATGGGGCTGAATGTGTTAGTCTTATTATCTCTTTCTGGTTTTAAACTCTTTGGGGAGAAACAGAGACGAAGAAGAAAGAAGCTTCCATTGTTTCAACAAACATTTATTGGGTATTTAGTATGTTGCCAGGCACCAGGCTACACTTTCCGTGACTTTGTCTACTTTTAAAATTACTTTCAATCATATAAAAGAAACTTCTAGATGTCTCATTTCTGATTCCATTAGTGGTTCCGGAAAAGCCATTTCTTCTAAGGCCTTTGCTGAAATTGTTATAGTTCAACTTAGGGATGCAGCTGGGAATATGATTTGGTGTTTTTCTCCCTGGGAACCTGAGTGTGGGGGTGAAGGGAGTTGGTTTGTCGTAGGATTTTGGGTCATCTATTTGCAAGGAGAGGCTCTGAGATGACTAGGGTTCAGGAGTGTTGCAGGTTGGGCTCCCCAGGAAACAGACTCTAAAATGGAGTTCAGTGTCAAGGAGGTTTATTAGGGACTACCTTTGGGATCCACACCTGCGAAGGAGGAGAGGGAAGCAAGACAGGCAGATGGAGGAGTTGAACTGGGTTGCAGGCCAATGGCAGCCTTGGCCAACCCCATGGGATGCTCTACAGCCAGAAAAGCTCTTTGGAGTCTACCAGGCCAAGGCTTTATATCCCTGCCTTCATCAGCCATTGAATGTGGGCTACCTGAGAAGGGTGTGACCTCTGTACACCTGAGGAAATCCCTGAAGGGACTGATGCCTGAAGACTGCTCATGGCTCCCCAGCAGCTGGGGCAGCACCCCTTCACTAAGGGGAATCTGGATGGCGCATCACAGCATCCACTACAATGAGGCTTCACCGAGGGCGCTTTCATCCATCCATCCATCCATCCATCCATTTGCTGATCCTTTCTTTTTTCCTTTCTTGCTTCCCTTCTTCCTCCCTTGCATCTATCCACTCATCCATCATTCATCCATCCACTGATCCTTCTTTCTTTCCCTCCCTCCCTCACTGCAGCTTCTTTCCATCTATCTATGCATCCAATAAATATTTATTGAGCATCTGTGATCTGCCAGGCACAGACTAGGGGAGAAGAAGCCATTAAACGAAAGATTGCATGCTTTTTATGTGCAATTTTTTATTTACAATATTTTTATTTATAATTTGATAAGTGTCAAAGAGGGACTGTACCAGTGAGATGAGAGAAAATAACTGGAGGACTCAACGCAATCTGGAAACCTCTATATGAACACTAAAGGATGAGCAGAAATCTAGGAAAGAGATTCTTCTGGGCTTGGAATGATAGAAATGGGCTTTAAATTTAAATATGCACCCGTTTACAAGATTTGTATTAATCTTAAAAATGAGAGGTACTCAAGATTGAAATAGCTTCATTCCACGTGGCTCAAGGGGGAGGCGTTTGGAGCTGTGCAAGATTCCGAACAGCCTCATTTGAGTTTTTGTCTCAGCATCCCATCTAAACTGGCCATTGTGATTTTCACTATCGCTCACCTAAATGGAATAATCTGTGCATAAAATGAAACACTTAAAGGGTCAGTCAACCACTTGATTTGAGAAGCTGCAGCCCATAAACCTTTAATAAAGGAGTAGATGGCTTGAATCACCTTGAGATTTTTGCCTTTACTCAGATGAAAAGACGGAAGTCACTATAAAATCCAGAAGATTCCAAATGTCTGTTGTCCAGTGTTGTGCCTTATGGGACTCATGGGGCAAGAAGTTTCTTCTCTGACTTATTTAGGGACACAATTGCAGTGAATTGGGTTCTGATAAAACTCAAGAGGCTGAGAGTCATTTTTGAAATCTTTCTCTTTTTCTCTTCCTCATCCTCTCTTCATTCAGAGAGAATGGTGGAGAAGTGTTTGAAAAAAAATCCTAATTTTGGCTTGAAGAAGACCAGGCTGTAGTGACTTGTGGACTTGCTCAGGATTCACACTGAACCCCTCATCCATCAGGTACAACCATCTCAGTCCTTCTTTAACATACATGTAAAGTTGGAAAAGCTTAACCTTTTCCATCAGTAGCTGAGCTCTCCCCCACAGAGATCATCCACTTAAGAAACAAATTCCTGGGTCAGTGTATAGGAGTCGCCTTTTATTTGGTACTTAGAAAAATGGCTCACATCCGGCCAGGAGTATGCAGGGGAAAAAGCACTTCAAAATTTGCTGTTTTCAAAGCGTCAGGAGAGAACAATTCAGGCTGGGAGCCTGGGAACAGAAGGTACATGTTGGTCTTTAATTAAGGAAGCTGTTGAGAACTAGGAACATTTCACATCTTAAACCACTGGTGGCGGAAAGGCAGCATGAAGCCTGCAGGTAACAAGGATGGGCTTGTTGTCCCAGCTGTCCTGGTACCTGCCCTGGCCTGTGTGGCTGACCCAAAGCTAAATGCTTCCCAGCAGGAGGGATTATAAGTGATCGTCAACCCTCTGTGCCGTGAAGACTCAATTTTCACAAGTGGCAAAGGAGGTAGAAAGGCAGTCCCCTCCCATGGGATCCATCTGTCGGGACGCATTAACAGAGCTGGACAAGAAACAGTCCCCCGGTGCGAAAAGGCTGTAGACATGGCAACACTAGAGGTCCGAGGAAGGATTAGAATCTTGTACACATTTCATCACTATTTCATCTGGGGGAGAAAGAGCTGGTGGAAGAGGGAGAGAAAAAACCCCACCAATTGCACTTTGATTTTATAACCAGATTGCTGGAAATTGCTGACAGATGGTATAAAATGATATGCTTGGAAGCAGCAGGGAACTTAAAGGTGGAAATTTAATTGACTTTTGCCCTAAACCTAGGAGCTGAGAGGAAGTGGGGAGCTATGTTATTCATCACCACTGTGGTCACTAGTTGGTAGTTTCATAGGCAGCAGGAGGAATGTAGTTTTCAATTACATACATACGAGTTTCAAATGACTGCCTAGTGTACCAGAGGGAAGAAATGTGGACTGGGAGGGTGCAGCCTGTGTGTGTATACGCTTAAGTAGAACCATACCACGTGATGAAAGGATGCAATTAGCGAGTACTGGGAGAGGAAGCATGGAGGTGCAAAGCCCCAGCCTGTAACAGCCCACTGTTTTAGTCATCTAGTGCTGCTGTAACAGAGATACCACAAGTGGATAGCTTTAACGAAGAGAAATTTATTCTGTCACAGTCTAGGAGGCTAGAAGTCTGAATGTAGGGCGTTAGCTCCAGGGGGAGGTTTTCTCTCTCTATCAGCTCTGGAGGAAGGTCCTTGTAATCAATCTTCCCTTGGTCTAGGAGCTTCTCAGCACAGGGACCCTAGGTCCAAAGGATGTGCTCTTCTCCTGGCACTATTGTTGGTATGAGGTCCCCTCCTTTCTCTGTGTCTTTCTGCTCGCGTCTATCTTTTATATGTCAAAAGACATTGGCTTAAGATACAATCTAATCTTGTAGATTGAGTCCTGCCTCATTAACGTAACCGCCTATGATCCCACCTCGTTAACATCATAGAGTAGCATTTACAATCCACAGGAAAATCACCTCAGATCACAAAATGGTGGACAATCACACAGTATCGGGAATCACGGACTAGCCAAGTTGACATGCATTTTTTGGGGAGGGACACAACTCAATCCATAACATTCCACCCTTTGGCCCCCCAAAATTCATGTCCTTGCCACACTTAAAACACATTCACCCCATCATATCATTACACAAGTCTTAAACCAACTCCAAGTCCAAAATCCAAAAATTCCTCTTTGTCAGTGAAAAGTAGAATACAAGTAATCTGCTTCCAAAGTACGATGGTGGAACAGGCACAAACTTGACCTTTCCATTACAAACGTGAGAAACTGGAGGGAAAGAAGGGATTACAGGCACCAAGCAAGTCAGCAGAACTCATTACATTAGCCCTCAAGACTTGAAAAAGTACTCTATTCTCTGAGATCATTTATACAATGGCCCTGCCCTCCAGACTCTAGTTGTTGGCCACACTCTCAGGCCCACTGGATGGCAACCTTGTGCCCTCACTTTTGGGAGGCCCCATTCTCCTAGTCTATCTGAGTGTCAATTCCACTCTTTTAGACTGAGACAGCTCTGCTTCCCGTGTTCCTTGTCTCTTCAGCTTCTGCGTCCCAGTTTCTTGGCCTTTTGGCCCTGCGGGGGCAAGTGTTCCAAAGCTCTGTAGCACCACCAATAAGTGCCCAGAGGCACCCCCCTCCATCCAGAAGCCTCCTGCCAAAGGCACTCAGCTCTTTTGCTCCATGGATTGGCTCCAGCAGTGTCTTGTGCTGGTCTCCTGGCTCTGCTGCTGCCGGTTCTTGGGACTTGAGCTTGCAGCTTACCTGCTATCTTGCCTGCCTATCTTGGAATTCATTGATTTTCACAGCACGTGAGCAAGAGTCTTGCTCTCTGACCTGCCATTCTTGGCTTCGTCAGCCCCTGCAGCTACGTGAATCAGGAGAAGCCTCTATCCTGACCCATGGACTTGGGATGTTCCAGCCTCTACAACCACTTGAGCTAGTACCTTGATATAAATCTCTCTCTAAATATGTTTAAATGCTTTGCTGGTTTTGCTTCTTTAGAGAACCCAGCCTAAGACACCCACCTTGGCAGTTCTGTGTTGCTGCACTGACGGTTTTCTTTCCTGAAAAGCCCCAGCACTAGCCCTGGCTGATAGAGTTCAGATCTTCCTGGAATATGCAATAACTCTGGCTGCCTTTAGCCATTTTCTACCCTGGAAGTCAAAAGAGACAAAAAGTAGCTGATGACTGCTTTAAATAATATGTGAGGAGGTTACCAAATGTAGAGATCAGATTGGGGGTGGCCCAGAAAGACTTTTCCTAATAAATATGGGTTCTTTGGGATCCAGTGTTGGAAGATCCTCCTCTGTTGAGCTTTCAGTGTTTTCCTCTGATGTTCAAAGGACAAGATTTTTAGGATATGGTTGATTATGAGAAAAGGTAGAGGTTGGAAGTTTTTATTTTATTTTTTTAATAAGAAAATCTTTTAGTTTCATGGAGAAGAAAAATCAAACAAAACCCAAGCCAGTTGTCCACTGAGCGATTCTAACTCACGGTGACCCTATGTGTTTCAGAGTAGAACCTCACTCCATAAGGTTTTCAATGGCTGTGATCTTTTGGAAGTAAATCACCAAGCCCTGGTGGCACAGTGATTAAGAGCTCAGGAGGCTAACCAAAAGGTCAGCAGTTTGAATCCACTAGCCGCTCCTTAGAAACCCTATGGGGCAGTTCTACTCTGTCCTATAGGGTCTATAGGTCAGAATCGACTCTACTGCAATGGATTTGGTTCGGTTTGGTTTTGGTTTTCTTCCACCAAAACTCATCTGGGATTGTTTATTTACATATGGAGTAGCTACGTGGGACTGGCCCCTGATGGGCATGGGAAACAGACGTACCCTCACATTTAGGGAGTGTGGCTCCAGTCCCAGCACTGGTTTGTGGTGGGCACAAAATAAGGTTTGTAGAATTGCATTGTGTCAGCTGGAATTCCCATTCATTCATTCAACGAGACTGTTCAGAGTGCCATAAAGGAGCCACTAGATAAAACAAGGAATTAAATAAGTCCAACATCTGGCCAAGCGCACAGGCATTGGACCCAGGCAGACTTGAGTTTGGGTTCTAGCTCTGCTCTGAATCTCTGTCTGGCTTTGGGGAGGGGAACTTACCTGTGCCTCAGTTTCCCCTTCTGTAAAATGGGGACAGTGAGAACCACCTCCCAGGTGTTTTGTATTAAATGAAATACTAATGACTAGTCTTTAGTTGGAAACCCTGGTGGCGCACTGTTTAAGAGCTACGGCTGCTAACTGAATGTCAGCAGTTAGAATCCACCAGGTGCTCCTTGGAAACCCTATGGAGCAGTTCTACTCTGTCCTACAGGGTCTCTATGAGCTGGAATTGACTTGATGGCAACGGGTTTGGTTTTTTTTTTTTGGTTTAGTCTTTACTGATATTCTAGAGTGCTTTATTTACATGGATTAAGTCAGAGGATCTGGTCTCAGGACTCCTTGACACCCTGAAAAATGATTGAGAACCCCAAAATCTTCAGTTACAAGATCCCCATTACAAAACAGTGATAGATGTTTATCATATTATAAATTGAAACTAAGATACAAATAATTTTAAAATTATTAATTCATTTTAAAATAATAGGCCCATTATGGAGCCCTGGTAGCGCAGTGGTGAAGAGCCCTGGTGGTGACCGCAAACCAAAAAGTCGGCGGTTCGAATCCACCAGCCGTTAAACCTGGTAACATAAAGAGCATATCTTTTATGGAAAATGGTGGTATTTTACAAAACAAACAAAAAAATTAGTGAGAAGAGGGACTTTTTTCTGTTTTTGCACATCTCTTTTAGCATCTGCCGCAATATCACACTTCACATAGACTCTGGAAAAAACTCGATGGTGCTCTAGTGAGAGAACAAGAGTGAAAAAGGCCAATAACGTCTTCAACTTCTCGTGGAAATAGTGCTGCAGACCCCCGAGATGGAGTCTGGGAGACCCTGGACCGCACTTAAGTCATTTCATCTTCCCTCTCCAGGGTAAGTACAAGTTTCACTCCCATTTTACAGATACGGAAAATGAGGCACAGAAAAGTGAAGGAACATGCCCGAGGCCACACAGTGAGAAGCACCAACCTCCCCAGAAAAACCACACCTGTTGCTGTCGAGTCGATTTCAACTCATAGAAGCACCAGAGCCAGCATTTAAACTCAGACCCTCTGAAAGGGTCTGCTCTCTTCCCACCACGCTGTCTCGTGCAGAGAAGCTAGCACAGTGCAAGTCGCAGGAAGCTTTCAGGAAACGTGGGCAGCTAGGACATCGCTGAAGTCAGGTGACATCCTTCTGTGGTGGACATGACCCCACCCCACACTCCCAGTGTCCACTCATGACCCATCTAAGGCACTGAGGGAGCCTTTTGGAATAGAGATAGAAGGGTCTGGAAAATAGTCATTAAGATTCTGAACATTTTTTTAAACACCTTAATTCTCATTCTAGAATTACTCCAGGGACTAGAAGAGTCTTTGTCCCATCGTCTGAGGAGCTTTAGAAGTCCCGTAGCCAGCAGGGCACCCTCCTCCCTGGGTGGCGGGACCAATCCTCTATGCACACACACTGACGCAAGGCTCTCTCACCTTTACCTCCTGCACCAAAAGGTGGGGACTTGATTCCATTGACCTGTGCCTGGGGCACTTTCAGAGGCCAAGCAAAAAGCAGAGACGCATTTCTCACTCTTTTTTTTTTTTTTTTTAAATGCATGGACCATCTGCTCTTTTTGGTTCAAAATACTCCACCAACTCTGCAACTCACTTGTTCCCATTTGGTAGTTAGAAAGCAAAAGAGAAGAGGGAAAAACACCACATTAGAATTCACGGGAAGAAATGAGATTGTTTTTGAGACCCTGGCAACTGGATTTCTTTGTTTTATTAGCATAAGTGAATTATTAATGCAACACAGGAAAGGCATAGATCTTTGTCGTATAAAAAATCAGCCATACCGCAAGAGACTGTCACCAACCAGGCTGATAATAATATCTTGATTGTATTTGCATAATGCTTTACAATTTACAAGGCTCTGCCATATACTCCATGGATTTAACTTTGATAGCTGCGTGGAGTGAGTTTTGGCCCTTAGTGGAGTTAGCAGGCTGGCACAGGGATTCTACTTCATTATCATCATGCCCCAAATCGTGAAACTAAACACTTCAGATTCAATCAGAAACCCCTGGGAAAAACATTAATATTTAACTTTCTTTTTTTTTTAATAGCATTCCCTAACTCAGTCAAACTTTCACAAAGCTGCCTCCCAGAATCAGGGCCCCCAGGACCAGCTTTGAAGAATGATCCGGTGGGAGTTTTAGATGAGCTCTCTCTTCCGTTGCTAACTGGATGAAACCATTTGCCAGGGTGACCTACTTGTACTGGTTTGCCAGAGACTTTCCCAGTTTTAGCACTGAAAGTCCAGTGCCCCTGGAATCCCCTCAGTCCTGGACAAACTGGGAAGGTGGGTCACCTTAGAGTTGATCCATCCCTGGTAACATCACGCACTCAGAACCCACAGCCACCACCCTCCTTCCCTGCATCTCTGCCGTGGTGCTCTTGCAGCTGCTTGCTCTGGAGATTAATGCTTCCCACGAGCACTTGGTGTTACCGGACAGACAAGACTTGCAGCCCGAACCCCGGGACCTGCTTCTGTCTACTCCCCTCCACTTCTCAGCATGCTTATCTCCCCGTCTGTCACAGGGGCGAGGTCATGCGTGGTGCCCGTTAGGCACCCAGTGCCCTTCATCTTTGGGGGAAATTCCCTTAGTATGGCCATTATCTGTCACCACAGGCCAATTGACTGGATAGACCCAAGAAACCATGACCCTAAACCTTCAAACCAAGAAAAATAATCCCATGAAGAGTTTAGTTGTACTTAAATAGTATCAACAGGTACAGCCTTTTTTTTTTTTTTGGCTGCTGTCGTAGTTGTACAATTACAGGAAAACACTTTATTTGCCATTTCACCCTTTATTTCCCGGTGTATGACTTAATGGTAACAGCCACATTAGTCTGCTTGTGTAACCATTGTCCTTAGTTGAGGCAAAGTTTCCAATCACCATTGACAAAAATTCACTACGTCTCAGTGATTTTCCCTCCCCAGCCCCGTACCTACTAGTAGCCATTGATCTCTATATAATTATCCAGTCTTGTCATTTCATGTAAATGAAACTATACAATAGTTGTCCTTTTGTGATTGACTTACTCGGCCAAGCGTAATTTCTTTGCGTTTCATCCATGTGGTAGCACGTATCAAGACTTCATTTTTCGTTTCAATATGTCTGTGCTTCATTTTGTTTATCCACTCAGCAGCTGAAGTACACCTGGGTTGTTTCCACTTTTTGTTATTGTGAACAGAGCTGCAGTGAACATTGGCGTACATATGTCTGTTCATGTCCTTATTTTTAGTTCCTTAGGGTATATTCCTAGGAATAGGATTACTGGATCATATAGGAGCTCTATTTATAAATTTTTGTGAAATCACCATACTGTTTTCCACAGTGGATAAGTGTTCTGATGTCCCCGCATCCTCACCAACATTTGTGATTTTCTGTGTTTTTGATCATTGCCATTCTTGAAGGAGTAAGGTGGTATCTCACGGTAGTTTTGATTTTCAGCTCTCTGATGGCTAATGAAGATGAGCATCTTTTCATGTCCCTGTTGGCTGCTTGAATGTCCTCTTTGGAGAAGCATCCATGTCCTTTGCCCGTTTTTTGATGGGGTTATTTGTCTTTTTGCTGTTAAGTTGTAGAAATTTTATAAGTATTTTGGATATTAGGCCCCTATGAGAGATATGATTCCTAAAGATTTTTTTCCCAGTCTGTAAGTTGTCTTTTTACTCTCTTGATAAAGTCTTTTGATAAACATAAGTATTTCATTTTCATGAAGTCCAAATTATCTATTTTGTCTCCTGCTCATCCTTTGTTGTTATATTTGATAATCTATCATTAAAGACAACTAGGTCTCTTAGTTTCACCCACCATGTTTTCTTCTAAGCACTTTATTGTTTTGGCTTTATCGTTCAAGTCCTTGAACCATTTTGAAGTAGTTTTGTGTATGGTGTGAGGTATGGGTCCTGCTTTATTTTTCTGCATGTGGAAATCCAATTTTGCCAGCATCGCTTGTTGAACAGACGGTTCTTCCCTGCATTAAATGGACTTAGCACCCTTGTCGATGATCAGTTATCCACAGACGTATGGAACTGTTTCTGGGCTCTCAATTCTATTCCATTGGTCTATACGTCTATTATTAAACCAGTGCCAGCCTGTTTTGATTACTATAGCTGTGTAGCATGTTTTGAAATTGGGGAGTGTGAGGCCTCCTGCTTTGTTCTTCTAAGAGGATTCTTTTTAAAGGAAGCTACGGGGAGCAAAGCAAGAGCTAGAGAACAGTCAAACCCAGTTTGGCCATAGCATCTTTACCTGTTTGTTATTAGGTGTCATCGTCAAAACCTGTGGCTGGGGAACTTCGTGGCCACAGCACTGGAGAACATGACTTGTGTTTTATTTGGCTTCAGACACGTTCGGTTTGTGAAAGAGTTTGTGGAGGTCTGTGCATGTGGCTGGCATAGAGTCGTGCTTTCCCTGCAGAAACCAAAAGTTTAGGGACAAAATAGACCCAAGGCAAAGGTCATGGAAGTCTATTCTGTCTGTAAGGCACCGACCCACCCGATGCAGCTGGCTTACTTCGGAAGCAGCAAATCCTCCTCATCCTGTGCAATTTTGGAAAGATCAGGAAGGTTCTACTGAGGAGGATTTAGTAGGCAAAGTTGATAGAAAAAGAAAATAAATGAATAAAAGAAAATAATCACTGTCCTCCAGGACACAGCATGAAAATTACAAGCATAATCCTGATTTCATAATAATTCAAACCAGATGGAGAGAACTTCTTAGGCAACCGCACACCAATTGCTCTGATCTCTAATCAATGGTGATACAAATTTCATGAACAGAGGCAGAGCCATTGGTAAAACAAGGCACAGCATTGAGAGGGAGAGCACATGGGTCACAAACACAGCTCCAGAGTATGTGGGACTGGAGTGAAATCCATATTTTCCCATGTATCAGTGATATGATTTTGGGCACATTACTTACCTCCCCTGAGCTTCAACTTTCTCATCTACAAAGTGGGGATGATCGTTGTACCTACTGCACAGGGTGAACTGTGATAATAGTGCACATTAAGTTCTAAATGCTAAGAGGCAGGGAGCCCCCCACACAGAAGACACCAAATAAGTGTGAGTCCTTGACTCTGTTTTTATAGGCATGGTCCTCTAGGGAGGTGGCCACAGAGAGCCTGGGTCAAGGTGAGCAGCATCAGAGCAAACAAGCCAACGAGTCAACGAGTCCTACTCATGGTGTGGTATTGGTTTTTGAAGATTTCGTCTCTCAGGTGACATGTCTGCTTCTAGACCTTTGTCCTCCAAAATTCGTGTACAAGTACACCAAGACATTTTAACGAGAATGCAGCACTGTTTGTAATAAGGATCCCGTAGGAACAATGTTAGTGTCCACTAACAGGTTAAGGTCAAATAAACCATGGCAAGCCCACTCAAGGGGAGTTTCTGCGGCACCAAAAAGAATGAGTGGATTGCTACGTATGACAGGGAAGTTGTGTCATGGTATTTATAGCAGGCCTCATTTTTGTAAAAATGGGCAAGCAACAATGAGTTCGAGCTGAGCGTAGAAGGAAAGAGGAACATGCGTCAAACAGCTGATGGTGAATTTCTTGGGGGAGGGTGGTACCCTAAGTTGTTGTTATGTTGTTAGGTGCTAGCAAGTCTGTCTCGACTCGTAGTGACCCCAAGTGACAGAGTAGCACTGTCCCATAGGGTTGACACAGTGGTTAGAGCACTTGGCTGCTAACCAGAAGGTTGGCAGTCCGAAGCCACCAGCCCTTCAGTGGGAGAAAGATGTGACAGTCTGCTTCAGTAAAGATTTACAGCCTTGGAAACCCTGTGGGGCAGTTTATGCTGTTCTGTAGGGTCACTATGAGTCGGAATCAACTCCATGGCAACAGGTTTTGGTTAATATTTATGGGAGCAGGTCACAGGTCTTTCTCCCATGGACTTGCTATGTGGGTTTGAACTGTCAACCTTTTGGTTAGCAGCTGAGAGCTTAACCATCACACCAACAGGATTCCTTATTATCCGAAGTAACGTGGCCATATAATTGGCCAAAGTGGGGCACTAGGGAGAGTGAAAGAGGCAGGACACATTGCTAAAGAGGACAGGATGCTGGACAACACCTGCTGACTAGATCCCATGCAGGCCATCAGGGACATGCCATAGGGGACCTTCTCATTTGCTGGGCAGTGGACAGAACCCTAGTTGCTAGTGACAAAATCCAGGTCAAATCTATTTGGCTCCTGTTCCCTTCCCCTGAGCCCATCACTGGGACTCTGGTTATGCCAGACCTGGAGGGAAGAGAGGGCGTCTCCTATCAGAACCCCAAGGTGAGAGTGAGCTCAGGGGGGAGGGGTGCTGCCTAGGCCATTCTTTGAAGAAGGCAGCACGAATTCTGGGAAGGAGGAGCCGACTCTTGCTGTTGCATCCATTGCTAATTTGTGCAGCACTGGATAATCATACAACTAAGTACTATTGTTAGGTGCTGTCAAGTCCATTCCAACTTACGGAGACCCCGTATGACAGTAGAACTGCTCCATGATTTTCTAGGCTATAGTCTTTATGGCCACCTAAAGGTAATGATGGATACCCTAGGCATTAGTGAGTTCAAACGGACTGGTATTGAACATTTTGAATTGGACAATCAAATGGTCTACTATGCCAGGAATGAAAAACTGAAGAGGAATGGAGTTCCATTCATCATCAAAAAGAACATTCCAAGATCTATCCTGAAGTACAGCTCTGTCAGTGATAGGATAACATCCATATGCCTATAAGGAAGACAAGTTAATCTGACTTTTATTCAAATGTACTTACCAAACACTAATGCCAAAGATGAAGAAATTGAAGATGTTTACCAACTTCTGCAGTCTGAAATTGATCTAACATGCAATCAAGATGTATTGACAATTACTGGTGATTGGAATGTGAAAGCTGGAAAACAAGACGGATCAGTAGTTGGAATATATGGCCTTGGTGATAGAAATGATGCCAGAGATCACATGATAGAATTTTGCAAGACCAATGACATATTCATTGCAAATACCTTTTCTTGACAGCATAAATGGCAACTATACACATGAAATACACAGGAAACGAGTCAACTACATCTGTGGAACGAGACAATTGAGAAGCTCAATGTTATCAGTCAAAACAAGGCCAAGGGCCAAGTGCGGAACAGACCATCAGTTGCTCATCTGCAAGTTCAAGCTGAAGCTGAAGGAAATTAGAATAAGCCACGAGAGCCAAAGTATGACCTAGACTATATTCCACCTGAATTTAGAGACCGTCTCAAGAATAGATTTGATGTACTGAACACTAATGACCAAACACCAGACAAGCTGTGAATGACATCAAGGATGTTATATATGAAGAAAGCAAAAAGTCATTAAAAAGACAGGAAAGAAAGAAAAGACCAAAATGGATGCCAGAGGACACTCTGAAACTGGCACTTGAAAGTTGAGTAGCTAAAGTGAGTGGAAAAAATGATCAAATAAAAAAGGTGAACAGAAGATTTCAAAGGGCAGCTCAAGAAGACAAAGTAAAGTGTTACAATAAAATGTCCAAAGACCTGGAATTAGAAAACCAAAAGGGAAGAATACATTCACCATTTCTCAAGCTGCAAAAACGAAGAAAAATTTCAAACCTTGAGCTGCAATATTAAAGGATTCTACGGGCAAGATATTGAACGACACAGGATGCTTCCAAAGAAGATGGAAAGAATATGCAGAGTCACTGTACCAGAAAGAATTGGTCAATGTTCAATCATTTCAGGATGTAGTATATGGTCAAGAACTGATGGTACTGAAGGAAGAAGTCCAAGCTGCACTGAAGGCACTGGCATAAAACAAGGCTTCAGGAATTGACAGAATATCAACTGAGATGTTTCAATAAATGGATGCAACACTGGAAGCACGTACTCGTCCATGCCAAGAGATTTGGAAGACAGCTACCTGGCTAGCCAACTGGAAGGTATACATATTCATGCCCATCCCAAAGAAAGGTGATCCAACAGAATGCAGAAATTATCAAACAGTATCATTAATATCACACACAAATAAAATTTTGCTGAAGATCATTCAAAAACAGTTGCAGCAGTACATCGACAGGGTACTGCCAGAAATTCAAGCCGGGTTAGAAGAGGATGTGGAATGAGGGATATCATTGCTGATGTCAGCTGAATCTTGGTTGAAAGCAGAGAATACCGGAAAGATGTTTACCTGTGTTTTATTGACCATGCAAAGGCATTCGACTCTGTGGATCATAACAAGTTATGGATAACATTGTGAAGAATAGGTATTCCAGAACACTTAATTGTGCTCATTCGGAACCTGTACATAGACCAAGAGGTAGTCCTTTGAACAGAACAAGGGGATACCGAGTGGTTTAAAATCAGAAAAGATTTGCATCAGGGTTGTATCCTTTCTCCATACTTACTTAATCTGTATGCTAAGCAAATAATCTGAGAAGATGGACAATACGATGAAGAATGTGGCATTGGGATTGGAGGGCGAGTCATTAATCACCTGCGATATGCAGATGACACAGTCTTGCTTGCTGAAAGTGAAGAGAACTTGAAGCCCTTACTGATGAAGATCAAAGACTACAGCCTTCAGTATAAATTACACCTCAACATAAAGAGAACAAAAATTCTCACATGGACCAATAAGCAAGATCATGATAAACAGAGAAAAGGTGGAAATTGTCAAGGATTTCATTTTACTTGGGTCTACTATCAACATCCTTGGAAGCAGTAGTCAAGAAATCAAGTGATGTATTATATTGGGCAAATCTGCTGCAAAAGACCCCTTTTATGTATTAAAAAGCAAAGATGTCACTTTGAGGACTAAGATGTGCCTGACCCAAGCCATGGTAATTTCAGTTGCCTTATACGCCTGTGAAAGCTGGGCAATGACTATGGAAGAATGAAGAAAAACTGATGCCTTTGAATTATGGTATTGACAAAGAATGTTGAATACACCATGGACTGCCAAAAGAACGAACACGTCTGTCTTGGAAGAAGTACAGACAGAATGCTCCTTAGAAGTGAGGATGGCAAGACTTCGACTCACATACTTTGGACTTGTTATCAGGAGAGACTAGTCCCTGGAGAAGGACATCATGCTTGGTCAGCAAAAAAGAGGAAGATCTTCAACAAGATGGATGGACACAGAGGCTGTAACAACGGGCTCAAATGTAACAAGGATTGTGAGGACGGTGCAGGTTCAGGCAGTGTTTCATTCTATGGCATATAAGGTCACTATGAGGTGGAATCGACTGGACAGCACTTAACAACTACAGTCTTTATGGGAACAAATTGCCAGTTCTTTCTCCCAGGGAGTGGCTGGATGGGTTTGAACCACCCCAAGCCTTTGGTGAGCAGCCTAGTGCTTAACTGTTGCACCATTAGTGCTCCTTAACTGAATATTATTGGGGGGAAACCTAGTGGGCGGATGTTAGGGCCCTAAGAAAGAGTACATTTCCTCCATGTAGGCCCAGGAAATCCTTAATAGGCAATGTTGGAGGCAGCTGAGGGCTTAATCTCCCCACCCCCCCATCCCCTCCAATTAGAAAAGCAACAGCGTTGGTGAGGGGAGGGGGAGAGAGGGAGCCACAGGCCCAGGCTCTTGACCTGGATGGGCTGTCTTCCTTGCTCTGGGGTGGGGACCCTCTGCTTTGAAGAGCTGGGGTGGGGATGGGTGAGAATGTGAAGTCTGCCTGAGGGCTCCCTTCCCCTGATTGGAAGCAGCTGTGGGCCTTTGACTCTGGAGGAGGGGAAAGTTTGGTGTCTCGATGGTGTTAGAGGTGACTCCTGACTATTTCCTGCCACCCAGGCCCCACGAAATTGGAGCCATTTTTCAAAGCCCTCAGACATCTAAGACTCGCAGGGGTTCGGAGGAGGTCTCTGAACATGCCTCTAAATCAATCCTGCGACTTCTCTCTGGGAGCGATTCCGTGAGTGTGTGAGACCTCCCGGCCTCCAGGCATTGCAGTCTGGTTCTGTCTTCTCCTAAGAGCTATCTGGGTCACTCAGGTGTCCAAGCTGAGAAATTGCCCCTGCAAAATTTTCGTTCATGATCTAATTCTCAGAGCCCTGGAGGATTACTGCGGTGTAAACACAAACCCTAGAGCAGGGGAAGAGAAGTTGCTAGAATGGTAATCCATCCTGTTGGGACACAATGATCTCTCATTCCTCCAGACAGTCCCCTCGCCCATCAACTGGGGCAAATAATAGTGCTTTAGAGGGTGCCTTGGTCACCTAGTGCTGCCATAACAAACACCACAAGAGGATGGCTTTAACAAAGAGAAGTTTATTCTCTCACAGTCCAGTGGGCTACAAGTCCGAATACAGGGCACCGGCTCTAGGGGAAGGCTTTCTCTCTCTGTTGGCTCTGGAAGAAGGTCCTTGTGATGCATCAGTCTTCCCTTGGTCTAGGAGCATCTCAGCGCAGGAGCCTCAGTGCCTCTGCTCCTGGCACTGCTTTCTTGGTGTGAGGTCCCCGTGTCTATCTGCTTGCTTCTCTCTTTTATATCTCAAAAGAAATTGGCTTAAGACACTATCTAATCTTGTAGATTTCATTGATATAACTGCTGCTAATCCATTTTATTACATCATAGTGATAGGATTTACAACCCATAGGGCAATTACCTCAGATTAACAAAATGGTAGACAATCATACAGTAGTGGGAATCATGGCCCAGCCAAGTTGACAGATCTTTTTGGGGGACACAATTCAATCCATGACAGAGGGCCATATTTTTTTTAGTAAAAGTTTCAATTTAAATACATGTTAAATTTTAGAATCGACTTACATTTACAGAGAAGTTGCAAAGATAATACAGAGAGTCCCTGTCTACCCTTCACGTAGCTTTCCTTCTTGTTAACGTCTTATGTTTGGAGCCCTGGTGGCGCAGTGGTCAAGAGCTATGGCGAGCTACAGTTGCTAACCAAAAGGTTGGCACTTTGAATCCACCAGCCGCTCCTTGGAAGCTCTATGGGACAGTTCTTCTCTGTCCTATAGGGTCTCTGTGAGTCGGAATCAACTCAACGACAATGGGTTTTATGTTTCTGTAATACGTTTGTCACAACTACAGAGCCAACATCAGTGACGTGACTGTGAACTAAACTCCAATGTTTTTAGATTTCACTCGTTCCCTTCTAAGGTGCTTTTTCTGTCCTGGGATCCATCCAGACCGTCATGTTGCATTTAGTTATCATGTCTCTTTAGGCTTCTCTGGTTTATGACAGTGGGCCAGACCTTCCTTGATCTTGATGACTGTGACAGTTTTTACTGGTACTGGTCAGATATTCTGTGGATGTTGTTGTTAGGTGCCGAAGAGTCAGCTCCAACTCATAGCAACTCTATGCACGACAGAATGAAACGTTGCCCAGTCCTGTGCAAGCCTCACAATCGTTGTTGTGCTTGAACCCATTGTGGCAGTCACTGTGTCAATGCATCTTATTGAGGGGCTTCCTCTTTCTCGCTGACCCTCTACTTACCAAGCATGATGTCCATCTCCAGGGACTGGGCCCACCAAATAACACGTCCAAAGTGCATGAAGCAAAGTCTCACCATCCTTGCTTCTAAGGAGCATTCTGACTGTACTTCTTCCAAGACAGATTTGTTCATTCTCCTGGCAGTCCATGGTATATTCAATATTCTTTACCAATGCCATAATTCAAAGGCATCAATTCTTCTTTGGTCTTCCTTATTCATTGTCCCTCAATTTGGGTTTATTTTATGTATTTCTTATTGTTAGACTGGGCTTATGAGTCTTTGGGAGGCAGATGACAGAACTGATGTGCCATTCTCATCACAACATATCAAGGGTACATACAATCAATGATGCTGTTAACCTTGATCGTGTAGGGTTATCACTGATGATGTTAACCTTGATCAGATAATGTTATCATCGATGATGTCAACTTTGATCATATAAGATTATTTTGAGAATTCAGTGATAGAATACATGTAAGATGCTTAGAAGACTTCCTGGCACATACTGTCTATGAAGATTAGACAAATAGATTAATTGAGCAAATGGTGATTGAGGATTTTCACTTTGTCAGGTAGTGTGTCGGGTGTAGATAGCAGCCTCCACCTTCAACCCAATACCACTATGTTAACTTTGCTTTGTTCAGCTGCTTTTGAGCAATCATTGCCTCGTTTGGGGTTGTGACTATAGCTGTTGGCAAGTAGGGTGGGGTGGGAAACCAGAATACGAACCCTCGTAGCAATTTCTGGAACAGGGATTAACAGTCCAGGAAACAAAGGGACAGAGTCTTACAGAGCAATGAGCTCAGCATGAGGGGGGGACACTGAACCACAAAAAGAGAGAAAATTCTTTTTATAATAGCTCTCAGTTGAACAGTGTGGTTAAGGGGAACGACCCATAGTGTTTCTTTTATTAGTTTTCCTTGTAACCATGAAAGAATCTCTCCAAAATGGTGCCTGCATGGTTTCCTTGTATGTAAAATGGTGACGGAAATATCTGCCTGGTTTTTCCCACCAGGTTCTCTTCAACCTAAGTTCACGTCCAAAGCTGTTGGGCTCATGTAGACATACAAGACAAAGTCCCCGCGTTCAGGAAGCTCACCATCTTAGAATATGATAAGGCTCCAAAGGTACAAAGTTAAGGAAAAAGTACTTTAAAAATAGAAAGTGCATTACCAATGTAAGACATTATCAGTAAAAGGCTGGAAGGTCCTCTTCTGTCTTTCTAATCACCTTTTCTCATCAGGATGGTGACACTGTCGTCAGCATCATCTGAATATAAATAACACTGTGGTGGAATGTTTTTGCCTCCTCCTCCAGGTCAGCCATGCAAAACTAAGGAAAAAATCACCTTCATCTTTTTCAAGAAATAGGTGATTTTAAAATGACAAGCTTTCAACCGAGACACAGCATGTTTAATGTGACTCCCTGAAACTCAAATCCATCCTTCCTCAACTCTTCTCTGTTGAAAATCTCTTACAGAAGCAGTTCAGCAACTTTGTTCCAATTCAGCAAACTTTATGGGTTTAAACGATGCATCTTAAAAGTTCCTGATACTTTTTTTTCTTGAGTTCTTCAGTTCCAGTGACTGGACTCAAATGAGTTTGTTTTCTTTTCTTTTCTGGCTGAGGAAGAAAAGTGTGATCTGTGTTTTGCTCTTTGCAATGAAAACCAAACCAAAAACCAGTTGCTGTGGAGTTGATCCTGACTCATGGCAACCCCATGAGTGCAGAGTAGAACTACACTCCATAGGGTTTTCATGGCTGTGATTTTTAGGAAGTAGATCACCAGGCTTTTCATCTGAGGCACCTCTGGGTGGGTTCAAGCGTCCAAACTTTCGGTTAGTAGTCGAGCACTTAACCGTTTTCGCCACCCAGGGACTTTGTTAGATGTCCTTTGCGGGGCAAAATCATTCCCAGTTGGGAGCCACTGATGTAAACAAACCTGCAAATGCCTCATTTTGAAGAATTTAGTAAAGATTTCCTCTAAAAAGGACCGTGTGGGTTAGAAGAGAATACGAAAAAAATGGAATAGGGTAAAATCAAGCTCCTGATCCTTGAGGAACTCATGGTTTAGAGAGGTTTGACATCTTCAGTGCAGATGGGGAAGCTGAGCTGAGCCATTTGCATTCCAGGAGATTAATTGATTCCATTCATCCAAGCCTCCAGTCACCAACCCCCGCTGGTCTGTTTGGAGTCATTTAATTTCTTGCCTAGCACTTCCCATCTTGCTGAAATTTGCACCCTGTCTCTGTCTCTCACTCTCTTAATAATGAAGGAGTTTCAAGTAGGGAGAAGTCTGCTTATCAGCCTCATCTCACTTATTTATTTGGAGCATCAAATTCCTCTCGAGATGACAAATTTGCTTTCTGCCAAAGTAATGTAGCTGAATGTTTAAAATGGGTGTTGTAATAAATTGGACCCTGTCACTGGAAGGCATGCCTTTCTTCCCTTCCATTGGCAGGTGTGAAAATCTCCAAAATGGCCCCATGAGGTTGAGGCTTCTAGGCCCTGGAACCAAGGGGACTGGACCTTTTAGGCGCATCCCTCAGCACCTTGGTTCTTTAGTAAGCTTTTGGCCTTGGGAATATTTCCTTTACTCGTGACCATCTCCTGAGTTCAATCTGGAAAGTGTTGAACATTCATTACACCCCAGAATTGGTTTCAGCTTATTTCGGAATGACTGTTTCTCAAAGCTTATTTAGACAACCCCTGGCCTCCCGCTTGGTTTATATAAGTATTTTCTCATAAGACTCATGCCTTGCTTCACCGACTATCTACAGCTACTGCTAACCATGAAATCGTATTCATAACTCGGCTGTGAGAGAGAACAAAAGCATTAAGCCCACATAACCTAATCAGAGGTAAAAAGCTACACTTCACTCATCTGACCTTTTCCCACCATGCTTTTCTGTTTCACAGAAAGAGCAGCAGAGTTCTCCACTCTGGAAGTGCACCCACAGCAAAAGTCAAGTCTAAAAATCTTAGAGCCGACCATGAGCTCCTTCTCCGTTTAGCCTTTCGTTTCGTGACTCCTGTTTTGCACAGGATTTTTTTTATCCCCTGAGATAAGTTCCCAGTGGTCTCCCCCACCTCCATCCCAGTCCAAATACACGCATTTTGGAAGAGGGAGAGAGGAGCGGTCCAGAGAACACGTTGCAGTGAAAGGAGACAATCATATGTCAATGACACACAAAAAGGTTGGTTTTAAATTAATTGAGTTAGCCAGTGCAGGAAAACAAACAAACATAGCAAGACCGATTGTTTGCTCAATACGGCAGGCTTTTAAACTGATTGGATAAAATCAGTGGTTGATCTAGAGATTCTGCTCCAATGAACCCATGTGAACACACCTTTGAAAATTGATTTTTCAAGGGACCAATACAGAATAAATATTTACAGCAAGCAAAAAACAAAACACAAACAAACAAAAAAAAAAAATGGTGCAGATAGTAGACAATCTTGTTTCCTGTCACCATGACTGTACAGAGAAATTTACCATTTCATTTATCTGAACACCTGAACCAAAACAACCCTTTGACAAATATCGATCCTATAGGACATAGTAGAACTGCCCCTTAGGGTTTCCAAGGCTGTAATCTTTACGGAAGCAGACTGCCACATCTTCCTCCCATGGCGTGGCTGGTGGGTTCAAACTGCCGACCTTTCAGTTAGCAGCTGAGCGCTTAACCGGAAGAATGCCTTAATTTGAAATATTTACCAAAAATATTTAATAACATATTTCTTCCAAGCAAAACCCCAGCTTCAGTGGAAGTTTTCCTTTATAAACCTATTGATATTTAAAGTTAAATTTTACATTTAAACTCAAGGCCAGTCTGGGTCTCTTCAAAGGCCAAGCCAGTTTAAAAAGTATGATTCAGGTGGCGCCAAGCAAAGAAGATGGCACCTGCCTCAGGACGTTGGCCACCAATCTGGCCTTGATCCCTTTTCTGCTTCTGAGGTGGTGGAAGGGAGCTGTTCCTCCCAGGAGATCGGCCGATGTTGAAGCAACATGACCAAGTAAGTCTTCAACGTTCCACCCAGAGAAAGAAAGAGTTTATTCCATAACATGAAGGTGAATGATTGATTGTCTGGACCACAGACACACCTGATGGAGTCTGCTGATCGTTCCTGGAGAGCCGACGTTAGCAGCCCAGGACTTAAAGGAAACACGCACGCCACACTGGGGCTTGTGCCCTCCCATTTCCTTAACACTTGACCTTCATTCCCTTTCCTTACTCCAGACTATTTTTTGTAAGAGATTACGAACGTCTCTATTACTTGAAACTTTTATTATCTTTCAAAAATCCTATCCTAACCCTCCCTAAAATTGCCTTTGGAAAAGTTACTCAAGTGACTCATCACTCAAACAGCACTTTATTGATTGCATTCCAAGTGCCTCACTTGGTGCCGGGCATCACATGGCAAAACGAGAGCACCGGTGAGACAAGGATCCCATTTCAGGAGCCCCTTCCAGGGTCACAGGCTTGGCCTTGCCTCCCCTTTCAAGAGTTGGTGGGAGCAAGATTTTGAGCGGGGTCACCGCAGACCAGTTATGCTTTGTAGGGGAGCTGAGAGAAGAAAGCAATGGTTTGCCTTAATTACATTTTCAAAGAGTCACAGGATTTCCCTTTATGCTCTCCTGGCTTTGGACTAAAGTGCTCTGAAAAACGCCGACTAACTTGGCTGCCTTTGCCATCAGTAACCTGGACTGCATTTACGCATTATTTAAATTTGCTGAGTATTCATAACATCTCTGCCTGTCTAGCTCTTCCACTAGATTATAAACTTTTTGAAAACACTGTCCAGATTTTCTCATTATGCTGTATCCTGGTGTTGCCTACTGGCTTTCCTTTTCTGTTTACTGGAATTAATCTAATCAGCATAATCAGACATCCCCATATTGACCCAGGTGCTCCGTTGGTGTGTCCACATTGATCACTATTTGAAACTTGCCCTTCCTGGCATGTTGGGGCAGATTATGGTGTCTTCCAATGATTTTGCCCGGCCAATCTCCTCTTCTAGCCCAGGAGCTCCTTGGTGGTACCCAACCCACTGCTAACTTCTCAGTAAATGTTGTTTAGCAGACAGATGAACCAGTGGATGAATGGATGTTGGGGATATGGGAGTAACCACTGATATTTGGATCTGTTCCCTCCCCTTATTGTGGCCTGTGGGGTTGATCACAACTGGATTCTCTTTTTTTAGTCCCCTTTTCTGCATCCTCTTCCCCTTTCCAAGCTCTACACTTTGAGGCACCCCGGGACTCAGCCTCCAGATGTCTTCTCGACCCACATTTATTTTCAAGGCTAGATTATCCTGAAAGTGTTAAATGCCTTCCATCTGCTGACAGCTTCCAAGTTCAAATGTCTAGGCCCAACCTCTCCCTTGTAAGACTGTGGTTAAGTCAATGAGACTTTCCCAGTCTCAGTTTGCTCATCTGTAAAACAGGAATAAAATTACCTTTTGTTATGGATTAAATTGTGTCCTCCAAAACAGATGTGTTGTAGTCCTGACCCTTATACCTGTGCATGTAATACTATTTGGGAATAGGATTTTATCTGTCATGTTAATGAGACATTATCAGTGTAAGATGTCTCTTAAACCTAATGACTTTTGAGCTATAAAAAGAGCAGATTAGGAGCAAGGACAAGCAAGTGGACACAGAGGGGAGAAAGGCACCATCTAAAGACCCGGAGGAGTCCTGGTGGCGCAGTGGGTAAGAGCTCGGCTGCTAACCAAAAGGTCAGCAGTTCAAATCCACCAGCCACTCCTTGGAAACCCTATGGGGTAGTTTTACTCAATCCTGTACCATCCCTAGGAGTCAGAATCACCTTGACGGCAATGGGTTTGTTTTGTTCGTTTTTTGTGAAAGACGAAGGCAAGAGGGTCTACGAGCCAAGGAACTCCAAGGATTGCTGGCTACTAGAAATTGGAAAGGTACCCTGGTGGCACAGTGGCTAAGCACTTGGCTGATAAACCGGAAGGTTGGTGGTTCAAATCCACCCAGCGTTTCCGTGGGAAAAAGACCTGGCGATCTGCTCATGTAAAGATTTCAGTGTAGAAAACCCTATGTGGCAGTTCCACTCTGTCACATGGGGTCTCTGTGAGTCAGAATCAACTCAATAGCACCCGTCAACAACAGAAGCTGAAAGAGACAAGAAAGGGCCTCCCACTAGAACCACATGCTGAATTCAGACTTCTAGCCTCCCGATCTGTGAGAAAATAAGTTTCTGAATTTTAAACCACTCACTAGTGGCATTTCTGTCACAGTAGCCCCAGGAGATTAAGACCCCTTCCTTGCCACGGTGTCCTATAGGCACAGAGTTAGTGCTGGGGGCATGATTTCAGTTTATCTTATTAAGGGTCAGCTGTACGGGGTGCCTCAAGACCACTTAAATTATCAGACATTCCCAAATAAAAGACGTTTGGGAAAAAGTTAGAACAAGAATTAAAACATGGTGGATGCAAGCCTCTCTGGTTTTTCTTGAAACTTGCACGTCCGGCAGGCAGTTCAAAGCTCCCCCCGGCCTCCACAAGGTGTGAAGTGGGTGTGATGTTTGTGCTTCTTCACATTAGTGTTTTTCTGAAGGGTTTTCCTTTGTTCCTCCCTTTTGTCTTCCACCCGTCCAGAGCAGACATGTTAACAGATGTCAGGATTATTTCGAGCTGCAAATGACTTCGGTGTTGAGAGATGGATGACTTGGTGAAAATGAATGGGTCAAGTCACCAAAGCTTGGGGTCAAACTGGCAGGCTGGTGGCGGTAGGCTGGGAGTGGTGTGTGAGGAGGGGTGAGCAGAGACCCCCTGGCAGCTGCAGAGAGGACTTCTCAGCGTGCTGGGTCATGACTTGGCCTTTGCTCTGGCGTCTTCAGACTGTGGACTCCTTTTCAGACCCAGAGGCCTCATTTTGCTCGGTCCCTGGCCTCCACAGAAAGGCCTCATTTCGCTCAGTCCCTGGCCTCCATAGAAAGGCCCCATTTCGCTCGGTCCCTGGCCTCCATAGAAAGGCCCCATTTCGCTCGGTCCCTGGCCTCCATAGAAAGGCCCCATTTCGCTCGGTCCCTGGCCTCCATAGAAAGGCCTCATTTTGCTCGGTCCCTGGCCTCCATAGAAAGCAGCAGTGTTTCAGCTGTTCCCACTGGCTCCCAGGGCTTGTCACTGCCCCTGCGCCGTCCGTCTTCCCTTTGAGCAAATGGCCTCAGCAGCAGTGGGGATAGGCGAGCCCTCATTGAACCTGGTGGCATTGCCATACGGTCCTGCCGATTCCATTGCATGTTCCAGCCTCTGTTCCCCAGATGGGTCCCCAGTGAGTCAGCTCCAGGTGCAGACATGTGCTCAGGTCTCCAAGACCAGGGGCCCCTGCTTTCTCCTCCAGAGGAGGGGCTGTGTTCACATCTAGGTACATGAGATCCCAGATATCAGAGCACTTAGAGACACCAAATGCTCTCACTGGTCTATTTGCAGATAGATGTCAGCTCAGGTCAGCAGATTCATTGATAAGCTTCCATCTGGTGCCAATACTCAACAGGCACTGCAAGATGCTGGGGACATGTGGAGACAGTGACATGTGCCTAGCGTTCCAGGACTCAGCTCCCATCAGGGAGACACACAAGGTTACAGACACAAGGGCAAAGGTGGGGATCAGGGAGCACAGGGACTGGGGCACAAAGCCTGGACTTGGCACCACTCAGACCTGAGGGTCAGCCCCAGCACCTCCATGTTTTTAGCTTTATGACCTAAGGCGAGTTAATCTTTCTGAGCCTCAGTATTATGGATGATTGTGTCCCCCAAAAATCTGTGCTGTAAATCCTAATGCCTGTATACCTGTGGTTATAATCCCATTTAGGAACAGGTTTTCTCTGTTATGTTAACAAGCCAGGATTAGTGTAGGATGTATCTTGAGTCAATCGCTTTTGAGAAATAAGAGAGATTAAACAAGCAAGTGAGAAGCAGAGATGGGGGAAGAGAGATGTCACGCCACATGAAGATAGCCCAGGAGCAGAAGCTCAGAAGAGACAAGGACCTTCCCCCAGAGCCAACAGAAAGGGAGAACCTTTCCCTAGTGCTGGCACCCTAAATTCAAACTTCTAGCCCCGTGAACTGTGAGAAAATAAATTTTTGTTTGTTAAAGACATCCACTTGTGACATTTCTGTTATAGCAGCATGAGGTGACTGAGACAGTCAGTTTCCAGACTGTGAAAAGTGTCCTAGGAGCCTCCTCCTCACTGCTGTCATGAGGATTCAATGACATGATGTATGAAAAGTTTCTGCATGGTGCATGGCGTGTAGCTGAGCTTCTATGCGTGACAGCTTTTCATCATCCTAACAAAATGGTGACTCGTCTACAAGTTGGCAGAAACCCACCTCCTGTGTTTGCATCTGGCCACATGGAGGATAACCTACAGGCTCCACAACTGTGTCACTGTCGGTACCCCTGAGGTAGAAAGCTGCTCCGAAGATGCGTTTGGGAAGCAAAAGTTGGCTTCGTCTGGAAATGTCTTCAGATTGTCTCCTGCACGGCAAATCAAACGTGATACATGACAGATTTCAACTTTATAATTCATTCCTACACTTGGCAAAAGGAGTGAGTCCAAGGTGCTTCCGAGTTGGCTTCTGGGAGCACTTGACCTTGGGTTTTGTTGTGATGGGTTAGGAGGCGCCCTGGCTGAGGGAACAAGGTTTGCTGGGCCATGGGAATGAGGGGCATGGCCGGGCAACACCCCACAGCCCTTTGGAAAGAGCACAAGGCGGCCTGGCCACACCCTCACCTGCAAGGTCTGGCCACACCCTCGTCTTCATCAGCAGGGGCCTGGCAAGGATGGCTTTGGCCTTCGCCCAGGGTGGAAATCCCCAGGGCAAAGGTGATACCTGCCTCTGCACTTAGTGGGCCAGGTGTTTGGAGCAATTCTCCCGAACTTGCTCATTTACATGACAGGCCACCTACCTTCTTACTTACCTGGCACAGCTGTCATCTAACTTTTGTCAGGCTAATGCGCAAGCTTCTGGAGGGAAAGGACAATGTTTATGAGCACAGTGCCTGATACTTAGGAAGTACTCAGTGTTTGTAGGTAACTAAATGTTGAATAAGGACCCCTGGCGGTGCAGTGGTTAAGTGCTGGGCTGCTAACCAGAAAGTCGGCGGTTCAAACCCACCAGCCACTCTGCAGGAGAAAGGTGTGGCAGTCTGCTTCTGTAAAGATTTGCAGCCTTGGAAACCCTATGAAACCCTGTCCTAAAGGGTCACTATGAGTCGGAATCAACTCGACAGCAATGGGTAAATGTTGAATGGAGCTGGGGCACTCAACAGTCTGGTGAACCCAGGGTCCCCAAATATCTTCATCATTGTCATTGTAGCAACAAAACAAAACAAAAAAAACAAGAACAGCTCATATTACTTGAGTCATGGTGAAGTGTGTGTCGTTACACGTATGTCGTCTCACTTAAACCCTCCCAGTGACGCTGTGAGCTAGGTATCGTTATTACCGCCATTTTCCAAGGAGGAAACCGAGGCTTGGAGAGTTAGGCACTGTGTTCACAGCCAGTGCGCTGCAGCGTGGTGTCAAACCCCAGCTCTGTGATGCTGAAGCCTTACACACACTCCCCTGTAGTTGTACCCAAAGAATGGTGCATGAGAAAATTGTATATGGTATATGGCATGTAGGTCAGATCTGTCATATGCACATATGACATTGGCACTGTTTCACGTCTGATTGCTTCAGGGACAGTGTTATGGATTGAATTGTGTCCCCCTAAATACGTATTGGAATTTAAACCCTGAGCCTGTAAATATGGACCTGGTTGGAAATAGGGCTTTTCTTTTGTTATGTTCAAGGGGTCATACCAGAGCAGAGTGAGCCCTGAATCTAATCACTTCAGAGTTACGAAAAGAGCAGAATAGACACAAAGACACACACTGGGGGGAGACGGATGCTCAAGAAGGCCAAAGATCTCCATCCAGCAGACCCCAGAAACTAGGAGGGGGGCAATTGACATGGCCAAGACCCAGATTTAGGCTTTTAGCCTCCAGAACTGGGAGAAAGCAAATTTCTGTTCTCTAACACCGCCCACTTTTTGTATTTCTGTTACGGCAACACTAGCAAACCAAGACGGTCTCCTTCCGGTGATAGCATTTCTTTAATGTCTTCTGTGAGAACTGAAAGGAGCCCGAGTGGTGCAGTGGTTAAGCGCTTGGCTGCTAACCAAAAAGTCAGCGGTTTGAATCCGTCAGCCACTCCATGAGAGAAAGATGTGGCAGTTTGCTTCTGTACAGCCTTGGAAACCCTGTGGGGCAGTTCCACTCTGTCTGATAGGGTCAGAATTGACTCGACAGCAGCAGGTTTGGTTTTTTAAGGGTGAGATTTGAATTGTGTAACCCAAATATTTTTGTTGAAGTCCTAACCCTTGGTACCTGTGAATGTGTTCTGGTTTGGAAATAGGGTCTTTGAAGATGTTATCAGTTAACAGGAGGTCATACTGGAGGAGGGTGGGTCCTAACCCCATCTGAGTGATGTCCTTATAAAAGAAGGGAATAGACACAGACAGAGGAAGGCCATCATATGATGCTGACGCTGCAAACCAAGAAATGCCTGGAGCTACCAGGAACTGGGAGGAAGGCAGGGAACAGATTCTTCCTCAGAGCTTCAGATGGAACCAACACAGCTGATACCCTGGTCTCAGACTCCCAGCCCCCGGAGCTGTGAGACAGTAAATGTCTGTTGTTTGGAGCCGCCCACTTGGTAGTGTCTAATTACAGTGGTCCCAGGAAACGAAGACGCCTGCCCAACACTCGCTCACCTCCCTTTTTAATAAAGAAAGAGCCAGCCAGGAGCTGGGAGGCTTTGACATGCGATAATATGTAGTTAGATGCTTGATGATGGTGTTTTGTGCTTTCATTGTATTTAATTTTATAGTCACTTTCTATTTATGGAACGTGGGACTGATTTCCATTTGTGTAACTGATGTTGTTTTTGCCTAAAACAAACATTTTAAGGGGGGAAAAAAAAAAGCTGTCGAATGAGAGAAAAATGTTAGGTGAATAATGGTACAGGGAACGCCCAGCTATGCAAAAATCCTGGCGATAATCTGTGAGTGATGCCAGTTTGAAGAATGGTTGCACTGCAAGGCCAGGTTTGCTGTTGAGAATTGGTCTTGCCTCTCTGATTGTTCGTCACATGATAGACCCCAGGACACCACACAGCCTCTGATTTGCGGCCTGTCTTGCTTTGTTCTCTGTCATTTCCCTGCCTTTCCCTTTCCTCTCCTGGGCAAATCACAGGCTTTTAAAGTGCAAAGAGCATGTTACCCTCTGTATGCCTTTGGCACCAAGCACAATGCTCCGAGTTGCAGGTGATTGATGGAATCATCTCTGGCAAGCTTAACTGTCATCCCATGCGTGTGCCTCGACGTTAGTATTTGTCATGAATTAATCATTGATTCCTGGTCGTGAGGAAGAAGCACACATCAGCTCAGAATATTCTTATCACAAGCGCCACCAGGCATCTTGCTCCTTTGGGGTTGGCTTGGGCGGTGGTGGCCACAGCAGGGAGCAGGAATGGCTGGCCTACCACGGGGACCTCTGAGCTGCTGAGAAGGTTGGAGAACACGAGGAGGGAATGGAACCAGGAGTAACTTTTCTAGAAAGCTTGATGTTTAATCATCTCTGGTAAAAACTTACTTTATGTCTTAGTTTCTTCTGTAAAAACAATAACCCTAGTAGTGATGGTGATGACTACCATCACCAACATGTTGCCTCAGTTAGAAAATATTTGTGTTGAAAGCAAAAGACACAAACTCAAACTGGTGTAGAAATAAAGACTTTGTCATTCAGATGCTTGTTTGTTTCAGGTGAGGATTGGTCCAGCGCCGTAAACGATATCACCACGGACCTGTTTCTCTCCATTCTGTCTTCCATGGTGTTACCTTCAACCTTAGGCCCCACCAGGGAAAGATGGCTTCCCTTTCCCAGAAGCCCCAGCAACTGTTGCCTGGCGTGTCACTGGCCCATCCTTGCACCAATCACAGTGAAGAAGATGGGGTATGCTGGTTGAGCTTTGAAGTCAAACAGACCTGGATTAAAATTCTGACTCCCTCCTTGCTTGACTGTGTGACCTTGGCCAAGTCACTTCCCCTCTCTGAGTCTCAGTTTTCTAATATGTGAAATGGGGGTAATGGTAGTACACACCTGGTAGGGCTGTTGCGAGGGATAAATGAGAGGGGAAGGCACTAAATATATCTGTGGAGCATCTACTGTCAGGCCCTGCTGCAGGCATGGGGGCCACAGTGGTGGACAAGGAGACATGGTCTATGCCTTTTAGCTATATAGTGTGGGGCAACACGTGCTCACCAGATCATCTCAAAAATAGGCATGTCACCACAACGCTGAAGAACCCTATGATGGAAAAGTCCTGGGGCTTCCCAGGAGCATCAGTAATGGGAGACA
This sequence comes from Dugong dugon, assembly GCA_030035585.1. Classification (NCBI taxonomy): domain Eukaryota; kingdom Metazoa; phylum Chordata; class Mammalia; order Sirenia; family Dugongidae; genus Dugong; species Dugong dugon. The sequence continues at coordinate 4,636,987 of CM057461.1, read as the reverse complement.
ACCTAGTCTGAGAGGTCAGGGAAGATGTCCTCAACGGAAGGACCTTTATCTTGGATCTAACAGAAGAGTAGGTGGTGATATAGAGAGTGCTCTTGTTGTTGTTAGTTGCTGTCCAGGCTCTGACTCATGGTGACCCCATGTACAACAGAATGAAATGTTACCCGCCTGGTCCTATACCATCTTCATGATCATTGGTATGCTCAAGTCCATGTTGTGGCCGCAGTGTATTTTGTGTGCCTTACAACCTAGGGGGCTCATCTTCCAATATAGATTGGAAAATATTCTGCTGTGATCTGTAGAGTTTTCATTGGCTAATTCTGGAAAGTAGATCATTAGGCCTCTCTTCCTAGTCTGCCTTAGTTGGGAAGCTCCTCTGAAACCTGTCCACCATGGGTGGCCCTGCTGGATTTGAAATACTGGTGGCATAGCTCCCAGCATCACGGCTACATGCAAGCCACCACAGTACACCACAAGGACAGTCGGTGGTAGAGAGTAACTAATAGACTGACCTTATTGCTTTTCCTGGATCATGTCAAGTTCATGCGTGCCGTGCAGTCTTTGCTGTATGGAATGTTCTTCCATGTCTTTGCATAGCTCGGCTTTCTCTTTCATCTCTTTGGGTCTCTGCTCAAGTAGCTCATTCTCAGAGAGGCCCTTCCTCTCCACACCATTCAAGATGGATCCCTTCTCCTCACTCTGAAGAGCCCTGGCGGCACAGTGGTTAAAGCACTTGGTTGAGAACTGAAAAGTTGATGGTTTGAACCCATGAGCAGCTCCATGGGAGAAAGATTTGGCAATCTGCTTCCGTAAAGATTACAGCCTTAGAAACCCTATGGGGCAGTTCTACTCTGTCCTATAGGGTCCCTACAAGTCAGAATCGACCCGACAGTGATGGGTTTGGTTTTCTGGGTCTCCTGACTCTACTTGTTACTCTCTACCTCCTCCATTCATGTATTTTTCTCCTCAGTGCTTATCCCAACCTGAAATCACATTGACCAATTATTTGTTTCATTGTTTATTGTCTTCCTTGCCACTCGCACGGAGGTCTCAGATACAGGACTATGCCCATTTGCTTTGCTCACAGTCAAAATCTTGGTGCCTAGAACAGTGCCTGGCTCCCAGGAGATGTTTAATAAACAGTTGTTGAATGAATAAAGGCACAAACTTAGAATCCAGTGTATTTTCACTGTGATACCGGTTGACATTTCTGTAGCTGAGAGTTTAACCTTAAAGGTTAAAAAAAAAAAAAAGTCATGCTATCTCCATTTCCTCCCCCATTCCTTACCACATTTGGGCAGGAGATTTTGCTACATTTCTGAGCGCTACGTCTCCAAGAAGGTGTCAGGTCAATGTCGGCCCTCTCTGGGTTTCTGAACTTGAGTTATGGCTTCCAGAGCCCCTTTTGGCTCTCTTTTGTTTAACTTGTGTCCTGCTGAGAAGGCCTCTCTTGTCTTCTAGAAGGAAATCGTTTTCACATGAGAAAATGTGGAGCTCATTAAACACGTGATTGTGAAATTGCTTTCAGAAGAAAAGGCTTCAGGGCCATAGCTTGAGAAGACCTGCGGAATCCACCCTTGGTTCTAGTTTTCCAAAGTTCCTGTGCCAGGCAGCCCAGAGCTCTGTCCTACCTCTCCCCATCCCCCAGCAGCCTCTTCTCCTTCCTCCTGTGTGCTTTCCCTTCCTTCTTACCCTTCACTTCCTTATTTTTCTTCTAAGTTGGGACTGCTCCTCAGGTGCAAGGGAGACAGATGAGGAAATGTGGGTGACACACTAGAGAATTTAGGCGAATGTAATAACTTTTTTCCTAGGACACTGGTAAAAAAATTTAAATGTTTCCATATAAGGAAATAAAGTTAGCTGTTGGGTGGAGGGCAAAACCCCAACAACAGTGAGTCACCGGTACTCCATAAATTCCTCTTTAAAAAAATTATCATGGTGTGTATATATATGTCTATGTATGTACATACGTATACATAATTTGCAATTTTAATCATTTTCAAGGGTACAATTCAGTGACATTAATTACATTCACCAAGTTGTGTTACAATCACTACTATATATTTCCAAAAGTTTGACATCACCCCAAACAGAAACTCTGTACCCATTGAGCAATAACCCCCCTTTTCTCCCTCCCTCCGGTCCCTGGTAGCCACTAAAAAACTTTTGTCTCGATGCATTTGTCTGTTCTGGATATTTCATCTAAGTGGGATCACACAATATTTGTCCCTTTGTGCCTGACTTATTTCACTCAGCATAATGTTTTCAGGGTCCATCCATGGTGTAGCATGTATGAGAATTTATTTACGGCTGAGTAATATTCCATTGCATGTATGTACCACATTGTGTTTCTCCGTCATCTGTTGATGGACCCTTGGGTTGTTTCTACCTTTTGGCTCTCATGAATAGTGCTGCAATGAACATTGGTGTACAACTGTCTGTTTGGTCCCTGCTTTCAAGTCTCTTAGGCATATACCTAGGAGCGGAATTGCTGGATCATACGGTAATTCTATGTTTAACATTTTGAGGAACTGCCAAACTGTCTTCCGCAGCGGCCGCACTATTTGAGATTCCCACCACCAATACATGAGGGTTCCAGTTTCTCTATTTCCTCATCAAGACTGTTGTTGCCCTTTTCCCTTACAGTAGCCATTCTCGTGGGTGTGAGGTGGTATTTCACTGTGATTTTGATTTGCATCTCCCTAATAACTGATGATGTTGAACGTCTTTTAATGTGCTTTTGGTCGTTTGTATTTATTCTTTGAAGAAATGTCTACTCAAGTCCTTTGCCCATTTTTTAATTGTGTTGTTTGCCTTTTGGTATTGAGTTGTAGTTCTTCATATGGTCTTGATATAAAACCCTTATCTGATAAATGCTTCCCCCAAATTTTCTCCCATTCTGTAGACTGTCTTCTTTACTTTGCTGATGAAGTCCTTTGATGCACAAATTTCGTTTTTTGAATTATTTGTTTTAAATTTTGAAGAAATCCAAATTTGTCTATTTTTTAATTTTGTTGTTTATGCTTTCGATGTCATATCTAAAGAATCTATTGTCAAAAACAACATCATGAAGATTTTCCCCTATGTTTTCTCCTGAGAGTTTTATTTCTTCCATTTAGGTCATTGAGCCATTTGAGCTAATGGTTTCATAGGGTATGAGATATTGGTCCATCCTTATTCTTTTGCATGTGGGGATCCAACTGTTCCAGCACAAATTCGTCTATTTTTAACCTCCAATTCTGATGTTTAATACTGGCAACTTAGGTTTGGTGCCCAAATTCATGCTCAACTTAGCCAACATTTACAAATAGAATTCTAGGGATCAAAGAGCCATGTTAGACCTGTTGTAGAATTTAAGTTCCTGCCTCTGGTATTGCAAATGGCCCCAAACTCTTACCTTTCCCTTACCACACACTTGGCTATGTAACCTTGGGGTGCCCTCCAGAGCCACAAGGGCTTGGCCAGGGACTTGCTTCGGCCAATGTGTTGTTCATAGATGTGGCACCCACAGTGGCTTGGAAAGGGCTTGTAGGTTGGGATTTCTGTCTCTGAAGCCCCTTCCATTGCCAGGGGAAGCATATGCCTGGGCTGGCCTGCTGGAGGCTGGGAGACACGTGGAGCAGAGCTGAGCCCTTCTTGTTGTCCAGCCAAGGCCAGCGTGGATGCTCTGGCAGCCAGCTGGTCGCCGGGTATGTGGGTGGGCCCAGCCAGGATTATAGCTGTTTCACCAGCAAATGCCTTAGGATTTGAGGGACGTTTGTTATGCACAAGATGGCGGCAATAGGTAACTGATACCCTACCCTCAAGGGATTTCCTGTCTGGCGGGAGAAAAAGCTTCCACACAAGTAAAACAGCTACAATGACTGCCACCCGCTGACAACATCTATTAAATGCTTATTTATGCTGTGCCAGCCCCATTCGGTGTCGCACCTACATCCTCTCATCTAATCCTCACAACACCGCTACTAGTCATTGCGACTATCATCCCCATTTCACAGATGAAGAAATGGAGACATGAGAGGTGAAATGAATTGCTCAAGGTCACATAGCTAGGCAAGGGGAGAGATCTGAACACAGACTGTTTAACTCCAAAGCCCATGTGTGTTCCATTACGCTGTACTGCAAGTCTAAATGTTTTAGGTGCTATAAGAGGATCACATGTTATTGTTTTTATACAAATAAATAATATAGAACTTTCTAGAAAGGGTGACATTTGAGCTGGGCTTGGAGGTGGCTTTGGGCAGGATTTCATGGGATGAGGGGAAGGAGTGCTTGCATGAATATTTTTATTTTGCAAACAGGTCAAGGCATTCAAAAGCTGCTGGACTGAAGGTGCCCAAATACAGTGATTGGTTGTGCTTGGTGGACAAAGGAACTCACCATAGGAATGATACCATTTATGAAAAATTCCTCTGATAAAAGTCAAGGCTACTTCAAGGTAGGTAAGACGGGCAGGTGTGTTTGCAGTATGTGGATTTAACTTGCTCAAAAGTGTCTCTCCCATTATCCTGCTAGGATTCCTGAAATTCCCATCCTTAGCTAAGGCATTGAAGGTGCCAGTTAAGATACACACGCGCTGTTTGACATAAGTGGAGAGGGGTGTGTGTGTGTGTGTGTGTGTGTGTGTGTGTGTGTGTGTGTGTATGGTGATGGTGTAAGGTTCTAGGAGGAGATGGGAAAGGTATGAGTTGGAGGCATTCCTGATGGAAAACGTGTATGAAAATGTAGGACAAGTTCCACAAGCAAATCTGCCTCTTTTGGACTTTTCCGATGTGGATGCTGATGAAAGAAGGAATTCTGTGCCCCTTCCACCAGCAAGTGCCCTGGTGGCACAGTGGTTAAGAGTTTAGCTGCTAACCAAAATGTCGGCAGTTCGAATCCACCAGCTGCTCCTTGGAAACCCTATGGGGCAGTTCTACTCTGTCCTACAGGGTCACTATGAGTCAGAATTGATTTGATGGCAATGGGGTATTCCACCAGCAAGTGGTCTATTGAGGGATACGTTCTTCATGCCAGGCAACTTTCTGGTCTTAGCTATTCTCCTGGATATGAGGAAGCACTTCACTGTGATTTTGATTTGCATCTCCCTAGCCCCGGTGGCCCTGTGGTTAAGAGCTTGACTGCCAACCAAAAGGTCAGCAGTTCAAGTCCATCAGCCACTCCTTGGAAACCCTATGGGGCAGTTCTACTCTGTCCCATAGGGTCACTATGAGTCGGAATCGGTTTGACGGTAATGAGTTTGGTTTTGGTTTTTAATAACTGATGATGTTGAGGGTCTGGGTTGGCATGGATTTGCACACTTAGTTGTATAACAGGCTGTTTGAGGTTCAGAGAACCCCACATACTTTCTGGACCACAAGAGATGGTTTCTGAATGAGCGCTCATTTCTTGCCGTCTGTCTGTGCTTGCTTGCTTCATCTGCTCTTTCATATCTCAAAGGAGATAGATTTAAGACACACCCTCCACTAATACTGACTCATTAATATAACAAAGAAAACTCATTCCCAATTGGGATTATAACCACAGGTATAAACCAAAGCAAACCCATTACCGTCGAGTCAATTCCGACTCATAGAGACCCTATAGGACAGAGTAGAACTGCCTCATGGAGTTTCCAAGGAGCGCCTGGTGGATTCAAACTACTGACCATTTGGTTAGCAGCCGTAGCACTTAACCACTACACCATCAGGGTTTCTCAACCACAGGTAGAGTGGTTAGGATACACAACATGCATTTTGGGGAGACACAATTCAATCCATAACACCACGTAACCTAACGTATTCTCAGGTCCCAGGGATTAGGACGTGGACATTTTGTGGGGGGAGGGGAGGCATTATTTTGCCCACCACAAGGTCGCTGTGAGACTCTGAATTGCTTAAGCGTGAGTCAGAAGCCAGGCCCTGGAGCCCCACCCAGACCCCATGGGCCAAGAGTGGGGAGAAGCCTGGGGGAGGATGTGGCTCATTACTAGGCCTGGAGGAATGGGATGCCAAGCTGACAACAGCAGCAAATGCCCACAACAGAAAACAGGAAAACACTCGGGAGCCCTCTTGAACAATTTTTGTTAGACTTGCTACCACATTTCTTTTGGGGATCAGCCTGATTCGTTTTACCCCTTGAGCACTGGTAATTGGTAGGGCTGAAGTTAAGATTGCACTGGAATAAATGTATTTCACTGGAAGGTTTATACACAATCTACGTCATTTTTAAAGCAAGGACGTTGGGGCTGGGTACCTTCTACAGTGATTCTTAGAATGAACCTCATGCTCGTGGGGTGACGTACAGCTAGTCCTTGGACAATATGGAAAAGCACTGCATTATCTGGTCTCTGAGCCAGCTCAGAGGTTCCAAAGATTGGGGTGGGCAGGAAGCAGAAACCCTGCGATAATGGAAAACTACATAATGTATTATGTTACTCTCACTTAAATCCCCTAACCTGAAGGGAAAATAGTCTTCAAAAGAGTCATAAAGCCCATGAAGAGGCAACTTGAGGGGATGCTTCTCCAAGATAAATCACGAAATTCTCAATGGCTGGGGTTTGAATCAAAACTTTAAGTGAAGAGGGACATTCTCAAAGTAACAGGCCCACACCTGCCGGCTCCGAAAAAGTTGATGAAAAGTAAACAGAACGACCAAGTCGTGCACTAGGCCGAGGCCCAGAAGTCTGCCGCTCCATCACTTCTGTGAGGGGCAGGTTTGATGGCAGAGAGTAAGGAAGATGAAGGAATGTTGGCGGGCTTCAGAGGAGGAGAAGGACATTTATGAGTGTCCTCTTTAGAGGGAACACGTAGTCACCCTTTGACCACGTGACCTATCATCGGAGATGATGGAAATGGGGAAACTAGATGGGGGGAGACAACGCCCCCCAACGACACAGAAGACAATGAAGACAATTATAAACCCAGGAAGCCTCCTGGTCCCCCTTTTCCTTTTTAGCTGATTTAGTATATGTTCTAATTCTCCACCTACCCCCTGAAACAAGGATTTGTTTATTTTGTATGTGATGGATACTTTAATTTCAAGGAAAAAGATAATAATGAGGTCATACACATTCTAGCCCAGTAGGAACAGAAGATAGTCCTAGTCTTGGATTTTGTGTGTGTGTGTGTTTTTTTTTTTTTTTAATTTACAAAGCACAAAAACTGCACCAAAAGCCCTCTCCAAATCATTTGACCTGCTGAGCAGCAAACGACTGTGAAAGACACAGCCTGCACTCCTCACTCCTTTCTGCCCCTTGACTTGGACTCAAGGGCTGGGCAGGGTGGAAGGGGGACAGGGTGACAGAGAAGCTTAAGCATTTGCTTCAATTCTGGGGATTTGCATGCTATGGTAGTTACTACAGCACTGTAACACTTCACCCAAACTTCAGTGGTGTAAAACAATGGTTTATTCTGCTCAAGGATTCTGTGGGTCAGGAGTTCGGACAGGGCACAACGGAGGCAGCTAGTCCTCAGTTGGGAGGCTTGAAGGTGGGGAGCTCGAATCATCTGAAGGCTCATTCATTCACATTTCAGTGGTTGACATTGGCTTTGGCTGGCATCTTTGATGACCTCTCCTCAGAACTCAGTGTCACTTCTGCTGCATTCTAATCTTTAGAAGTCAGTCATTAAGGCCAGAAGGGACAAGGCAAGATGGGTATTCAACTCCAACTTATATGGGAAGAGTGCCAAAGAATTTGTGGGCATGTTTTAAATCTACCAAAGTGCCCTGAGGAATCAGAAGGGGTGAGTCCACGGTCTCAGTCATCTTTATCCTCCTCCACGTTGTCTGTGACTCCTCAGTATGCCTGGGGGGTCCCAGGAAAGGCCAACTCCAAACTTTTAATCCAAGCTGAGAGGTAGATGGTGGCCCGATGCACTTGGAACACCACCTCCCTCTTTTCTTTATTGCCTTTCCCTTTGGTCAGGGAACTCTGGTGAGGGAGGGGCTGTGAGGGCTTCTTGGTGTCTTCAGAGGTCAGTCCATGGGAAGCATTCATTCATTCCACAAATCCTTCTAAAGTACTTACAAGGCGCCAAGGCATGAGTCCTTGAATGCAAACAGTTAAGCCCTGAACCTATTAAGTGCTGGGCTACTAACCCAAAGGTTGGTTGTTCGAACCCACTCAGAGGTGTCTCAAAAGAAAGGCCTGGCAATCTGCTTCCAAAAGGTCACAGCCATGAAAACCCTATGGAGCACAGTTCTATTCTGACACACACGGGGTTGCCATGAGTCAGCCGTCATGAGTTGGAATCCACTGGACATCTGGTTTTTTTTTTCAGTGCCAAGGCACAATGCAGTACGGATGATACAGGTGAGACCAAAACCAACAACCCTTTCCTGTGAGCATGTGGCGCAAACGTGTGGAGAGAGCTTCCCACAAGTTGAAGTGAGGAAAGCCTCTGAAAGACATGAAGAGGCCATCTCCCATTGGGTGGTCAAGTTGTTGAAAGAATGGACTTGCCCTTCAGGGAAAGGAAGTTGACCCTCATAAAGTCACCCACCTGGGCAGGTACCCAACACGGGAGGACCACTAAGCCCGGGCTCCTTCTTGACCTTGCCCCACAGCTCCACACTCCTCCACAGAGGTTGGGAGAGGCTGCGCGGCCCGAGTCACGAGTGGAAAGTCCGCCCACAGCTGGGCCGGCAGCCACTTGTGCAAGGGGAAGAAGGTGTCATTGATGAACCTGGAGAAAAGCTCCCTTCCCTTTGACCCTGGGAACACCCTTGACGCGCGGCCTTTTATCAACTCTTGCTGCTCTGGGAGTGGGGGGCTGCAGGTCCGAGCGCGAGTGCGCCCGCGTGTGAGCGTGTGTGCGCGCGCGTGTGGCTTTAGGCAGCTGTCCCGGCCCCCACTGCACCTCCCCCCCCGCCACCGGCCGCCCCGCCCGCTCGCCCCGCCGCCCCGTGCACCGCCCCGGCCGCTGCGCGCTGGCTGGCTGCCGGCGCCTGGGAGGACCCCCGCGCGCCCCGGGTGCAAAGGCCCGCAAGCAGCTCCGGCCCGGGGGCGGGGAGCGAGGGGCGCGGGCAGAAAAGCAGCGAGCACAGCGGCCCGGCGCAGGGGGCCGGCGCTCGAGAAGCTGCGACCGCCGCCGCCCCGCCACTCCGCGGCGCCTGCCAGCGAGCCAGAGGTGCACGCGAGCACGCCACTGCGCGGCCCCAGGCGCTCGGCCTCCTGCCCCGGGCTCCGGCCTGACCGGGGTTCATGGAGCTGGGGCTGTGGCTCCTCCTCGGGCTCACAGTGACCTCCGCCGCAGGTAAGTGGGCGCGGGCAGCTCCTCTCCCGGCGGCTCCTCTCCAGGCGCGAGCGCACACAAAAGGCTCCGGGTGGGGGTGCGCAGACGTCTGGAGTGCGCGGGGAAGCCCCTGGGACGTGTGCGGGGTGAGGAGCGACCGCTTGCCTGGGCAGGCCACCTCTGAAGGCGTCCGGGGACGGACTGGGGGCAGAGGCGGAGGGCACAGACGACCTGCGTGCGGGCTCTGGAGGTTGCAGCCCGCGGGCAGGCTGGAGACGCGTGCCGGGGCCGACTTTGGTCAACTTTTCATAAAGTTGGGAACGTCTCAGAAAGTTCGCCAAGTTTTCAGAAAGTTTGCAAAGTGCTTACAGAGTTTTCAGAAAGTGTGCGAAATGCTTGCAAAGTTTCCCGGAAGTGTGCAGAAGGTTTGCAGTTTTCCAGAAGTGCGCAGCGGGCTTGCAGTTTTCCAAAAGTGAAAATAGCTTTCAAGCTTCTCACACAGTGCGCATCCTTCGCAAACTTTTCAGGAACTGTGCGCAGTTTGCATGGTTTCTGAATCTGCGCCCAGTTCAGAAACTTTCCAGAAAGTGCAACTGGCCAGTAAAGTTCTCAGGAAGTTTGGTTGCTGCCCCTCCCCCCGCTCCAGGTGTTTGGGGATGGCGGCTGTGGAGTGGTCCGTGTTCTCAGGAGCCCCTCCATCTTCTTCCTGCAGGATCTGTGCCTCGCCCCCAGCAGGGGGACGCTGGCAGGAGCGGTGAGGGTGAGCCCGGAGGCCCCCCTGCAACTGGCTCTGAGGGGCCCGGTGAGGACACTGGGGCCATGATGGCACAGGGTCCGAGCCCGGGAGGCCTTGGTCAGGATCCAGGACCAGGCCAGAGTGGGGAGCAGGTGGCTGACAGGGGCCGTGGGCACCACCGGGCCCGACGCTGCACCTGCTTCACCTACAAGGACAAGGAGTGTGTCTACTATTGCCACCTGGACATCATCTGGATCAACACTCCTGAGTGAGTGAGCCCCGGGGGTGGGGGGCGGGGCAGGACTCACACTCAGAGGGACCTCGGCTCACTCTGCCCAGCTTGGCACAGAGTCTGCCCTAGAACAGCTTTCGGCTCTTGCTGGGGTCCCTTGCCAGCCCAGGTTTTATTGGCATGTAAAGGGTGTGACCCTTGTCCCCAGCCAGGCCCAGAGGAAACTCAATCCGGGAGTTTCTGATCCAGGGAAAGGGGGAGCCCCCCTCCGCATGAAATGAGCCAGCCTGAGGGATTAGATACCTGAGAGTCCCCTGGAGCCTGTTTCCTGAGATAGAGGAAGGCCAAAAGTTAGCTCCTGTCCCCGGTGCTCACTGGGCCTGACCCTCCCCCTGACCTGCAAGGCTGACTCTGAGGAGTTTAAAATTCCTTGAAAGCAGCCTGCTCTACAGAGAGGAGGGCACCTGCGCAGCCAGGGGAAACCCCACCTGGGCCAGCTCCTTCTCTCCCCTGCGCCCTCCTGGACGGCCCGCCCACACACCATCCCACAGTGCCATGGCCGAAGAGGGCTCTGCTGTCCCCCCAAGCCGGGAAGGACCTAGACATCACCGTCCTGAGTTAGTCTTGGGTCTGCCATGCTGTGACGCCAGCCCTCCTTCAAGGTCATGGAGGGGTGGCACAGTTGGACGGTGTCCCCATTCCCTTGATCGGCATGTGGGAGCCCCTCTACAGAGTCATCATCTTGCAAACACAGGAGGGTGCAATAAAGAGGATGTGACCTTGCTCGGGCCACCAACCCAATGAGCTTTGCTATCCCCATCCCTAAAATCACCGAGTCAGACCAGTCCTGGAGGCTGGACGCTCTTGGGACTCTAGCTGGCTCCCTGCTAAAGCAATTCTCTGCTAGGAACCTGGAGCTGGTTGTGAACGTGAAGCTTGGCCTGGACAGGCCCCGTGACCACTCTCTGGGATGTAAGCAGTGGCGTCCTGCATCCCAAGCCCCATGAGCTCTGAGCACACTGGCTGCAGCTTGGATGGGCTCGTTGTTTCTTGGGTGCCTTGAGAATGATGCAAAGGGGGGTAAACCTGAGGGGTCGAAGGTCTCTGAGCCAGGTGACAGGCCTCTAGCCACATCTGGGGCGTGCCCAGAAAGCCATCCCATCATGGGGGAACAGTACGCAGGGCCAGCTGCATGGCGTGTGTCCTCTGGGGTCCTCACCCAGGGTCCCGAGCTCAGAAGGACCTGCACTCGGTTTAATGCTTTGTTGGTGCTATCTTGGCGTTCTCAGTTATTTTTGAACAAGGGCTGCATTTTCCCCTGGGCCCCGCAAATTACGTGCTTGATCCCGAGGGCAGAATTTGCTCGCTAGGCTGTGTGAGGTTAGGCTCCTCTCCACACAGTCAGTCTTGGTCAGGGGGGTGGCTCCCGGTCTGTCTTCTTTTCCATGGTTCTCCACGTGGGGTCACTGTGGTGGGGGTGGGCAGTCCCGGACAGGGCTGTGGCTGATTGCCTTCTAATCTTGGACAGTTATCAGTCATCTTTTATTATAGTGCCCGTGACCCTGACACCTGTCCTTCCCCTGAGTCTTATCCTGCCGGCTGTATCCTGATTGCAACAGATTGGCTTCAGAGAGCCAGTGACACTGGGCAGCCACCCCCAGACCCAGCCCTTGCCTTGGCTGGAATTCCAGTCTATGAACCCTGAAGGAGAGAGAAGAAAGGCAGCCGAATTCGGGGCAGGGGACCTGAAACAGAGGAGGTGGGGGAGGAGGAGAGGATTTGGAGACCTGTCTTTCTTTGCCGGTCTGCCAAGCCCCTGGGCACTGGCTGGGGAGGAAGCGCTGACCTGAGATGCGTCCTCTGGGCTGAGCAAACACGGCGGTCTGTTTGAAATCCTGCCTCATAACTTCCAGTTGTCTTGTATGGCCGGGGACGAAGCCAGGGAGCTCTGACTTTTTCCAGGACAGCTGACTTGATAACTTTCCCCCTAAAGTTTGATGTACCTCTTCCCCTCCTCCCTTTACCCGGATTCATTTTAAACACTGGGAAAGAGTGATTAACTCTGGTGTTTGTGAGTCCCATGAGCTCCTCGGGGGAAAAAATAACAAGAGCCAGACGTGAGTGTTCAAAATCAGACAAGCAAAGTAATTTTTGTGTGGATGATTTTTCTAGATGGCCTGGTCTTGCCTTGCCCCTTCCTCCCTCCCTCCCTCCCTGTTGATATGTAGATATGTGTGTTTGCTACCCAGGAGATGGGAATTTGAGGCAGCGGGCTCAGGGATAGGTATGCTGTCCCTGGAGAGCAGTGGGGGTGGGTGATCATTTTTTCCTGTGACTTCCATTTGCTCCCTCATCCTGGAGGATCCTGCTACAGTCCCACCTCTTGAGTTTCTCTGTCTCTCTTAGCTGCCCCCTACTTCCTTGACAGTCCCTCTTGCTCCCTCTTCTCCACGGTGGGACTGACCCCTTGCCCTTACCACTGTCGAGTCTGAGAATCCAGAGGAGCCTTGATCCTGACGCCTAAACAAGGGTCTTGAACTTCGGGTGCTTGTCAGCTTTTGCTGTCTTTCATCCCGCTGACTACTCAGTCACACGGAGATGGAATCAACAATCTTACTTTATCTTTGAAGGACACTGTGGGGTTAAAGGCCTTCTACGAGTATTGTGATTTATGCTGTGTTTAAGGACCCTAAAAGCTGCAGGGGTAATATTGGGAGTTACTACCAAGACCAGTTTTGTGTCGCTGTGTGGGACGTTAGCTGTCTACTTCAGACTCAAGTGACTAGACCCTCTCTTACGAATCTTCCAGGTAACAGATCTAAGGTTCTCCAGTTCTCTCACATGGCTAGGCCTCTGGGACTTGAGCGTGGCTGCCCCTTTCCTGATTACCCAGCACCTAGCAGGCATCAGTAAATGCTGGACAAATTGTGGGTTAGACCGCCTGCCTGGTGGTTCCTCCTTTCCGTTGCTGTAGATACAGCTCTCGTCCACAATGCTTTCTCCCAGAAATGAGTGTTCCTCTTCCTGGGTGCCTGGGTGTTCTTCTGGGCGCCTGCACGTCCCTGCACACATGTGTGGGAAGGTGTATTCTTCCTGGGGATACTGCCCATAACCTCCTCATCTCCTCCAAGAAGCCCACATCCCAAAGAGGAACCCAATTTATCCTTTCGCAGCTGTACTTCTTGTCCCTATAGAGGCGACCGAGATCCCGATCGATGGACGGGACAGTGGGATTTTCCTAAAACCTTCCTTGTCCACGTGGGGCTGCACCAGCCTCCTCCACCCCCCAAAACCCCACCACTGCCCACAAAAACAAAAACACCAAAAATCCCAAATCAGAGAAAAATACATTTTGCCTTGTGGCCACGCAGTTTGTCAGGAAGAAGTCAGCAAGGGTAGAGGTAGTTGAACAAGCAGATGGAGTTTCTCCGTTCTTGTGCACTTTGGGGCTGCTCTCTACTGATGTTGTCGTCGTTCTCAGCTGCCATGGAGTCGGACCCCGACTCATGGTGACCCCCATGCACAATGGAACCAAAGCTGCCCAGTCCTGCACCATCTCCACGATCAGTTGCAGATTGGACCGTGGTGATCCATAGGGTTTTCACTGGGTGATTTTTGGAAGTAGATTGACAGGCTTTTCTTCCTAGTCTGTCTTAGTCTAAAGGCTCAGCTGAAACCTGTTCAGCATCCTAGCAACGTGTAAGCCTCCCCTGACAGATGGGTGGTAGCTTCGCATGAGGTACATTGGCCAGGAATCAAACCCAGGTCTCCCACACAGAAGGTGAGAATTCCACCACTCCATGAGTCTACTTCAAAAGCAGAAGTGTCCGACGAGGTAGTTGGGGACAGGGGTTCTAACTGTCCCCTGCTGTCCCAGTGAGGCTGAAGAGTGAAGATGCATCCAATGATTGATTGGGCTGCGGGGTGCCCAGCCTCTGAGTAGAGGGGGCCTGTCCTCTGTTAATCTCTCTGAGGACATAAGGAGAAAGGCATTGTGATATTGTGATGGTGACCATATCTTCCAAACAAAACCCTGAGACCCATGGGCTGACAAGCAGGAATGTATTTAAGAGGCAGCAGGCGGAGGGGTTGAAATCACAATGGTCATGGAGGATCTGGGATAGACAGTCCCCACTGAGAGCCGAGGAGCTCAGCTCTGTGTCCTGGTCCTGCTTCACTGTGTGACCCTGAGGGGTGACCTCTGCACTACCTTTTTGAAATGAAGATGTCAGCGTGACTTTAGAATAGTGACCTGTAGGGCTTCTCCTACCGCAGCGGCTGGCCACGTCCTGATAAGATGACCGACCCGCTGCCGTCTGCTCCAAGGCATGGCCCACTTACTTAATCCAGCAGGAATGACATTTGTTTTGCATTCTCCTCTCTGCTCAAAGAAGTAAAGAGTAAAAAATAATAATTAACAAAACATTTAAACTTGTATTGTAATGTATTCTGTCACAAAAAGTCAAGATCACAACAGGCTTTGTCTTCTGTGTTGTTCCAGAAAGGCGTTTTAACACGTTTCCAAGAAAAGGAAGAGACATTCTGAATTTCAAAACATCCTGGTGGAATGGGTTGGATCCAGAACCAGCCTTCTGTTTATGGGGTGCTAGTGGCTGAGCAGGTGTCAGCAGAGCTTCCAGACTAAGACAGACTAGGAGGAAAGGCCTGGCGAGCTACTTCTGAAAGTCAACCAGTGAAAACCCTGTGGATCACAAGGGTCCAATTCCGTTGTGCATGGCGTCGCCATGAGTCAGGGGCCGACTTGATGGCGGTGAACAACAACAATTGTCCTTTCTATTTTAGAGGAGGAAACGGAGCCCAAGGTTGTGTCATTTGCCAAGGTTACTGAACTAGTAAGGAGGTGACTGGGCCCTCTAAGCCCCTTCTTCAGACATTTTCCTGAGGCTGGTCGATGCCAGCTTCGGTGCTTCCTTAATTAGATGACTCCTGTGTTTACACAGGTGGCCTATTTTAATTGAGCACCTACTGGGTTAGCACTTGGCTGGGCTCTGGGGACCCAATGACAGATGAAAGACAAGTCTCCCCTTGGTGACTGGTTCAGGGCGATTTTGTTCTTTTTGATAGTGACGGTTCATATATATAATGCTATGTAGTAACATGTTTGTCTCTCTGCACAATTTTCTACATAAATGAATTAACAAGTGAGAAAAAAACTAAATCTTTAGGTGGTGGTTGTTCTTGTTGGGTGCCATCAAGTCGATTTCAACTCACAGCAACTCCATGTGACAGAGCATAACTGCCCCACAGGGTTTTCTAGGCTGTCACTTTATGGGAACAGATGGCCAGGTCTTTATCCCTCAGAGCCACTGGGTGGGTTTAAACCGCCGACCTTTCAGTTAGCAGCTTAGTGCTTACTGGTGCGCCACCAGGGCTCCTTAAAAGCCTAAATCTTCAGCCCACCACATGCCCTAAGTTTTATGTGGAGACACAGTGCTGGCTAGCTGAGAAGCACGTGGCCTCTCTTTTAGCCTCTGACAGCCCTTGGTGGGCTCTCGGTCCATCAGAGGGCCTTCCTTGATCTGGACATATGGGAGATTTGTGCTCTGATGTCGGGGATGTGTGTACCTGAGAGATGGAGAGACACTCAGAGTCACTAGCTCCATCCTTGGTGTGTGATTGTGCCTCTTTGTGGCTGCTGTTCTATCCCCTAATCTGCTTTGCTGCTTGGTGCCAAAGACATGAGATGGCTCTGTTTGAATCCACCCCCAGCTGCAAACTGATGCTAACCCTTCCATTCAGAGACTTGTGGTATTTAGAGACAAATCGGCCCTGGGCCGTCTCTTCCAAATTCCCACCCAGAGGAGGGGCAGATCCGTCTGTGGTGGTGGAGAGCACAGAATCTGGAGTCAAACCGTCTGGGCTGGAATCCTGGATCTGCGCCTAGGAGATGTCACTTCTCTGAGCCTCAGTCTCCTCATCTATAAAGTGGGGGCAAATGATAATACCCTACAAATGAGGTTGTTGATCACAGGAGAAATCTCAGTGCCCAGAATCCAGTCAACACCCAATACCTTGAAGACAAGACAGTGCTAGCAATCAACCTCTAACCAGTTCCCATCGAGTCAGCTCCAACTCATGGCACCCCATGTGTGTCAGAGTAGAACTGTGCCCATAGGGTTTTCAATGGCTGAGTTTTGGGAAGTAGATCACCAAGCTTTTCTTCTGAGGTACCTCTGGGTGGACTTGAACCTTGAACCTTTTGGTTAGCAGCCAAGCGACCATTTGCACCACCCGAGGACTCCAAAATGTCTCTAAAACCCACTGACGTTGAGTTGATTCCAACCCTGTAGAACTGCCCCATAGGGTCACCAAGGAGCGGCTTGTAGATTTGAACTGCTGACTTTTTGCTTAGCAGCCCAGCACTTAACCACTGTGCCACCAGGGTTCTAGTACATCACAGTCCTTCCAATACTTGATAACAGCCTATGAGCATTTGATCAGTATAAGATTTACAGGCCCTGGGAAAAGGTGTGCCCGCCCGTAGCTTTGTTGCTGATAAGCAGCTTGATAAAGCCACTTGAGGCCAAAGGTTGACAGCAGCCGGGATCCGGTTGAGTCCCTCCCGGTCTTCCCTTCCTGCCTTGTATTCAATCGCTCCTCTCCTACCTTGGTCAACAATTGGAACGTTGGAGGAAGGGGCCACCGTGTTCTCTGAAGGCCTCTGTCTCTTTGTCCTAAAGTGGGGAGTTGGGGGCTGTGACTCGGGTCTGGCATTTCAGGATAATTTTGATGATCTGTTTCCCACCTCTTGGTTAAACACCTCATGATCCAAAATCTCTGTGAAATGTCTGGCTGCGGTGTTCCGGGGTGAGCCCTGCAAAGTGAACAGAATGCATCATGCTTTGTAGACTGGGGACCCCGGGAGGCTCCGGAAGCCTCATTTCCAGGCTCACTCAGCCCTGGCAGCACCTCCAGCTGGGTACACGGAGTCAGAGACCGGAGGGTCAGCGTGGCCAGCCCCAGGAAACTCTATGGATGTTGGCTTAAGAAAAATACTTAATGCCATGACCTGCTTTTGAGAAGGGTGCCTAAAAGAAGCTAATGTTGGCAGGGCTACAAGTTACGTTGAACTCAGGGCTCTGGTTGATCATGGTTTTCCTCTATTAGGTTTTATTTCCCCCTTAACCGTCTCCTTGGGAATCTCGTGCAATTGTGGATGCTGGTTTTGGGTTTGGATGGCATGTTTCTTACGTAATAATTTCACAGCAGGATACGTCTGTAAGATCTGAGGGCCGTATTGGAGTGGTTGGCCTTTCTGTTGCCATAACATGGCCTGAAAGCCCCCTCTCCCCCGGAGTCACCAGAGGAGGTGTGTGAAGTCCTGGAGCAGGGAGGCTCAGCTGAAGCAAGTGGATCCTGTCCTAAGGAGAGGTGGTTTGATTTGCGGCAGGAGAGCGTGGTCCAGAGGAGGTCATGACCCTCAATGACCCTGAGGGAGCATTTGGAATTTCGCTAGATGAAAGGGCCATTGCAGCGAGGAACTTGGCCTTAAATCTGGAGGCGGATGAAAGTTCTGACATCTCTTGCTGGGTTTATTCCTGCAAGAATTTCAAACAAAGGAAGTGGGGAGGCAAACAGCGCTTCCCTGAGGAGGCTCCACGGCGTGGCTGGAGCCAGCTCCGCTTTGTGATTCCAGCTCCTGGTCCTGGGCCGGGTTCACCATGTCCCAGCACGCCCAGTGGGAGCTGCCCGCTGGTAATCCTGTGCCACCAAAGCTCAACTCGGAGCAGACGGGACTGAGAAGCGATGACCTGCTCTCACTAGATGCCATGTTTCAGCTGAAGGTGAAGAGCTCCTTAAAATGGAAACACACACACTCACCCACACCACTCTCTCACACAGATACACTCACACATACCACACTCTCACAGACACACAGCACACTCACACACTCACCCACACCACTCTCTCACACACACACGCCACACACACACACTCACACATACCACTCTCCCACACACACTCACACATGCCACACACACAGACACACATACCACATGCTCACACACAGCACACTCACACACCCACACCACTCTCTCACACAGACACATTCACACATGCCACACCCGCAGACACACCCACAGGACACTCACACACATAACACTCTCACACAGACACACACATGCCACACACACATACCACACTCACAGACACACACACCACACACACTCACCAACACCACACTCACACAGACACACACTACACACACACACACACCACACTCACACTCACACCACACTCACATACCACACACAGATGCACTCACCAACCAGTCTCACACAGACACACACATACCACACACACACACACACACACCTCACTCTCACACAAGCACATTTACACACATAGACACACACACAACACACACAGACACACATAGATACACAGGCACACACACTCTCATATACACACTCACCACACATACTGACACAGATACCCACCCAGACACAGACACATACACACCCCACTCACAGAGACACACACACACACACTCACACCCCATAACACCCACACACAGAGACACACACACACATTTACACGCACACAGGCACACACACACTTTCCCCTTTCTGGGCGTAGGAGTCAATCTTGCTCAGAAGGGGTGTCAATCCAGAGAGTGGGCGAGGAGGTGAGAGGATGGCCTGGCCACGAAGGAGCCCCTTGTCCAGACCGTGTTCTGGGCGCTTCTCCATCCCTCTCCCTCCAGGTCTCTGGGGAACAGGCAAACAAAACGAAGCGTCCAGTCTTCCTTCTCGTCTACCCCAACTCGGGGTCTCAGCGGAACCTGGAGTGCTTGGAGAACGTTCACAGGCCTGGAGGGCCCTGCCATGTCTTCTCTCACAGCTGTCAGGCAGATGGAGCAGGAGGCCTTGATAATCAGTAACCCTAGAGCAGGGCAGCCAAGGAGGCCTGTGCCCGGACAGTGATTTAGATACAGATTTCATTGCATGAGTCAACGAGAAAGGTGCGGACACACACGTAGCTGGGTGACTTGGTTCTTTCTTTCTCTGCGAGGGGATAGAACATGACTGATGGACAGCCTCCTCCTACCACTTGTAGTTAGGTGCCAGAGAGTCAGCCCTGACTCACAGGGACCCTACGCACAACAGAACAAAATGCTGCCCGGTCTTGCGCCACCTTCACAATCCTTACTATGTTTGAGCCCCTTGTTGCAGCCACTGTGCCCATCTGTCTCGTTGACCCTCTACTTTACCAAGCATGATGTCCGTCTCCAGGGACTGGTGTCTCCCGATAACATGTCCAAAATACATGAGACAAAGTCTCACCATCCTCGCTTCTAAGGAGCATTCTGGCTATACTTCTTCCAAAACAGATTTTGTTCATTTTTCTGGCAGTCCATGGTATATGTGATATTCTTCACCAGCACCATAATTCAAATGCATCAATTCTTCTTCGGTCTTCCTTAATCATTGTCCAGCTTTCATACACATATGAGGCAATTGAAAACCATGGCTTGGGTCAGGTGCACCTTAGTCCTCAAAGTGACATCTTCACTTTTTAAATGTGACTTGGGGAGGGTGAAATAGCTTTGCCAAAAGTCATAAGTGAGTAAATGGGAAAGCAGAGGTGTAAATATCTTTTCTGGATTTTTATAAATCTGACTTCCATAGGTTACTTGCAGGGCCAAGAAGAGGGTGAGGTGGATGAGGAAAAATTTAAGGGGGTGCCCAAAACTCAGTGGTAAAGATAAATAATACAATATTTTAGAAAATCAAAATGAATGCAAAAAATCCACAATGAGCAAAACACCAAGACTTTTAGTAAAGATGAAGTCCAAGCCTACACTTGCCCAACTTACCTTACTCTCCTTCCCCTCATTCTGGCCCTAGTTTCTTGTTTAAGGACGAAGCCTGTGTCTCTAACAGAGCCTCAAGTATTCTTTCTTTCTTTTTTTTATTATTATTGTGGTAAATATATATGTAACAAAACATCTACCATTTCAACCATCTTCGCATGTACACTTCAATGATACTATGTTCATCCTGTTATTCAACCATCACCCTTATCCATTCCCAAATTTTTCCATCAGGGACTAAAGTATTCTTTTTTAAAAAAAAGATTAATTAATAATTAAATTTTTGGTGAAAATCTACACAACAAAACATACTTCAGCCATCTCTGCGTACACAATCCAGTAGCATTGGCTACAAGTTGTGCTACCATTCTCGACAACATTTTAAAAACTATTTCACCATCATTAACACAAACTCATTGTCCCCGTGCCCAGCTTCTCATCTATCCTTTCAAGTTGCTGTTGTCAGTTTGATCACATATAGATAAGTCTTTAAAAGAGTATAATGCTCAATGCAGACATTCTTTTCTAATGAGGCTAAATGATTATTTGGTTCAAAGATGACTTCAGGGGATAGTTTTGGTTCAAGGTTTAAAGATTTCCTCAGGGTATAGATTTGGGGGATCATCCAGCCTCAATGGCTCCAGAAGGTCTGGATTTCATGAGGAACTCAAGTATTCTTGGTTTGAGATAAGTGATAAATCTATGGAAGCTTACCGATAGGGCATTACACAAGGACGCGAACTATTCGATTCGGAGAAAAACAAGGTGTCTTTATCCTCATGGTGATGACGAGTCTAAGTCTTGGTTCACTAGGGTCTTTCCCGTTCTTAATGTGAAATCTGGAACTTAACAAGGATGTTTCCTCTTTGCTCTCTGCAGATTATTTAAAAGGATGCAAAAAAGGTGTCTGCATCCCCTTGATTCCTCCGCAGATAGCCCCATCCTTAAAAAAAAAAAATCCCTAGCCCTTCTCATACTCCTTCTCTTTCCATTGCTGGGAGCTGTATGCAGTTTTGCGTAAAGTTATAATGAGGCTGTGCCAGACAGACGTGGGTCTCTCAGGCTCACGTTCGACCTGGAATGCGCCAGGGTCACTGGGGGCTGGGGAGAGAAATTCTAGCCCAACTCCTTTGAATGCCTTTGTTTGTACCAGATCAGGGGAAACCAGCTAATCTGCGGGGATTCTGTAGATGGCCTCATTCCCCGCCTATCGGAGGAGTTTGTTTTTCTGACTTTTGTTTTTTGAACCAGGGCTCTTGAAAATCCCCCACGACACCACGAAAACAGAAGCTTTTTTCTGTGGCTCTCTCTTTGTTGGGACCCTAGAGCTTCCTCCCAATACCCTCCAGTGCGTGTGCGCCTGTGCTGAGGAGTGTATCTGTGTGTCGGTCAGCCGGCGGAAGGATACATTCTGTGGCTGTGGTGTTAGTTTAATACTTAGCTATACGGGAATAGGACGACGCAGGAGTGTGAACAGTTTAGGAGAATGCTTTCTAAATACAGTTGGTGAGATCCTAGGAACCTCTGAGCTTAGCTTGAGTGGGGTGGGCAAGCCCATACTGAGTGGTGGTCTGTTGCTGGAGTGCAGGCTTAGGCCCTCTCCTTGCAGTAACCGCACCCTTTGGAGATCCTGAGACCAAATGCTGCCTTAGTTATCCAGAGCTGCTGTAACAGAAATACCACAAGCGGGTGGCTTTAAAGAACAGGAATTTATATTTTTCACTGTTCAGTAGGCTACAAGTCCAAATTCAAGGCACGGGCTCTAGGGGAAGGCTCTCTCTGTCCGCTCCGGAGGATAACCCTTGTCTCAGCCTATGTCGCGTGCGTTCTTCCCAGGGTTCTTCGGAGATGTCCACGTAGCATCTCTCTTCCCTCATTCATGCTCAAATGACGGTGAGGAATTTGAGGTGGGATTTGGGGCTGGATCGGCTTTGGAAAAGATCAGCTAGCGCTCACATTTCCCAGGCCCAGAGGGAGGTGTCACCCAGGGACTCGGTGAGCTGGTGGTCCACCTGGACTGAAGCCTCGTTCCTAGCTGCTAGCCTCGTGAGGCCTCTGGAGCTGCCTCTTATGACCCTCCCACCTGTCCTCCTGGTTTCTCTGTTGTGGTGCTAGTGTGTTCTGCACGGGTCATTGTCAAGACATGGTTCTTCCAGTTCAAACCATTAGAGACCATATTCCTTCTAGAAAAAACCCTCAAAGAGGGGCCTATTGAGGGACCAAAAAAAGTAGAAATCCATTAAGTTAGCTGAGAATTCTATATATGTGGGTGATAGGGTATGGCCTAGAAGTAATAGCTAGGTAAGACCTCATTCATTCATTCATTCATCAGACATTATTGGGCGTCTCCTGCCTGGTGTGCAGAGGGGAAGGTGGCAGACAAGGCCCATGACCTTGCCTGTCCCCCTTGCCTCCATGCCTTTGCAGAGAGCAGGTGTCCACTACACACTGGTCAAAGCAAATGGATACTTTCATGGACCTTTGAATGTCCAACCACTTCCTGTAGGTGTTTCAGCATTTCTTACCGGTTGGAACAAAGTTCTTACCTAGCAGTTCTTTCTCATAGGGTTCCAAAGACAGTAAGTAAAGGCAATCAGCAATTTCTTCCTTGCCCAACAAGATTGTTTCTAAGCCCAGGAGAGGGGTGAATGGTGACTTCCAAGGAAGGAATTTAATAAAACCTGAAACCAAGCCATAGTTAGAAAGCATGTTAGAGTCTAGAAATTATTTCTCTGGGGAATGGTAGGAGACAGTGTCTAATGACCGCTGGTGCCTGGCAGCTGGGGGCTGCCTTCCGACCATCTGCTCGTGAGAAACAGTTGTTTCTCCTTCTCTCAGTCACAGGACGGGGCAACAGAGGGGGACCTCCTGTCCATTTGTCCCCTGGGCCCAAAGGCAGTATTGCTTTTACTTGCCCATTTCACAAGGAAAAATGTGAACTAAAGGAGCTGGGTTATCAACTCTTCATATGTTTCAGTTGTGACACACACACGTTCTGTTGCTGGGGACACACTGAGCCATAACCTGGGCTTAAAAACAAACAAAAAACCTCAACTATATTTTTAAAGAGGTGCCCTGGTGGCACAGTGGTAAAGTGCTCGGCTGCTAACTGAAAGGTCAGTGGCTCAAACTCACCAGCTGCTCCGCAGGAGAAAGATGTGGCAGTCTGCATCCGTAAAGATGACAGCCTTGGAAACCATATGGGGCAGTTCTACTCTGTCCTATAGGGTTGCTGTGAGTCAGAATCAACTCAAAGGCAATGGATTTTATATTTATAGAGAGAAAAGTAAGATCAGGTCCTAATTTTGTAACTGTGTTATAGGACCTGTCTCTTTGATTTGTGGGACAAGCCACTTAGACCAGGCTTGTAAATTCAGATGTCCATAAGGGCCAGAAAGGAACAAAAATGAGAGAAGAAGGACAAGTGGTGATGACTGGGGCAGAATCAAGTACTCATGCCCAATCTGAAGGAGCCACTGCTCAGTCCAGACAATGGCGCCATGTCGACGTGCAGGCTTGGTGTTAGCACATCTTCCAGTAATTCAAGAGAATCTGGAAATTCAAATATTTATGTGAAATTTCCAGATTAAAAAAAAAGTAACTCTACTGATTGGATGAAACCCACAAAATGCCGGTATGTCAACCTTTGCCTGATACAACCCACTTGACTACTTAGACCAAACAGCAGTAGCTAACATTAATTTAGCGCTAACTCTTTGCTAAGTATTTTCCATGCGGTATCTCAATCTGCCCAACAACCCCTTTTGTAGATCAGGAAATTGTCAGTGTAAGTGCTTTACTGCATAGTAATGGAATCACCAGGCAGTCTTTCCCATGCTCCCCTAGTACCTTCCATATACCTATGTATTGTTGTTGCCAGTCACCATCAAATGGTCTCTGACTCATGACTACCTTACCTGTACCAGAACTGAAACATTGTCCAGTCCCGCACTATCTTCAAGATCATTGCTATGTTCGAGTCCATCGTTTCAGTGACTGTGTCTCGCTGAGGGCCGCCCCCTCCTTCACTGACTCTCCACTTTATCAAACAGGACGTCCTTTTCTAGAGATTGGTCCTTCCTGATGATGTGTCCAAAGTAAGCAAGCCGAGGTCTCACCATCCTTGCTTCTAAGGAGCATTTTGGTTGTATTTCTTCTAAAACTGATTTGTTCGTTCATCTGGCAGTCCATGGTCTGTTCGGTATTCTTCGCCAGCACCACAATTCAAATGCAAGGCATCAGTTCTTCTGTCTGTATATTCCCGTGTATACTGACTTGTAGTCTCTCCTTTCCCCTCTCATACCTCACTAGTATGTGAGCTCCTGAGGGCAGGGGTACGAAATGTCTTTCCGTTCCCCATCACACTTGACCTTATACCTAGGCATACAGCGGATGCTTGGCACATGTTGGAGATGTTTTGTATTGAGTTTTATGGTTGTTGGACTCTTTAGGTTGTAAAGAATCAAGTCCTGCTGGACCAGGTTTCTCCCCAGTGAACTACCAGTTACACAGTCAACAGTTTTGATTCTCCCAGCCTTGTGCGAGGTCCATGGCAGGTACAAAAGGAGTGGAAGACCCGCCTTCTACTCTGGAGCAGCTAGGAATCCCTTTTAGACTGGGGCCCTGACTTGCCTCTGGCCCCATCCCCTGCCCATTGCAAGGAGTCTGTGGGACTGAGAGGCATATACTTCCTGTTAGACCAAACAGAGACCATGCTGTACATGTTCAGGATCCTGGAATCACAACATCCTTGAGCCCACTTCCAGGGCCTGTGCAGGTATCTTCCAGGGTCTGACATCAAGAGGCAGAACAGAACTCCAGGAACATGGCCCTGGACCCATAGAGTGGGCAAGGGGCAGTTGTTTGCAGGGAGGGGGTGCAGGCTGGGGCATCCACGTGGAGCAGAAGCAGCCATTCTTGGTGCAGGAGGGAGCAGGGGCAGAAGAGAAGGTGCTGCATCTCCTAGGGCTACCCCATTCCAGCATGGAATGAATTCCAGGGAGTCTGAGAATTCTAAATCCAAACCTGGCCTTCCAGGGTGTTTTGAGGCTGCATTTTCCCAGGTAGGGCATAGAACTTTTTTATTTAAAAGCTTACCAGCTTGATTTAAAACCTTAAAATGTTTAACCTATGGGATGTGGGCCTCTATTTGTACTCTTGATCCAGACCCTACAAATTGTAGGGTGGGTCTGCTGTGATCTAGATCGTATTTTAGACCACCGTACTAATGTTATTCCATCATGCTGACATATCCTGATTTATTTAAATAAAGTCCCTTTGGTTGGCTGATTTTGCTGTTTCAATTTTTTCAGATTATTAAAAATATCCCTACAATGATTATCCTTATAAAAAATTTTTTTGCATATCTGTGATGGTTTCCTTATGATAAAATTGCAGAAGTAGAAATTTAAGATCATCAGCAATGAATCTTTTTATAAGTTTATATAATACATTGTCAACAAAGCGTTGTAGCGGTGTAGAAAGCATGAACAGTGTATGAGCAAGTCTCTTCCCCATATCTTAAGTGTTATTTATGGTTTGTCCTATGGTTTATGTTGAGGTCCTCAGCTCTGGTGCCTGTGAACGTGACCTTGTTTTGGTATGGGGTGTTTGAAGTTGTTTTTATTTATGCTAACACAAGACCATACCAAAATGGGGTGGGTCCTCATCCCATCTGATGGTGTCCTGTAGGCAAAAAACCCAAAAAAACCAAGCCCACTGCCATGGAGTTGATTCCGACTCATGGTGACCCTATAGGACAGAGTGGAACTGCCCCATAGGGTTTCCAAGGACGTCATCTTTACAGAAGCAGACTGTCATATTTTTCTCCTGTGGAGCAGCTGGTGGGTTTGAACTGCCAACCTTTCAGTTAGCTGCCAAGTGCTTAACTACTGTGCCACTAGCACTCCCTGTGGTGCCCTATCGAGGAGGAGAAGAGACACAGACAGACAGAAGGAAGACAGCCATGTGACAATAGAGCTGTGCTGTGGCTACAGGCCAAGGCATGCCTGAGGCGACCGGAACCCAGAGGGACAAGGAAGGGCCTTCCCCTAGAGCCTTGGGAGAGAACAGGACCCTTCCCACACCCTGACTTTGGACTTCTGACTTCCAGAACTGTGAGATGATAAATTTCTGTTCTTATAAAAATAAGATGAAAAGCCTTGTGGTTCCTCAGCTTCCATCCTAGCTCCCGGGTCTGGACACCTAAGGCTTGGTGAAGGGATTTGTAGGTCTCAGAGCCATGGGGAAGGGGCAGGGGCTGGGCTTCTTGGTAAACATTCTTTGAAAATTGCGAGGGCTCCCTTGCCTCCTAGCCCTTTGGGCCTGGCTGCAGGAAAAGTGAGCATTTCCCTATTAACAGATTCTGCATTGCCTTGTTTCCTTACGTAAAACACTTGAAAGTGTTTTTGCTGGAGTTGAGTGGCTGTACGGCACACGCGTGATCAGCTGACGGCAATTTCAGAATTGCAGGGCTTGCGGTTGATGGGTAACAGGCGCGCTGTTATTGCTCGTGTCTGATTTTCACTGAGAAATGGAGGGACAGGATTTAGTGTCAGCACTTAGAGATTTAATGTGACCCTGTTACTGGAAAAATACACCTTTAGCCAAATCCTGCCTCTCAACAATGTCAGCATTGTTTCACAGCTCTCTCCCTACCCTTTTCCCATTCGTGAGAGAACTGGGGTTTTAGCAAAGGGTTCAGCTTAGCACAGTAGACCCTGCTTTCTTTCTCTGTTTTGTGAGCGTAGATTGCTCAGCAGCTGGGCCCACCCTGGTCAGGAGAGATGCCACCACAGCACCCAGTGAACTTGGGTGGGAAGCAGTCCGGGAGAGGAGGGCAAGAGGGAGACTGTGGTTGGTCAAACTCCTTCGCTCTGGCCTCCAAGCCAACGGGAGGGAGGATCACCCAAATGTCAGGTCACCGTGGGGAGCCCCCCCTTTGCCCCCAGGGCCCGCAAAAGGCTCCAATGGCATGTGTTTTTTAAATTAAAACAAATTCAATTTGATTTTGTTTTGAAACCCCGTAGAGGACGTCAGGACACCTTGTGAGACAGATGATTGGTGATACTCCATAGGGTTCAAAGAAACTCAAGTAGTTAATCTTCGGGGAATCACAAGAAAACCAAGACTTATTGGAAAAGTCGCTTTTGGCCACCGTAAATTACCCTTAGTGATTAGTAACTCATCCCACAAATCCTTCTTAATAGCACTAATGAGTTAAGCATCTGCTTTAGCTTTTTCCCACCCAACTCCTTGTCTGTGGCCTCTCTCCTCAGGGGAGAGAGGGTTTGGAGACCCAGATGCATAGGCAACAGATTTCAGCGTTTCACTGCTGTCTATAAAAAGGGTGTGGGGGCAGTGTCTGACCTCCTCTGACCTCACAAGGGAAGAGGAGAATCAAGAACAACAGCCCAAGGCTGATTCCTGTAAGGCAGAGGACAGACACGCCTCCTCTCTCCGCCATCTTTACCGATTCTGACACCAACTGTCCCTCCCACGGCACTCTCTACTTCTCTGCTGAGTTCAATAATTCATCGCGGTGGCCACACAGGACTCACAGACCGTACTCTTGATTATGGGGCTTATTAGGGAAGTAACAAGTTGCATTTCAGGTTCAAGATACAGTTTTTCCATCAGGACAGTCTCTTCTTAGCCGTGCTAACAGGCACACATCTCTGGTCCTCAGCCTCTGCCCTGCCTGGGCAAGTGTTACAAAGCTCTTTTAGCTCTGCCAATAAGTGCCCAGAGGCACTCTACTCTGCCAGCAAGCCTGTTGCCCAAGGGTACTCAGCTCTCTCCCTCTGTGGGCCGGGAAGCCCACCACACCGTCTCCTGCCATCATTCCTCTACCACAGCTTCTCGAGCTCTCTCTCTCTCTGTCTCCTGGTTCAAGGAGCTTCTCAGCGCAGGGATCCAGGGTCCAAAGGACACGCTCTCCACTCCCGGTTGTTCTTCCTTAGTGCCTCTGGGATGGCTCACTTCAAGCCCAGCGGGATGGCAAAACTGACCACCCCCTTTGGTGGGCCACAGTTACCCTACTGCACAGTCCTATCCAATCCCTTGGGTGTGAGTTAGAAGGCCATGCAAGAAAGGCCACACAGAAGTGATCCATCACACCACACTGTCAACAACACTATCTCACTCCTCCTCCCAACCCAACCATAAGTGAAACTGGTAAACACTTTCAGACTCTTTTTTCTTCATAATAAGACTTTCCCAAGGTTAGGTCCATCCGGAGCCGCATCTCTAGGGTGCCCGTGGGCCTCTCAGAGGGCACCGAGGGTTCCGTCTGATGCTCGTCTCTCTGGGGAGGTGAGACTCAGAGGCCAGGGTCATCTGTGATGACTGTAATTGCCTTTGTCTCAGTCCCATTAGCACTAACTGTGAGGCCTGAAGTGCACACAGAGGAAATTCAGTTCCAGGCAGGCACCAGGGACAGCCCCAACTGCCAGGTGAGGCAGGAGTCTTCTTTGTATTAATGATCAGGTCCAGGAGTTGGGGCCAGGGCACAGTTGGGGACCAGGACAGATTTCCACCCAAATGACCTTGTTGGGCTCTCTGGGCACAGGAAGGATGACTTTTGGATGGAGTGCTCCAGTTTTCCAAATTATTTCTGGCTTTCTGGGTGAGGCAGAGGCCTGGGCAGAATGCTCAGAGCTGAGGAGCTGAAACCTGCCCCTGGGGGAGCCCAGGACTGGAGGCGTCTTCGTGTAGTTCCGTCCTAAAAAGAGCGAAAGCTCTCCGTTCAGAGTCTACAGGCAGAGCTCTGAGCCACTGTTGGGATGGGGAAGGCTGGCCCCCCCCGACAGACCCATGTGCACGCACATACATGCATGAGCACATACACACACACATAAACACAGATGCGTGTGCACACGCAGTTGTGTATGCGTGTGCTCAGAATACACACGTGCACACAGATGTGCACACTCACGTACACGTTCACACATACACATGTACACACAAATGTGCGCATGCACACTCACAAACACGCATACATGTGCACACGTGCACACACATGCACACTGATGTGCACATACACCTACACGTGTACACAGTGCACACAGATGTGCACGTGTAACTCACACACACTTGTGCACACGTGCACACACACGCACACAGATGTGCACGCACACACACACACACGCGCACGCATGCACACACAGACGTCTGCTTGAGGCAGCTCCCAGGAGGGCTGAGACTTCATCCTGCAAAAAGGACCCTCTTCTTTCCCCACGCCCTCCCCCTCTTTCTGTCCCTCAGCCCCAGCTCGCTTCCTGGAGGAGAAAGAGGTGGCGGGGGATGACCAAATCACTCAGAGGCTGCGTGAGACCCGAAGTGGTAGTGGGGGTGTTGCCCCCACTTCCTGAGCGTCACCGAACCCACATCACCCCGTTTCACGACCGTGTTCTCCCCTCGACCCCTCCCTGTTCCTGGCCAGCTGGTGGGGGCACTGTGAGCGGGGGACCTGGTCAGCTCCCCCAGACGGGCGTGTGTGGGCTCTAACGTGCTCTGGTCCTTTACAGACGAACTGTGCCCTATGGGCTGTCCAATTACTGGGGAACCTTTCGAGGCAGGCGGTCCGCGGATCCCTCCACAGGGAGCCCCCGACCTCCAGCACAGACACACCTGCGCTGCACCTGCGTGGAGAGAGGCGACAAGGCCTGCATGCACTTCTGTTCCGGAGCCCTGGCCGGCAGCAGGTATGTCACCCCCGCCCCCCCAGGTTACTATTCCTGGATGCTAATTGTTCCCAGGTGAGGCCCGGGTCGGGGCCTTCTGGAAGGAGGGGCTCACTGCCCCATGCAGGTGCAGACTGGCTCGCCACGCCTGTCCTGACCTCAGGGGCCCTGTGAACATGGTCCTCAGCTCCAGGAGGTCGGGTAGTTGCAGCATCCCCTCTGTTGCTTCCCAGAGCAGAAGTGGCCATGGGCCCAGGGCTGCGTCTTGTCTCCAGATGTATTTCTTCTGTCCTGAGCTGCACTTGGAAAAAATCTGAACAAGCTGCCTACATTTGAAAATTGAAGAACTCACCAAAAAACAAAAAAACAGATTTTTTAAAGTGTATTTTTAGCTTCCAATTAAAAAGCAGATGGGGCCATCTGGCCTCCCTGGGCCCATATTCCCTCCTGGCCACTAGGCTGGCACGGAGTGCGGCCTCTCTGTTTGAGTGGGGCGTGCAGTGTCCACTCACCCTGTTTCTCGTTCATCTTCCTTGGTGGCCCCCATGGCCCCCGAGTTTGAGACGCTGTAGTCTGTAGTCACTGCTGGAGGCAGCTTGTGAGTCAGTGCTCAGTCGAATGAACACACGCTACTGTGGCCCCCAAACCCAAACCAAACCAATTGCTGTCCAGTCAACTCCGGCTTCCTGGCCACCCCATGTGTGTCAGAGTAGAACTGTGCTCCATAGGGTTTTCAATGGCTGATTTTTAGGAAGTTGATTGCCAGGCCTTTCTTCTGAGGCGTCTCTGGGAGGACTCGAACCCCCAAGTTTTCAGTTAGTGGTTGAGCACGTTTGCTTTTTACGCCACAGGAACTCCAGGTGTGCCCAGCTAGCTGACTGAAGTCAGTATTCACCTACCAGGTATTAACACCTACCAGGTATTCCCGTGAATGCTCCTCATGCCTCTTTACTTTGGGCCAAGACTCGTCTGCCCAGTCCTGCAGAGCTGCCATTTAGAAATCCCTTCTAGAGCTGGTGTGGAGGATGTCCCGCTAGTGGCTTCCCTGGCACATCCATACACAGACACACACACACACACAAGCAGAGGGTGTCCTGGCAGCAAAGCAAGTGACGAAGAAGAAGCTCAGAGGAGCCGGGAGTCCAGGTGTGCCGCCTGGAAAACCCAGTGCTAACATACTTTCTGTTTTCCTTCCTGGCTCTTTAACGCCCGATGAACGACGGAGCAGTGGGTATGACGCCCACCCACCTGCCGGTGCTCCGCCCTTAGACCCTGAGCCCGGGACACAGTCCTCAGGGGGACACTGATGTGCTCGCTGGTGGGAAGAGGAGGTCTCTATTTGACACCCAAACCCAGGCACCCGGAAATGCAGGCTGACTCAGGAAAGACAGCTCTCACCCCACAGTACCCCCATGCATGGGGAAGCCAGGCAGAGGCGGCCAGCGGCCGGCCACTGGAGGCCCACCTCCAAGGAGGCAAAGCTGCCTCCTCAGGTTTCCTTGGGGGGATGCTTGGGAGGCAGCATGTGGGTGGAGAAAGTGGCCGGTGGGAACCCCACAGCTTGTGGGGTGCTGCTCCCAAAGGTGGCTGTCCTGTCGGTTCATTATTCTAGGGGCAAGAGGGCTGAGGCTGCGGACAGACACTGTCATTTCTCTGCCCCTATGAGCCAACTCTTGTGTCCCTTCCAACTCTGGATTTTCTGGCCTTGGACACCTTCGGGCTTCTCCACCCAGCCCCGTGATTCCCCTTGCCCCAGTAACAGCCTGGGGTCTTTGCAAAACCTTTCTTCCTTTTAACTGGGTCTGGACAGAGGTGAATTACAACCCTTGGCAGCAGGCTCCCCCAAGCACCCTAATTAGTTTTATTATTATTGTTTGTAACCTGCTCCTCTTTGCATCTGAGAGATCCTGCGGGTCTCTTGCAGCCAAGTTGGGTGAATTTGTCATTCCATCCATCAGAGACTGTTTTTAACAACTTGCCCGCACATCTGCAATGTGATGGTAATTTATGTTCATAACAATTGCCTGGAGGCGGCTTTCATTCCTGCAGGGACTTATCAAGAGAAGATTAGACCATGCTCGGTATACAGGAGACTTTTCAAATTGGTGGCAGATTGCTTCAAGTGGTCCGGAGAGGGACCTGCCAGCATCTGTAATAAAAACAGAGAGGACGAGGACGGAGGCGGACAAGGCGGCAGGGAGGGGTCCCCGGAGAGCACGAGTCAAACCCCAGTTACTCCTCCACGCGCCTTTCTATTCTGTTTCCTCTTCCGCACCCCAAACCAAAACTCCTCTGGGGGAAGGTGGGACTTGATTAAAGCCATCCATCCATCCCGTCATTGATTCATTTGCTCATGCATTCATTCAGCACAGATTTGTTGAGCTCCTGTTATGTGCCAGGCATGGTTCACAAAGCCGGGAGCACAGCAGGGAACGCGACAAGGTGTCTGCCTTCCTGGGGACAGAAACAGTAGGCAAACACATGCAACAAATGGGGGGCATGCTGAGGAGAACAGGAAGGCAGGGTGGGTGCAGGAAGTGCTGGGGGGGGGGCCCGCAGTTGTAGATGGGATGGGGAGGGGCAGGGTGGCCTAAAAAGTGACATGGGCATAAAGGCCTGAAGGACGTGAGGGGTAAACCATGGGGAGTGAGGGGGAAGGGGTGCAGGCTGGGAAGGGCAAGTGCAAGGCCTGGCTTGAGAGTGTTCCAGGCACAGCAGAGCGCCTGACAGAAGAAACCCTCAGTTGCTTTTGCTAGGAGGCCCTGGATGGTGCAAACAGTTGATGTGCTCGTGCTCGGCTGCGAATTGAAAGGTTGGTGGTTCGAGTCCACCCAGAGGCTCCTCAGAAGAAAGTCCTGGTGATCTACTTCCGAAAAATCAGCCATTGAAAACCCTGTGGAATTGAAGGAGCCCTGGTGGCACAGTGGTTAAATGATTGGCTACTAACCGAAACGTTGGTGGTTCAAACCCACCAGCTGCTCCTCAGGAGGAAAGACCTGGGATCTGCTCTTATAAAGGTCGCAGCTTTGGAAACCCTGTGGAGCAGTTCCACTCTGTCACATGGGGTCACTGTGAGTCGGAATCCACTCAATGGCAATGGGTTTTGGTTTTTTTTGTTTGTTTAGCTCATTTCAAAGGAGCCTTGGTGGTGTAGTGGTTAAGCATTCAGCTGCTAACCGATATGTCGGCAGTTCGAACCCACCAGCTGCTCTGTGGAAGAGGTGGCAGTCTGCTTCCATAAAGATTACAACCTTAGAGATGCTGTGGGGCAGTTCTACTCTGTCCTGCAGGGTTTCTATGAGTTGGAATCGACTCGGCGGCAATGGGTTTGTTCTTTTACACCAAAAACACAATAAAATATTACATTAAAAAAAAAAGAAAACCTGTGGAGCACGGTTCTCCTCTGACACGCATGGGGTTGCCACGAGGCAGATGCAGTCAAGGTGGCAACCGGTTTGTTTTTGCTGTCATTAGGATGATGATTCTGTTTCATGTCAGGAAGATAAGACACGCGAGTGCAGGCATCCCACAGGGCTGAGATGGACACCGTTCCGCCATCTCTTAGGAAAGCTGGTCTTCCAGGTTTTTATTATTCAGGTAAAGCTCTTGTATGAAGCTTTACTTGGAGACAAAAGTATTTTATTAAGCTATGGTGCCTGCTTTCTTGCAAGACACGAGGTGGTAATTCCCAGGTTCTCGTCCTCCAAGGGGAGGCTTGTGGTGATCACACAGGCTCAGCCACACCTTCTGAGATCGCTGGCAGCTCGTAAATTGCCAAGAAGCTCTGGTGATGAGGCTCGGTTCAGAATGGGGGTGGGCTGGTGATGGGGCAGGAAGAAACGTCAGACTCACGGTCCCCTCTTGGAGTAAGCAAAGAGCTACTTGGTAACATGCCTCTTCTTTTGCGCCTTAGATCCACTGGTGTTGAGGACAGACAACGCAAGGAGGCTCCAAGCACCGCCGTCAGTGCTTACCCTGCTTCCCACGCTCTGCCCGCCTCTTAGTCTCACTCTCCCAGGACCCCTTCGGAGAACGAGGCCGCAGTGTCCTGTCCCGGGGAGGCTTCAGCCCGTGGACCTAGAAGAGTCAAATTTCCACCTTTTTGAGCAAAAGGAATGCATTGTGTTGGGGGAGAAAACCCACCCAAGGGACCCTACTTAAAAACACAGCCCTGCCCCAAGAATGGCCAAATCCAATGAGCCTGGCCTCCCTAATGGGTAAACCGATCCCAGATGTGCCCTGGAACTCGACACCGTGGCTCTGGTTTCACAGAGGAAATTGTTTTGGGAGAGGGACGGCAAGTTGGAAAGCCACTTACTGGCTTTTGACATGAATTCTCTTGGAGAATAAGTGGGCTCCGAGGTGACTCTTGGCACATGTGAACACGTTACGTGTCTGTCTTATAATAGAGGTGAAGGCCCGGTGGTAAGACCAGGCCGACATTTGTGCATTCATGTCCTAAACCTGAGGAGGCTGGCGTGGTGCATGGTTAACTAGGGCCGGGGGGCGTCCATGTTAGACACGGATGATAGCTGTACAGGAGTTTATGAGTTTGAAGCTTATAGGATTTAGACAGAAATTTACAGCTGTGCGAGGTACCCACTGAAAGAATGCATCTCAAAAAAATAAAAGAGGAGAAGAAAGAAGAAACATTGATAGTTACGACACAGAAAGGAGACAGTCACTATCTGCTGGTTTTGAACTCCGGGGCCTGCTCCCAACAGCCTGTTCTCACCCACTTGATGACTTCGTGTGTCCTGTGTAGCTCCCCAGGCCCCCAGGCTGGCACTCAGTCGAGTTCCAGGCCTTGTTTGAAGAAAGCCTCTGTAAAGAGAGCCCCCCTCCCTCCACGCAGAGCTATTAGGCTGAATATTTTGCCTTCGTGAATTAATGTGGATCATTGGGGAGTGGCTTCAAAATAAGCCACCAACACAAACTCTTTGTAAATTATGTCAACTCCTGTTTCTCTGTGTAATTGGCAACAACAAGGAATTGTAGCTTCTGACAGTTGACAGTCTCTTTCAGCTGCACCCTGACCGTCTTGCTTGTCCTGTTTCAAGGGTCTGACATTGGGTCTGTGACCTGTAAGTCCATCTACTGGAGGGAAGACCCTCTCCTCCCTACCTGGTGGGAGGGCGCTGAGAACATTGGAGGAGAAGTTTAAGATGGTGGACCACCACATGCGAAATTCTAGATGCACACTTCCTAAGTTATTACAGGTATCCAAGGGAATATCCAGCCCGAAGAAGTGGAAGGGCCTGATCTGCTGGTGGGGTTTTGTACAGTTTAGAGAAGCGGTTATTTATTGCAAAAGCTATTCTCAACCTCAACTTGTTTATGTGGATCTTTTAAAAGTAAAATCATTGTGTGTGTGTGTGTATATATATATACATATATATATATATATATATATATATACATATATATGTATTTTTTAAAATTCTGTCCTGAATCTAAACTCTTTTTCCTTAAAGCTTGAGTTCCATTTTTAAAACGCATATGCACTATTTGGCTGTATGCTAAGTTGATATCTTGGAGAGAGATTCATTCATCATGCTAACACTCAGAAAACACTGTCAATTGCGTAATAAAAAAATCTAAAAGTTTGCTCTGATTTGTGGCTTTTTCCTTGCTGCCGGTGTATGCACGGCTACATATCGACTCTCCATGGACCTCATGAGAGGGTTTCAGTTCAGGAGGTAGAATCCAGCTAAAGATGACTACGGAGCAAGATAAGGGGCTTGAATATTGAGGAAGGCCAGGGGATTGGGGACCATCCCCAGGAGATCCAACCAAAATCTGGGGAGACAGTTGGCTCTGTCCCCCAACACAGTATCCTGGTCACCTTTTTAGGGTTGCGAAAGGTGCTCTGCCAGCCCCCTAGGCGACCACAGTTTTGGGGCAGCATTCCCGGGAGACAGCTGTCATTCCCAGCAGTTGACAGTGCCCTTCATCAGCCTTTCATGTGTTTCCTGCACAGAAGCTGGGCAGAAACAGATCCCTCTTGAGCCCTAGCGGCTAGACGTGAACCCATGTTTTGTTGGATTTTCTCTTTTCTTTCAATGACAATTTTTTAATGTAGACACTGAGAAGCATCATGATTTCTTTATTTCCCTTAATTTATATTGTGGGTCAATATATGTAGCAAAACATTTTAAACATTATTTATGTGCACAATTCAGTGGCATTAATTACCTTCACCAAGTGCAAAAATCACCACTATTCATTTCCAAATGTTTTCCTCACCCTTAACAAAAACCCTGTGCCCCTTAAGCAATACCCGCGCTTCCCCCAATTACAACATGCTTAAAGCTTCAAGACTTACAAGGCATCAGTGGGATCAGGAGTGTCAGGAAGGAGTTGGGTTTTCTTTCCTCCTTCCCTCCCTCTCTCCCTTCTTCCTTTTTTTCTTTCATTTCTCCCTTCTTCCCTTTCTCCCTCCCTCCTTCCCTTCCTTCCTTCCTTCTAAGAGAATCAAGAATTGGAGACTATCAGAGGCAGGGGATTGAACGAAGAGAGAAAACCAGCTAAAGAGCCAAGAGAAATCCAATATTCAGAGTAGGTTTGATCACTGTCTAATCTGAGAAAACCTAAGCGCCTCTTGATTTAATGAAACTCATTTTAAGAAATTGTGACTTTGATGAGTTGATAGAGTTGGGTACTAATTTATTCCATAGAACGTGAGGCAGCAAACTGAAGTCACTGCCTGTGTTCACTTGGGGCGCTAACAGAGGCCTGGATCACATAGCCCCTTGAGAGCCTGCAGATACCCAGAGAAAAGGAGAAGGAAAGCTGAGGCATTCCTAGGAGCTGTGAGCACGCCTGGGAGCCCCAACATGGCGGATGTTCCTGGGATCTGGTGGGTGAGGAAGGGAGGGGGAACCAAGCAATTGGGAACAGGACTGGCTACAGAGTATGAGGAGCCCCTGATTCAAAAATTCAGAATTTCAAGATGGTGGCAGCAGAGCATTAAACCAAGCACGGGGCCCTTCTAAGCACGAGACCCTGTGTTACTGCCCAGGTCCCATGAGTGAAGCTGATCCTGGTTGGGAGCCTGCAAAGTGTTACAGGTTCAAGGAGCACAGAATGGGCTGAGTGAATCTGGAGACCTGGACATGCCACCAACCAGCTGAGTGAGATGGGCCCTAACCCCTCTCGTCCTTGGATTCCTCATTTATAAAATGGGTGTGAAAATACCGACCCTGCCCACCTCCTAGCCTTATAAGGAGATCAAGTCAAATGAAACAATCTATGTGGAAAGCCTCAGGTTCACACAGGTATAAGATACAGTCTTCAAGGCACTCAGTTTTCCCTGAGCTAGTCACCATCTTATTCTTCTACTGAGAGTTTCCCACAGAAGCACATCTTCGAATTTCGAATTCACCTTAAAGTAATAGAATCTGATGTATAGAAATAGTGAGGATAGTCAACTTTTTCTTTTTCCCACTGGAAGACATGCATTCTCTAAATCTCCAAACTCTTACAGGTGAATTCTTAAGTATCTCAAGATGTCAAGAAAATTGAGCTACCTATTATTCAGACCATTATAATTCCATTTGAGCCCTTCCATCACTGAATGAGTGATTTCTTCTTTCTTTGATGGCAGCAATGCTCAGAATTGTTGAGATCTGGGTCGTGTTTTACGAAAGGAAACTGTAAGAATTAGCGTATCTGTCAGGGACCAGAATGAATGAACACAATCGTCCCTCAGCCAAGTGTGCCTCATTAATCCTTCCAGAGTTCCAGAGCCATGTTCTGGGTAAGTGGCAGATGGTGGGGTGATAAATGGAAGAGGCAGAAGTGTGAGGAATGCAAGCAAGACAGAAGAATCCTGAGGGGTAGGGGAGGTCTCCAATGAACAAGAACTTTCTGCTTCCTTCTCTCCTTCCTTTCTTCCCCTTCTCTCCCTTCTCTTCCCCCTTCTCCCTCTTTGCCTTTACTTGAATGAGTCTCCATCATGAGGTTCCCTTAAACAGACTCCTATTTATCTGTGTGATTGGCCACAACCACCAGGATTAAATCTGGCTTCCAGTATTGATTCAACAATCAGCACTGTGTGCAAGTGGAGGTGGTGTCATGTCACCTGTAGGATTCTCACACATTTCCACGGGCTTCCTTTCAGCTTATCTCATGCAGGGTGTTTACATCAAAGGGTCTCTGCCTCATTCTCCACTTTGAATCATACAGCAAATGTCCCCTTTGACTATCCTGGTTCTGGGTGTATACCAGCCTTAGAAAGGCAGTGAGGTAGAAGAAAAAAATTCATTTGGACACAAAGAAACACCTAGCACAATGACCTGCAAATAAAAGGCACTCAATAGATGTGTTCTTACTCAATACATAATGAGGTGAACTGGAGCTATATCCAGAGGAAGGATGTTGGCCCAGGCTGGGATTGGGGGATACTTCCAGGAGGGGATAAGTGAGGGTAAGCCAAGCCAAACAATGTGGGAAGGGTGTTCCAGGAGATGGGAAGAGCTTGAGCAAAGACATGGAGGGCAACACAGCAGAACCCAATGCCCAGAGATTGCCACAAAACTTAGGATAAGCATGGCTTCAGATGTGAGGCAGGGTGTGGTGTGAAGAGGGGAAATATGGACTGAAAATAGAACAATGAGAAATACATGACCACATTCGTAACCCAAGGAACAAAGCAAACGTGACCCTTGAACCATCTCTGCATGCCTGAAATGAGAAGGGTTCAAACACACTCACTGTTTGAAACAGATGAGAATCATAGAGTGGTCTGACCTGTCTATGTTGAGATAGGTTTTTTGTTTTGTTATTTTCAGACATACACCTCAACTATGCCTCCCATCTCTCAGAAAAGAGGAGTCGCTGTCTGAGCCCTTACTGAGTCTCTCATCAGTGTCAGGAGCCTGAACTTTTTCATGTCGTCATGGGTTGGGTCTGACACACAGAGTAGACATTTATCAAATATATGTTGAATGAATAAATACACATGAAAATGTTTGAGTGCTATAGAGCAGGAATCAGCAAGTTTTTTTCTGCAAAGTGCCAGGCAGTAAATATTTCTGGTTTTGTGGGCCATAAAGTCTCTGTCACAACCACTTAACTCTGCTGTTGTGTTGGAAAAGCTACCATATGCAATATGTACATAAATAGGCATGGCTGTGTTCCAATAAAACTTTATTTATAAAAAACAGTTGACAGGCTGAATTTGCCCAGTGGATTTTGTTTTCCAACCCCTACTGTAGAGAATTCCATGGATAGTAAATTTTCTATGTCTTTGTTGAGCTGAAAATGTCTTTATTTTGCAATTTGTAGAATGATAGTTTTGCTGGGGATAAAATTACAGGTTGACATCTATATTCCCTCAGTTCTTTAAGGATAGTATTTCATTGTCTTCTGATATCAGTTATTGCTGGCTAGAAGTCTTCTCTAAGACCAATTGTTCCTCCTTTCTAGGTAATTTGCTTTTTCTATCTGGTGGCTTTAGATTTTTTTTTCTTTCTCCTTGATGTTGTACAGTTGCAGCAGGAAGTGTCTAGGCGGATATACTGTTTTTTCAATTTATAACATTTGGCATTAGGCATGACTTTTCAATTTAAGGATTCTTTTTTTTTTTTTTTTTTTTATTTCTAGAAAAGTTTTAGCTCTCTCTCCCCACATTGCTCCCTTGCCATCCTCTGGCCTCTCTGGGGTATCTATAGGTGAAACCCATATAAAGCACCTATTTTCTCTGTTTCTTCCTTACCTGGGTATTGTATATTTTTCTTTTTTTCTTAAGTTGAGTCTGAGTTTAGTATTTGAAATCCAGGGGTATCATTAGGAGACTATTTTAGGTTATCCAGAGAGCAGGTTTTCCCATAAAGCTTTGTTCCTGACTGTCAGTCCATCTGCAGACATTTCCAGGTGCTTTCCCTGTGCAAGGCACTATGTGAGGAATTCAAAACTCACACTAATAAGTTCTTCTATTTAATCAAAGATTGCTCTGTTTGTGCCATCTTCTTAAACTCTCACTATACTTCCTGATGTAGATACTATTATTGTTTTCATTTTATAGATTATCAAGAAAACTGAGACCCAGGGAGGCTCCTATAATTTACCAAAGAGAATCCAGTATTCCAACCTTTACTGATTCATGTCCAAGAGTAAGAGAGAGCTTTGTCTCCAGTTTCTCCTGTACAACTCCTGGGATCTATTGTGATCGGGACAACCTGGGCCTCATGTCCATCCCTGAATCAATTGCTGGGCTAGGAGGTTACGATGGATAAGTTGACCTGGACTCTGAGACCTGTTTGGTCTTTGGAGCCAAAGGAAGTGTGAATGCTTTTCCCAGAAGAAGGCAACATGGATGGTGGACTGCAAAAAACACAAGGGCTCATAACAGGTGCCTAGTAATCCAAGGGCCTTGGTTAAGACATCAGGTCTGTCTTGTGTTAAATTAAGTGAATTAAGTGCTTCTTCTGAGAGAAGCCATGGTTTTCAACAATTTCCAGCCTGCAATATGAAATGCAACTTGACAGGCTCTTCAGATGCCTCTCTCCAGGCACATGTCTTTCCAGCATCTCTCACTCAAGAAGACCCAATGACATCTTCTTTTATTTCTCCCTATGTCCAGTGGTACAAGAAACAGTCTATCCTTAAAAGTAGGGGAATGAGATCATTCAAAGGGAAAAATCTGAATTCTGTTTTTCAGTGTGTTGGAGACTGCCTCCCAAATCACAATGCAACTACAAGTCCAAGGCCAGTGAGTGTGTGCATTGTGTGATTATAGGAATGCCCAGGAAATCATTGTGTACAAACTATCAGTATGCCAGTCATACCTGGGTCAGAGTATCTGGAGTTTCAGAGTTGAACCTTAACTATCTTAAGTATTCACTCAGTTGCTTGGATCAAAAACTAGAGGAAGCATTCTCCTAGTAAGTAATTGATTAACCTTGCAATTATAGTGACCTTATAGGACAGAGTAGAACTGCCCTATAGGGTTTCCTGGTGGCTTCAAACTGCTGACCTTTTGGTTAACAGTTGAGCTCTTAACCATAGTGCCACCAGGGCTCCAATTATAGGCAAAGGTAAGAAATAAGAAACAAATCAGTGTACATTAGAATTGCTGTGGAAGCTTCTCTAGTTATTTGATAACAAAGGTACTTCCTACTGACTCAGGCAATTGAATGTGACCTCAGCTTAAAACTGGAATGGGATGAGTTCTAAGTGTTTTTCTTTTTCTCCTGGCTCTGTAAACCTTAAGTCAGTATTTAAAAAAAAAAAAAAAAAAACTTAAGAACCTATTATTTACCAGGCACTCTTAAGATAAAAGTGGGTGTAACCCTTAATGTGGTTATGAGGCCTTATACATCTGGCTCATCTCTACAACCTCATCTTGCCTCACAGTTCCTGATGCTCTAGCCACACAGGCCTCCTTTCAGTTTCTTGAATTTCTGTCCACCTAGTGACCTTCACTTAGACTGTGTTTTCTGCCTAGAATGTTCCTCTCCCCCTCCTTCCCCACTCTACCTGGTCAGCACCTACTCCATCCCGACCCAGTCTAGGTCAAATCCCCTGTTACTTTCTGCTTTTGATAGTACATATCACAGCAATGATTATATACCAGGGATGCATATAAAGCCTTCACCCATGTGGTCCAGTCTCAGGGCAGGGTCACAATTAAGGAGACACAATTCAGTAGCCAAAGTAACTTGAGTTCTTTATTGAATTTCCCATATGCTGTAAAGGGAGATACATAGATAAAAACACTTCTTCACATTTTCCTCTTTTATCTCTTGTCCACTTCCCTCACACCTACAGCTCTTCACTTCTCTCTCAACTCCACCTCTTAAGAGCAGAAGTCGAAAAATCACATTGTAAAGAGAGTGGATATATAAAGGGATGGAGAATTATAGCTATATTTTTGTAATTTATCACAGCTTAATAGCAAATCTATCATTTATGTTTCACATTTCAAGAACATTTTTAGCCCTAGCAAGACATATTTCTTCACTATACCCAAATTCTGCCTCTGTCCCATACAACATAATCTATGTCACCCTGGCCTCCTGTCAACTGATGAAGATGTGACATGCTCACTTCTAAATTGTTTTTCCCAGCATTGAGCTGTGTGGGATGGATGGGCACATGCTGCCCCTGGTGATGGCCAATGGACCAGAGCTGGCGCTCGGGGTCCATGTCTCTGCTGGTTACAGGCTGTGTGACTCTGAGCTCTGTAAACTAGGGATGGTAGCCCCACTTCCCTCAAAGGGCCATTGTGAGGGTTCCATGAGACCATGCAAGGCAAATGCTTGGCATGGTGCTAGACATCCTGGATGTGCTCAGTCAATGCTAGCCACTGTTATTGTTCTTGATGGTCGTCCAGAGGCTAGCACCAAGTCTATGCTCAGGGAAGTTTGTTGAATGAACTAATTAATAATTTGAGACCAGCTTTTCTGAGAGCAAAGAAATTGAGGGCATACTAGGAAAAGAAGGCAAGGAGATTTGGCCAGCTTCTTGGGTGTCTTTAGGAATAATATTGCTCCCTAATCTGCTGTCTCATGCTCCAAAGTGTGGGTTGTTATATAGCGAACAGGTGAATAACCCAAGACAGAGAAGGAGGACAAGAGAGCTTTTTCTCAGATGAACTTATAAATGCTTTCTCTCTCTGTTAGATTAGCAAAACCGTGATGACAGCAGAGGGTGATGGAATATTATTGGAGAAGTTCCAAGCTGATTTTGAACTGGGCTTGGAGGAGGTGCTTGGTGGAAGCCCTTCTTATGATGGACAGTCGTTGCTGGAAGGCAGATGGGCCATAATTGCTGAAGGAGGCAGGGGGCATGGTGGGAGAGGACTAAACTGTCTCAGGGGAAGAAGGGCCTGTAAGGGATCCTCCAAGGGCCCTGATAACGTTTGAAATGGGGCACACAGCCTCAAGCGGAAGCTTCTGGGTATGGGAAATCCTGAACCCAGATGGTGGGAAAATCCTCAGAAACTTTAGGATTTGGGTCTCTGCAGCTGGGCAGCAGCTGTGGGCCTGCAATTGGAGCCCACCACAGGTGGCACCACCTGCTCTGGTTTCCAAATTCTTCCTGATCCTCGTCACAGAGGCCCTGTCATTTCTCATCTCAATGTTGTGGGGAGTGTGGAAGAAGGGTGGAAAGAGACCATTTGTTGAAAGAACTTAGTGAGATCAGTGTTGGGCCTGGAAGCCATCCAGAGGTGCAGGGTTAATTACCAAAAAGGCCTGGAACAGCAGGATCTCAGTTGTTTCCAGTGATGCCTCAATTAAATCAGCCTTGATGTCACGTTTTCTGCACCTGCAGTGTTGTGTGGTCAACACTGGGTAATGTGGGCTCCATAAATTTAGAACTTATAATTGTTCTGACAAGGCATGGGTAGGATCTCCTTTTTGAATTATCTATGAAAAATCAAATTAAGAGCATAATCCTGATTGCATGGGACAGCCTAACCTACTTACGGGAACACACTCTTGTGGTGCCTTTTCAAAACAGCTGTTAGCCAATAATAAATTAATAGGGTAATTACCAATGATTCGCTTCCAGGTCTACCAGAATTCTGGTGGGCACCATTCTCTTAGTTAGTATTGTGCTCGAAGTCACACTAAGACATGCGCGGTAGCACTTAGCTTCTTACAAACGTTTCCTTTCTGACCTACACTGGATACTTCTTCAGCTGCCATGAGGCCAAGTAGGAGTCAAGGGCTCATGTCTGGAGTCAAGAAGCGTGGGTTCCTGTCCCAGCTCTGCCATTTGCCAGCCTGGTATGTTCCTTAATCTCTTGGGGCCTCAATTTCTCCACCTGTATAATGGGGAAGATAGTATCACCTAAGGCTTCCTGTCGGAGCCATGGTGGCACAGCTGTTAAGAGCTTGGTTGCTAACCGAAAGGTCGGCAGTATGAATCCGCCAGTCACTCCTTGGAAACCCTATGAAACAGTTCTACTGTGTCCTATAGGGTCGCTATGAGTCGGAATGGACTCAATAGCAACGAGTTTGGTTTTGGTGTAAGGCCTCCTGTCAGCACCAACTTGCCAGGCATGAGAGTGGGTCCCATTGGAAGTAGATCCTCCAGCCCCAGTCAAGCCTTTGGATGACTGTAGCCCTGACCTACATATTTTTTAAATGGTTTTATTTTTGTTTTATTGTTAAAAATATACAGAGCAGAATATACACCAATTCAACAATTTCTACATGTACAATTCAGTGACATTGATTACATTCTTCAAGTTGTGCAACCATTCTCACCCTCCTTTTCCAAATTGTTCCTCCCTTATTAACATAAACTGGATTTTTGAGTTGCTATTGTCAATTTGATCCCATATAAATGATTCTTTAAAAAAGCACAATGCTCAAGGCAGACTTTTTTTTTACTAATTAAGTTAAGCTACTGTTTGGTTTAAAGAAGACTTTAGGGGATATTTTTGGTTGAAGGTTTAAGGTTTGAATATCATGTCAGGGTAATTGTTTCAGGGGTTCATCCAGCCTCCATGGCTCCAGAAAGTCTGGATTCCATGAGAATTTGAAATTCTGTCCTATATTTTTTCCCTTTTGTTCAGGATTCTTCTACAGAATATTTAATCAAAATGTTCAGTAAGGGTAGCTGGGCACCATTCAGTTCTTCTAGTGTCATGGCAAAGGAGGCAGTAGTTAATGGAGGCAATTAGCCACGCATTCCATTTCCTCCTCTTATTCCTTACTCTCCTTCTTCCTCTCTTGCTCCTGGTCTACATCTTGAGTGCAACCTCATGAAAGACCCCCCAAGCCAGAATTAACCATCTAGGCCCCTCCCAAATTCCTGACCTACAGAAACTATGGGAGACAATAAATGTTTATTGCTTTAAGTAAAACCCTACTACTACTAATAGTACTGACATATATGGTTATTCTGAGGATAAAATGAGTCCGTGCAGATAAAGTGATTAGTACAGTTTTAGAATATACTAAGTGCTTGTAGATGGTACTTTGGGAAGGTTTGTGTTGTGTGAAAAGGAAAGAGCAAATAAAATATACATGCTCAGAAAGGAGAACTGAGATAGGGTTGCCAGATTTAGCAAAAACAAATGAACTAACAAAAAAATCCTGACAGGACACCCAGTTAAATTTGAACTTCAGATAAATAATAAATAAAATTTTAGTATAAGTATGTCCCATGCAAAATTTGGGGCACACTTACGCTGAAA
Source organism: Dugong dugon (assembly GCA_030035585.1). Classification (NCBI taxonomy): domain Eukaryota; kingdom Metazoa; phylum Chordata; class Mammalia; order Sirenia; family Dugongidae; genus Dugong; species Dugong dugon. Next base: position 4,592,132 of record CM057461.1, on the reverse strand, counting down.
AATTATTCATCGTTTATCCGAAGTTCAAATTTAACAGTATCCTATATTTTATCTGGCAACTCTAGATTGAGGGGATGTAGTTCCTCATAATCCAACAGAATGGAATCCCTGGGTGGTGCAAATGGTTAAGTACTTGACTACTAGCCAAAGGTTGGTGGTTTGAACCCATCCAGAGATGCCTCGAAGACAGGCCTGGAGATCTGCTTCCCAAAGGTCACAGCCTTGAAAACCCTATGGAGCAGTTCTATCCTGCACATGTGGGGTCACCATGAGTCTGTATCTATCTACGGCAACTAGCAACAACAATAATCCAACAGATGCCTGTTACTGGAGTAGTTTATCCTTTTATTCCCTAATTTAAAAAATAGCAATTTTTTAACCTTTTTTTTTTTTTAATTGTACTTTAGATGAAGGTTTACAGAACAAACTAGCTTCTCATTAAACAGTACACGTATTGTTTTACAACACTGTTTAACAACCCCATGACATGTCAACACTCTACTTTTAGACATTGAGTTCTCTATTACCAGCTTTCCTGTCCCCTCCTGTCTTCTAGTCCTTGCCCCTGAGCTGGTGTGACCCTTTAGTCTTGTTTTGTTTAATGATTCTGTCTAATCTTTGGCTGACGGGTGAACTTCACGAGTGATTTTATTACTGAGCTAAAAGGATGTCCAGGGGCCATACGCTCAGTGTTTCTCCTGTCTCTGTCAGGCCATTAAGTCTGGTCTTTTTTTGTGTTTTAGAATTTTGTTCTACACGTTTCTCCAGCTCCGTCCAGGACCCCCTACTGTGATCTCTGTCAGAGCAGTCAGTGGTGGTAGCCAGGCACCATCTAGTTGTACTGGACTTAGTCTGGTGGAGGCGGTGGTGGTTGTGGTCCATTAGTCCTCTGGACTAACCTTTCCCTTGTATGTTTAGTTCTCTTCATTCTTCCTTGCTCTCGAAGGCGTGATACCAGTGGAGTATCTTAGATGGCTGCTCACACTTTTAAGACCCCAGACGCTACTCACCAAAGTAGAAAGTAGAACATTTTCTTTATAAACTATGTTATGCCAATTGAGCTAGATGTTCCCTGAGACCATGGTTCCCACAGCCCTCAGCCCAGCAATTTTATCCCTCAGGGAGTTTGGATGTGTCTAAGGAGCTTCCGTGACCTTGCCTTGTACAAGTTGTACTGTCTTACCCTTCACCAAAGTTACCACTTATCTATTGTCCAAAAACTAGCAATTCTTGACTATTAAACCTTACTTTGATAAATATCAGACCTGGCAAAAATACAGAGGAAACGTCATTTTCGTAGCATATTAGTGGAAGTGTAAGTCAAAATGATCTTTACGTAAACAGTTTGTCAAAATGATTGAAAAACTTGAAAATGTCCATACCCAAGCTTTCACTATGAAGATGTTCATCACAGTGTTACTTAAAATAGCAAAAAACCTAAAAAAAAAAAAACAAAAAAAAAACTATTGCTTAAATAGTACTAATAATTTGACATTTTTTCCGAAGTTTTCCAGTAAGAAGTGAGACATCCTTGGATGGCTGTCAATAAAGGGTTAGCGTGACAAAAAATAAACAAAGATGCAGCCCTCTCCTGCACCCAGCCCACTATGATCTGCCCTGGAGTGGCTATCTTCGAAGGGACTCTTCCCATGCAAAGGGAATCTTTGTCTCTCTGAGTTGGCCTTTTCTCTGCAGTTCATTGACCCTAACTCCATGAAAGTGTGTCTAAGGCTCACAGAACCTGACGTCAGAGTGTTAGACCCAAGTCTTCGGAAGCACAATGGATTCATACACCATTTCTCTTTTGCATACTTCTCAGGGATACCATTTTTGCCAAAAGTAAAATATACCTGACAGAGTCTCAGATGAGGGCCCAAGAATGCTTAGGGAGTTGGGGCCAAGATGGCGGAGTAGTCAGATGCTTCTGGTGGACCCCCTTACAACAAAGACTGAAAAAAATAAGTGATTCAATTATATATGGCAATCTGGGAGCCCTGAACATCAAAGGCAGAGTTGAGGAACCAGGCTGAGTGGCGGAGGGATGGAGAGATGGTTCAGAAGCAGTGAGGAGTTGCCTGACCTGACCTGGCGAGAGCCTGAGCCCTTCAGGCCTGATAAGCTCAGGGATGAGTGGTAAGGCATGCAAGCTGCGGTGCTCGGGTGGCACATTTTATGCACTGGGAGAGACCCAGCACCAGAGAGTCTACTTGCCCACTGAGAACCAGTAAGAAGCAACCCTCATCGGCGAAAGATAAGTACTTGTGTACAGCTTACCACGCAGATCAAAAACACCCTTGTTAGGGAAAAACCTGTCTCCCATTTAACTCTCTGCTCCCTGCTCTGCACTGGGTCCTGGACTGACTTCAGCAAATGCTGAGTCCCCTGGGCCAGAAGTAAGATCCGTCACATGCCCAGAGCGATTCTCCCTGCCTTGGAGAGTGAACAAATTAACAAACAGAGGAAAAAATAAATTGTTGGCTCCCTCCCCTGAGCCAGTAACCCAGGGTAGGCACAGCTCCTTTGCCTAGGCACAGGCATAAGGGATCCATGGACTTTTGAGTGCCTTTCCCCCTGCATAGACTTGTGTGGGCTCATTTCAACAGAGTAGGCCCTCTTTACTGCAATACAACAAGGTATATACAGAAGTCTAACTTCAACTGTTTCAGCGGTGAAGTGGCAGGTTCTTGACATTTGACGCTGCTCTTCCCATCAAGCAGGGTCTTCACCTAACCATATCAGAGGTCTGAGGATGGGTGGCTCCACCCACACTACCTAGCCACCTGCGATAGGGGCCCATGAATAAGAGGTGCCCCCCAGTCCTTATAGCCAACAGCATTAGGTGCTCATAGTCCATCTGCAAAACCCACCCACCTACATGCTCTAAGGAACAAGGACACGCCTTCCTCCTGGACACTTGTGGGGGCTGTCAGCCCCCTACCTTGCTCAGAGTGTGTAACCCTGCTGCAGCCAGATGCCTGTGCCTACACCAATCACCCGTGTTTGTCTAGGACAGTAAATGAGAGCCTACACCACACACTTGGTGGCTATCTACCTGGGCACCTGAGCTGAATCCATACAGTAGGAGGGGGAAGACTCCTGAGCTCACTAGTAACAGATCTAACCACCTGGTGACAGGACATTAGAGCTTCAAAGGTGCCAATAATCAAACTAGCTCATACAAGCAGCCTATTTGGGCATATTAAAATAAAACAAAAAGCTAGGACACAGTAAGAAAACATAAAATAAATAAATATAATAACTTATTGATGGCTGGGAGACAACAGTCAATATCAAATCACATAAAGAAGCAATCCATGATGGCTTCAGCAAGCTCCCAAAATAAAGAATCTAGAAATTTTCCAGAGGAGGAAAATTTCTTGGAATTACCAGAGGGAGAATACAAGAGATTAATATACAGAACTCTTCAAGAAATTAGGAAGGAAATTAAGCAAAGCGCAGAACACACAACAGAGGAAATTAAAAAGATTAGAGACAAGCATAATGATAGATTTAACAGGCTACAAGAATCCATAGAGAGACAGCAATCAGAAATCCAGAACATTAACAATAGAATTTCAGAATTAGACAACTCAGTAGAAAGTCATAGGAGCAGAATTGAGGCAATGGAAGTCAGAATTAGTGAGATTGAAGATAAAGCACTTGACACCAACTTATCTGAGGAAAAATCAGATAAAAAGATTTAAAAAAATGAAGAAACCCTAAGAATTATGTGGGACTGTATCAAGAGGAATAACCTACGAGTGATTGGAGCACCAGAACAGGCGGGGATAACAGAAAATACAGAAAGAATTGTTGAAGATTTGTTGGCAGAAAACTTCCCTGATATCATGAAAGATGACAAGATATCTATCCAAGATGCTCGTCGAACCCCACATAAGGTAGCTACCAAAAGAAAGTCACCAAGACATATTAGAATCAAACTTGCCAAAACCAGAGATAAAGAGAGAATTTTAAGAGCAGCTAGGGATAAACAAAAAGTCATCTACAAAGGAGAGTCAATAAGAATAATCTCAGACTACTCAGCAGAAACCATGCAGGCAAGAAGGCAATGGGATGGCGTATATAAAGCCTTGAAGGAAAAAAAAACTGCCAGCCAAGAATCATATTCAGCAAAACTGTCACAAATATGATGGTGAAATTAGGACATTTCCAGATAAACAGAAGTTTAGGGAATTTGCAAAAACCAAACCAAAATTACAAGAAATACTAAAGAGAGTCCGCCAGTTAGAAAATCAGTAACTTCAGATTACAGCCCAAGACTAGAACACAGGACAGAGTAACCAGATATTAACCCAGATAGGGAAGTCACAAAAGTAAATCAAATCTAAAATAGGGAACAGATGTCAACATGCAAAAGATGACAAAATTAAAACAAAAAAGAGGAACTTAAAAAATGTAGACATAGATTTTTTATATGGAGAAGATGTCAAGGCAATATAAAGAAATAACAAAACTGGTATAAACTTAGAAAAATAGGGGTAAATATTAAGGTAACCACAAAGGAAACTAACAATCTTACAAGTCAAAATGAAAAACTAGAAAAATATAAAGACTCAGCAAACACAAAATCAGCAATAAAGAAGATGAAAAGAAAAGGCGTAAAGAAAAATGACTCAGCACAGAAAATTAAGTGGAACAAAGAAACTGTGAACAACACACACAAAAAAAATCAAAATTACAGCACGAAACTCCTACCTATCAATAATTATGCTGAAAGTAAATGGATTAAATGCACCAATAAAGAGACAAAGAGTGACAGATTGGATAAAAAAAACATGGTCTGTCTATACGCTGCCTACAAGAGACACACCTTAAACTTAAAGACAAAAACAAACTAAAACTCAAAGGATGGAAAAAATATCTCAAGCAAACAACACTCAGAAAAGAGCAGAAGTGGCAATATTAATCTCTCACAAAATAGACTTTAAAGTAAAATCCACCACAAAGGATAAGGAAGGACACTAGATAATGATTAAAGGGTCAATACACCAGGAGGACATAGCTATAATAAATATTTACACACCCAATGACAGGGCTCCAAAATACATAAAACAAACTCTAACAGCAATGAAAAGAGAGATAGACAGCTCCACAATACTGGCAGGAGACTTCAACACACCACTTTCCGTGAAGGACAGAATATCCAGAAAGAAGCTCAACAAAGACATGGAAGAGCTAAATGCTACAATCAACCAACTTGATTCCATAGACATGTACCAAACACTCCACCCAACAGCAGCCAAGTATACTTTCTTTTCAAAAGCACATGGAACATTCTCCAGACTAGATCACGTATTAGGCCTTAAAGCAAGCCTTAACAAAATCCAAAGCATCGAAATATTACAAAGCATCTTTTCTGACCATAAAGCCATGAAAGTGGAAATCAACAACAGAAAAAGCAAGGAAAAAAAATCAAACACATGGAAACTGAACAACACCTTGCTCAAAAACTACTGGGTTAGAGAAGAAATTAAGGATGGAATAAAGAAATTCATAGAATCAAATGAGAATGAAAACATATCCTACCGGAACCTTTGGGACACAGCAAAAGCAGTGCTCAGAGGTCAATTTATAGCAATAAAATGCACACATCCAAAAAGAAGAAAGGGCCATAAACAAAACATTAAGCCTACAACTGGAACAAGTAGAAAGAGAGCAGCAAAAGAAGCCCTCAGGTGCCAGAAGAAAGGAAATAATAAGAATTAGAGCAGAATTAAATGAAATAGAGAATAGAAAAACAATTGAAAGAGTTAACAAGAGCAAAATCTGGTTCTTTGAAAAGATCAACAAAATTGATAAACCACTAGCCAAACTGACAAAAGAAAAACAGGAGAGGAAGCAGATAACCCATTTAAGAAATGAGATGGGTGATATCACAACAGACTCAACTGAAATTAAAAGAATCATAACAGAATATTATGAAAAATTGTACTCTAACAAATCTGAAAACCTAGAGGAAATGGACAAATTTCTAGAAACTCACTATCTACCTAAACTAACACAAACAGAGGTAGAACAACTAAATATACCCATAACAAAAGAAGAGATTGAAAAGGTAATTAAAAAAACTCCCCCCCAAAAAAAGCCCTGGCCCAGATAGTTTCACTGGAGAATTCTACCAAACTTTCAGAGAAGAGTTAGCACAACTTCTAATAAAGGTATTTCAGAGCATAGAAAATGATGGAATACTCCCAAACTCATTCTATGAAGCCAGCATAACCCTGATACCAAAACCAGGTAAAGACACCACAAAAAAAGAAAATTACAGACCAATATCTCAAAAAAATCCTTAACAAAACTCTAGCCAATAGAATTCAGCAACATATCAAAAAATAATTCACCATGATCAAGTGGGATTTACACCAGGTATGCAGGGATAGTTCAATATTAGAAAAACAATCAAGGTAATCCATCACGTAAATAAGACAAAAGACAAGAACCACATGATCTTATCAATCAATGCAGAAAAGCCATTTGACAAAGTCCAACACCCAGTCATGATAAAAACTCTCAACAAAATAGGAATAGAAGGGTAATTCCTCAATATAATTAAGGGCATTTATACAAAGTCAACAGCCAACACCATCCTAAATGGAGAGAGTTTGAAAGCATTCCCCTTGAGAACGGGAACCAGAGAAGGATGCCCTTTATCACCACTCTTATTCAATATTGTGCTGGAGGTTCTAGCCACAGCAATTGGGCTAGAAAAAGAAATAAAGGACATCCAAATTGGTAGGGAAGAAGTCAAAGTATCTTTATTTGCAGATTATATGATCTTATACACAGAAAACCCCAAAGAATCCACAAGAAAACTACTGGAACTAATAGAAGATTTCAGCAAAGTTTCAGGATACAAGATAAACAAAAATCAGTTGGATTCCTTTACACCAACAAAGAGAACCTCAAAGAGATAATCACCAAATCAATACCATTTACAATAGCCCCCAAGAAAATAAAATACTTAGGAATAAATCTAACCAGAGACGTAAAAGACCTACATAATGAAAACTACAAGACACTACTGCAAGAAACCAAAAGAGACCTGCATAAGTGGAAAAACATACCTTGCTCATGGATAGGTAGACTCAACATTGTGAAAATGTCAATTCTACCCAAAGCAATCTACAGATAAAACGCAATCCCAATCCAAATTCCATCGGCATTTTTTAATGAGATGCAGAAACAAATCACCAACTTCATATGGAAAGGGAAGAGGCCCTGGATAAGTAAAGCATTACTCAAGAAGAGGAACAAAGTGGGAGCCTTCATACTCCCTGATTTTAGAACCTATTATACCACCACGGTAGTCAAAACAGTCTGGTACAATAACAGATACGTAGACCAATGGAAAAGAATTGAGAATCCAGGCATAAATTCATACACCTATGAACAGCTGATATTTGACAAAGGCCCAAAGTCCATTAACTGGGGAAAAGATAGTCTCTTTAACAAATAGTGCTGGCATAACTGGATATCCATCTGCAAAAAACTGAAACAAGACCCATACCTCACACACTGCACAAAAACTAACTCAAAATGGATCAAAGACTTAAATATAAAATTGAAAACAATAAAGACCATGGGAAAAAAAAATAGGGACAATGCTAGGAGCCCTAATACATGGCATAAACACAATATGAACCATAAGTAACACTGCACAAGCACCAGAAGAGAGACTAGATAACTGGGAGCTCCTAAAAATCAAACACTTATGCTCATCGAAAGACTTCACCAAAAGAGTCAAAAGACAACCTACAGACCAGGAAAACAATTTTGGCTACAACAAATCTGATCAGCATCTAGTCTCTAAAATCTACAAGATACTGCAAAACCTCAACAACAAAAAGACAAATAACCCAGTTAAAAAATGGACAAAGGATATGAACAGGCACTTCACCAAAGAAGATATTCAGGTGGCTAACAGACACATGAAGAAACGCTCACAATCATTAGCCATTAGAGAAATGCAGACCAAAACTACAATGAGATATCATCTCACCCCAACAAGGCTAGCATTAATAAAAAAACGCAAAATAATAAATGCTGCATATGTTGTGGAGAGACTGGAACACTTATACACTGTTGGTGGGAATGTAAAATGGTACAGCCACTTTGGAAATCAATTTGGTGCTTCCTTAAAAAGCTAGAAATAGAAGTACCATAAGATCCAGCTATCCCACTCCTTGGAATATATCCTAGAGAAATGAGAACTGTCACACGCATAGATATATGCACACCCATGTTCATTGCAGCACTGTTCACAACAGCAAAAAGATGGAAACAGTCTAGGTGCCCATCAACAGACGAATGGATAAACAAATTATGGTACAGTCACACAATGGAATACTACGCAACGATAAAGAACAATGGTGAAGCTGTGCAACATCTTACAACATGGAGGAAGCTGGAGGTCATTATGCTGAGTGAATTTAGTCAGTCACAGAAGGACAAATATAGTATAAGACCACTATTAAAAGAACTCAAGGAAAGGTTTAAACACAGAAGAAAACATTCTTTGCTGGTTACAAGGGTGGGGAGGGAGGAGGAGGGTTTTTTACTAACTGGATGGTAGATAAGAATTATCTTAGGTGAAGGGAAGGACAGCACACACTACAGGGGAAGTCAGCACAACTGGACTAAACCAAACCTAAGAAGTCTCCTGAATACAATCAAACACTTTGAAGGACAGAGTAGCAGGGGTAGGGGTCTGGGGACCATGTTTTCAGGGGACATCTAGGTCAATTGGCATAACAAAGCTTATTAAGAAAATGTTCTGCATCCTACTTTGGTGAGTGGCGTCTGGGGTCTTAAAAGCTTGCAAGCGGCCATCTAAGATGCATCAATTAGTCCCATCCACCTGGAGTAAAGGAGAATGAAGAACACCAAAGACACAAGGAAAGTATTAGCCCAAGAGACAGAAAGGGCCACATAAACCGAGACTTCATCAGCCTGAGACCAGAAGAACTAGATGGTGCCCGGCTACCAGCAGTGACCGCCCTGACAGGGAACACAACAGAGAGTCCCTGATGGAGCGGGAGAATGGTGGGGTGCAGAACTCAAATTCTAGTAAGAAGACCAGACTTAATGGTCTGACTGAGACTGGAGGAGCCCCAGAAGGCATGGCTCCTGTATTCTCTATCAGCCCAGCACTAAAACAATTTCTGAGGCCAACTCTTTAGACAGGGATTGGACTGGACTGTGGGACACAAAACAATACTTGTGAGGAGTGTGCCTCTTAGCTCAAGTATATACAAGAGACTAAACGGGCAGCTTCTGTCCGGAGGTGAGATGGGAAGGCAGAGAGGGTTAATAGCTGGTTGAATGGACATGGGGAATCAGGGATGGAAAAAAGGAATGTGCTGTCACAGTATGGGGAGAGCAATTAGGGTCACATAACAATCTATGTATAAATTTTTGTATGGGAAAAAATAAAAAAGTAAAAAAAAGAAAGAAATTCTTAGGGACTGACTAGCTCCATGTGCTGGCAGAACTCTGGTGTCATTTCAATTTTAACATGGTACCAGGCTCCCTGCGCAAAGGTAGCCAAACATGTTCACGGAATCCTGGAATATTGGGCGGACAAATGGTGTCCTGCCGCCAGACTGGACTTCACAGCCTGGAATTTGGGGAAATGATAGGTTGTTGATTCCTTACCATGTCTCTTTGTGTGAGTTGACACCCTTGGACCTCTGATGGGGGCTGAAAGAGTTTACAGTGAGGATCCCTAAGGGGAAAAGAAAATGGAGGAGCATAGCATGATGTCTACTCCTTCCCCTGACTACCCACCACAATGCGGGTCTTAGCCTGGGAGGAAGGAGGTGTTAAGCAGGAAGCTGAGGAGCTGCTTTCACAAAAAACCATGGTAGACTCTGAGTCAAGTTGTGCAGCTTGGGGCCCACAGAAGCAGACAGGCACAAGGTTTAGGAGAGGGCCTCTGTCTTTGGGGCCCACGGAGGCAGACAGGCACAAGGTTTAGGAGAGGGCCTCTTGCCTCCACTCTGCTCAAACCCCAGGGCAGCTTCAGGGCCAACTCATCCATTAGGACCAGAGGCCCAGTGCCTGGGTCCCATGATGCTTTTAGGGGCTCATAAAAGTGTTTTAATTTCTTTTAAAATCAGGAGAAAACTGAATGTAATAATATTGGCCACGTCATCAGGAAAGATCAATCGCTAGAGAAAGACATCGTGGTTGGTAAAGTAGAGGGTCATCGAAAATGAGGGAAACCTTCCATGAGGCGGAGTGACACACCAACGATTGTGAAGATGGTGTAGGACGGGGCAGCATTTCGTTCTGTTGTCCATGAAGTCACCATGAACCGGCGCCAACTCAGTGAAGACTAACAACAGCAATAACGAATCCAGCCTGGATTGTGTTTGTCTTCATCACCATGCAGCAGTAAAATATACTCTTTAATAACTTTACAGAGGAAGGGGCCAGTGCAAGCAAAGCCACCGAAGATCCACAGACATCTGGATGTGGCCCTGGGTGGCCTGGGTGCCTTAGTGGCCACTGCTTTACTCAACAGATGCGTTTTCTCACAGAGATCCCAGCGAAGAGGCATCTGAGAAGCCTGATGGGGTGGGAGGGTCGCGTGGCTCTGTCCCTGCACAAGCTGAGATAGCGAGGTGGCTCCGGAAGCTACCTGGGGAGACGAGGAAGAGGGTACTACCTGTGCAGGTGGGGGCAAGAGCAGCAAGCTCGTTTTGTCATATGTCACTTGTAGCTGCACACGCAGGCTGGGGCCATTGAATGATCCCTTTAGGTTTGGGGGCAGCATCACAGTTTTTTTCCCAGGCAGTGCTGCTCCACTGGGATCAGAAGCTGGGGCTCTGGGGTGCAGTCCCCGAGATGCGTAAGCACCTCCTTTGCCTAAAACGGGGCAAACCGGAAGCCTGGGGAGGCCCAAGTGCTCTGGGCTGGAAGCCCAGCTCCCCTCCTCTGGGTGACCACAGCCTTCTTTGACGCTTTGTGCTTCAGTTTCCCCATCTGTCAAGTGGAGATCAGGACTCTTTTTGATGGGATGGCTGTGCGGGTTAAATGCGATAACGTGTCAGTGCTTAGAACCGCAAGTTCCAGGCATGCGTCTTCAGTAAAGGCAACACGGAGGAGGAGGGGATGGAGAGGAAGGGGAAGGAGGGCTGGGTTGCCATCTCTTCATGTGCTGGCCACGAAGCAAGGCCCAAACCCTCACTGTCTGTCGGGCAGGCCCCCCTGGATAGTGTGAGAACTCGCTTCGGGTTGTGCCAAGGTTCAGCGAGGTGTGATCTGGCTGGAGAAGGAGCGTTTGGGTGCCTGGGGCCTGCGCTCTGTCAGAGAAAGGACCCCTGCCCAGTGGCCTTTTTGTGAAGGACCATGTGTTGAAAGATCAGCGCAGGTGAAGGGATGCCACTGAGCAGGGGGCTGAGACCCACCTGTACGTGGACTATCTGGCCGGTGGCAAAACAGCAAGTGCGCCAGCCTGGTGAGCCTGGGGAGCGGGCGGCGGTCAGGGAGCAGTGCGGGGGATGGATGCTGATGGAAGGGCAAACTTCCTGCCAGCCCTTCTAACAGCTCGGGGGGCCTTTTGGAAACAATTACTCAGACTCCCGGGTGCCAGTGCCGCGCTGGGCCCTGAGGCCCCAAGGATGGTCCCTGCCTCCTAGAACCTTGTCCTATAGGCCGAGGAGCCCATGAAGCCGTCTGTAGGGGTCAAAGCCTCTGGCAGCCAGCTCGACTGCCCGTTCTAGAGATAGCCAAGCAGTGTGGGGACGAGGCGTCCAGGCCCAGAGCCGACTGTGGGCTGGATTCCTGCTCCCCACTTTCTAGCTCTTTGACTTGGGGCAAGTTACTCAGCCCCTCCTGCCCTTATGATTTTTTCAAAGGTTAAATGAGATGATGTGTGTGCATGTTTAGAAATGGTGCACCCTCCCTGTGGTTCTTGTTCTGCCTCAGGATCGTGGGAAGGCATGGCGAAGGCATCCTAGAGAAGAGGAGGAAAGGGGGGTGTGCCCAGGTGGGAAGGAAGCTTCACAGCGGGGCCAGGGCTGTGTCGAGTGATACGGCATGGTCCAGCCCAGCTAGAGTGTAGGGGTGTGTTTGAGTGCATATGAGTGTGTGTGTGTATACTTACATACGTATGTGTGCATACATGTGTGCATGTCTATGTCTGTGCATGTTTATGTGTATGTGTTCATGCTGTATATGTGTGTATGTGTATATGTGTGTGTGCATGTATGTGTGTATGTGTTCATGCTGTATATATGTGTACGTGTATATGTGTGTGTGCATGTGTGTATGTGTTCATGCTGTATATGTGTGTGTGTGCATGCATGTGTGTACGTGTTCGTGCTGTATATGTGTGTACGTGTATGTGTGTGTGTGCATGTCTGTGTGTATCCCTATGTCAGTATGCTTGTATATGTGTGTTGTGTATGTGTGTAGGTATGTGTGCGTGTGTGTATGTATGTGCATGTGTACATGTGTGCATGTATGTATGTAAGGTGCACCTGACCCAAGCCATAGTGTTTTCAGTCAGCTCATATGCATGCGAAAGCTGGACAACGAAGAAGAATTGACACCTTTGAGTTATGGTGTTGGTGAAGAATGTTGAATAGACCATGGACTGTCAAAAACATGAACAAATCTGTCCTGGAAGAAGTACAGCCAGAATACTCATTAGAAACAAGGATGGCGAGACTATGTCTCACAGACTTTGGACACGTTATAAGGAGGGACCAGTCTCTAGAGGACGTCATGCTTGGTAAAGTAGGGGGCCAACAAAAAAGAGGAAGACCCTCAATGAGATGGACCGACACAGTGGCTGGAACAATGGGCTCAAGCGTAACAGCGGTCACAAGGATGGCGCAGGACCGGGCAGTGTTTCCTTCTGTTGTACACGGGGTCGCTATGAGTTGGAACCAGCTTGATGGTACCTAACAACAACAACAACAACAATCTGTATGTGTAGGTGTGTATGCATGCATGTGTGTATATGTGTATGCATGCGTATGTGTGTATCTATGTGTTTATGAGTGTATATATATGTGTATGTGTATATGTGTGTATGTATGTGTATTGTGTATATGTGCGTATGTGTATATATGTGTGTTGTGTATATGTGCATGTATGTACATTTGCAAGTGTGTAGACATGTATGTTTGTGTGTGTGTGTGAATGTATTTGTATGTGCGTATGTCTGCACATGTGTGTATGCGTGTGTGTATGTGTTGCTGGGTGCCCTCGAGGATCTGAGCAGGGGCCGGGGGAGAAGAGATTTGGGGGATGACCATGAAGAGCCATATCAGAACAATTTGGGGCTCCCTTTGCAGGCCTTGTGGAAACATGACTGCTTTTGAAGCAGTGGGGTGACAGACTACCACTTGGGTTCCCCACTGGGGGTACAGGTGGGTGGGACGAGTCGGGGCCCGGAGACCCTGGGCATTGGAACACCAGCCCAGCCCACAAGGCAATGACTCTGGTGGGGAGCAGGGCCGGAGCCACCCTGGATGGAGGTCACCACCCAGCCCAGCCTCTCAGCACGGCCAGCAGGAACGTAGGAAAGTTCTCCTTGGGCGAGATTTATGACTGGCGATGACTCTCCCTTGTTTGGGGGAGCTTGGCTGCCCCTGAGCTTGGGTGCACATGGAATACAGACTCTCCCCAGAAAGCTCCGTGGCCTCTTGGCTGAGCTGAGCCGGGGGCTGCCCCAGAGCCTCTGTCAAATCAATAGCCTCCAGGCAGCCACAGTGACAATGGCCGCCATTCAACGGGCGGTTGTGAAGTCGGGAGGTGGCAGGTCCCTGCCGCTGGCCTTGAGCCTGGTCGTGTGATGCCCTCTCCTTCAGCTGGCCTCACCCCCACAGACAGATGCACCGCAGAGAAAGAAAATGAAAACAAGGTGAGTATTCCTGGGCCGCGGCGGCGGCGGCAGGTGACTTCGTGTTGACTCCCGTCTTCCCTTTGCCAGGCCGTGGAGCCAGCTCGGCCATGGGGGGAGCAGACCCTTGGTGTCTGCCTGGGTACACAGCTCTTGGTGATACTAGTGTTATTTAGGAGCTCTGTGCCTCAGCCCTGGGCTGAGCATCCTGATCTCATTTCTTCCCCACGAGAGTCTTGTGGGCTCTGCTGTCCTCTCCACTCAACAGCCGGGAACGTGAAGAAGGGGAGGGATGCAGCAGGAGGTGGTAGAGGCTGAGGCCCTGGGTGGTACAAATGACACTCAGCTGCTAGTCCAAAGGTTGGAGGTTCGAATCCATCCAGAGACACCTTGGAAGAAAGACCTGGAGATCTACTTCCTGAAAATCCTATGGCGCACAGTCCTACTCTGACACATATGGGGTCTCCATGGGTTGGAGTAGACTCCATGGCAACTGGTTTGGTTTAGGTTTGGCAAAGGCTGGATTTGAACTTGATACCTTTGACTTTGAGCCTATGATCTTAACCTTCTCACCATTTTTTCAAATCAGGCTTTCCAGCTGCAGCACTACTTACGTTTTGGGCTGGAAAAGACAGCTGTTCTGTGCATTGTAGGCTGTTCAGCAGCGTCCCTGGCTTCCACCCAGCAGATGCTGGTAGCACCCCCTCCACTCACTTGTGACCAAAAGACCGAAAGTGTCTCCAGACACTGATGTCTTCTGGGGACCCAAATCAATCCCAGTTGAGAACTGCTGCTTTAGGGAGAGGCTAAGGTGACCTCAGAAATGCCTGCACCTGCCCCTTTTCCCCCAGCACCAACCGCAGCACCAACCCCATCTGCTGGGTTGGACTTCTGAAAGTGAATTCTCAGGTCTTGTCCGCAGGCTGCGCAAGACCATGTGCTGTGGCCAGGCTGGAGGCAAAGATCGTGCAGGCACAGAAACTTCACGGGCCTTCTACCCTGTCTTCTGGTTCACGGGCGCTGCCACAAACAGAGCTCATGATATCTGAGGAGGGTTTAAACATGCCACCCACGCCTTCACCTGCCACTTTGTCCTTCTGTGTCCTTCTGCCTATGGTGTGAGTGTGACAAAAGCCCAGGGGTCTTGACAGTTGTCCACAGCATGCTGACGAGGATGTGGGGAGGCAGGTGCCCTGATGATCTGCTGGCACAGGTCAAAATGACAGCCACCTTTTGGGAGGATCATTGGGAGCTGAGGCCAAGCTGCGATGAAACCTGTATGTTCTTTGATTCGAGATTCCCATCTGGAAAGAATCCCACGGACGTGCTGAGCTGTCTGCCAAAAAATGTTCATCTTGGCTGTTGCATAACAGTGAAAAACCGAGCACAACGTAACAGCCCATCCACTGCAGACTACACAAGATCAACCCTGCAGCCACCTTGCACTGACCTCCCTCAAACACAAAGACACACGTTCATACCAGTGGACGTGGAAGACGCTCAGTTATAGGGAACAAAAGGGTTACTAAACAACACGCAGAGGGTGAGTCCATCCTGGTGGGAAAAATATATATATTAGTTGCCATTGAGTGGATTCTGACTCATGGCAACCCCATGTTTGTACAGTAAAACTGCTCCATAGGGTTTTCAAGGATATGACCTTTTGGAAGCAGATCTCAAGCCTGTCTTCCAATGTATCTCTGGGCAGGTTTGAACTGTCAGCCTTTCGGCTAGTAGTCGAGCATTTTATATACATACATATATATATATATGTCCACCACCCATCTGTCAGCTTGTCAAACTATGGTGCCTTTCATATTGCTGGGTTACTGGAAGCTATGCCACCGGCATTTCAAATACTAGCTGGAAGTGGAGCAGAGCTACCTGACTAAGACAGACTAGGAAGAAAGGCCTGGCTATCTACTTCCAAAAATTAGCCAATGTAAACCTTATGGATCACAACAGAACATTGTCCAACTTACTTGTTTTGGACACATCATGGCGGGATCAATCCCTAGAGGAGGACAATGTTTGGTGAAGTGGAGGGCCAACAAGGGCATGGGAGACCCTCAGTCAGAAGGATTGGCAAAGTAGCCACAATGACAGACTTGAACATGCCAAGGATTTTGATGATGCAGGATGCAGAACTGGGCAGCATTTTGTTCTGTTGTACATAAAGTCACTGTTAATAGTTGCTCTGGTAGGTGAGAGATCGGTGATTCAAACCCACCAGCCACTCCCCAGGAGAAAGACCTGGCAACCTGCTTCCGTAAAGATTATAGCCTGGGAAACCTATAGGACAGTTCTACTGTGTCCTACAGGGTTGCTATGAATTGGAATCAACTTGACAGCAATGGGTTTGGTTTTGTTTTTTTGGGAGGTGGTGCAAACAGTTGATGTGCTTAGCTGCTAACCAAAAGGTTGGAAGTTCAAATCCACCCAGAGGTGCCTCTAAAGAAAAGCCTGGTGATCTACTTCCAAAATATCAGCCATTAAAAACCCTGTGGAGCATAGTTCTACTCTGACGCACTTGGGGTCTTCACGTATCAGAGTCTACTCCGTGGTGACTGTTTTTTTAACCAGTAGAGGGTGAGAAACCACATGGAGGAGAGCCCAGTTGCCCCAGCCAAGGCCATCCAAGACTAGTAAACAGTCAGCCAGCAGCCAGCTGACCCCAGACATGTGAGAAAGTCCAGCCAAGATCAGCAGAGCCATCAACCTAAACCACAGCTGGCCCCAGGGGAATGAGTGAGCCCAACCAAGTCCAAAAGAACTCTCCAGCTGATCTGTAGACTCATGAACAATGATACATGCACTTTATTTTAAGCCATTGGGGTTGGGGCTGATTGTGACGCAGCAGAAGCTAACTGTTGTACAGTGAAGAGACCTAGGCCCAGAGCAGAGACTTGATTTGTCCAAAGTCACACTCCTACTTGGTGTTGGCTCCCGAGGGTAGACTCTGACTCCAGGGGGAAGCTTTTCTGATTAAGTACAGAGAAACATGAGATAGAATCAGTCCCAGTATGACATAACCGGAGTCAATCAAGGGTTTGATTCAATAGCATAAAAAACTTCCAGGAGAATTAAGCTTCACAGCAGGATGAGAGATGGTCCAGAATCTCTCCAGTGCCCTCAGCTTCCAGGCTGAGCAGCAAGAGAACATCCAGGCGTGTTTGTAGCTCAGACTCTGTTTCTTAGCACCTCGTATGGGCTCCTGGCTCGGGGAAGGGAACAGATTGGGCTGTATGGAGTGAGAGAGATACAGCAGAGACAATGCTTCCAGAAGCAGCTTTAGTCGAAGTTAACAGCACAGCTCATTTCCCGGAGCCTGAGGCTGGGAGGCCCTGCAGGGCTGCAAAGGCTCACTTTGTGGATAGAAGGGAACATTGCCCCTTGACTTTGTGCTTGGGCTTAGAGAACTGACGTCTGTGTCAAAGAGAAGGCCTGTGGGGATGTGGGTGGGTGAGTCTGGCGTGGACCCTGTGTGACCCTGTGGAATTTCTCTGAATCTCACTTTTCCATCTATCATGAGGATGACCGCTGTACCTAACCACTAGGCAAAGAAGCAAGAAAAAGGTGTTCCAGAGACAGGAAAAGGCCTGTACTAAACCAGGTTGCAGAGAGGTCACGCTCATGGACTTGGGTCGCATGTGGTTTCCCTGCTTTAAGAGCTGCGCAGCCTTGGGTAAGTCACAATTTCTTGGATCCCCATTTCCTGCAATCCTCTGTAGAAGTAAGATTCTCTGTAGAAGGAACACTTGATTGAGAATCAAACAGCAGAGATTATAGAATGGATTTGAAGGCAACAGGTTTGGTTTGAGCCCGGGTGGTACAGTGGTTAAGAGCTCGGCTGCTAAGCAAAAGTTCGGCAGTTCAAATACACCAGCCACTCCTTGGAAACCCTATGGGGCACTGCTACTCTGTCCTATAGGGTCACCATGAGTTGGAAACAGCAATAGTGGTAAGCAGAATTCTACGTTGGCCCTAAGATTCCTGTCCCCTAGTGCAGGTACCTTATATAATCCCCTTCTCTTGAGTTGGGTGGGACCTGTGGATATGATGGGCAGATGTAATTAAGGTTACTGATCAGTTGACTTGGAGTTCAGTAAAAAGGAGAGTATGTGGTGGGCCTGAGCTAAGCCCACCAGCCCTTTAAATCTGAGTCTAGAGGTCAGAGACACAGAAGTCAGACAGATTCGAAGCATGAGAAGGATTTGGTTGAAGGCAGAGCCTCTACTGTTGGCTTTAAAAATGGAGGAGGTCACATGGTAATGAGCTGGGGGCAACCTCTATTTGCTGAGAGAGGCCCCTGGCTGACAGCTAGCAAAGAAATAGGGACTTCAGTCCTACAACCACAAGAGCTGACAGAATCCGAGTCACATGGCAGAGTCTTAGCCAGCAGTGGAAAGCATCTGCTGCTCCTCGCCTCTGAAGTCCCAGACAGACGGGCCCACAAAGCTGGCAGGCCATAGTCCCCGTGCTGGCTGTGCTTCCAGAAATACAGAGGGGAGATTTGAGGAGACGCCTGTAGTTTCCAGGCTTCGAAGACCCTGTAAGTGCCTGAGCCTGCACCCTGTGTTCAAGTCACTTATCACAAATCCCCTCAGGGCTCCGTTGTCTTTAGGATAAACTGTGCACTCTGAAGCTTGCGCAGTGGGCCCTGTCCAGCCAGGTGCCTTGTTCCGTGGTCCTCTGCCCTCTACCGTGTACAGCTGTCCAGACCTTCTCAGGCTGACACTTGGGGTTCAGCAGGCTGGGTTTGACTGGCAGTGAGCACACATACACACGCAGACAAAAAATAACAGTTGCCATGGAGTTGACTCTGACCTACGGCGACCCCACGTGTGTCAGAGTAGAACTGTGCTCCACGGGGTTTTCAGTAGCTAATTTTTCGGAAGTAGATCACTAAGCCTGTCTTCTGAGGCCTCTGGGTGAACTGGAACCTCCAAACCTTCTGTTAGCAGCTGAGCCTGTTAATCCTTTGCACCACCCAGCTTAGGGTTTGCCTGGGACTGATTGGTTTTCCCAGATGTGAGACTTTGAGTGCTAAAACCAGGAAGGTCCCAGGAACACTGGGATTCCTGGGGGTTGGGGGTTGAGAGTTTTTTTTTTAATAAACTTTAAATTTCAGAAGAGTTTTAGGTTTATAGAATTATTGCAAAAATAGAGTTCCAATATACTCCATACCCAGTTTTGCCTATTATTCTCATCTTACGTTCGTATGGTCCGTTTGTCATAATTAATGAACCAATAAAGTCCATACTTTGTTCAGATGTCTCAGCTTTTCCCTGTTGTAGTTGTTAGTTGCCATTGAATTAACTCTGACTAGATTTCGAGTTGATTCTATGGAGCGTAGAACTGCTCCATAGGATTTTCAAGGCTGTGAACTTTTGGAAGTAGATCACCAGGCCTCTCTTCCGAGGCACCTCTGGGAGAATACGAACTGCCACTCTTTGGGTTAGTAGCTCCAGGACTCCATCCAGGATCCACATTCCATTTAGTTGTTATGTCTCCTCTGGGCTTCAGACTTCCTTTGTTTTGATGACCTTGAGAGTTTCAAGGAGAACTGATCAGATATTCTGCAAACTGTCCCTCTATTGGAATTTAATATTTTTCTCCTGATTAGCCTCGGGTTAGAGGTCTTTTGTTGTTGTTGTTCTTGAGAATATATACAGCAAAACATACACCAGTTCAACAGTTTCTACATGTACAACTCAACGACATTGATTACATCCCTCCAGTTGTGCAACCATTCTCGCCCTCCTTCTCTGAGTTGTTCCTCCCCCCGAGTTATGGGTCTTTGGGAGGAAGATCAAAGGGGTAAAGTGCCATTCTCATCCCATCATATCAAGGTACATCCTATTAGCACGACTTATCGCTCTTGATGCTGATCTTGATCACCTGGCTCAGTAGCATTTGTCAGGTTTCTCCACTGGAAAATCACTCTTTGTTTTCTCCTTTCCATACTGTGCTCTTCGGAAGAAGGTTACTATGCACAGCCCCACACTTAAGGGGTAGGAGCTATGTTCCATCTCCTTGAGGATGGACTGTCTACAGAAGGTATTTGGATTCGCTCTGCATGGGGTATTTGTCCCTTCTCCCCAATTTACTTATTTACCCAATCATTTGTCATCAGTATGATCTCATGGATATTTATTTTTATGTTGGGTTACAATCCACTAATACTTTATTTTGTTGCTCAGTTTGTTCCAACTTTGGCCATTGGGAGCTATTTCGGTTGTGTGTCCCTTTGACATGCCCCATCATTATGGGTTGTCATTATTATTATTATTATTATTATTATTATTATTATTATTTTAGCTTCTCCTTGTTTTCTGGCATAACAAGATGCCCCAAGCTCATCTTGTATATTTCCTGCCCCAGTCCTACTATAAGCTGTTTCTCCAAGGAGCGCTGGCTCCTTTCATTGGACAATGGTGTTAGAAACCAGGAATGGGCACTTGGTGCTCTCATTGCTTCTCGGGTGTCATTGCTTCTACGCTCTCTCAGCTGACAGAGCAAGAAAATATCTGTGTGTGTACTAACCCAAGTATATACACGTATCTACAGATTTTTTAAGGAGTCCTGGTGCAGTGGTTAAGTATCCGGCAGCTAACCAAAAGGTTGGCAGTTCAAACTCACCAGCCGCTCCAAGACAGAAAAGACCTGGCGATCTGTTCCTGTAAAGAGTACAGCCTAGGAAACCTATGGGGGCGATTCTACTCGGTCCTATAGGGTCACTATGAGTCAGAATTGACTCGATGGCACACAACAACATATCTATGTAAACAGACCTTGATGTGAGGGTTTGTGCATAAGTGATTCATTAAAGCAGCGCACCCAGGAGAAAGCAGAGGCGGAGTAGGGGAAGCCAGAGAGGGAAGGGGGTCATTTCAGGTGAATCCAGCAGCAGACCTCCCAAGGGGAGGTCTGGAATGTAAATTTTATCTTGGAGTTTGTCTTGTGTGAGGCAAGGGAGATGAGCTTTGGTTTTCCCACATCAGTCAGTCCTGAGGGCTGCCCTTGGAGGTGTGGTGGGAGAGGGGATAAACCCCAGTCACCAGGCTCTTGGTCCAGGTGAAGTGCTCAGTAGCACAGGGGTGGTCCTCTGAAGAAGGGTGCAGGGGTGACCAGCTAGGAGCACAGCTTGCAGAGGTGGGTGGACTACAGTGAAGGGGTCCCCGAGGGGATCTGGGTGGAGCACTGACATGTCTGTCCACTACAGAGCCTGTTACTGGTGTACAATCTCGAGCAAGATAGTTAATGCTTCCACTCCTCAAAACATCTCTGGACACCAACTCAGTACCATGGATGAGGTTCCCCGAGAACTTAAGGGCCAGTGCCAAAAGTCAAGACCTCTGTCCACCACGCATCAATCACTGATGATGGCCACATGAGTGACACTCGGGGAATCACCCTTCCTCTCCCTCAGGAGTCCCTGGGTGGTGAAATGATTAAGAGCTTCACACTAAACGAAAGACTGGTGGTTCAAACCCACCCAGAGTCACCTTGAAAGAAAGGCCAGGCGATCTCCTTCTGAAAGGTCACCGCCTTGAAAACCCTATGGAGCACAGTCCTACTCTGCAACGCATAGGGTCTCCACGAGTCAGGGTTGACTTGACAGCAGCTGGTTTTGTTGTTGTTGTTATTGTTTTCCTGTCCCTCACAAGGCAACGTACTGGAGTGCCAGTAAGGGTGATTTTGTTTACAGAGGTAGCCTTGCGCCTACTCTAATTCATTTGAAAAAGCGATCTTCATCTGCTTTGGTATTTCACTTCCTGAGTTACACCCCACTGTGAATCAGCCTCAGGTGGGTCATTATGGTCCAGGAAGCCTCAGTTTCCCCACGTGTGAAACACAGAGCTTGGATCAAGAGCTCTTTGATGCTCCTTCTTGAGCTAACACACTAGGACACCAAGTTAAAACAAACATGAATATAGCAGTTGATTGACCTAGATTCCATTCTTCCATTTGAACACTGCAGGTTTTTCGTGTTGTTGTGTGCCTTTGAGGTGATTCCAACTCATAGTGACCCCATAGGACAGAGAAGAACTGCCCCAGAGGGTTTCCAAGGCTGTCATCTTTACAGGAGCACATTACCTGGTCTTTCTCCCCAGAGCCACTGGGTGGGTTTGAACCACCGACCCTTCAGTTAGCAGCCAGGTTCTTAACCATTGTGCCATCAGGGCTCCTAGAGTTTTTTCTAGTGGATCTTAAAAACATACTGGAGAAGGCCATTTACCTTTTACAAGTATTATGTTTTAATCTGAACAAGCATGTAAGAGGCGAAAAACGGAAACGGTGAGACGAGAGTTTCATGTAGCATTCTGGGGCCGGGGGCTCTTTGTCGCTGTCCATGTAGATGGCACAGCTTCAAGAGGGGTTCACAAATGCACCTCTCTACTCCTCCCCCAGGGATTCTTTGGCCAAACAGGCCGGTTTAACAGTAGAACCATTTAACATACCAGGAAAGCTATGGTCTTCTCTTGAGTGGGCCACCAAGGAGACAACCCCAGCTTTTAAAGATGTCAGCTAGGATGGGGAGACTCATAGAAGGGTAACTTCAGAGCTGCCTTTGGTTCTTTTATAGGAATTCCTCTCCACAGGCTGCCCTTTCAAGGGACGCTAGTGTTGAAAATTTCACTGGATAAAGTCACTGTTTTACAGCTATTTGATTGACCCTGAGCCAATAAAAAGAAAGTAAACAATCCTAATAAAAACAGAGTCCACGGAGCCATGAGTCCTCTCCCACTCCCTGCTCCATAACATTCCCTTCTTAAACCCTTTCATTGCATCATAACCCTTACCTAGTGGCACTTAATAAACTAATTAATCATTTGTTTGTCTCTTCAGTGTCCACTTGCCCCCCTAACTACACTTAAGCTCCAGGGGACAGGGACTGTGTCTGTACTGTTCAGCACATAGGTGACTGAGAGCATGGGCTCTGGAAGTAGGTTTCCAGGAGGTAATCTCTGTGGGAACTTGGGGAATTTACTTCACCTCTCAAAGTCTCAGCTTTTTCACCTGTCAAATGGGGGTAATAATAGTCCCAAACTCAGAAGTATTATTATTATTTTCATTACGGAGATGGGGAAACTGCACACTAAAATTTGATAATCACTGCTTAATTATTGACGTTACCCACCAATCCATCCATCCATCCATCCATCCATCCATCTGTCCATCCATTCATCTACCTACCCATCTGTCCATCCATTCACCCATCCATCCATCCATCCATCCATCCATCCATCATCAATCCATCCATCCAACCATCCATCCATCCATCCAACCATCTATCCATCCATCCACTTACCCATCTGTCCATCCATTCACACATCCATCCATCTATCCATCTAACTATCCACCCATCCACCCACCCATCCACCCACCTATCCACTCACCCATCCACCCACCCCTCCATCCAATCATACATCCAACTATCCATCCATCCATCCATCTGTCCATCCATCCATCCACCTACCTACCCATCCACCCACCCATCCAATCATCCATCCATCCGTCCATCCATCCGTCCATCCATCCGTCCATCCATCCGTCCGTCCATCCGCCCGTCCATCCATCCACCCACCCATCCACCCATCCATCCACTCAGCCAACCATTCATTCAATCATCCATCCACCCAAACATCCAAACATCCATCCATCCATGCAACTATCTGTCCACCCATCCACCCACTCTCCCATGAAGGTACTGTATGAGGCTTTGAGATTATAGTAGTGATTCCTCTGGGAAGTAAGCTAATCATGGTCGGGGAGACAATCAAATAAATACATAAATATCAACCTAGTGAGATTAAGGGTAGCAACAGAGGCCATCAAAGCCCAGGGTAGGGAGGGCCCATTCTCCTCTGGGTAGGGTGGGTGGCAGGGGCAGAGGGAGAAGCATATTGGAATGGGACCTGTGTGCCAGATTGCTGAGTTCGGACCAAACCTGCTGGCCAGCAACTCTTAGTTCAGGCCTTAGCAATCGAAACGAAGTTTAAAGTGTGAAAAACAAACAAACAAAAGGAAAACGTCTTTCTCTCCGTCTGAAACTGTGACGGCCTTTCACAACCCTGAGGACTTGGAATGGTTTAGCCTTGCTTGGTCTAATGGAGAGTGGCAATAACAATGCCAGCGCTTTTCTGGGAATCTTTTGCCTGAAGACACCTAGATGCTGCTCCTTCCTCCATGAGTCAGAGTGATTCATCCACCTGAGCCTTGATGTTGGCGCTTCATCGTCAAAGGAATCAGGGCTGGCATCTCTGGATGAGTCTGAGTAATTAATAACTTGTTCCCACGGGAGGATGACGAGGCTGATAGATGCCCTGGAGTTCTTGCTCAGCGGCTAGATTTCCCCCTTGCCTCCCCTCCAAGAGCACCTCTCATCTGGAGAGTCTTTTTGCTTCACCGGATTCTGGAGGCTTTACCTTTCCATCCAGATGGGGTCTCTGCATAGACTGTGGTGCCCCTGACTTGACTTTTTCTGGGGGCCAGTGGTCCCCTCATAGTGCAGTAGGGCATTTCTATAAATGGGAACTAAGCTAGATTCCCTGTCTTTCCACAGCTTGAGGAGCCCTTCTGCATACCTGGCCTCCAGGCAGGTGTGAGTTATTTGTGTCAAAGTGGAAGTGATCGGCCTGAGCTCCTCCTGTCTGTAAAAACCAACTAGTGGTGGACTGATCTCACTTAGAAGTTGGGATGTCTGGATCTCCTAAGGTACAGGGTCACCTGGGCTACAGCCTCTGGGACAGGGGGCCTGAGCTGAGGACAGTGGGCCTGAGCTGAGGACAGGGGCCTGAGCTGAGGACAGGTGTACCTTCTGATGAGACAGACGCTCTCTCCCACCTGCCCCACCTGCCTGAGTATGGACATCTACAGAGCTAGTGCTGATTCCCTGGAGGTGGAGGCAAGAGCCCATTTGGTGGAGGTAGAAGGGGCCAGGGATGGTGGGGACCCATGCATTCCCTACATGCGTCCAGGACGGGGCCAGAGCAGAGAGACTGGGTACAACAGTCTGGGCGTGGGCATCTGTAACTCCCCAGCACCAGGCCAGGTGGACCCAGGGGCCTAAGGTGTCTTGGTTCCCAGGAAGACCTTTCTAGTCTCAGAGGCAGCTCCTTGGGTGACCCTTGCTAAGAAGACAGCTCCATCGATTGCGTTTCTGCTCACCGTGTGGTTGCAGACCTGCGAGTGCTGGGCTCCTCCCAGTTGGTGTCCACCCTGAGGGCACAGGCCCCGCTCACGCTGGCACCTCCCCCCGTCCTGGCACCCTGGGGGGCCCAGTGGATAGATAAGGGGTTGAGCCACAACGGCTGTTGAGGCTGTGGGCTCCTGAGCACGACCTCGGGCGGTGGGCCACTGGGCTCTCGGAGCCACAGTTTGCCCGTCTGGAAAATGGACATGGCTGCAGGCCTCTCCCTGGGGCTGGTGTGAGCCCACACAGCCAGAGCCCGGGACACTGCCTGGTCTTAATTCCTGCTTATCATTATTAATGGTGCACATGGGGAAAAGGAAAAGGGCCTCAAGGAGGCCCCATCATCACAAGTGTTGTGCCAGCCCCAGGGCCTGGGTGGGGGGGGTTGCCCCGAGGGAGGGAATGACATGGACATTTGCCAAGCAGCTGCACATCCAGGAAAGCAGAGGGGAAACACTGCTTACCTGCCCCCCAACTCAGCTCCTGGGAAGTTGGGGAGTTCCCCGCAGGATGAGGCTTCTCCTCCCTGCTCACCCCCCTGGGGGAATGGGTCTCTCTGTCTCTGTCTCTCTCTGTGTCTTTCTCTGTCTGTCTCTGTCTCTGTGTCTGTCTCTCATTGTCTCTCTGTGTCTGTCTCTCTCTGTGTCCCTGTCTCTCCTCTCTCTATGTCTCTCATTGTCTCTCTGTCTCTCTCTGTGTCTGTGTCTGTCTCTGTCTCTCCTCTCTCTATGTCTCTCATTGTCTCTCTGTCTCTCTCTGTCTGTCTCTGTCTCTGTCTCTCCTCTCTCTATGTCTCTCATTGTCTCTCTGTCTCTCTCTGTGTCTGTCTCTCATTGTCTCTCTGTCTCTCTGTCTCCGTTTCCACCTGCTCACAGTGCCTGGGCTCTCGAACACACAGGGCATGAAAGACGAGGACGGCTTCTTTAGGAGGTGGAGACGCCCCTGTGGCCACTGCCCTGGGGCCTGCGATGGGCTTGGAGCTGCTCGGTGACAACCAGGGGACCCGCCTTCTGGAAGGTGTGGGATGGTCCAGCATTGGCCGCTGGAGGGGACCCCCCGGGGCTCCTGCAGGCCGCACCCTGAATACGGCTGGGCTGGGGGAAGTCAGAGCGTGCACAGTGCACAGCCAGACACTCTCGGACAGGCCCCAGCTGGGCTCCAGAGAAGGCAGGAGAAAGTGTCACGGGGCCTCCCTGTGCCCGCCTGGCTACTGCTCCAGGCCCGGCTCTCCTGGGCAGAAGCAGAGTGGGCAGACACATTGCGTTCAGGTCAGGCATCACCAGGTTCAAATCCCAGCCCTGCCACCCGGCAGCCGTGTGGCCTTGGCACATCCCTGCACTTGTCTGCATCTAACATGCAGTGGGGTAAAACCGGAACCTGCCTCACGGTGTTGCTGGAGTGCCAACAGAGACGAGCACACACAGGGCTGGGAAGATATTTATTACAGGACACAGTGATGCTCAAAATGGCAGCTGTTTCTATGCTGCTGTACAAGGATGCAGGCGGAGGCCCAGAGAGGTGAGGGAATGACTCAGGTCTGTGCGGGGAGAATGGAGCCAGGCAGAGACTTCCTCACAAGAATTCCCTTAACTGTTAGCAGAGAAGCACAAGGAAACAATTACAGAGAGCAAACAGCTCTGAGATCCTCGAGGCTCCAGATTCCACACTCCTGCCTCAAGAGGCTAGTAAAAATGGGAGGTGCCTTGGGAGCCTTCCCTTCCCCTCCAAACCAAGGCTTGGAACCAGTTCCTTCTGATTTGACCCCCTTCTGAGAATTTACATTCCCATCTCAGATATACTGAACCAGAATCTAAATTTTAAAAATTCCCAGGTGATTCTTAAGTACATATCTATATTTTAATGAAACCCCAAGTGATTCTTATGTACACATTTACATTTTTAACAAGATTCTCATCTTGTTAAAATGTAGATTCTGATTCAGTATACCTGGGGTGGAAATGCAAATTCTCAGAAGGAGATTGGACTGGAATGAACCAGTTCAAAGCCCTGCTCCAAACCCTGCTGTTGGCATGTGTGGGGGGCCATTTTGTTTCCAGCACCCTAGGGCGATGGGCGGGCAACAGACCATCCTGGAGCTCAGCGACTCCTGGCAAACTTGCCTGAGGCCTGAGGGGAGGGTCCTGTCTGAGGTGTCCACTGCCAGATTCCCCAACCCCAGCATGGTGGGTGCCTGGCACTTAATAAATGACTGAAGGAGCTCACACATCAGGCCACTCTGCCCTTCCCTACAGGGCATGAACTTGTCAAAGGCAAAGCTGCGGCAGGACCTCATTGAAGCAGAATTAACTGGTCACCTGACAAATGTGGAGGGACGAAGCTTAGGACAGAAGGACGCTAGTGTGGCTAATGTGGGTTGCATGAGCGGGAGAAGGCATGAGATGAGGTGAGGGAGGAAAGCAGCCCGGAGGCCTCTGCAAGGCTTGGGTGTTTTCTAGGGACGGTAGGGGCTTCTACAGCCTTGCGTCTGGGAATGAGTCGGGGATGTCCCCTCCCACTTAGAAAGTCAACGGTGTCTTTTTGACCACCAACCAGAGCTTTGGGGGAGCACGGCCTTTGAGCTTCAGGCCCATGAAGGTGTGTCCCCCCTCTGCTTCCAGCAGACTACTGGGAAAGGAGAAGCCAGGAGGGCTGTGACAGCCCCTTGATTCCCTCACTAAAGCCTCATTTTTTAAAAAAAGATGTTAAGAACTAATGAACGAAATATTGAACACTCAGCTTTGGCAGCAGAAGAATAAACACAGGTGCACTTTGTCATGGTGACAGATCCAACAGGCATCATTGTTAACAGGATAAACATCATTTTAATGAGGACAGCAGCTATCAGTTAAATAAACAGTCACGCTGCCATTGGATAAATACACAGTCATTCTGTCGTGGGTGGGTTCAGTGCCAACCAGGCCCAGAGCTCCGACTTGCTGCTCACTGGTGGGCATTTTGGGACTTCCAAACTATGAGGCACGTGTGGCTTACGCAGAGCCCAGCGGGCAAGGAGCCTCTCTCGGCAGTACGGAGGAAGTCTGACTTTTATCCATTGATTTTAGAGCTGGTCATGGAAGTTTTCAAATTCAAACTCTATTTTAAAGTGATAAAATAGTACATGCTCACAACAGTGCAAAGACCAACAAAATTAGTCACTAGTGAGGGAAACACGGTGAAAAGAAAATTGTCCTCACCCCTGTCACCCCAAGGTTATACTGTCCAGAATTTTCCACATACACCTGTTTATGTACATCTTATCTGTTAATAACTAGAGTTGGGACTTTGTTGTACATGCTGACCTGAAATTAAATCTTTTTCTCTTATGGACATGTTTGGGCATCTTTCCATATTAGCCTCCATGCGGGGTGAGGCCCGTCTGTCCTTATTGTCTTTGTCATAGTGTCTGCCAGTACCTATCTGAGTGGAGGGAGCATGCTATCCTTGTTCAGAGGCTGCAGAGTCCTCATCAAAGGACGTCCCTTCGCTTATTTTACAATCCCACAGAGGTTGGGTGTGGATGTCTGCAAATGGATGGCTGCAGCAATCCCACTGCAGAAGACTTCGTATCTCAGGCCCAGCTCAAGCCGATCGGGAGAGTGAACTAGAAGTAGAAACACTAAGTCAAAGGACACATGCGTCCTTCACGGTGATGGATCTTGTCAAATTGCTGACCTGTCCAAGGAGAAAGCTGGTCTTGGACTCTTGCCACAGTCTTGCATTTTCCCCAAAGTCTTCTACATTCTTTCTGTTCAACTCTCTCAGTCCCGGAGGCCGCAGAGCATGGTCTTAGAGATGGGGGCCTCTAGAGCTGGATTGGCTGGCTTGAGTCCAGCTTCTCCATTTGCCAATGTTTTCCATGCCTCTGTTTCCACATCCGGAGAATGGGGTAATGGTAGCACTAACTTCAAGGACTCTTCCCTGTTGTTGAAAATATACACAGCAAAACATACACCAATTCAACAATTTCTTCATGTACAACTCAGTGACATTGTTTACATTCTTCAAGTTGTACAACAATTCTCACTCTCCTTGTCCAAATTGTTCTGCCCTGATTAACATAAACTCACAGCCCCCTAAGGTTCCTATCTAACCTTTAGAGTTCTGTTGTCAGTTTGATCCCATATAGATCACTCTTTAAAATAGCACAATGCTCGAGCCAGATATTCTTTATTTATCAAACTAAACTATTATTTGGTTTAAGGAAGACTTTGGAGGATATTTTTCATTTCAGGTTTAAAGATTATCTCAGGGCAATCATTTCAGAGACGCTTCCAGCCTCAATGGCTCCAGAAAGTTTGGATCATGAGAATTTTAAATTCTGCTCTACATTTTTCCCACTACTGATCAGGATTCTTCTATAGAGTCTTTGATCAAAATTTTCAGTAATGTAGCCAGGCACCATCCAGTTCTTCTGGTCTCATGGCAAAGGAGGCAGCTGTTCATGGAAACCATTAGCCACACATTCTGTATCCTTCTCTCAAGGATTGTTTTGAGGCTTCAATGAGCAGGGTGCGCCAGGAATGTACCACGAGCGAGAGACTCTCCCATCTCAAAGAGTGGGGACTCGGCGACCGTAAGTTCAAGGTGCTCTCTGGGAGCTGTGTGGGGCTCGAGGGTACCTATCTGCTCTGATAGGGGAAAGGCATGTGGGAGCAAAGGCCCAGGAGTCAAACTTCAAAAACTGTCAAAATACAACACACACCTCCCCGCCAGCCAGCATGCCAATGCGCAGGTGGGGCGAGAAGCTCCGAGGGGGTCTCGGGTCAGAAAGGTTGAGGGACGTGAGGATGTGAGATGCAGTCTTGGGACGTGAGTTTAGGGTCATGTGGTTTGTTGGATGAAGTCCAGGACAGCATTCCCCTTGGGGGTGCTGAGGCTGGCCTGTCATGAGCAGGGCCACTCCACAACCTTGCCCCTCCTCTTTGAGGAGGTCCCCAGCCTGAGATTCCTGTTCAGTTACGGACAGGGAATCAGGGCCTGGAGAGGCCACGTGAGCCGCCCAAAGTCACACAGCAAGTCCTGTCCACAGGCGATGCTCCACCACATTTGCTTTGCGCTTGGAGAACAAAATTCCTGTTTCTTCTTCTGTAAGGTAAGAGCTATGTTATGGCGCTGGAGCCAGACAGCCTGGGCTTGGATCCTCATCGCTGATTTCTGTCTTTGGGCACGTTGCTTACCTGTCTGTGCCTGCAGATCTGACGGATGAGGGTGATGGTAATAATGGCAGGTATCTGCTCATTGCACAGATTCGAAGAGGAGGTCATAGAAATGCTGGAAGCGAGAGGGCAGTGGTGGGACAGTGATAATATCCTTGCCTTCCATGTGGGAGACCTGGGTTCAATTGCCAGCCAAGGGACCTCATGCCAAACCACCACCTGTCTGTCTGTGGAGACTTGCGTGTTGCTAAGATGCTGACCGGGTTTCAGCCGAGCTTCAGACTAAGACAAACTAGAAAGAAAGGCCTGGTGATCAATTTCTGAAAATCAGCCAATGAAACTCTATGCATCACAGCAGTGCAATCCAAAACTGATCACAGGGATAGTGCAGCACCAGGCAGGTTTCGTTCCGTTGTGCACGGGGTCACCCTGAGTCACCGGGAGGGCTGACTTGATAGCAGCGAGCTACAACGACAACTAATGCTGTGTGCTGGCGGTGCGGCCCACAGGCACACGGGCTGAGACGGAGCTGGTGCCAACGGCACACGCAGCCCTGTGCTGTTTGGATCTGGCGCCAGCAGGGAGCAAGGAAGAAAAGGGCTGGAAGTTTAACCTCCACTGAAGTTACAGGGGAGCCCTGGTGGCACAGTGGTTAAGCGCTTTGCTGCTAACCAAAAGGTCGGCAGTTCGAATCCACCAGCCACTCCCTGGAAACCCAATGGGGCAATTCTGCTCTGTCCTATAGGGTCGCTATGAGTCAGAATCGACTCGACGGCCATGTGTTTGGTTATTTTGGTTGAAGATACAGGTGAGTCCAGCCATTCACGTTGGAGGCTGTCATGGAGAAGGCCCCAGAGTTTAACGGTTCTATCATCGTCTTGTAGCTCACTCACTACATCTGACCTTTGGATTCAAAGAGTAACTACTGGGGCTCCTTGGACAGAGCTCCAAGTGCCAAGAGTTTAATTAATATGCCAGACTGAATATACTTCTCTGCGCCACTCGGCCCCATCCATCCAATTACTCAAGACTCATTATGCGATTTGATTGCATTTTCCATCACTCGGTGACTTTGCAAAATGGGTGTCCAGGCTGCGGACGGGCAGCCAGAGCCAGGACTGACTAAAGGGCACCATTTATTACCCAGTGGAGCACTGCTTGGGGCCGTAAATTTCGCACTGGACACGGTTCCTCTGCCACCTCCAGGCGGAGGGCGGGATTGGGTTTGGAGGAAGTGTTTCAGCCACCGACTCTCCTTCCGAACTTCCCTGGGTACAGCCTTTTGTTTAATGGAATTGCCTTTCTGTCGCCAGCTCCCCCGTACGTATAATCAGGACTCCTGAAATGTGCACCGAATTGTTCACCTTTCTCTGGGTCAGAATAACACAAAGGACGGAGCCATCGGGAGGGCGTCGGGGACCAGCCACACAGGAGGGGTGAGCCTTCCTTTGTTCCTGCTGCCTTCAGGGTGGGACCTGGGCCAGCCGCCCCGATTCTTGCTCTGTAGCGCCCCTGGGGAGAAGGCGGCCCTTGCCTCTTGGTGTGAGAGAGAAGCGGCAGTCTGTTTAGCTGGTGGTCCCCAGAAATTGTTTATTTTTTATTTTGGTGAAAGTATACACAGCCAAAGATACACCATTTCAACAACTTCTACATGTACAATCCAGTGACATTGATTCAGAGGCAACTTGGAAGAAAGGCCTGGTGATCTACTTCTGAAAGCGAGCCAATGAAAACCCTATGGATCCCAACAGAATATTGTCTAATACAGCGCTGGAAGATGAGCCTTCTAGGTTGGAAGGCACTCAAAATACACAGTGGACTCGAGCACGCTAATTCTTCAAGTTGTGCTACCATTCTTGCTATCCGTTTCCAAATTACTCCACCACCGATATCTTAGACTCACTGCCCCCTAAGCTTCCCATCCAACCTTCTAGTTGCCGTGGCTTCAGACAGATAATTCTTTACAAGAGCACAATGCTCCAAGCAGACATACTTTACTGAGTAAGATATTTTTTGGTTCAGAGAAGATGCCAGGGGATAGTTTTGGTTTAAGGTTTAAAGTGTAAAGACTATTTCATGGAACTTGTTCTTAAGACTCTGATAGTAATTTGGGGAGGGGGGAGAAAGACTCTCCCCTCCATTGTATCAGCATACCTCTTTCATACACTGCAATTTTCTTCACTCTCTATCACCCCCCAGAGTTAGATCCATTGGTTTTCCTAATCTGGGACATAAAGTGAAACAGGGAAAAAAGAGTAAAGGACAAAGCAGTGGTTGGGCAGTTCCCTCTGTGATATGGAAGCCTGTGAGAACCTTCTACACACCAGGCACCTCCCACATGCCCTCACCAATCTTCCAACAACCTAGGAAGGGAGGGCTTGGGGTTTTTTGTGTGTGTGTGTTTTACTTTTTATTTTTAGATAATACCTGTAGACTGTAATTATTTTATTGTAATGACTTTTAGACTTACGAGCAACCACGTCTGTCAGTTTGTCATACTGTGTTGGCTTGCATGTTGCTGTGATGCTGGAAGCTATATACCACTGGTATCGTAAACACCAGCAGGGTGATCCATGGTGGACAGGTTTCAGCAGAGCTTCCCGACTAAGACAGACTAGAAAGAAAGGTCTGATGAGCTACTCCTGAAGATTAGCCAATGGAAACTCTATGGATTGCAATAGAATATTGTCTGATATGGAGTCCCTGGGTGGGGGTCGGGTGTGCGAACAGTTAATGGTGCAAATGGCTGCTAACCAAAAGGTTGAAGTTTGAGTCCACCCAGAGGCACCTTGGAAGAAAGGCCTGGTGATCTACTCCTGAAAAGGAGCCTATGAAAACCTTATGGATCCCAACAGAATATTGTCTGATATTGTACTGGAAGATGAGTCCCCTAGGCTGGAAGGCATTCAAAATGCACAGTGGTCACAATAATGGACTCAAGTACGCCAGTGACTGTGAAGATGGCGCAGGACTGGGCAATGTTCCATTCTGCTGTATATGAGGTCTCTGTGAGTTGAGGCAGCTCTATGGCAATGAACAATAGCAACAACAGACTTACAGAAGAGTTGCAAACATAGTGTGGAGAGTTTCCGTAGATCCTTTACCCAGTCTCCCCTTTCTGTTAATACCAAAGTGTTTTTAATCAGCAGGCTAAGGAAGAGAAAGCTGAGGCTCAGAGAGGTTAAGGGACCTGTGCAAGGTTACACAGCAAGCAAGCGGCCATAGTGGAATTGAAACTTGGATCTGGGTTTCGCTCGTGACCATCCAGCCGCCTGCACGCGAGAACAACTACCTAATGTAGGGCTAGGAAGAAGGAGTAGACGTTTCTCATTCAACCACAGGGTTCAGGAGGGGAGCTGGAGTCTCTGTAAGAGGTAGATGTCTGATGCCCAACAACCAAGATGAGACCTAGATGATGTCCGAGATGGGCGCAACCTTGCTAAGGCACAGCAGAGGCCGGATTCCTGGATGGCTGGGGAGAAATCAAGAGGACTCTGCCGGCACAAAGCTGACTAGCCGCCAAGTCCTCCCTCCCTTGCTTTTGGCTTCATTGGTCTGATTTTGTGGAGCCCAGGACCTACTTTCAACCCACCTCACTGTGGCCCATTAACAACCAGTGAACCCAACTGGGCTTGGGTAGACACTTGTGTTGGCAATTGAATGGTGCAATTAGCAACAATTAACCTTGACAATAAACGAACCACAGAAGAAAAAGTTATGCTTTTGCCAAGCTCAACAAACACCGTTTCAACAGACACCATGCCGATTTTCGGCAGGCGCCTCATGAGAAAAGGAACGACTGGTGCTTTAACTAAACAGCCCCTCAGGTCAAAAACAATTCCCATTTAGGGAGCCCATCCTGGCGCCAGGCATGGTGCTAAGCGCTTGACTTTGTCTTGGCTCTCTGAATCTCCTGAAATGGGCATTGCTATTATGCTTTAAAAGAGAAAATTTTAATTTTGAAATAATTATAGATTTGCAGGGAATTGCAAAAAAAGTACAGAGCAGCCCCGTGGACCCTTCACCCAGCTTCCCCCCATGGTAACATTTTACGTAACTACAGTACAAAAACAAACTGGACTCTGACATTGCCTCAGTCCATAGATCTTACTCAGATTTCACCAGTATTACATGCACTCGTGTGTATGTGTGTGTGCACGTGCATGTGTGTATGTGTGTGCGCGTGCGTGTGGGGGCACGCACGTATGTGCACGTGTGTGTATGTGTGTGTGCACGTGTGTGCGCGTGTATGTGTGTGCGCGCGTGTGTGTGCGTGTGTGCGCGTGTGTGTGCGCGTGTGTGTGCACGTGTGCGCGCGTGTGCACGTGGGTGTGTGTGTGTGTGCGCACGTGTGTGTGCGCACGTGTGTGTATGTGTGTGTGTGCACGTGTGTGTGTGTGCGCGTGTGTGTATGTGTGTCATTCCATGCAGTTTTGTTACTATCATGCCCTTTCCATAGCTGAGGAAGCACCCCTGGGTGGCGCAAACGATTTAGGTGCTCAGCCGCTAACCGAAAGATGGGCTATTCAAGTTTAGCCGGAGGTGCCTTGGAAGAAAGGCCTGGTGATCTACTGTTGAAAAATCAGCCATTGAAAACCCTATGGAGCACAGTTCTACTCTGACACACATGGGGTTGCCATGAGTCGGAGACAACTCGATGATACTAGTAACTGGTAAAATCAACGAGGAAACCAGCAGGTAGAGAAACAGAGGGCCTGCCCAGTCACACAGCTAGGAAGTGACCAAGCAGAGACACACTAAATCTAACTCCAAAACTGGCCCCCACCGACCCCTCTAGGCTTTCCAATATCCCCAAACTGTGAGCATAACTGATACGGGGAGCCTTGACCTGTGAATTTAGCCTTTAACGAACTATGTACACTGCTGGCAGTGAACATTTCTCTTGCTAACTTCTCTCTTCCGAAGATGATATTCAAAGCGTAGAGTTTCACAGAGGATGGTGCAAAGCAGCTTGTCTGCCTCGTCATGGGTGGAATCGGACAGGTGAGGAGTCACCCAGAAGGGCAGCTTCACACACATCTGTAGTCCTGTAACATGGTTGCCAGGAGCCCTGGCGGCATAAGCATTAAGCACTCAGCCGCTAACTAAAAGGTCAGGGGTTCAAACCCACCAGCAGCTTCTTGGGAGAAAGACCTGGCGATTTGCTCCTGTAAAGATTACAGCCAAGAAGACCCTATCACACGGGGTCGCTATGAGTCAGAATTGACTCCACAGCACCCAGCAACAACATGGTGACAGCGTAACCCAGGATGGCCAGGGGTGGGGGAGACCCCGCAAACAGAAACCAATCACCCCCACACACACCAGCCAGGGCGAGGCCCCAACACACCCCAGAGGAAAAGCAGCTGTTAACATCCAACAACTTCAAATTAATAACAAATTGAAAAACGAACGCACTCCAGGGACTTGGCTTTGTTCTTAGAGCTGTTAAGAATTTAAAACATCACGGAGCAACAATAAATAATGGGGCGGGTGCCTGTTTCGTGCTTGGGAGGTGGTTTTTAGGGGGTGTTGGTATTTTAATGGCTGTGAAGAGGGGGTTGAAATCAGCCTCCTCCCTCTGGGTGGCAGTGGGGGTGGAAACATTGCAAGTTAAATTAAAGAAAAAAAATCAATAGCATTTCAGGTGATTGTGAATTAGGGGCTATTAGCTGAGGCTTAAGGTGATTAAGGTTGAAGGCTGGAGATGATCAATGGGTAATTACAGCAGAGCTGTGGAGGTGTGAGGCCAAGCGGTTCCTCGGTCTGGGGCTGGGGCCGCAGGAAGCGAGCGGCAGCCCCAACCGGACCCTTTTTCCCGCCAGAAGTCTGCAACATGCCGGTCCCATCAGATGTGAAGACTTGTGGCCCAAAGGCTTTAGGGAAGTCGTTTGCCGGGTCACCTGCTCCTGGCAGATGCCAGCCCCTTGCCCTCCCTGGCCACTCTCCCACAAGCTCCCAGCCACCCGGGAGGAAACAAGACCCGCTCTCGCTTGGGATTCTGAGCAGACAAAGGCCGAGGTGTGGACACGGCTGCCTCCACAGCAATCAATCACAGGGCTGTAATAACTGCAATTTTCTGATTTGAAGGCAAAACCAAATAACCCAGAAGAGTAATTCCGGCCACATGCAGCCGTCTTCCTGCGTGCAACGCAAACTGATTTTCTTTTTATAAGCCCAATTTTATGCTGCTCGCGGCCCCCCGCCCCCACCCCCACCCCACCCTCCGTCATCTCTGAACTCTCTTTTCTTCAATTCTGCCCAAGTCACAATTAACAGAGGCTCAGAAAGTTCCTCACTTTCAGTTTCTGGCCTTTCCTGGCACGGCTTAGCCTCTGTGCTAAGGAAATGCTGGAAGCTAGGAAAGTGGCTTACCATCCTGGGCCTCAGTTTCCCCACCGGCGCCAAGGAGGGGTTGGCGGCCTGACCACTGCCCACCATGGAAGTATCCCCCGCCGTCTCTGTCCAGCCGACTGACTCAGATCACAGGATGTTTGCTCCTCTCGACGTCTGGTGGCCTTTTAAAGTGTACATGCCGGCTCCGCATCCTCCAGGGCTCCCCACCACACTCAGGGTGAAACCAGGGTTGTGACTGTGGCCACAGGGTCCTCCCCTCTTTGTCTCATCTGTGCCCCACGCGCTCATTCCCTTTGTTGTTGTGGGTGTTATGGAGTCAATTCCAACTCATGGTGACCCCACATGACAGAGTAGAGCTGCCCTATAGGGTTTCCAAGGAGTGGCTGGTGGATTCGAACTGCTGACCTTTGGGTTAGCAGCTAAGCTCTTAACCACTGCGCCCCCAGGGCTCCTCTCTTCCTATAGGAAAAACAGAAACCAAACCCGTTGCCGTCAAGTTGATTCCAGCTCATAGTGACCCTATAGGACAGAGTAGAACTGCCCTATAGGGTTTCCAAGGAGCAGCTGGTAGATTCGAACTGCCAACCTTTGGGTTAGCAGCCGAGCTCTTAACCACTGCGCCACCAGGGTTTCCTCTTCCTGTAAGATCACCCTATTTTAGCTTCTTGACAGCCCTGCATTGTCTAGATTTCTGTTCTCTTTGCCTGTGTCTTTGCTTACTGCCCCACTGGACCATGATCTGCCATGCCTAAACCTCCAGGCTCAGTCCTGTGCCAGGCACACAGGAGGTGTTCAGACACCCGGGTGGGGGGACTCTGGTGGATGCATGGCGGCATCCCCACCAGATGCCTTTCGGAGCTGGCGGGTGGCAGTGAAGCCAGACACTCACTAAGAGCCTTTTCACCTGTGACATTTCTGAGTTGGGGTTCATCTCTCTCCAGCTCCTCATTTTATACACGAGGCAGGTGGAGCTGGATAGTCATGGGAGGGTTCCTCCCAGAGGGATTAGTGGGTCCTCAGACAGTCCCTGCTCCACCCTGGGGCACCTCTGGACACCTCTGGGTGGCTTTGAATTTGCAAAGAGGTTGCCGGTGCCACACAGCCTCAGAGTCCAGCAAAAGGTGCTGGCAGGCAGGGCAGTGGGACCACCTGGCCTTGTCCGTGACCAGCCCAGCAGCGTGGAGTCGAACTGGCCCCAGAGCTCAGTTCCTGCGGTTCAAGTTGTGTACATTCCCAGGATAGAAAAGGTCAGAGACCAGGAGCTATTCGGAGGCCATGGACGCCCGCCTCGGGCCTCCCAGGCTCTTGGATGTGCCCCTTGATCCTTCGTTAAGAGCTGCACGTAGGTTCAGCCAAGGCATTTAAAATATTTCTACTCACTGTCCCCTCCGGTGGAAGCTGAGCCCCCCGCTCCTCCCAAGACCTCGTCCTGGCCGGAGGGGGCCCCGCTGGGACTCCCAGCTCCACACGGGCCTGTGGCGGCGTGGTCCTGCAAGTCTGAGTCAGCCCGTCCTTTTGAACTGCACAGCTCCCACCTGAGGTGGTCTAGAGGGGTCTCTGTGAACCCCTCCCCCCCACCATCAAGAACACCGGGCAGAGAAATATGCCAGACCCCTTGCCGACACTTCAGTTTATGCGCTCGTTTTCCTGTGCTCCAAACTGTTCCCTCTGACTGGCTGTAAAAGGGACCACGAAACGGGGGCTCCAATTCTCCCCAGGAATCTTCTGGAAGCTTCCAGTAAGCTTGCCCCTCATCCCCAAATGGGCAGCTCATGTCAAGGGTGGTTGGGGGGGATTATTCCATCAGGAAGTGAAAGACCAGACACGGCCCCATGGGCTGGCCAGGAGTGAGTGCAGGGGCCCGCTGCCCACCCCCTGGCCACCTTGGAGCATTCAGTCAGCAAGCAGGACCTGCTCAAGATCCCCCCCAGCCACTGTGCTGTGACTCAGCGGGGCAGGAAGCATGCTGGCCCCCCATTTGTTGTTATGGAAACTCATTGCCCAAAGAGGTCAGTCAGCCAAAAATATAAACAATTTTCTAAAAGGTTTTATCGAAAGCCATGGGTGACGGCTATGATGGCTTTATTAAGGGGGAAAGGATGCTCCATTCTGAGCTGAGGGCCAGGACTGACTGCCTCTGTCTGGTGGGACCTGCTCTCCTGTGCACCTTGTAGCCCCCCGCCCGGCAGCAGGCGGCCAGGCCCACGGCGCTCCTCCGCCAAGCCTCGTGAGTCTGCCAAGTGGCAGGCTACTTCACTGTCATCCCAGAGGCCGTCCTGTGAGGGAAATAAACGCAAAAGCTGTGCGCATCTCTGGGCTCCATCAGAAAATCCATCCTGCTACGCCAGGTGTGGAAAAATACCATGCGCAATGACTGTAAATGACGGGACTAGTGAGGCTGTTATTGTTAGCTGCTGTCAAGTCAATTCTGACTCATGGAGACTGTCTCGGTCATCTAGCGCTGCTCTAACAGAAATACCACAAGTGGATGGCTTTAACGAAGACGAGTTCATTCTCTCACAATCCGGTAGACTGGATGTCCAAATTCAGGGTGCCAGCTCCAGGGGAAGGCTTTATTGGCTCTGGAGGAAGGTCCTTGGCATCAATCTTCCCTTGGTCTGGTAGCATCTCAGCGCAGGAACCTCAGGTCCAAAGGATGTGCTCTGCTCCCGGCACTGCTCTCTTGGTGGTATGAGGTCCCCTGTCTCTCTGCTCGCTTCTCTCTTTTATATCTCAAAAGAGACTAGCTTAAGACATTATCTAATCGTGTAGACCTCATCAATATAACTGCTGCTAATCAATCTTATTACATTATATTGATAGGATTTACAACACACAGGGAAATCACATCAAATGACAAAATGGTAGGCAATGGTATGATACTGGGAATCATGACCTAGCCAAGTTGACAGATATTTTTGGGGGACACAATTCAATCCATGACAGCAACCCCATGTGTGCAGAGTAGAACTGCTCCATAGGGTTTTCAAGGCTGCGACCTTTCGGAAGCAGATTGCCGGGCCTATCTTCCAAGGTGCCTTTGGATGGGTTTGGACACCAAACTTTTAACTAATAGTTGAGCCCTTAACCGTTTGAGCCACTTGGGGGCTCCTTCAATTTTTATTGTTGTTAATAGTAAAAGCAAAGCATGGCACTATGTGCAAGGCCACTAGGGTTTTTTGTTGTTGTTGAGAATATACACGGCGAAACATGCACCAATTCAACAGTCCCTATGTGTGCCATTTGGTGACATTGATTACATTCTTTGAGTTGTGCAACCATTCTCACCTTCCTTTTCTGAGTTATTCCTCCCGCATTGACAGAAATTCACTGCCCCCTAAGGTTGCTATCTAATATTTCAAGTTGCTGTTATCACTTTGATTCCGTATAGATAGTTCTTAAAGAGCATAATGCTCAAGGAAAACATTGTTTATTAGTTAAGCTAAACTATTGTTTGGTTTTAAGAAGACTTCAGGGGATATTTTTGGTTTAACGTTTAGAGATTATCTCAGGGCAAGAGTTTCAGGGGTTCATGCATCCTTTGTGGCTCCAGGAAGTCTGGAGTCCATGAGAAATTGAAATTCTGTTCAGCGTTTTACCCTGTTTGATCATGATTCTTCTATAGAATCTTTGATCAAAACTTTCAGTAATGGACACCGTCCAGTGCTTCCAGTCTCATGGCAAAGGAGGCGGTTGTTCATGGAGGCAATTAGGCACACATTCCATATCCTGCTTCTAGTCCAGGCCACTAGTGTTTTAAGAGCTACGATTCTGACCACAACCCTATGAAGCAGGCACTATTATTTTCCCCATTTTGTAGATGGGCAAACTGCTGTGTCTTCTAATATCCTTTCATTCCACTAAAGATGTGACTCAGACCCGACACCAGCAGAATGTTGTAAGTTTTCCAAAAGCACCGTCCACCTCTTGCTTTCGTCCAACACATAACAGGTGTTACTGAGTGTTGGTCGCGTGCTTCGCGTTGTTGTAGGCACCGGGGAGGCCGTGCACGGCTTGGGTGTGGGGTAGTTTTTCCACTGGACTTGTTCCTGCTCACTCCTCAGAACTTGGCCATCCCTTCACCCAGGAAACTTCCCTGAGCTTGCTGGGGGGACCAGGGGCCTCCTTGATGCTCCCGGAGATCCTGTGTTTCCTCTTCCCCGACACTTAGTGTCTGTGGCAATTGTTTGCTTTGCATCTGTCTCTCTGCCTAGATGGGAACCCTTTGCAGGATGGAACTATGTCTTTTGTCTGTGTTTCCAGGGCCAGCC
This sequence comes from Dugong dugon, assembly GCA_030035585.1. Lineage (NCBI taxonomy): Eukaryota > Metazoa > Chordata > Mammalia > Sirenia > Dugongidae > Dugong > Dugong dugon. The sequence goes on along the minus strand of CM057461.1, from coordinate 4,551,272 downwards.
AGGCACAAAACAGGTGCTCACTAAGTACTTGTTGGATTTGCCACCAGGAAATAAGCTCTAGTCAAGCTGGGCCTGCCTCGTCTACCACTGAGTCCCTCAGAAGGCCTCCCTGACAAAATGACAGTTTCATTGAGACTTAAACCAAGTGATGATCTTGCAGAAGCACATTGTAGGTAGAAGAGCAAACACAGAGGCCTTGAGGTGGGAACACTCTGGGGGGTTTGAGGAAACCCAAGGGGCCCGTGGAGCTGGAGCAGAAGGAGGGAGGGAGCTGCCCAAAGTGGCTGGGAACACTGGCAGGGACAGACCATGTCTGGGGTGGACAGTTCAACCCCAACACTGGGTGAGTAATTGAAACTCAGAAAAGCTAAATCACCACAAGTAAGGGGAAGGAGGGGCTCCCGGTGGCACAAACAGTGAATGTGCTGGGCTGCTAACCAAAAGGTTGGAGATTCAAGTCCACCCAGAGGTGCCTCTGAAGAAAGACCTAGTGACCTACTTCTGGAAAATCAGTCACTGAAAGCCCTATGGAACACAGCTCTACTCTGACACACATGGGGTCCCCATGGGTCCCAGTCGACTCGATGGCAACTGGTTTTAAGGGGAAGAAAGTGAATCAGGATAGTCAGATTCCAAAGGGAACAGGGAAACAGAGGCCACATTGCTTGTGCCGGTCAAGTTTTGTCTCCAAAGATCAAACTCGTCCCGCCTCCGCATTTGTACCATATTCTGTCCCTGGCTTTGTAGAGGAGGGTGCCCACGCGTGTACAGTGTCTGCTCTGGAAGAGAGCCCTCTACCTTCTCCCTGTACTGGCCCCACCGTCATCAGGCCACCAGAAGTTCTGCCCTCAGAGCTTGTTGCATGTCTCAGTTACCTAGTGCTGTTGTAACAGAAATCCCACAAGCGGGTAGCCTGAACAAACAGAAATGTATTCTCTCACAGTTAGGAGGCTGGAAGTCAGGGTGCTGGCTCTAGGGGGAGGCTTTCTCTCTCTGTCAGCTCTGGAGAAAAGTCCTTCACTCTTTTGAGCTTCTGCTTCTGGGAAATCTTCATGTGGCTTGGCATCTCTCTTCCCCCATCTCGGTTTGCTTCTCTATGACTAGTCTGCTCTTTAATATCTCAAGAGAGGTTGATTTAGGACACACCCTAAACTAATCCTGTCTCATTAACCTAAAGAAAACCCATTCCCAAATGACATTATAACCCAAATAACCATTCCCAAATAACCATTATAACCAGGTATAGGGATTAGGATTTACAGTGCATATTCTTGGGGACACAATTCAATCCATAACAGTGGACTTTGTCCACAGAGCTCCTCACTGGCCCAGCTCTGTGAGAATTTCAAGCATGGAGAAGCAGACAGCCTACCATTGATGTGTTTCTTCAAAGAAAGAGAAAAAGAGAGTGATGGAAGTGGGGTGGTGTGCAGAGGAGAAAAGAGAGGACTCACCTCCACCCACCTCCTTATGCAGCTCCATCCTCCCTCCACTCTCCCTGACCTTGGCCGTCCTTGTTCCTAGTCCCAATGCTGAGAAGCCAAACCACAGAGAGTATCTTCTCTCCTGGCCACCCTCCCAGGGGGGAGCCTTTCCCTCCCGTGTGTGCAGACAGCTGAACAACCACATTCTTGACCTCTGCTTGGACTTCCTCAGCTGGCAGGAGGAGGCCTCGGTCTCGGAGCGGTGAAACTGACCAACTTTATCCTGAAACCTTCCCCCTTCACCTCCCGAGGTGGGTCGGCCAAAACAAGCCATCTTTGTTTAATCTTTGTGGTTCTTTCCCATGGAAAAGGCTGCTGCTTCTGGGGCCTTTCTAAAGGCCCTGCTTCCACAGGACTTCTTCCCAGGTACCGCCATCACCTCTTCTGACCCTGATGGGGAGGATCCGTTTTGCTGTCATTTCAGTCACATTTCTAGAAAATGGAAACAGATGGTGATGAAGGAGTGGACCACCAAGAGTCAAGTGGACCCAGGGGTGGCCTCTTGGGAGCTCGAATTTCCTTGGTAGAAATGCAATGGCCTTGGCCTTGACCTTGACCTTGGCTGCAAGGCAGTTGCCCATGAGTTGCTACCGTTACGTCTGCCCTCATGCATAGCCCCAGAGTGAGGGGTTTCCTCTGGCCAGTGCTGTCTTCTTGGGGAATGCCAGCCAAAAGGGTTCGGCCACTCAGCATGCCTATCAACAGGTGTTGGCAAGAGAGGGGCGGGTGATACTCTGGTCCAGCAAACTCAGGGAGGTGCAGTTGGAAACTCTGTTGGTGCAAACATGTCCAATGGGCCCTCTAAACCTGCAGCTTCTGGAAAGGCCCGGGACTCAGAGTGCTGAATGGGAAGAGTGCCCAGGAGTTCTGTTGGCCATATGGGGTTGGGCTAGGCTGGACTGGGCAGGGCAGAGCTGGGCTGGGCTGGGGCTCATCTGGGCTGTAATTGGAGCCAGAAGTTGAGGACGATGCTGGGTCTGAAGGAGAGCTGGGCTTGGCCTCCACATCGCAGGTTTCTCATTCAAAAAGCAGCTCTACTCGGCTCCCCTGGGTACCCCAAGCATATGGAGTTTGAAAAGGATTAAGTATTAAGAAAGAAAAATAATAAACAAAAACCCTGGAGGCCTGGGGAAGTGGGAAGCTGGTGTTGGAGGAGAGGCAAAGAGGTGGACCCAAGGGCACGTGAGAAAGAAACACAAGCCAAAGAACACACAGCTTCTAAGAAACGCTCGTGGGAGCATGTGGGGGCCCAGCGTGGGTTTGCCCGGTGCAGCTGCAGATGAAGGCACTGTCTTCGAACACGTCTGCTGTCAAGGTCAGCATAAAGAGCCCCCAGTGCAAGCCGCAGCCCTCCTGGGGAAGTCATCTGCCCCAGAACTTCACAAACCTGAGCACCTGCTGCAAACTTTCTTCTGCCGGTCAGGTCAAGCGGAGCAATGCCAGAGCCCTCTGCCTCCGCCCTCCGTGGCACCCCGCTAATTGACAGCTGTGAACCATACTTGGGTAATGAAGATATTTTCCACTGTGTTTTTCACCTGGGTAACATGTCTTATTGCTGAATTCCAGGGTGAAGGCAGTCGACAGACTGATGCAGGCAGAGCGATCTTGCACTTGAGCAAGACCTCCGTATCTCATCATCCTTCAGTGGCGCTGTCCGGGGCCCAAAAGCTAATGGCCTTAGCAGTGATTGATTCACATGGGCCCTCTCCAGGTGTTTGCGTTGTGTGAGGGGTTTGACATTTGCCACCGTGCCTCCTGGGGCCTGGAGGAGGCTCAGCCAGCTCGCTTCCTGGGCAGACACTAAGCATTAGTTAGAGTTTGATCGTTAGCTGACATGAGTGCTCGTGCACACACACATCCTTAATTAATGGAGTGAAAAACCCAATCAGGAAGTGGTGCGCCCCAGGGAACTCGTGAAACAGATTGCCAGTGGGACGAGAGGCCATCAATCAATCCATCCATCCGTATTGTTGAGCATCCTCTCTTCGTCTCCCCAACTTAGTCCAGCCCTCAGCTACGTTCTGTGGAGAAGTCAAACGCGGAATCAGATTTCCGATAAGAGTTGGGAACCCCCAGGTGTTATGAGACCAACATGTCAACTGGTAAGACGTTGAACTGTTTAACCCTGTGCGGAAGGTAGGGAGGCAAAGAGAGCTTGGCCAGAGGTGTGAGCAGAGGCTTCTGGGAAAAAACAGAAGAAGGATTTGGATGAGTCCAAGGGTAATGATTGTGGAAGTGCCAGGCTGCGGTGGTCGCTGGCTCTGCCCCTCTGCCCTGAGTGAATTTCTAGGCTCTGTCCTTTCCACCCTGGGCCTCACTCTTCTCCTGCACACAATGGAGCTAATGACACCCATCTCCTCGGGCTATTTTGAAGTTCCAACAAGGAAAAGGGTGTCCCTGGGTGTTGCGAATGGTTAACACGCTCGGCTGCTAACTGAAAGGCTGGAGGCTTGAGTCCACCCAGAGGCACCTTAGAAGAAAAAGCCTGGCGGTCTACTTCCAAAAACTCAGCCATTGAAAACCCTAGGGACCACAGGTCTACTCTGACACATATGGGGTTGCCATGAGTTTGAGTCAACTCAACGGCAACTGGTTAACAAGGCAAAGGAGGCACAACATCTTTGTAAATTGTCAGGAGGGAGCAGTCGCCATCCACTTGGAGGGTGGGAGCGGATGGGAGCGGGGTTAGTAAGCACACAGTAAAGCAGACGTGGATAGCAAGGCCAAGACCACATCAACAACTTGGCGGGGCGTTCGTGTTTGTCTCGGGAGGTCAAGCCCCAGCAAGAACACAGCCAACACATCAAATTCCTGGGCAATTAAGCCATTTCCGCCATCACCTGAGAGGCGTTTCGAACATCAACTAACAGTGGGCTCACTGGGTACCTTTTCCCCCATAAACAAAATTCCACCACTGATAACACAGACCCTCCCAGCCTCCATAGACTGCTCTGACAGGAATTCCAAGGCCGAGAAATGGCACGTAGCACTTTCTCCTTATTAGGCAATAAGATACCCAGAAGTGTTCATGTATACAGACCAGTTCCATACCTGTCAACCTAAGCATCAGAAGGGCTCTAAATTATTCTTGGCTTCCCTTTTGTTGCAAACTCCTTAAGGGACGCGCTTTTCTGGTGCACGCATTTGGAGCGCAGGAGGACCCCGCCAGTAGGGTTTCTGCAGGTGGACAGGACCATTCAAAGTCAGGAGATGTTGACCAAGGAGCTGGCTAGGAATCTGGCTTTGGGAAATGTGGAGTTTCCTTCCCACTCTTTTTTGTTTGAGGTATAATTTACATTCAATAAAACCCTGGAATTTTAAGTATATGACGATGTGAGTTTGGCGCAGTGGTTGAAGCACTCAGCTGCTTACTGAAAGGCTGGCAGTTGGAACCCACCAGCTGCTCCATTGGAGAAAGATGTGGCGGTCTGCTTCTGTAAAGATTACAGCCTTGGAAACTCTATGGGGCAGTTCTAGTCTGTCCTACAGAGTTGCTATGAGTCTGAATTGACTCAAAGGCAATGGGTTTTTTTTTTTTTTTTTAATATACCACTGTAACCAACATCCTAATCAAGATACAAGGTATTTCCTGCACCCCAGAAAACTCCCTTCTCCTCTTCCAGGCAGTACCACCCTCCCCCAACTCTGGCTAGCCAGAGGCAACCAATATCCTGATATTTATCACCACAGGTTAATTCTGCATGTTCCTGAATTCATATAAATAGAATAACACAGATACACTCAGTCTTCTCTGGCTTCTTTCACTCAGCATAATGCCTTTGAAAGTTATCCATATTGTCTGTGTATCAGCAGCTCGTTTTTTCTTGCTGAGTAATATTTCATTGTATGAATATATCTCAGTCTGTTTACCATTCAACTGTTAATGAACATTTGGGTTGCTTCCAACTGGGGACTGTTATGAAGAAACTTCCATAAACATTCTGGTATCATGTATTTGTGGGGACATATGTTTTCATTTCTCTTGGGTAAATTCCTAGGTGTGGCATTGCTGCGTCATGTGATAATTATATTTTAAACTTTGCTAGGAACTTTCCAAAAGTTCCCAAGTGGTTGTGCCATTTTACACTGCTGCCAGTGGTTTCTGAGAGTTCCCGTTTCTCCACATCCCTGTCAACACTTGGTTTTGTCAGTTTTTTTAATTTTCACCATTCCAGTGAGTGTGTAACAGTATCTCATTGTGCCTGATCTATGGAAAAAAATATGGGTTTTTAATTAGGCTTGGTTTCTTCTACCTAGGGTACACTGGACAAAGTAAAAAACAAAACAAGCAGCTAAGGCCGCCCCCACGGGGAAGCCAGGCAGTGGGGTGGAGGGAGAGTTGTGAGTAAGGAGTTCTCGGCAAACACAGAGGAAGTCACCAAGAAAGAAAAGTGCCACCAGGCAGCAGAGAGAGGGATGGAAGGGCCAAATGCCACGCAGACAGCCCTTGTGGAAAGTCATCCTTTCAAAGACCTCAGTCCCAGGGGGACATGGCTGGTCCTCTGCTCTCCAATTATACTCCTCTTCTCTTCTCTGGGTGCCCAGGTGGCACAGTGGTTCAGAGCTTAGACTGCTAACCAAAAGGTCGGCAGTTTGGATCCACCAGCTGCTCCTTGGGAATCCTACCGGGCAGTTCTACTCTGTCCTATAAGGTTGCAATGAGTCAGAATCAGCTTGACGGCACCAGGTTCTCTTCTCTGAACTGGGTGTCAGAGTTGCCCAGGCCTCAGTCTGCAGGGTCCAGAGCTGGCTCCCATAGCCCTGGAGGTGCGGGGCCAGCGTTGGGTATTTATTGGAATGACATGTTAATAGCAGGTGGGTTGGGTGAGGGTGGACCGCTGCTGACCAAGACGGCCCCTGCCTGCACTCCAGGGTGCAGGGAAAGGTCATTCTGATTGATGCCTTCCGGCAGGATCGATCCATCCCCTACCACCCCAGCACCCACGGATCCTGATGGACAGCCTCCAGCTCCCTGGGGCCTGCTCCCCCTCGGCAGCTCAGCTCCAATACCTCACTCTTTAAAACTCCCAAAACTCAGGGAAAGGTCAACCTGCTGGTCTCGGCCTCATTCAGACCATCCCTTGGCCTGTCTCCAGAGCTCGGCAAACTGGCTTGAAGACTCTTTTTGCTCACTCAGTGGAGCTCGCTCTCCTGGGCCTCCACAAAGGGACTTCCAAGCCAACTGGATCACAAAACATTTAGACACGACAGTGACTATGCCCATGGCTCTGGGGATGACAAGTGTTCCTGACTGCTGGCTGCAGCGCCACGTGCTCCCTCACCAGTGGTCACAATCACCAAGTGGGGAACGAGTTCTCCGCTCTGCCGAGGGGGCGCTGAGCTGCACTGAGGAAATCATGTGAGATGAACTGGGAGGCGCGGGATTTGCACCCCGTCTGAGGGTTTGAACCCCCAGTACCTTATTTCATCCTGCCTTGTGGGAAGCAAGAGGGAGGTGGTCCCAGCTCTACCCAAGACCCACAGCTTGGAGGCGTCAGAAAAGGGCAGTGTTTTACCTAAATGCCCCGTGTGGCTCAGGCAGTAGAGCTGTCGGGACCCCAGTCAGGGGGCAGGGAGCAGGCCAGGGAGGCTCCCAGCAGGAGAGCTGCGGACCCAGCCCTCAGGTAGTTGGAGCAGGCCAGGGAAGGAACATGGTGCTTTGGATGTGAGTAACCCAGGAAGCAAGATCCAGAGGTGGAGGTGAACACGGTGTGGGGTGTGTGTACAGGGTATGTGAGTGTGTGGGTATGTAGCGTGTATATGTGTGTGTGGTGTGTATGTGTGGGTGTGTGGGGGGGTGTGGGAGTGTGAGGTATGTTGTGTGTGTGTGTGTGTATATACGTGTAAGTGTGGTGTGTGGGTGTGTGTGTGTGTGTGTGGGAGTGTGTATGTATGGTATTTTGTGTGTGGGGGGTATGCATATGAACTTGTATGTGTGGGGTGTGGGGGTGTATGTGTGTGGGAGTGTGTATGTATGGTATTTTGTGTGTGGGGGTGTGTGTATGTGTGTGGGAGTGTGTATGTATGGTATTTTGTGTGTGGGGGGTGTGCGTATGAACTTGTATGTGTGGTATGTGGGGGGGTGTGTATGTGTGTGGGAGTGTGAGGTATGTTGTGTGTGGGGGGTGTGTATGAATGTGTATGTGTGGTGTGTGGGGGTGTGTGTATGTGTGTGGGAGTGTGAGGTATGTTGTGTTGGGGGGGTGTGTATGAACGTGTATGTATGGTGTGTGGGGGTGTGTGTGTGGTGTGTATGTGTGTGTGTGGTGTGTGTGTGTGTGTGGTATTTATGTGTGTGTGCGCGCGCTGAGTGGTGTGGTGTGTCTGACTGGTGGGGCTACAGCTTCTAATGGAGGGAAGCTGTGGGGAGGTTTGAGGAGAGAGGGTGTGGCCTGGTTAAGAGGCATTGAATGCAAGCAGAGGGCCTGGAGCAGCTCACACAGGGAGCTGGATCTGGAGCTCGAACCCACATGGCCGTTTAGGGATGGAATGGAGATATTATTCATGGACTGCCGCCATTAACTCTGACGGGCCGTGCTCTTGGCAGAGGAAAGAGCTGGTGCAAAGGCCCTGTGGCAGCGGACTGACCCAGCTCACTGGGAGATCTGAGCTGCTCCTTCCGTCTTCACCTGTGCACAGCCCTCAGGACCCTTTCCAGCCATCGTTGTTGTTAGGTGCCGTCGAGTCGGTTCCAACACACAGCGACCCCACGTACGACAGAACAAAATGCTGCCCAGTCCTGTGCCATCCTCACAATTGTTGCTGTGCTTGAGCCCATTGTTGCAGCCACTGTGTCAGTCCATCTCCTTGAGGGTCTTCCTCTTTTCCACTGACCCTCTACTTTACCAAGCATGATGTCCTCCTCCAGGGACAAGTCTCTCCCGATAACATGTCCAAAATACGTGAGACAAAGTGTCACCATCTTCACTTCTAAGGAGCGTTCTGGCTGTCCTTCTTCCAAGACAGATTTATTCATTCTTCAGGCAGTTCATGGTGTATCCAACCCAATATTCTTCGCCAACACCATAATTCAAAGGTATCAATTCTTCTTCCATCTTCCTTATTCATTGTCAGGCTTTTGCATTCATATGAGGTGATTGAAAACACCGTGGCTTGGGTCAGGGGCACCTTAGTCCTCAAAGTGACATCTTTGCTTTTTAACACTTCAAAGAGGTCTTTTGGGGCAGTTTTCTCCCGGAGACCTCCCAAATCCTATGTCTATGCCTTGGGGCCGGGGGGCGGGGGCTGAAAGAAAGGCTTAGAAGGCTGAAACAGTTTAGCGGGTTTGAAACAATCCGTGAGTCACAAACTGATACAATGGCAAAACTTGACATGATTTGAGTTTAAGGTCAGGATCCCACAGGGAAGGGTGTTCCTACCAGGTTCAGGCTTCACGGCCGTCTGAACAGGAGACCAGAGGCGTGCTCTGGGGGTGCTTTTAACCCCTGCCCTCTGTAATGGACGACCTGGGGAGAGATGAGCAGGGCAGGAAGTTGAAGACGCAACAGACAAGCCAGGAAGTCTGGTGAGAGGGAGCAGGAGGCTCTCGCCAGGCAGCCGAGAGAACACGGGCTACGCAGGCAGATAAGGTGTTGCAGACACCCAGATCCGTCTGTTCTGCTTCTGACCTTTAAATCAAAATCACCTGGGACACCTCAGCATCTGGGAGCACGCATGTGCTGACCGAGAAACTCAGCCCTTGCTGGTTCAACAGGGCAGCTAGCAACAGCAGCCAGCTTTTCTCCTGTGCTTCCTCCAAGTCAAGCCCATGCTAAGCACTTGGCTTATGTGATTATCTCAGCATCCCTGTGAAATCAGGATTCTCCCCATTTCACAGATGAAGAAACTGAGTCTTGGCCATCAGCAGGTCTGAAGTGGAGGAGCTAGCACTCAAGCCAGGTCTGTCTGATTGTGAAGGCCGAGATCAAACTGTTATCTTATGCTCTATTGTTACTGCCGTCGAGTTGACTCCGACTCATGCCGACCCCATGTACAACCAACTGAAACAGTGCCCTGTCCTTCATCATCCTCACAATAGCCAGCATGTTCGAGTCCATCATTGTGACTCCTGTGCCAGTCCGTCTCACGGAAGGTCCCCCTCACCCTCACTGGTCCTCTGCGTCACCAAACACAATGTCTTCCTCCAGCGATTGATCCCTCCTGGTAATGTATCCAAAGCAAACAAATTGGATAATGTTCTGTTGCGATCCATAAGGTTTTCATTGGCTGATTTTGGAATATAGATGGCCAGACCTTTCTTCCTCGTCTGTCTTAGTTTGGAAGTTCCACGAAACCTGTCCACCATGGGTGACCCTCTTGGTATTCCAAATACTGGGGCACCCTGACAATAGGCAAGCCACCACGGTACGACACACTGACAGACCGGTTGTGGTATGCTATATTAATATTCTTATCAATTTATTATCTGAGAAATGGATGCAATGGCAACAGATTTAAAGGATAACAAAAGGATGAATGAACATCAGCCTCTGCTCCTTCCTGGTCCTCTAGTCCCCCTCCTTAGATGCAACCGCTGATGGTGATCTCTTGGGCATCCTTGTAGGGATATTACATGTACATGCATATTCCATGCACAGTCATGTATACCTGATCCTCTTTTTACTTTGTATGCAAACAGCCTCATCTACTGTGCACTTTTCTATACCTCACTTTTGTCAATTAACAATGTACAGTAAAACCTGCCAAAGCTGGAAGCTGTGAAAGGCAGAAACCTGTCAGAGAAGGATAACTCAAATATAGTCCACTAAAATGAGTGATAGAGAAGTATTGACTACACCCTGTCAAAGGCGGAATACTTGGGAGACCCGGAAAAACAAGGCAGTTCCGTCGAGTTCCGGCTCTCACAGGTCTCACTGTACATGGAGACAGTTTCCCATTAGTGCAGAAGGACATTTCTCCTTCTTTGTGGTGGCTTGTAGCTTTGTGTGGGTGCACCACGATTTATAGAGCTGCTATCCTATTGCTATGCATCTGTAGAGTTTCTGGTTCTTTCCACGTGTCTTTGGGCAAGGTGTGAGCACATTTGCAGGATAAAGTCGTGAAAGTGGAGTTGCCAAGGCAAAGGGTACATCCATTTTTAATATGAAGGGCGATTGCCAAATTGCTCCTAAGGAGTTGCTCCATCTCCACTCCCATCAGCAAAGTTCACATGTGCCAGTTGTCCCCTCGGAGTGAAGGCGGGATGTTGTCAGACTCTGGGATCGCTGCCAATCTGATGAAGGCCCCATTTGCATCACCCTGGTAGCGCAGTGGTTAAGTGCTGGCAGTTTGAATCCACCAGCAGCTTCTTGGAAACCCTACGGGGCAGTTCTAATCTGTCCTACAGGGTCACTGTGAGTTGGAATGGACTCAACAGCAATGGGTTTGGTTTTGGTTTTATTATGAGGAGGTTGGGCAACTTGTCTTGTATTTTCCAAGCCGGCTGTAATTTCCCTTTCTGTGCCTTGGCTGCTGATGTCTCTCACATGCCCTTGGCATTATCCTATTCTGCTCCTCAGGTCACCTGCATGGGAAATGGGGAGTGGACTTGGGGAGGACGCATGAGAGGGGCTGCAGGAGTTCTGGATGCGAAGGCCAGCCTTGCAGCTAACTCTCTGAATGATCTTGTGCAAGACATCCGACCACCTAGGGCTGCAGCTTCCTTCAGAAAGAGGCTTTTGGATCGGCTAATCACCAGAATCTATGACTCTCTGGCTATCACACAGACAGTTGTGGCTGGCGGTTTGTTATCTGCTCAGAAAGGAAATGGATCTGAGCTTCAGCAGAAAGAATTTAATTTAGATGCCGTGGAAGACTTCCTGGTGTCTCAGGATATTAAACTCTGGAGTGAGTGATGAGAGTCTGGGCAGAATATCTTCCTCACACAAAGAACTTTGAAAACAAGATGTGCTCATTGGTTCTGAAGGATGAAAGTTTTATTCTGGCCCAGGGATGAGAGTGTGGCACCAGGGTTTGCACGAGGGTCTTCAGGGTGGGCGGGGAGTCTCAGGGGTGGTGGGTTTCATGTTCCGTGCAGCTTCGTGCCAGGCCCATTGCGATGCTTGGCCCAATTCTGGGTTTCTCCCTGAAGTTCAGGCGTTTTCTAATTTCAGGATTTGACTCAGTTCCGATGTTAGAAGCAGACCCCACGTCAGGCCTAACTTAATGAATTACTAAAATTAGCATTATTGAAAAGATGAACTGCAAAGGAAACCGCTGATTTTAATCAATAGTTCAAGTGAGCGTGGTTAAAGAGTGTCAAAACTCGGCAGAACCGTCTAGAAGGCTCTGCAGCAACGTCCTGTCTGGCGTTTTCAGGGAAGGAAGGGGTTTTGGATAAGCGAGCTTTCCAGCTAGGGGAAGCAGGAGCCATTCTGAGCACCCAGAGCTGGCTGCTTAGATGTGCTTTTGATGGACATCATTCCTGAATTCTGTGTGTAGTTTCCTGCTTTAGTTAATGGAATATACTCAGCATCATTCAACTTTTTCTTAATGACTCAGGGCCCTGCTAATAGCACCCTTCACTGATGCAGACAGCTGACCTAGCATTTTGCAGAGTTCTAGAGTGTTAGTATGTTGCGGGGGGAGTTGAGCTGTCTAATCTGACTTCCATCTCAATGCCATATCCCCAACAAGAGCCTGGAAAGCCTCCACCACAGGGTGTCTGGTAGCAGCAGACCTCAGACAAGGGGCCAGCATATCACTGCTGGGCAGCTCAGAATCCTCATGCCTTTTCTTTCCAAGCACCTACCCACCTAGAAAGAAGCCCTGATGGCACAGTGGTTAAGCTTTCAGCTGTTAACCAAAAGGTCGGCAGTTCGAACCCGCAGCCACTCTGCGGGAGAAAGATGTGGCAGCCTGTGTAATGATGACAGCTTTGGAAATCCTACAGGGTAGATCTGTTCTGTCCTATAGGGTCGCTATGAGTTGGAATCGACTCAATGTCAATGGGTTTAGTACCCACCTGGAGGAGACCCTGGCTGGGGTAAATAGTTCAGCGCTCAGCTACCAACCAAACAGTTGGTGGTTCAAGTCCACCCAGAGGCACCTCAGAGGAAAGGCCTACTGATCTACTTCTGAAAAATCAGCCACTGAAAACTCCACGGAGCCCAGTTCTGCTCTGACACACATGGGGTCTCCATGAGTCGGAGTCCAGTTGATAGCAGCTGGTTTGGCCAGGGGGTCTGGACCAGTCCTGCCACGTTCCTGAGTTCTGGGTTCCTCCTCTGCTGTGAAATGGGGAGTCATATCTGCCCCCTGGGCCCTAGGCTACTGGGGAGCTGAGCAGCATGAGGGCATCATTCTGTGACTGTGTGCAAATCTGTGTGTCAGGTCCCCATGCCCTAGGCTGCAGGGATTATAGGGCAACTTGCCCAGAGAAGGAGCCCCTTCTCCACCATTTGCTGCCTCCACTCCTGAGTGAAGGCCTCTGGACCTCTTGCATTGCATGAGAACCTGCAAACGAGAGATGCCAGCTTCCAGTGGGCCTCTGACTTGGCCGTGTGTCTGACAGTTCTGAGGATGGGCTTGTCCAAGGTGTGTGAGCTGGGTATGGGACCCACGGCAGTGCCCCACAGAGTGGGCAGCCCCTGTGCCAAGAGGTGAGGGCACTTTAGCTCTGGGTGGGAAAGAGAGCAAGAACAAGGACCCCAGTAACAAACACTGTGGACACCAGAAGCTTGGGGCACAGGTCCAGTCTTCCCCTGGCCATAAAGGGCCCTGGTTCCTTGCACCCCCTCCATCCCGTGTAGGGCAGACCCAAGATGGGGAAACCTTGGAGCCAGGGTCCAGCAGGCAGTGATCACGTCTCAGGGTGGTGACCCTGCTCTTCCTCCAACTCTGACAGCCTGGGCCCTAGTCACTCTCCTGGGAAGATGAGCCTCTAATAACAAAGTCCAGCCTTTCCTCAGCAGTGCAGCCGGCTGAGACACAGCCTACAATGACAGCATGAGGCTTACAGCCTCTGGGCCATTTGTTCTTGTGAGAAAAAAAAAAAACAAGTATATATACATATACACACACACACGTATGTAAAGGGTGGTAGAAGGAACCCTGGTGGCGAAGTAGTTGAAGCGATCGACTGCTAACTGAAAGGTCAATGGTTTGAAACCACCAGCTGCCCCTCAGGAGAAAGATGTGGCAGTCTGCTTCCTTAGACATTTCCAGCCTCGGAAACCCCATGGGACAGTTCCACTCTGTCCTGTGGGGTTGCTGTGAGCTGGACTCTCTCAACGGCAGTGGGTTTTTGATTTTGGAAAGGGCAGTTAGGCTGGAGCGTCTGCTCGGTCTGGGCACTGGTCGCAGGCTGACACCTCAGCTCCAGTGACCTTGCTGTGATTGGGGGCCTGGAGCTGCAGGGCTGCTCCTTAACGATCAGGAAGCCGACCTCTTCTGAGAAACCATCTTATTTATGATCTATTGATCACAGTTTGGGAACCAAACAAATGGCTAAATGTTCTACAGAGTAACTGCCTTTGGCACTGAGGAATGTGCCCAGGGAGGCAGGGGTGGGAGACCAAGAGCATTCTGGGAAGTGGCCCTCTCCAGAAGCCGAGGGAAAACGAGCTGATGGGCTGGCACCTGGGCTGCACAAGTCCACAGTGGAAGTTTCTAGAGGGAGCCTGGATTCAGACTGCGGCCTGCTGCTTTCTAAATCCCCCTGCCCTGCCCCGGGGGACCCTGTGGGGGGTGTGAGTAAGGGGCTGTCTGTCTGTGTCTGTCTGTGCTCTCCATCTGCCATGCAGGCAGGGTTCAGGTCTCCACGATCTGACCCAACTGCTGTGGCCACTGACCAGCTCTGTGCCCGCTACGGGCAGGTCGATCTGATGGTGGATTCCCCAGCCTGGAAGTGGGGCCATCCCTCTCCAGGGGCCCAGGGCGTCCTGTACCCTGCTTTTGAGACCACACTGGCAGCATGGGCCTCCCTGTCTGCAGTCAGGCGTCTCTCCCACGAGACAGCTTCCTTTGACTCCTGCTGATGATATTTTCTTATCATTTGTCTCTAAAACAATTCACCTTTTAAAAAATTAAATGCAGCTCTTTACAAAGGATTGGAAGTGATAAGCGTTATTCCTTGCCATAACGGATAGCTGCAACCATTGACAGAAAATGCCATGAAAATAAAACGCTGTTGAACTCCAGCCAGAGACTCGGGACCAAAGAGGGTTCAGAGCCCGAGGCCTGCTTTGCTCAAACTCAAGGTCTGCAAGTGTTCAGGTGCTAAAGAGTTAGTGGACGGAGGCTTCTCCTGGTGTGATCAGAGAAACAAGACAACTGAACAGGGAAGAAAAACTGCTCTTTTTGTGATTTGGAAGGAGCCCTGGGGGCGCAAACTGTTAGGCGTTCAGCTGCTAACCGAAAGGTTTACAGTTCGAATCCACCAGCCACTCCGCAGAAGAAAGACCTGGCAATCTGCTCTTACAAAGATGACAGCCTAGAAAACCGTATGGAGCAGCTCTACTCTGTCACATGGGGTTGCTACGAGTCAAAAACTGACTGGACAGCACCCAGCAACAACAAGAACATGTGACTTGGTGTCTAAACCCCACATTTTAGCTCACTTGGGCTGAGTACAGCCCTTACGTCCCAGAGGGGAAACCAAGGAAGGAGTGGAGAAGGGAGATGCAGCGGCCAAACAGGGCGTCCAGCAGCCGGGCTCCACACGAGGCCCCACGTGCGCACGTGCCCGCTCCCTTCGTCCTCTCCGTGCCTCAGTCTCTCGCCCTGCCCTTGGGCCAGCCTCGGGGCCTGATGGGGGACAGGTGCGGGGAGCCCCAGAGCCCCACCTGGGCCCGCGCACCTCAGCCACCGCGGGCCTCTCTGGTCATCTCTGGCTAACCACTGGCTCCCTCCACATGCTCACCACACAAAACCACAGACATTCAGCTGTCCCCAGGGACCTACTGTCGGTGGAAAAGGAACATTGCAAATTCCACTAATTCCTCCTTGAAAACCAAAGGAAATGTTTAAACTGGGGAGGGGGGAGAGCGGGGTGGGGGGGAGGCAGGGAGGGGGAGGGCTGGTGGGGGGAGGGCGGGGAGCGCGGGGGGCCTCAGGACCTTCAATCCTCTTGGCCTGGTAAATCCTGTTCCCTGGCTTCTTGGCTGCGCGAATCATTTTCTCTCTCTCTCCCTTTCACTCTCCCCTGATCGTCCTCACACTTGGCAAGTGTCCCTGTGCCAGCAGGGCAGGAAAGATAGTGACCACCCGCTGGCCTGTCCCAGCTCTGACAACCCAGAGGGGCTAGGAAGGAGGCTGGTGGGGTTGGGGTGCGGGGGTCGATGGTCTGTTGGAAAATAACTTGGAAGATCATCCCGACACCTACCGTCAGCAATTACACACTTGCTCATTTGACCTCTGTTTATTGTCTGGGTCCCCAAGAGCCCTAGACACTGAAGGGGAAAGAGACGCGTAAGTCTGTGCTTCTCCCAAGAGAGCTTAGCGTCCTGTAAGGAGAGACACGCTCCAGTGAAATGTCAGCTCACGAGGCAAGAGTTCCCCGTATTTGTGCCAGATAAACCATACAAAGAACCAAAAAGAACCCGTGCCGTCAAGCCAACTCTGACTCGTGGCGACCCCAGGTGTTTCAGAGTAGAACTGTGCTGCGTCGGACTACCAGTGGCTGTGCTCCATAAGAGCTCTGGTGGTGCAGTGGGTGAAGCGCTCAGCTACTAACCAAAAGGTCAGTGGTTGGAAACCAGCAGCGGCTCCACGGGAGAAAGATGTGGCAGTCTGTTTCCGTAGAGATTTACAGTTGCTGTGAGTCTGAGTCGACGCGACGGCAGTGGGTTGGTTGGTTGTTGGTGCTCTACAAAGAAGCGCATGATCAATTGCAGATGGAGGGAAGTTTCCTTCCTTCCTTAGAGAGAAATGCCTCGCTTCCTTCAACGTTACCGCCCTTGGCAGTTTTCCTCTGACAACACGCGGTGTCTAATGGGTCCTGGCAGCGGCAATGGAGAGGTGGGGAGGGGAAGGTCAACCAGAGAAGAAGGTAAATTGTCCAGAAGTTATTAATTCCTTGGAAATTAGGTCATCGGTCGTCCTCCTTCTCTTTCTCTCTCGGGAAGTGTTGAGGTCGGCCCTGGAGGTGCAGGTAACCCCAGAAGTGCTTAGCCAAAGAGAATAAGAAAGTGAAGAAATGGCTCCTCGGCTGAAATATGAAAAGAAGCATAAATCCAGGTTAGGCACACTACCTTGGTGGTCACAGAAGGCCATACATTATACATAAAGGACATTCACCGGTGTCAAAAGGAACGCTCTGTCTCGCTCCCCTAGGGAGAACTGCGCACGGCTGAGGAGATCCATCACACCGGGCTTGGCAAGCTGGGTCAGGAACAGGAGGTCACGGGAAGGGTCATCCCTTTTGAAATATGATTGGCAGGGAGGAAAGCAACCTTAGGGAGAGGGAAGTGAATTACATCTGAGTTTCAAGTTTCCTGGAAAGCTGTCCTCTGGGCCCTTGACATAAAGTGGATGGTGAGGAAGGTCACCTCAGTGACGGGGGGTCATTGTCAGGGCTGCTTGGGGGGCTCTCGCCCTCACCCTGATGGTCCTCCCAGCCCGTGGGGCCTCTGCTGACCCAGAGCGGGTATCATACGTCATTAGGACCCTGCCTGTCCTGGGGTACCGCTGTACCTTCGGAGCAGAAGGATGTTGGAAGCAGCTGGGAGCCTGTCCTTGGCTTTGTTAGGGCTGTAACTGGAGAACGGACCCCACCCCCAGCCCCAGACCATGTTCCACGCAACAGCCAGTTGTTGTTGGGTGCCATCAAGTCGATTTGGACTCCTAGCCACGCCACGTGACAGAGCAAAACTGCCCCACGCACAGTGGTTAAGAGCTCGGCTGCTAACCCAAAGGTTAGCAGTTTGAATCCACCAGCTGCTCCTTGGAAACCCTATGGGGCAGTTCTACTCTGTCCTATAGGATCACTATGAGTCAGAATCGACTTGACAGCATTGGGTTTGATGTTGTTTTGTTTGTTTGTTTTTTAAATCTTTACAGAAGCAGATCACCAGGTCTTTCTCCTGCGGAGTTGCTGGGTGGCTTCGAACTGCTGACCTTTTGGTTAGCAGCCAAGTGCTTAACCACTGCAACACCAGGGCTCCTTTACACAACAGCCAGGAGACCCTTTAAAACCACTGTCTGACTGTATCTTTCTTTGCTTGAAATCTCTCTGGTGGCTCTGGGGCTCTCCACTGGGATAAAGTCCTGTGTCCTTAATTAGGTGAAACCCCCTTGCTGTACCCATATGGCAAAAGGTAGCTTAGCAGAGCCTCCTGCAGAGTATGCTAATTTACTGTGGTTGCTTTAACAAATTACCATGAACTTGGCAGCTTAAAACGATAAAACTTGACCCCACAGTTCTGGAGGCCAGAAGCTCAGGATCCTCCAGGATGAAGTTACTGGAAGTACGGGAAATGGGAGCGGAGTGATCCAGAGGAACACGAGTCCTCTGTGGCCCTCTTATGCTCATCCTAACAACAGCTTCAGGAGGTAGGACGTTTATGACACGTTTTGCAGATGAGGAAGAGACACACAGAGAGGTTAAGTAACTTGTCTAAAGGCACACAGTTGAAAAGTGGCCGAGAAGACTCTAACCCAGCTATAGCATTCTTTGCAACGACCCAGTAAAGAGTTTTTGCTGTCACAGAAGACTGTTGTTGGTCCCCTGCGCCCCTCTGTGTGGTTTCCCTGAGACCAGCATGGTGCCAGACACACAGCATGCCTAAAATACTGCTCAATCCAGTCGGTAGATGCCTCTGACTGGTCTTTGTGTGATCATTTATTCCTCAGGGTTTCCAAGGACTCTAGAGTATGCCCAGCAGCAAGATACATTGATTTTTACTGCAAATTCTTTTTGTTAATAAACGATATATAAGTTTATGCATCCTAATTAACCAAAAATTATTTATCGTGGCAATTAAAATGAGGTTGTGTAAATGACTGCAATTTTAAGTTCTTGACAAAGCGATAAAGTCCATTAATGTTTCTCTGTCTTACTGAGGCTCCTTGAAACCCTGCCAGCAGCTCAGCAATCCTGCCCCCCATGGGTCTCACAAGAGCAAAGTCACAGGGTCTCTGGGCCTGGGCCCCCTGGAGAGCTAACTCTGGGCTGGGGGCTGCTCCAAACCCTCAGTGAGGCAGCAATCCACTTCTTCTAGCTTGGTCATATCAGGGAGGGGACTATAAGCCGCTAGACCAACGATATCAAGATCTCCAGAGAAACAGAACAATAGGTTAGACAGACGGATGGATGGATAGATAGCGAGACAGACAGACAGATAGAAGAAGATAAAGAGATTTATTTTAAGGAATAAACTCACACAGTTATGGGTCTACCAAGTCTGAAATTTATAGGGCATGCCACAGGCTGGAAACTCTGCAGGAGTTGATACTGCAGGCTTGAGGCAGAATTTCTTCTTCTCTGGGAAACCTTGGATTTGCTCTTAAGACCTTCAGCTGATTAGATAAGCCCCACCCACATCATCAAGGGGCATCTCCTTTACTTAAAGTCAATCAATGGTAGATGTTAGCCACATCTACACAATGCATTCACAGCTACACCTAGATTAGTGTTTGACTAAATAACTGGCCTAGCCAAGTTGACACATAAAATTAACCATTACACAACCAACACACAATCAACAAGACATAGGGATGTGAGGAGGGGGTGACGTGAGTCCTCTGTCTTTTGGACAGCCCAGAGAAGTCAGATTCCTTTTGCCTCTAACTTTCACCACCCTTGCCTTGTTCCGACTTGCTAGGTCCAACTTGACATGCCCCATCTCCCCAAACCAACGTTTATCTGTCCATCCATCCATTCATCATCCATCCATCCAACCATCCACCCACTCCCCAACCACCCGCCCACCCATCCACCCATCCGTCCATCCATCCTTGCATCCATCCATCCATCCGTCCATCCCATAAATATTTACTGACAACAGAATACCAGTAACTATTTCCTTGTGCATAGATCCACATGGTCTTCCAGGTCAAACCCACCCCTATTTATTGAGCACGTGCTGTGTGCAAGGCAGGCCCTTTTTCCTCCTGCCTGTCATTCAGGGTCTCCTGCCTCTTCCATGTAGCTGCCTTTGCCCACTTCAGCATACACCAATCTCTCAGTCCTTCAAGTCCCAAACTCCCCCTGCTCCTAGAGGTGTCCCCCACCACCTAGCACTAGACACCCCTCTCATTTTATGATGCTGGTCTTAACTTCCTCCTCTAGACCGTAAGGGTCCTTGAGGGAAGGAATCTCTTGAACATATCTTCTCTCTCATCCAACAGCACCTGGCACACTTGGATGCAGCCCACGATGTTCAAAAAGCCTAGGAAGCTTGGATGTCCTCAGGGACCAAGAAGAAATACTCGTAGGGCACCTGCCCTGTGCCAGGTACCAGGGTTACAAGAAAGACCAAGATTCAGTTCCTCCCTTATGGAGCTCAGAGTCTAGCCTGGAAAGGAGGGAAGGGAGCAGGTGTCCCAGTTCAGAATGTAGGTGCTGGGATGGGACAAACAGAGAGGCTGTGGGAGCACAGAGGAGCCCTGGACCTAGGCTATGCTGGAATTGGGTTTGAGGAGAGACAGACTTGAACTTGAACATTAGCTCTTCTAGAAACTCGCTGTGTGCCTGTGGGCAACTGACCATTTCGGAGCCTTCACGTCCATCATCTGTGAAATGGGTTAGTGATTACCCCGACCTGAAAGAGCTATAGTCAATGTCCATAAATGCCAACTACCATTGCAGAACTGACAACTTTGGGGAGGATTATTTACACTGCAAAAGGATCCACTACAGGCACCCCCAAAGGCACAAGGGCCTCAGAGCTACTTCTCTAACATGGGGTTCCTCTGAGGAAAGTTGAGTTGATTTGCAGATTTTTCTAGCCCTTATCTCCTGAGGAAAGAAAGGTCAGAACACCCCTAGAAAGTGCATAAGAAATTTTACAAGGACGAGAACTCTGCCAGTCTGTTGCATGTTTCAAAACGTTCATCCATCTACAATTTTTCAGGATGGTAACTCCAATTCACTACAGTTGTATAAATTACAATCTTGATGGTTACAGGTGATGAAATAGTCAACAGGGCTTGATTAATCCTGTATAACAAGCTGCCTGGAGGTGGGCAGTAACTCTGTGGTATAACCAAAAACTCACGGTCTTCCCGTCTTTCTGCTTTGCCATCTGCGTGGTCACAACATGGCTGCCACAGCTCCAAGCATCACGTCCTTATACAATATCACAAACAGCAAAGAAGGGATGCAAGCTGATAAGCCTTCTCCTCTTGAATCTGTCTTTATTCAGAAGGGGTAACCCCTTCCAGAAAACTCCAAGTAGATTTCCCTCCACATTTCATTGTCCTAGAGTAGGTCGCATGCTCATCCTTAAACCAATTACAGACCAAGGGGAATAAGATTGCCAGTTGGCAATCTTTCTGTAGGATCAGGAACATTGCTGTACAAAATCAGGGTTCTATTCACAGGAACGAAGGAGAAATGACTGCTGGGTGGGCAGCTGTATTTCCGCAACTTCTAATAGTGATGGCAAGGGAAGGCTCTTCCATTCCTGAACACTTGCTACGAGCCAGGTCCCCAGTTAAAGGTTCTATAGACGTTGTTATCAGTTCCTCACAGCTGTGCCTACTGCCCCAAGGTTAGCCTGCATTGGTGGACCAGGTCTCTTCAGCCAGCTGAGGCTGGGAAGAAAATCACGAAGCCCACCAGAGGCTCCACGCTGTCACTCACTTCCTGAATTCCATCCAGGCTCAGGTCTGGAGGGCAATGCCAAGACCCTTGAGTCCCCAGGAGCAGCTGGGGGAGGAAGCGTGCAGCATGCCCTCGGTTCCCCTAATTGCATATTTTATGGTCGTGGAAATCTTCCAGGCCAAAGAAGCTGATTTCCAATCATCAGGGTCATGCTCTTTGTCCCCACCCCCTAGAGCACTTAAAGTGACTGGTGACAACTGCTCCTTTGGAGAAGAAGGTCCCTTCTAGGCGCCATTTATCAGGGCATCTCGACCTGAAAACGGGTTCGTGTGGGGCCCCAGGAATGTCCACCCCCTGTGCTCATGGGGAAGTGATCCTAAAAAGGAGTTGGGGCGGGGGGCAGTTGATGGGACATTTCACACATGAGTCAGATGGAGAAGACAGAGTGTTTATACCCGGACCTGTTTCTAACCAATGACAGGGAAGCGCAAAAAAGCATTTATCCGGCATCTTCGTCGTGCCAGACGCTGTGTCAGGAGTGGTGGGGGGCACAGTGGGGAGCACCCAGCTATCCACAGAGATTCTCCCATCTTGGGAGTCTGTCTGTCTCTGCAGGTGGAAAATCCCACTCTCTCCTTCTCTCTCTCTCTCACTCACTCACACATACACTTTCAATTTCTCAGCTTATTGAAAAGTGCATGTGTCTAGATAGAAAATGTTTCTCCCCCTCCCCACTCACTATGTCTATGTACAACACACACACAAAGAACTGTGCTCCATCTGTCTGCTGACACTCGGGCAGGGGGTGTGCATACATGTGTCTGCACAGAAAAGTGTGTCTGTGTGATCCACGGCCTCTGCTGGCAGAAAGAGACGTGTCTTTTCCCAGCAAGAAAAAGCCACCGGGACCCACTCGCACACCTAGTCAGAAGGGCCTCTCTCTATTAGCCACCGTCTCTGACAGAACGCTCTCCATTTCTTTTGCTAAGCATCCACCATTGGAAAAGCAAAATAATCTTTATTTTCAGCACACACAGAAAATTTTACAAGTATGTACTAAAAATGTGTGTGCCCTCTCTCTCCCTCAAAAGTCCTTCTCCAAACAATCCTCTCACTAGGCAGCCATGGAGTCCTCCTTAGAAGGCACATTCGAGAAAGAAGACAGAAAACACTTGGAAAGTGCCTCTGCCTGTTCATCTCTCCTTGCAGGCTGAAAAATAATACGTGGTCGTTCCAGGAAGAAAATCCGGCTCACTCTCTCCCTGTCTCTCTCTGTCTTTCACACACACACACACACACACACACACACACACGGGCAGAAAGCTCTCTATCGAGCCCTAAAACTAGACAGAAATTACTTCCTTTCTTTAGGGAGGCATCACCCGAGAAATAAGCACTCCCTATTTCTCAGCATGCAGAAAATTATAAAATTATATGTATGTGCATGTGTGTGTATTAGGCAAAACTTCTGTCTTCTCAGAGAAGCCTGTCCCTGAAGCTCTTTATCACTGGGCAGAAATGCTGTCTCCCTTGAGAAAGCACAAGGAAAACATATACATACGTACTGTCGGTACATGAAGAAAATTGTGCGTGTGTGTGTGTGTGTGTGTGTGTGTGTGTGTGTGTGTGTGTGTGTGTAGTAGATAAATGTGTTTATGTGTTGATTTGTCTCTCCCTGTAATGAGAAAAAATCTGCGGTCTTTATCCATGCAGAGGGAAGTGTCCTCTCTCACATACAAACGCAAAAAGTCCTCCCTTCTCTCACTAAATATGTACCACTGGAAAAACAAGGTAGTTCTCAGCACACAGAATAATATGTGCGTGTCTCCAGGCAGAAATCAGAAAATGTGCTCTCTCTCTCTGAAAAGTCTCTCCCTAAAGGTTTCTGTCGCCAGGCAAAAACACACCCCCGCTCTGCACACACACACTAAGAGAGTATGTGCAAGATAGAAAAACTCAGTCACACGCTCACAGCAGGAAGAAAACTGTGGGGGGGGAGGTGAGTGTGAGTGTGTGTGTGAGTGTGTGCAGGAAAATGTCTGTCTTGCTCTCTCCTCTGAAAACAGAAATGCAGGAAAAGTGTTCTCTCTCTCTCTTTCCCCTCCTGCCCCCTTGTTCTCTCTCTCTCACACACACAGGGGTCTCTCTCTCTCTCACACACACACAGGGATCTCTCACACACACACACAGGGGTCTCTCTCTCTCTCTCTCACACACACACAGGGGTCTCTCTCTCACACTCACAGGGGTCTCTCTCTCACACACACACAGGGGTCTCTCTCTCACACACACACACAGGGGTCTCTCTCTCACACACACACAGGGGTCTCTCTCTCACACACACACACAGGGGTCTCTCTCTCTCTCACACACACAGGGGTCTCTCTCTCACACTCACAGGGGTCTCTCTCTCACACACACACAGGGGCCTCCCTCTCTCACACACACACAGGGGTCTCTCTCTCACACACACACAGGGGTCTCTCTCTCACACACACACACAGGGGTCTCTCTCTCACACACACACAGGGGTCTCTCTCACACACACACAGGGGTCTCTCTCTCACACACACACACAGGGGTCTCTCTCTCACACACACACAGGGGTCTCTCTCTCACATGTCTATCACTGGGCAGAAATATCTCGCTTGTCTCACTAGGTTGCGCCACCTGAACAACCAACATTTTGCTTCTCAACTTGCAGAAAATTGCCCGGGCGGGGGTCTGCAGGCAGAGAAGTTTCCCGTCTCTCTCAGAAAACGTCTGTCACTGAAAATGTCAGCCCCAACAGAGTGCCCACCAGAGAAAACTCCCCTCATACCCTCACTCTCTTTCCACACTCAGAAACATGTGAGTGTGCAAACACACGAGTGTGTGCGCATTTGCTGGTGAAGAATCCCTGTCTAGGGGTCTGTCTCTCCAGCCGGTAGGAAAATATAGGTATGTGTTTTTCCCGGCGGAGAAATCTGTCTCGAACACACACACACACACACACACACACACACACACACACACACACACACACACACGCTCAGGCAGAAATTCCCCCCCCCCCCCCCCCCCCACTAAGGACTGGCTGCCTGAAGAGCCAGCGCTCCATTTCCTGGCTCACAGGGCGCTGGCAGCGTGTGTGCTTCCAGAGAGAGTGCGTCTGTCTCCCTCAGAAAAGTCCCTCTCTGAGGCTCTTCATCCCTGAGAGATGAAAGCACACATGGGAGAGAAACCCACTCTTACTCTCTTTCCACACTCAGAAAGTTGTGTGTGTGTGTGCGCGCACGCGCATTGTGCAGGAAAAAATAAACAGAACAAAACCAAACCTCCTTGGCAGGCCTGAATCTCCCTACAGATGAGGGAACGAACGTACCAGGCAGAAAAAAAGTTTATCTTAAACACACACATTCTCTTCCTGAAACACACACACACTCACACATGCACTCATACTCCCCCCACACTCCTTCACACACTCACACACACTATTTCACACATACACACTCCCTCACACACACACACACACACACACTCTCTCTCTCTCTCTCTCTCTCTCTCTCTCCCTCTGAAAGAAAGGCCTTGGTTCCAAAAAACCAAGCTCTCTTTCCTCTAACTTCTCAGCCCCCAGAACACTGTCTGCATGTCTCCATATAGAAAATATTTTCCCTTTCTCTCAGAAAAGGTCCCCTCTGAAGCTTTCTGTCACAAGACACAAATGGCCCCCCCTTAATAAAAGGCACACTTGAGGGAAACACACTCACACTCACTCTCTTTTACACCGAGAAAACTGTGTGTGTGGATGTCCCTGTGCAGGGGAAAGAAAAATAACCAAGTTGCTGGCTTTGAGCTGTCTCCCTGCGAGCTCAAAAGGATGCATGTCTTGTTCCAGATAAGAAAAAAAAAATGTCTTTCCACTGTGTACACATGTGTGCATGACACTTGGGATAGAAATGTCTCCCTTTCTGCTCAAGTGTGCACCACCTGAACTGCTATGGCTCTTCCCTTCTATTTCTCCTTTCATAGAAAATCGCCAATGTGTGTGTCTTTGGGCCAAGTATTCTCTCTCCTTCAGAAAGACCTCCTTCTGAAGGACTGTCACAAGGCAGAAATACCCCCTCACCCCACTGAGAAAGCACATAATCAGATAGAACATACATACACACACACACACACACACACACACACACACACACACGGCAAGATGGGGTCTGTGTGTGTGTTGGGGGTGCACTAGCAGAAAATGTCTCTCTGTGTTTATCTAGTTCCCCTCCTGCAGGCAGATCTGACACACACACACACACACACACACACACACACACACACACACTCAGAATTCTCCTGCCTTCTCTCACTAAGGATTCACCACCTAAAACACTATTTCTCAGCTCATGGAAAATTTTGTGTGTCTGTTGACAGGCAGAAATGATCTCTCTCACAAATATCTGTCCCTGACACAGATGTCCGTACTCTTCCACATTGGAGAAAAGCCTAACCATGCTCTCCCTCCCTTTCCACGCTGAGAAAATTGTGTGTTGGATGTGTATGTGTGTGTGTGTGCACCCACTCGTGTACATGTGCAGAAAAAAAAAAATCTCTGTCGGTTGGTCTGTTTCTTCCTGCAAACAAAAAATGTATGCACCTTTATCCAGGCAGAAAAATCAACCAATCTCTCTGTCTCACACACACACACGCACACACAAGTAAAAACATCACCCCTTGTATCACGAAGTGTGCACCACCTGAAAACCCAACCTCATTCCCTCTAACTCCTGACTCTGAAAATATTGTATGTATCTCCAGGTAGAAAGTATTCCTCCCAAAGCTGGAAGAATGGAAATGGGGAACCCAGGGTCAAGAAGGGGAGAGGACTGACAAGTTGCGGGGTTGGCAACCAATGTCACAAAACAATATATGTATTAATTGTGTAATGAGAAATTAATTTGCTCTGTAAACCTTCATCTAAAGCACAATAAAAAAAGAAAAAGTATTCCTCCCCACGAGAAATGTCTAAAGCTCTCTGTTACCGGGCCGAAATGCGCCCCCCCCCCCCAACTCACTTGAGACAATTAAACACACACAGAGAGACGCAGGGCGACAGGGACCTGGGTGGGTGTTTGCTCTCTCTCCCTTACATGCACTCTTGGTCAGAAACGTCCCCCTTCCCACTAAGGGTGCCTCCCTGAAAACCAACGATCTTTCCTTCCATTTTTTAGCTCATAGAAATCTGCGTGTGTGTCTCCAGACAGGAAAGGTTTTCTTCCTCCAAAAAACCTTCCTCTAAAGCTCTTTATCGCTAGGAGCAACGGCCCCCCACCTAATCAAGGGCACTTGAAAGAAAATCTGCTCACTTGCTCTTTTTGTCCCAAATCTGCTAAGTATGTGCATGTATGCACACGCATGTGTTTGTGCAAAAACAAAACTCCTTTTTTTTAAACTGTCATTTTGCAAACATACATACCTTTTTCCAAGCAGAAAAACTAACTCCTGTGTTTCTCTCACACAAACAGGAATCTCCCCTCCTCTCTCACTAGTATATGTTCGCACCACCTGAAACCCAACACTTTGTAATTCTCGGCTCACAGGAATATGTGTGATTTAAGGCGGGCCACGTTCTCTTTGCCGCTCAGAAAAATCTCTCTCTAAAGCTCTCTGTTGCTGGGCACAAATGACACCCTACACACACACCACTAATAAACACACAGATACTCAGGAAGAAGGGACTTGTGTGTGTGTGTGTGCGTGCGTGTGTGTGTGTGGTTATAAGCAGGAAAATGTCTCTGTTGCCGTCTCCCTGAAAACAGAAATATACATATATTATTTTACCAGAAAGAAAAAATACCCCTGCCACACACACACATACACACACACACAAAGAGGCAGAACTGTGTCTCTTCTCTATGTTTGCACTGCACAAAAACAAGCAAACAAACGCTCCATCTTCTTGGTTTGCAGAAAATGATATGCATGCTTGTCTCCAGGCAAAAAGGATGCCCTCTTTCCACTCAGAAAAGTCACTTTTTTAAATTACTGAGCAGAAATGCACCGTCCCCCCATAAAGATCATACCAGACAAACACGCATTCACCCTCTTTCCACACCCAGAAGTTGTGTGCGTGTATGTGTGTGTACATGTGCAAGGGGAAAAACACTCCATTTATGAGACTGGCTTTCTGCAGACAGAAAAAGGTCCACATCTTTCTCCATGCAGGAACCCGTGTGTGTCAGACACACACACGTGCATGCACGTACACACTCAGGCTGAATGTCTCTGTGTTCTCACTTAAGGGTGCACACCTGAAATACCAACTCTCTCTGATTCCCAGCTCACAGAAACAAGTGTGGGTCTCCAGGCAGAAAACCTTCTTTTTCCATCCCGGAGAAGTCTCCCTCTAAAGCTTTCATCACTGAGCAAAGTAACTCCCCCACCCCCAAGAAAGCACGCTCAAGATATGAAACACGCACCGGACAAGAAGAAAACTCTGTGTGTGTGTGCTCACATGTGTGTTATAAGCTATAAGCAGAAAATGTCTCTCCGTGTTGATTTGACTCCCGGAAAGCAGAAAAAAATATTTTTCCAGATAAAACAACCCTCTCTCTCTCTCTTTCTCTCTCTCTCTCTCTCTCTCTCACACACACACACACACACACACACACAAGCACAAAGGTCTCTGTTGGGCTCCATCACTAGGCAAACATGCCCCCCTGCCCCATTTCACCAAGTGTGTGTCACCTGAGAAACCAACACTATTTCTCAGCTTGCAGAAAACTCTGTGTGTGCGTGCAAGTGTGTGTGTGTGTGTGCATAAAATGTTTTCCCTCCCTCCCTCCCTCTTGCTCATTCCCTCTTGGAAACACCTCCTTTGCTGCCGCCAAGAAGCACACACACCATTTCAGAAAAGCACAAGCACACGCTCACTTTCCAGAGAGAACAAAGCTGTGAGTGTGCACAACATCCCTGTCTACGCTGTCCTGCACACAGAAAAGTGTGTGTGTGTGCACGCACATGCATGTGTACATGTGCACTTTTTTTCTGGGAAGAAGAAAATCAATCTCTCTCACGCTCTCCCTCTTTGGTGGAAAAATCGTGGTTTATTGCTCCTTCCTTTAGCAGCTGCCACCGCTGGAGATAGGCACGCACTCACCCAGCAGACCCCAGAGCCGGCTCTCCCCATCTCCCCGCAGACCCCAGAGCCGGCTCATCCCAACGCCTTAAAAGGGGCTTCGGTCTTCCTCCCCATTTTCCTTACAGTTAGAAGAGCGTGCCTGTGTTTTCCTCTCTCTCACTGGGCCATAAACTAATCACCCTTTCTCTCTGTCTCTTTCTTACACACACACTTTCTCTCACACACACACACTCACACACACTTTCTCTCTCACACACACACCCCCTCTCTGCAGGGCTGAAAGTTGCTGTGTCCCTTCGCCAGCACCGGGTGTAGACAGTGACCTTTGTAACTGAGGGGAGCCAGCATGTTCTGACATGTCCTCCCCTCTCCAAGGGCCTCTGGCCTTCCCCTCAGGCCCCTCTGCTGGGGGGGGGGGTCACTCTGTCTTCCCCACACGGTGGGTGAGAGGACAGCGGTGTCCCTGCAGAGAGGTCCTCTGCACTTCTCAGGGTGTGACACCCCCCTTGGCTGCCCAGAGGAGGGGACCTGTCTCCCTCTCACACCCTTGCCCCTCATTTCGCTGTCCCAAGCTGGGGGGCCAGGCGCCTTGAGGACACTGGGTGCAGCCCGGCCTGGGTGGTGTCTTGGCCTCTGGCAGGTTCGTCCAGACCCAGCACCCCAGGGGGGCCCTCCTCCACTCATCCCTCTCCAGTTGTCTGGCCCCCGACCCCATGTCATCTGGGCTTCTTGGGGAGAGGCGGGTGGACTGGACAGGGACCCTGCCCGGGACGCGGGAGGGGAGGGGGCGGCGATGACAAAGCCAGGACCCTGCCGCGGCCCGCGGGAGGAGAGGGGGCGCCGCATCGCCGCGGGAGTCCAGGGTCCGGGGTCCAGGTGCACCGCCCCCACGAGCCGCTCACTCGCTGCACAACAGCGCGCCCACGCGGCCGCGCGCGGAACTGCACCGCCCACCGCAGCCCGGTCGCCGCTACGGAGCTCCCCAGACCGCGACCGGGCCGGATGCAACAGCTCCACGACCCCTCTGAGAAGGTCGCCCCTTCACCCAAAGCGCGACTGTGGGGCCGCGATCAACGTCCCCTTCCCTTTTTCTCCTCTAGATCTTCAGTCCCAAGATTGTAAGGGATTCGTTTCTGGAAGCTTCTACCACAATCTTTCCCTTTTAAGGTTTCAAGAGGTCGTGATTTCAGCGGAAGGGGGCTTGTCCCCAATCTCTTCTCCCTCCTCCTTCCTTCTGGAGTTCACGGAATTAACGTGTTTCTTTCTACTCATGTATTTAACGCACCCCGCTCACCCCCAGCCCCCTCAAAAAGCTCAGGAGGCTGACGTGCACCATTGAACTAAAGGGAAAAGAGCTAGGATTAACGTCGTAGACTTTGGTTCAGCTCTGCTCTCCCACTTGCTGACCGGGGGAACTTGGGCGAGTCACGCTTCCTCTCTGAGCCTCAGTTTCCCCACCTGTAAATGGGCATCTCTAACTCTGCATACCCTGCGCAGGGCTGCCGTGACTATCCCAGGAAGTGTTTAGCTTTGGGAAGCTGTACCTCCCAATTCGTAGTGGCTAATAGCATGGCCGGGAGCCCTAGTGGTGCAGTGGTTAAGCACTCGCGGATAACCAGAAGGTCGCGGTTGGAACCCACCACCCACCAGCTGCTCGGTGGGAGGAAGATGTGGCAGGCTGCTTCTGTCAAGATTGACAGCCTTGGAAACCCTACAGGGCAGCTCTGCTCCGCCCTGTAGGGTGCTGTGAGTTGGAATGGACTCCACGGCAATGGGCAGGGTAATAACAGCGTGGTGGTGGCGGCGGGGTGTTGTGATTAAGCAAAACAGCACCCCTCCCTCAGCCTGGCTGCCTTCCGACAGAGCTGAGGCCAGGAGGGCCAGCCAAAGGGAAAGTTGGATCTCATGGGCATCTGCACCCCAAGAACGGCTGTGAGATGAGTACCCTGAGGACATTCAAATGGGGACGATCCCGGGGAGGTGGGGGGTGCACTGTCTTCAGATGAGCCCCATTGCCAACCATACCAGCTGGGGCTGGAAAGTCAAATGATTCACGTTCACTGCATCCCAGCTAAGGAGTTCCAGGCCAACGACAATCTCTTCTAATGCTCCCCTTGTCTGCGCCCTGCAGGGATTAGCTCAGCCATGTAGACAGAACTATAAAATATGCCACCTGGCAGGATGCTCACCAGGTCACTAATGGCTCTTTGTGGAGCTGGGTCCACTAGGGCTTCTCAATCACAGTTGGGATGAGGCAAAGTCCCCATCTTCCTCATGCCCTCATGCCCCTGAAGCTGATCCCCACTCTGACACATGTATTTGTGCAGCTCAAGAGCACTTCTCCCTCATAGTCCCCCTGCTCAGCAGTTAAAGAGAACATTATTATTTGATAGATGTAGGTTGAGGACCTAATATCTTTAACAGGCTGTGCTGGGGATATAGCATGAACAAGACAAGTCTTCCTTCTCTTAAGGTGCTTACCTCCTAGTAGGGGAGAGAACAGGAAACCAGTGAGTTAATAAGGAAACAAGTTTATTTCGGATGATGAAGTCTATAAATGAGAGAAAATGAGACAGAGTAGTCTGGGGATTGCTTTGCATGAGAAGGGGTCAGGAAAGGCTTCTTCAAATGATAAGGAACCTGCCATGGGCGAGCAGCAGTAAGATCCATCTAGGTAGTGAGGAGAGCACGTGCAAAGGCCCTGGGGTGAGAGGGAGCTTTGCTGGTTGGAGGAATGGAAGAAAGGCCATTTTGGCAGGTGTGCAGTGAGTGAGGGGAGTGGTCGGGGGAGAAGAGAGGTGAGGGAAGCAGGCAACGCTCTCTTGGGCTGGCGTGAAGACACAGAGACAGGTTGGGGTTTTATCCTAAGTGGGGGTGGATTTCCAGAAGTGGGTGGCAGAATCTTACTGGCGGTTATGAAGTCTCTTGAGACTGTGTCAAGAGCTGAGGGCTAGGGAGCAAGTGTGGGCACAAAACGATGAGTCAAAACACGTCTGCTGAGCCCCAGAGGGAAGACAATAGTTGGAGATGGGGCAACGTGGTCGCACTTGGGAGGTAAAGATGATGGGGTTTGTAATGAAGACATGCTGTCCCCACTGTTCAGATGTGTAGACTGACATAGAAAGCAAGGAGGCATGGTCTGGCTGGAATCCCACTCCTACTGGAGGGGGGTCCTCCTACCTCCTCAGCCCTCATTTTTCTCTGAACCTTGGGCCATCTTATCTACCTATCCCTGAATAATGCTGCTGAGCTTCTCCTTGGTGCATCCTAGGTAGGGGTGTACTCACAGCAGCTTCTGTGAGATGCTCCTGAGATGTCAGCTTTGTCCACAGTTCACAGTGAATGTAGGATAATTTTGTGTGTTCACATGACTGGGCTATGGTGCCCAACGGTTTAGTCAAACACTAGTCTAGACACTGCTATGAAGTAGTTACGTGTAATTAAATCAGTTAGCCTAAATAAAGCAGACGATACTCCCTAATGTGGGTGGGCCTTATCCAATCAGTTGAAGACCTTAATAGCAAGAGTTTTCCCAAGGGAGTATTTTGCCTCCAGACTATAAGTATACATCTTGCCAGAACTCCTCTGCTCTTCCCGTCACCTGACCTACAGATTTTGGGACACAAGACTACAGGAACCTGCAGTCTGTCATCTGACCTACAGATTTTGGACTTGCCAACCCCCACAATCACGTGAGCCAGTTCCTTAAAATAAATCCCTTTCTCTCTATTTATGTATCTTACTGATTAAGTTGCTCTAGAGAACCCTACGATGTAATGTATCCCCGATGCCTAGAACAGCACAAGTCATGCGGTTGGCACTTAATAAATAGTTGTTGAATGAATGCAGGCATGGACAGTTGACCAGATGGCCAAAGTCTGCCCATTCAGCTTCCCTTTTCCACCATCTTTCACTTAGTGGCGTTGGCTCACAAAGACCTCTGGCTGCTCCACTGAGGGCTGGGCTGAACCCTGAGAAACCATTTCCTTGTAGGCGCTGCTGTTGTTTTCCCAACTTTCTTGCATGTTGACTTAAAGATCTTCAACAGCCTTCTGCAGAGCGTCTAAGGGAATGAGCTGGGTCGGCTCCATAGTACGGATGGTTGGCCCCAATGTTGAAATACAATATTTAAACAGCCTGTCTAGTGATATTTAAAACAATAGTCTAAGATGTGTCCCGTAACAGTCATTGATACAAAATATATAATTCCCAAATTACCACTCTGCAGAGTTCACAGGAAAGAATGATAGTTATGAGACAGCCTCCGACTCCAACATTTCCTGGATGGCCCAGAACAATTGTTCTCGCTTGGTTTCACTTGGGTATCACTTTCAAGGAGGAGACTTTTTCAATTTTCCATAAATCCTACCATGTTTATTTTTAGAAACTCCAGTTGCATACTAACGTGCCAACGAGAGGTGCTATGAGCCTAGGTCAGGCTATGCTGGAACTCCCCAGGAGGAGGCTGGATCGCATGAGGAGAAAGGGAAACAGACGTAGAATATGTGCGAAACTGACCTCCTTGTCATGAATCGTTTTCTCCTTCCACAACACAAGTGCTCTAGTTGTACATTCTCATCTGCCATGTTCACATGCTGGAAAGGCATGGTGTCAACCCTTCACAGTTTAGTATGAATAAGAGACACTTTGTTCTAGTTCTCTGCCATGGACCCATGTTAACCCTGAGAAGTGAAAGCCCCATTGTTGCTGCAATTTCACTATCAACTAAAGAAGGAGAGGCAGGTCTGTGGTTGTTAAAGTCTGAAGATGACTTTGGAGGCAAAACATGCTCCGACTATGACGGCTCTTACAAGGTCTCTGAGGATCTTTGAGAAACACACAGATGGGGTCTGGAAAACCACCTGGTGGAATTTAGGGGTTGGTCCTACTGGGTGTGAATTCCCCAAAGTAGAGAGAGAAGATCTGCTTAGGAAATAGAAGCCTTAAATTTGAGTTGAGGCTCTCCCTTTCACTAACCACTTGACCTCAGCCAAGTTCTAGACCCATAGAGGGATGGTCAGAACCCTTATTCCAAATCTTTGACTTCTCTGATGAGGACTTTGGGACTAGCGGAAGAGGGCCACACCAGGTTGCCAGCTGCCAGCTGTGCTTTCAGAGCCTTGGTGTAAACTCAAGGAAGGCTTCTTCCTCTGTCATAAGTGTGGGCCAAGCCTTCCTTCCAATTCCAAATTTCCCTATTGGCTGAGAGAGTTAGAGAATGGATTTCCTAGAGCAGTGGGACAACCTTTGCCCAGAGGTGCCCTCCACGTTATTTCACCTGAAACGAGGAACTGGATGCAGAGAGCTGCACACACGTAAACCATTGCTCCGGACCTTCAGGGCTCCTACAAGATACAGATCTCTTTGAGACAGAGGAGCCCTGGGTGCTGCAACCTGAGAAGGACTGAAAAAAAAAAAAATCTTTAATAGCTTCTCTTCAAGGGCAGAAGGAAAGGAAGGAAGGAAGAAACAAAGAAAGGACATGGAAGAAGGAGGAAGGAAAGAGAAAGAATGGAGCAGAGAGCAGGGAAGAAGAGGGGAGGAGAAGGGAGTCGAGCTGAGTTTTGAGTTAAGTTGTTAATTACAAAACAGGGAAGGATTTTCCATGAAGATCAGATTCTTTCTGCCTCTTGTCCATTTGTTTAAGCAATTACTGAGTGTCTGCTGTACGCCTGGTGGCGCCGTGCTACCTCCTGGGGTTACCGAGGATAGCCAGGTCTGGCTCCGAGGGACCCACACTCAAGTCCAGGAACAAGGTGAAGCAGTTTCTCTTTTGACTCCTCGGCTCAGTGCCTGGCCTTTTCTTTGCCTTCCTCTCTCCCCGTCTCCACCCCTCTCTTTCCTCCATGGCTCTGTTCTCTCAGCCTCTCTCTGACCACCGTGCAGAACAAGCACGTTTTTATTCCTTGAATGTTTGCATTGAGTTTTATCTCACATACTCGTTAATTTGGAAGTGAACAATGGTGTGACGCGGTAGACCCCCGTCTCTCCCTCTCTTCCTCTCTCCCTCCGTCCCCCTCCACCAACAGTGCCCATTTGCTTTTTGGCGTATGAGACTGTCCATAGGAAGAATTCCTGTCCCCCAGTTTAGGGCTGCTCCTGTTGTGCCACCCATACTAACGCTGAAAGCCCCATGGCCACATTTTCAGAGGACTGATTCTAATCTTGGACACACAGGCTCAGAAGACCACCTAGAGAAGCTGGATTTATTCAGGGCTCCTGGGATTGATCTTGGGTGAGGACACAAAGCTGTTTGGATTCAGGGGCATCGTGGCGCTCAAAGACTGCTCACTAAATGAATGAATGAATGACATATGGTGACAGGAGCTGGCTAAAGCTTTGTGAACTGGAAAAGTTCTCTCGAGCTTCACCTTTCTCAAGTGGCTGAAATATTCTTGGTAAGTCTTATTTTCTGTTTAGGCAGATCCATCCCTTTGCTGTCAATAAGAACAAAACCAAAAAAGGTCACAGTTTTTCACTGTCAACAAGAAACAATGAGGGAGTGAATTAGAGCCGCAGCTGGGAAAAGAGGAGCTTGGATGGCCCTCTGGTTCTCTTTTTTTGCTTCCTGCACCCAGCAGACTCGCTGGGTAGCCACCCTCTCCAGGGATGAAGCCTGATAACTCTCAGTATCTTTGTGATCTTAGGCACCTCCCTATGGGAGGAAGGGACAAAGGAAGAGAAACAAGATCAAGATGGAAGTGGACCCCCATTCAGAAGAGGAAAAACTGAGTTATATCCACCCAGTGACTCACCCTCTGTATCTCTTGATTTCTTGACACACAATCATAACTCAAACTATAATATTTTATGCTCTATGACATTCTTAATAAACACTTTTAAAAATGGCAGTACATTCCAATCTTCAGTACATACCTCAAAGAATTGAAAGCGGGGACTCAGACACTCGTACACCAACGCTCATCACAGTGCTATCTGTTCACCTTGTGAGAAAGGAGTGAGTCACCTGTGGATGAACCGGGAAAGGCCATCTCTAATGATGATAGATGATGCTATGAATCAAGGGAGAAAAGACTTTTTTGGGTTCTAAACCTCAAATGTGTCTTTATGAAACATTAAAACCAGTTGCCATCAAGTCGATTCTGAATCATGGCAACCGTGTGTGTGTCAGAGTAGAACTGTGCTCCACAGGGTTTTTTTTTTTTTTTTTTTTTTTGGTTTGTTTGTTTATTGTTGTAGTTTAAATGAAAGTTTACATTTCAAGTTAGTCTCTTATACAAAAATTTATACGTACATTGTTATGTGACCCTAATTGCTCTCTCCGTACTGTGACAGCACACTCTTCCTTTCCACCCCTGATTCCCCATGTCCATTCAACCAGTTCCTAACCCTCTCTGCCTTCTCATCTCACCTCCAGACCAAAGCTGCCCGTTTAGTCTCATGTATCTACTTGAGCTAAGAAGCACACTCTTCATGAGTATCATTTTATGTCCCACAGTCCAGTCGAATGTTTTTCTGAAGAGTTGGCCTCAGGAATTGTTTTAGTTCTGGGTTGACAGAGAGTCCAGGGGCCGTGCTTTCCAGGGTTCCTCCAGTCTCAGTCAGACCATTAAGTCTGGTCTTCTTACTAGAATTTGAGTTCTGCACCCCACCTTTCTCCTGCTCCATCAGGGACTCTCTGTTGTGTTCCCTGTCAGGGCAGTCATTGGTGGTAGCCGGGCACCATCTAGTTCTTCTGGTCTCAGGCTGATGAAGTCTCTGCTTTATGTGGCCCTTTCTGTCTCTTGGACTAATACTTTCCTTGTGTCTTTGGTGTTCTTCATTCTTCTTTACTCCAGGTGGTTAGGACCAATTGATGCATCTTAGATGGCCGCTTGCTGGCTTTTAAGACCCCAGATGCCACTCACCAGAGTAGGATGCAGAACATTTTCGTAATAAACTTTGTTATGCCAGTTGACCTAGATGTCCCCTGAAAGCATGGTCCCCAGGCCCCCGCCCCCGCTACTGTGTACCTCAAAGTGTTTGATTGTATTCAGGAAACTTCTTAGCTTTGGTTTAGTCCAGTTGTGCTGACTTGCCCTCCACAGGGTTTTTAATGGCTGATTTTTCAGAAGTAAATCTGAAGGCCTTTCTTTCGAGGTGCCTCTGGGTGGACTCGAACCTCCAACCTTTCAGTTAGCAGTCGAGTGCCTTAACTGTTCTCACCATTCAAGGAATTTATGAAATGTTGTTGTTGGTTTCCAACAAGCAGATTCTGACTCATAGCGACCCCACGTGTGCAGAGTAGAACTGTGCTCCACAGGGTTTTCAAAACTGTGACCTCTCAGAAGCAGATCACCAGGCCTGTCTTAGGGGTCTTCATTTTTACATAAAATTATTCGCTCGCCATTGACATATGGTCACTATTTAAAAGGAAATAAACTTGACATCTATTTTCAAGTTACGTTAATGAAATTATTACAGAAAATGTGATAGAAATTTTTGAAAGTAGATTTAGCAGGTGACTGTTTGAGAGGCTCTGAGAGTCTCCATCAAGAGTGATCTGGAAAAAATTGCCAAGAGAATTCATGTTGGCTCAGTAAACAAACCGGCCCTGAAGGAGCTGATTAATGTGTGTTTACATCCAGCACAATGTTTGGGCTCAGTGATTACAGCAGGCCAGCCAAGATAAGCGTGTGGGGCCCCTCATTAGGAGCCCCCATCTCCCCGCTGCCACTTTATTACCCCTGGATCATTTATTCGCATTGGAATGATGCGGGGAAACAGATGCCTCAACCTGAGTGCCTTGTCATGACCGATTTCCCCTGTTTGTGGAGAACTCAGGTGCACATCCCTGTGCCCGGATCGGGGCCCTCGCCTGTCCCCCGCCCCAAGCTGCTGTCAGCTTGCCCACACCCTACACCTGCCACCACCTGGGAACACAGCCAGCACGTCCAGACCTCTTGACTTTTGAAGAGAAGTTGAGTATGACAAATCGTGGCTCCATCTGAGCTTCATAATTCCACTCCAAAACTGGATTGCCAAATGGGTGGCCAACACCTTTGGCATCTCCTGGAGTGGCTCCAAAAGTCTCTGCCCATAGAGGGAATTCACCACACAGGCCGATGTGAGGACCATCTACCCAGCCAAGAACTCTTCCTTCCTCCCTCCTGTGCTGGCCTTCCTCCTTCCCTCCTCACTGCCCAGCCACCATTTTGGATGCTCCCAGCCTAGACACTCTGTGGGCCCACCACCACCAATGTTGACGGCCTGGAGAAAATGACTTGATGTGTTCGATTTGGGGAGAATTTTGTTCCTGAGTAGTTGAGCCTTCCAAGGAAGGTCATGACCAGATTGAACATGACCTTGATAAAGACTCTGAGAATGGCCCTTGGGCAGCTGGCTGCTTCCTCACCACTGAGGCCTTGGTGCTTACCAGGCAGATGCCCGTATCCCTACCTACACTCCAGAAGACACTGGTGAGCACCCAGGGAAGGGCTCACCATCCTAATCAGGCACCTAGTGTGAACAGCCCAAAGGAAAACAAAGATTCAAACTCAAAGCCCCCATCAGTGTCTACCGAGTAGGAGTGACTTTGCAGTGGGAACGTGGGAACAATGAAAGAACAGCCTGCTTAATGACCCAGCACCATCAAACACGAATGGACAGTAAACAGAAGAGGAACTCAGAGAGCAGTTGGGCTGATGAGATCCCAAAACCAACTGGAGAAAGTGAAACCATTTGGCCTCATGTATCCAGAGAGGTGTTAGGTAGAATTTCCTGCACTTTGCCAAGGCCATTTTTATTTTTAAAGCCAACACTTCCTATACACAAGGCACTGTTCTTCTTTTATTTTTTATTTTGTTTATTGTTGTAGTTTAAGCGAAAGTTTACATTTCAAGTGAGTCTCTTATACAAAAATTTATACATGCTTTTTTTTTTTTTTTAATTGTACTTCAGGTGAAGGCTTACAGAACAAATAGTTTCTCAGGAAACAGAAGTACACATGTTGTTTTATAACATTGGTTAATAACCCCACAACATATCAACCCTCTAACTTCTCAACCTCTTTTTTTGTTTGGTGAAAATACACATAGCCAAAGATATACCGTTTCAAAAATTTCTGCATGCACAGTTCAGTGACATTGACTACGCTCTTCCAATTGTGCTGTTATTCTCACTCAAGATGAAGGCTTACAAAACAAAATAGTTTCTCATTTAACAGTTACTACAAATGTTGCCCTATGACAATGGTTAACAATCTCACAGCACATCAACAATATCCTTACTCAACGTTGGGTTCCCTACCACCAGCTTCCTTGTCCCTTTCTGCTTTCTGGCCCTTGTCACTGGACTCCTGTACCTCGTTAGTCTCGTTTGGTTTTACGGGGCTGTCCTCTCACAGGATGAACAGTGAACCTCGGAGGTAACTTCACCGCTGAGCTAAAAGGGTGTCTGGGGGTACATGCATTGTTTTGTGACCCTAATTTCTCTCCCTGGACTGTGACAGCACCCTCGTCCTTTCCACCCCTGATTTCCCATGTCTATTCAACCAGCTTCTAACCCTCTCTGCCTTCCCATCTCACTTCCGGACAGAAGCTGCCTGTTTAATCTCATGTATCCACTTGAGCTAAGAAGCACGCTCTTCATGAGTATCATTTTATGTCCCACGGTCCAGTCCAATCTGTATCTGAAGAGTTGGCCTCGGGAATTGTTTTAGTCCTGCGTTGACAGAGAGTCCAGGGGCCATGCTTTCTGGGATTCCTCCAGTCTCAGTCAGACCATTATGTCTGGTCTTTTTACTAGAATTTAAGTTCTGCACCCCACCTTTCTCCTGCTCCATCAGGGACTCTCTGTTGTGTTCCCTGTCAGGGCGGTCATTGGTGGTAGCCAGGCACCATCTAGTTCTTCTGGTCTCAGGCTAATGAAGTCTCTGGTTCATGTGGCCCTTTCTGTCCCTTGGACTAATACTTTCCTTGTGTCTTTGGTGTTCTTCATTCTTCTTTACTCCAGGTGGTTAGGACCAATTGATGCATCTTAGATGGCTGCTTCCTGGCTTTTAAGACCCCAGACACCACTCACCAAAGCAGGATGCAGAAGATTTTCTTAACAAACTTTGTTAACAAGGCACTGTTCTGAGTGATTTGTATATATTAACTTGTTGAATCCTCATGTTACTGGCATCTCTTGGGTACAGGCCAGGGCTGCTGCCAAGTCTCCCACAATGCACAGAACTGTCCCCTCCCCCAACAGAGAAGTTGTTGCTATTACTGTTAGCTGCTGTCTAGTCAGCCCCCCAACTCATGTCCACCCCATGCACAGCGATTCCCATGATCAGCTGTGGATTGCACCGTTGCCATCCACTGGGTTTTCAGTGGCTGATTATCAAAAGTCATTTGTCAGGTCTTTCTTCCTAGTCCATCTGAGTCTGGAAGCTCCACACGGAAACCTGTTCAGCATCAAAGCAACACACAAGCCTCCACTGACAGACGGACGGGTGGTGGCTGCTCATGAGGTGCATTGGCCATGAGTGGAACCCAGGTCTCCCTCCTGGAAGGCAAGACTTCTACCAGTGCATCACCAGGGCCTCCCAAGACAGAAGTCTGTGTCCCCCACCCTGGGACTGAGAAGCCCTAAAGCAGGGGTGAGTGGCATCAGCTCATTTTACAGATGAGGAAACGCACCAGGAGGGCGGGTAAGAGACTCACTCAAGGGCACACTGCTCATCAGAACCCCCAACAGTGCCTCTCTCAGTTACCTCCAGGGAAGTCGCCACAACCCATGGTTCTCCTCGGGCCAGATACCACCCTGTGAACGTCTGCTTCGGGAGACCCCTCCCAGGAAGGCAGGACGCACGGCGCCTGGTGTCGTGACCTCTTGGTCCCCTGACACAAGGGATTTGGGAAAACCACCGAAAGCCCTTGTCAGAGAACCACCCAGCCTGCACGAGCTGGTGCCAAACTCCATGGAGGCTTTTTGCTGAAGCCTCACATTCTTGGATTATGAAAAGAGCAACATCTGCGTTTTCATATAGTTTAACATGTAATAACCCAAGAAGCCTGAATAATAAACATTTTGGAAGGGTGACTTTCTCCCCTTCTCCTGCTCCCACCCTGGCTTCCAGACGGACTTGGGCCACTGGCTCCGGATGTTGGAGCAGCTAGTATCTTGCTGGGAGCTCCTTGAAGAAGAATGAATGGCACCCAGGGGCCCAGTGGGGCCGCTAGCCGGTCCACAGGGGTGAGGGTGCTGCTGGCAGCGTTTCCTGCCAGGTCACCAAGGGTCCTGGAGGCTTAATAAGTGCAAGAGTCCGTTTTATTTTCCCCTGATTCTGCTTAATTGGACAGTGACCAGAGTCTGTGAAATACCTTGCAAAAAGCCTTTCCAACAGCTGGCCTGTTCTGTGCATTTAATCTCCCCGGAAAGAGGAGCGAGAAACAGCCTCACCGGTAAACAAACTTGAGCTGCCAGCTGCCGCGGCGAGAGCCTGACCCCAAATCCCTCTCCCTCCAGCTCCTGGTCCCCAGAGCCCTTAAATAAGGGCTAGAATATTTTATTTCACAATTAGTGCTCGGGATTAAAGTGGTCAGGGACAAAGACAAGGGCAGGGCTGTTTCCTTGCAGGATTTTGCTGATTTCCTGAGCTGTATAAAGACAGACCCACCTCGAAAAGAAGAGGTGAATGGGACCCCCATTATGAAGAAAAGATTGAGGGGCCACAATCCTCTCTTTTAAGCATTTTTCTCACATCCTAAACCCCGCAAAACAGGTCTTTTGCTCTCAAAAATAAGGCAAGAATCGCATCTCCCCCAAACAGCTAGAATCACCAGCAGCTTGAGAAAGCACTCTAGTGCCATCTTGAGCTGCATTAGGGAAGGCAGCCGAATTTTCCAGAAACTACTGTTTACAAGGACTGTTGACCCCAAGCATCGACCTGTTCTCTGTCTCCAGGTTTCTAGCCCCTTGGCGGCTGCTCCCCTCTGAATTCCCTGTGACCCTGTTGACCCCACATCAAATGGGAATGCTTGGGGGGCTGCGGAGGGGGCCTTTGAGCTAAGCCAGCTGCCCCTTCCTGCCTCCTTCCACCCTCCAGAGGCCTGGGGACATGGCTCCCGCTGGCAAAGGACGGGGTCCATGACAGGGGCAGACAAAATTAACTCCGGGGTCAGCCCCACAGCCCTGGCCTCTGCAAGCTCTTCAGATGCTGTTTAGCAGCAATTAGGTAATTGGGTAAGGTAGATTTCCTGAGAATTGGTCCAGAGCTGGGCTAAGTGAGCGCGTGTGTGCCGTCAGAAGGACCAGCCACGCTGCGGCCTCTTGTTTACAAAAGCTGTCTCTTCTCACCTCTGTTTTCCTTTCAGCTAATCAGCCACCCAACACTCCCTGCCAAAGGGCCAGCTGGGAAATCTCAAAGCCTCACATGTGCTTCATTTGACAGGGACCTGGCCTCCATCTGCAGTCTCCAGAGGGTTCAGGTTTCAGGGGCCAACAGGTTCCATTTTGTTCACACAGTTCTGTTTAACACACTGGGAAGGAAGAACTGTTCCCAGGTGAATGGTGCAGTCTTTATTAGCCATCCCACACCAGCCCCCTAGTTCCCTTCCAATTGTGGGTGTCTCAGCCCGGCGCACCCAGAGTCCATTTAAAGGCTGATACATCCGTTCACGTCCACTCATCTCATGCACTTAAAAGCAGGGAGCTCAGAAGGCGGGTCTAAGGCAGTGCCAGCCGCGTGATTCCTCTGTGGTCTGTGTCTCCGGGTAGTGCAAATGGTTAACAGGCTCAGCTACTAACAGAAAGGTTGGAGGTTCAAGCTCACCTCAAGGTGCCTTGGAAGAAAGGTGTGGTGATTTACCTCCAAAAAATCAGCCATTGAAAACCGTATGAAGCAGGGTTCTACTCGGACAAACATGAGGTCGCCATGAGTCAGACTTGACTTGATGGCAGCAGGTGCTGACTGGTGTCTTGAATAAAAGTGAGTGGGTTATATGGTGGCCCTGGTTAGCGTAGGACGAGGGCTTTATTTTATTTTATATTTTGTAGATAGATGATAGATAGATGATAGCTAGCTAGCTAGCTAAATAGATAGGTAGGTAGGTATGGTGGTAGGTAGGTAGGTCGAGAGAGAGAGACAGGCAGACAGACAGATGATAGATAGAGAGATAGATACATGACATATACATGATAGGTGGATACATGATAGGTAGGCAGGTAGACAGAGAGAGACAGAGATAGACAGGCAGACAGACAGACAGATGATAGAGAGAAAGATCACAGAGAGAGAGAGAGATGATAGATAGGTAGGTAGGTAGGTAGGTAGATAGGCAGACAGACAGTACGTAGGTTGGTGTAGGTAGGTAGGTAGGTGGTAGGTAAGTAGGTAGGTAGGTAGGTAGAGAGAGAGATGATAGAAGTACAATAGCCATATGGTAGCCATTCTCAGCTGGGGGCGATTCAGACACCCGGGGGCACAGGACGATGTCTGCAGACATTTTTGGTTGTCATGACTTGGAAAGGGAGCTACCTGTATCTAGTGGGTTGAGACCAGGGATGCTGCTAAACATCCTACAAAGCCCAGGACAGCCCCTCACAGCACAGAGATATCCGGTCCAAATGTCAACAGTTGTGAGGTCGAGAGATCCTGAAGCACAGCAAATCATTCAACTCTTAAGTGGCTATTAGCTGCTGTGACAAATTACCGCAAACTCAGTGGCATAAAACAACACAAATTTATTACCTGATAGTTCTGCAGGTCTGAAGCCCTAAAACTGACGTGTTGGCATAACTCAGGGGTGAGTCCATGTTCTCACCTTTTCCTGCTTCTAGAGGCTGCCTGCAGCCCTTGGCTCTCAGCCCTTCCCTGTCTCTTCAAAGCCAGCAGTGTAGCAGCTTCCGGTCTGCTCCTCTGCCTCTGACCCTCCTGCTTCCCTCCTTTAGAGACCTGCGTGATTACGTTGGGCCCATCTGGATAATCCAGGCCCACCTCCCCATCTCAAGATCCTATCTTTTACCTTAGGCATTTCTGCAAAGCCCACGGGTCCCAGGGATTATAACATGGACATCTTTGGTGGGCCACTCATTATTCTTCCTACCACATACACTCAGCTCAAAATGAAGACCCATTTTCCTTGCCCCTTTTCCCCACCAATAAACACCCCACCCCAAGCACCATGGAAAAGTTGTGCCTATTCATAGGATTAATGATTCTTAGCACAAATCCCTCTTTATTAAAGGCTACGTATGAAATCTTAATACAATTGTGAAGAAATTCCACCACTGGATCCCTAAAAAACTACAGGGAAATCCTTAGCTGAACATTTGAACTCAGCTTAGAAAGGACCAGAGCTTAATCAGAATGAGAAGCGGTTACTTTATAGCTGGAGATTCCCGTTAATCTTAGAAGGGGGGGGCAGGGGGAGGGAGGAGTGGGGACATGGGATACAAGTTCTACTGATTAAATATTTTCACGGAGGAGCACATCATGGAGGAATTTTTCAGATGCTCAACATAGTTTTTTAAGCTCCTGGAACTAACACACAAATAGTCCTTCTGGATGCCAGTAATTGGAGACTTGGACACCCATGGGTCTAGAACCATGGCTTCAACAACGGCAACTTGCAGACATTCATGCTTTCTCTTATTTATCCAACAAACGTTGGAATCAGAGTTGGTGCCGGACACCAGGGTGCAGGGACTGTGACTGGGCATTAGGGCTGTAAAAGTGACTGGTCATTCTAGACCTTTCTGTCTGTAGGGGAAGATGGTAAATGAAATTGTTTTCAGTGCATCGTGTTTACTGCTGGAGTTTAGGTTGAGGGTTTGTGGGGGCATCTCAGGGGGGCATGGGAAAAGAAGGATGGGCGCTCCTGGAAAAGGCATGGTGTGGGCAAAGAGAGGTGGTGAGCAACGGAGCTTACAGCCATCTTACCAAGAGCCCTGTGAGTCATACCAAGGCCACGATGGGTCTGTGAGGGGTTCCCAGTAGGATGCTATGCCCTGGACCAGAGCAGGGAGGATGGACAGCCCATTGGGGTGAATCACAATTGTCCAGTAAGGAAGACGGGTGCCTGACTTGAGAAGTCACAGCAAGGGTGGAGGGAGGGGACTGAGATGGAGGTAGGGGCTTTGGGGAGGGATTGGGTTCTGCAGAAGAAGGTCTATGGCTGGGATGGCGGGGTGGATGGTGATGTAGGGGGAGA
Organism: Dugong dugon; assembly: GCA_030035585.1. Taxonomy (NCBI): domain Eukaryota; kingdom Metazoa; phylum Chordata; class Mammalia; order Sirenia; family Dugongidae; genus Dugong; species Dugong dugon. The sequence continues at coordinate 4,506,833 of CM057461.1, read as the reverse complement.
GGAATTGCTTGGATGGAAGCGTAGCATGCCTAGCACCTTCCCAACAAGTGGTGTCTCTGAACTTTTTTTAAATTAATAGACTTTACTTTTTAAGAGCAGTTTTAGGTTTGCAGAGAAATTGAGCAGCAAATACAGAGTTCCCACTTCCCAACTTCCCCCTCTCTTTCCTGCACACAGTTTCTCCTATTATTATTTTTTAAATAATATTTGATTGTGTTTTCAGTAAAGGTTTACACAGCAGTTTAAGTTCCCATTCAACAATTTCTGCACAAGTTGTTCAGTGACATGAGTTGCACTCTTCACAATTCGTGAATTTTCTCATTATTTCTGTTCTGGTTGCCCTGTTTCTGTTAATCTAGTTTCCCTGCTCCTCCCCCTTACATTCTCATCTTTGTTTTAAAGTGCCTTGAAACTCGTAAGAGCCAGAGCTCCATGGGACTGCCTCATCTTTCTGGGTCTGGCAAGTATTCCACCTTAACAGTCTTACCACTTTTCTATCACTCATTTTAGTGGAAAATATGTGAGTTTTTCTTCTGACAGATTTCTGCCTCACAGAGGTTCTGGCTTTCGAAGGCTTTACTGTAATTATTGACTGTTTGGGCTCATATAGGTGATTTTTAAAGGAGCACAGTACTTAAAAACGAGTGATACTCATCTTTTGAGCAATTTGTTATTTAGCTACAAGGTGACCTCAAAGGTTAATTTCAGTTCAGGGTTGGAAGAGTATCTCAGACCAATAGTCTTGGGGAGTCCTGCAGTCTCAGCCAGTCCAGTAGGTCTGTTTTCTGGTTGTTATTTTTCTTTTTTTTAGGAATTTGAGGTTCCATTTCAGATTGTTCTCCAATTCTGTTAGGGTCCATCTATTGTGACCCAGCTTCTATTATTAACATCTTGCATTGATATGGTACCTTTGTTACAATGGAGGAACCAATATGGATACATTGTTATTAACTTAAGTCTACAGTTCACTGGAGGGCTCACTCTGTGTTGTACAGTTCCATGGGATTTGACAAGTGCATGACGCCACGTGTCCATCATTACAGTCTCCTGCAGAAGAGTTTCACTGCCCTAAAAATGTCCCGCCCTCCACCTGTTCATCCCTCCCCTCTCCCGCTGAGCCCCCGGGCAGCCACAGATCTTTTTTGTCACTATAGTTTCACCTCTTCCAGAATGTCAGAGAGCTGGAATCATATACTATGTAGCCTTTTCAAACCGTCTACCTTCATCTAGCAAGACGAGTTAAGGCTCCTCCCTGTCTTCTCATGGCTTGATGTGTCTTTGAATTTTTAAGGTAACATGTTGCCATGATGGTTATTGAGTCTAAGATGAACAGATGTCAGAGGAAGGCACAAGACACCAGAACAGATCATCAAAGCACAATATGTTTTCCAGTTTATAGCTCAGACCCCACACCCTGTCCCCATCCTGCCTCCAGGAGCCCTTGCCCAAGTCTAGAGAGGGCCAGATTCCGAATGTGTCACATGGCTAATGTTCTCGTCCAGTGGTGAATCCAAAAACAGGTAGACTTGCCTAGGGGACCACAATTTAAAAGCTTGTCTTCACGGACTAGGGCTTAAGTTTACAAAAATCTTCCCCTCCAAATGCCAGGAGAGTTTCATGTCTAACAGCTCTAGAGCCCTCCGTGTTTGGGGGTGCTCCTGCTGGATTGGGGTTACATAGTGAGGGATGAACTAAGAGCCATGTCTCTGCTCTCCCATAAGATTCATGCGGTCCAGCCATCTTGGCCCTCACTTGCTGGGTTCCCTGGCCGACAAGCCCACCTGGCTGCCTGACTTGAATATATGGATTGTGTGCAGAGCCTTTTCAAATGTGTGTGTGTGTGTGTGTATGTGTGTGTTTCTTATTAAAACAATAATAGCTACACTACAAAACTGTTAATCTGGCAATTAATTCTTGTGGGAAATTTATTGCTATAGTTGCATTTCAGAAATTGTCCGTAATATCCCAGAAAGAGGTACAACTAAACGTTTAAGAATAAAAGTAACGCAGGATTTAGATGGCAACTCTTGTCTGAAGGTTTCAAAGCCTGTCTATTCTTTTTCCATCCAATGCTGTACAGATGGTCTCAGAGGCCGGGAAATGGCAGAGCCAAGCCTAAGGTCAACCATAAAGTCATCTGTAGAACCATCTAGACTCACTGTTTTCTCTGTGGTTCCTTGTTGCTCTTGCTGCTGGTGGTTTTGTGTTTTGGAGGTGTGCATCCCACCCTATGGCTCTGTGAGGCACCAGGGATCCTAAAGGTGGTCTTACCTTGACCTGGAAGCTTCCAGAAGGGTCAAGATGTTGCCAGGGCAGTGGGGAATTGTGGAGCTAATGAGAGAAGAGGGAGGATCTCATGGGTAGGACATGGGAAAGAAAATGAGAAAATAATGACCATGGAAATAAAAGGGGTTTCCATTTATAGAGACCTCCAATAACGATCCTCAAAGAGGGAAAAGTAAGTCAATTCTGGGGAAGATATTTAAAGCTGTTTGCTGTAGTCAGCGTGGGGTGCAGTCGTAGGAGCCCCAGGTGGGGTCTCCACCTGGGAGAGTTTACCACGTGGCTGGGTACATAAGAATCACATACCAGGCAGAGTATAATTTCCAAATAAAGGAGTGGACAACGCTTGTTATGGATTTCAGGAAAGGAGAGAGATGATTGCCCTTGGTTTGGTGGGTGGGGCATGTTCTTCTTGGTTGGCACAATCAACCCCAGCCACTGTCCCTCATTTAGGGTCCCTGCCTGACCCCTCCAGGCATCTGGATTGGTGATCCCCAGACTCAACTAAAGTTGAAAGTTCTTGTCAAGTTGTCAACATCAGATTCTCTGCCAGGACCCACCTATTTGGGCACACATTCTCCCAAGGCTTCAAGCCAAACGATAAAAGGAGACTGGGTAATTAACCCTGGTGGTGCAGTGGTTAAGCACTTGGCTGCTAACCAAATGGTCAGCAATTCGAATCCACCAGCCACTCCATGGGAGAAAGATGTGGCAGTCTGCCTCCATAAAGATTGTTGTTGTTAGGTGCTGTCGAACCTATTCTGACTCATAGGGACCCTGCAGGGTAGAGTAGAACTGCCTATAGGTTTTCCAAGGAGCACCTGGTGGATTTGAACTGCTGACCTTTTGACTGGCAGCTGTAGCTCTTAACTTCTATGCCGCCAGGGTTTCCCCATAAAGATCACAGCCTTGGAAACTCTTATGGGGCACTTCTACTCTGTCCTATAGGGTCTCTACGAGTCAGAATCAACTCCTTAGCAACGGGTTTTGCTTTGGATAATTAAATGGGGAGAGTTTTAGCTCTTGCCAGAATTTGGTAGGCACTGTGCAAAATGTGGGGCCCTGGTGGTGCAGCGGTTAAGAGCTCAGGCTGCTAACCAAAATGTCAGCGGTTTGAATCCACCAGCTGCTCCTTGGAGACCCTGTGGGGCAGTTCTGCTCTGTCTTATAGGGTCGCCGTGAGTCAGAAATGACTCGACGGCAAGGGGATTGGTTTTTTTTTTTTAGTTGGTACAAAATGTGGTGTTTGTGTGATAAATAACAAAGTTGACGTTTGTGTTGTAGTACAAGCTAAATCACATCACCACCGTGTCCTCAGACATTTGTATTGACACTGAATAACTCAAGAGTTCATAGAGGGGTTCAGATCCAATTAGACCATGTCAAGTCCAGCTAGCCTGCCTGGTTGTATTGCTGTTTACCATCGAGTCGATTCCAACTCACAGGGATCCTACAGGACAGAGTAGAACTGCCCCATAGGGTTTCCAAGGCATCTTTCTCCTGAACTACAGCTCCATTGATACAAGTTTAAATTCACACACAAAATGATACGCTGTATCAGGAGTTGGCAAAATATGACCCACCACATATTTTTGTAAATAAAGTTTTATGGGCACACTTCCACACCTGTTCGTTTATATATTGGCTGTGGTTCTTTCACACTACAACGGACGGAAGTGAGTAGTTGCAATAGAAACCACGTGGTCCACAAAGCCTAAACTGTTTATTATCTGGTCATTTACAGAAAAAAGTTTGATGATCTCTGCTGTATGTTATTTTGAGCTGAGTCAATTCTGACTCATAGTAACCCTATATGACAGCATATAACTGCCCCATAGGGTTTAATCTTTATGGGAGCAGATTGTCAGGTCTTTTCTCCTGAGGAGTGGCTGGTGGCTTTGAACCACCGACCTTTCAGTTAACAGCTTAGTGTTTAACCACTGCATCAAAGGCCCTTTTAGAAAAACAATAATGGACACCTAAATGCATAGTAAAGGACTGCCTAAAGAAAGTGAGATATTTATATACATACATATACACATTTGTATGTATTATTTTGAGATATCTATCACATACATAAAATATCTACAAACGTGCATATAATATATATACACACACATATATATAAAATGACTAGAAAGATATTGAAGAGGCTACCTTGGCATAGAGCTTCAAGGATAGGGAATAAATGGTGTAAAATTTTCTCGATCTGAAATCTGTATTTCTTCGTTAAAAAAAATACTTGGTACAGTATGAAGAAATGGTATCCGCTGTCGAAGTGCAGTTGAGGGTTCACAGGTGTCCGTATGATTAGCCTTTGGACCTTTCTGTAGTTCAACTTTTTAACTAAAAATTATTTCATAAAAGAACAAAACAAGTTATAGGAATGGAATAATTACATCCACATTATAAAACTCTCAGACTGACATTATAATTATATGTTTAAAATGATCTCCCATAGCTCTCTTCTTAAAGATTCAACATATTATCCCAGTTTAGTCTAAATTATTTGAGAAGAAAGGATTTCAGTTTCAGGATTTCTTATGCTTGTATATTTTACGAATTCCCATCTGTATCTTTATAAATAGTTTCTAGGTGTACCCAACAAATTCAGTTAATCCAGGCACCAGTTTTCCCCTCTGGATCCTGTCTTGTTTGCAATGTATAGACTCATCCAAGAGTAACAACCCAATTATGCAATCACTACCTTCCAACATGTAAATAAGCCCCATCTGCGAGTCTAGGAAAAATAACCAGCCACGGGCCTTGTCTGCTTAACTCAAATCACACGGACAATTTACATCTCCGAATTGGAATTTCGATTTGATCTCAAAGTTTACATGCAGGGGCCAAGCCCATTATCGGGGGCAGAGGGAGGGGGCTGATGAGGTTGAGAAGAATTGGAATTAAAATAACTCAAAACAGATGCTGGGGCTCCGATGGGCGCCAGCGCAAGCCAGGTGCCGGATTTGGACAGGTGACTTGGCGAGGATGGCTCCATTCTGGGGTGAGCCTTTGGGAAACTCGGGGGATGACAGACGGCAGGAGGATTTGGGGCCTTGAGTCCCCGTCTTTTCACCCCAGGACTTGAGCGTGGTGCCTGCACATTTCAGCTACACACATCCTCTTCCGCACCTCAATGACAGGCTCTTCACAAAATGTGCAGGAGCCAAGTGGGCGTCTTTTGAAAACAGACTTCTGGAATTTCCCAGACTTCTCGAAAATAATCCACAGTACTTTGTCAGGGTAGAAGAACCTGAAGGCCCTCCCCCTCTGCCCAGATACACAGTACAGTAAAGTCTTTGTGACTGGCTGGGCTGTGCAGCAATGAACCAGCGACCTTGGGGAGGTCAGGGGCCCCTGAGGGCTCCACCCTGGGTCTGTGAAGTCCGGGGGCGGGTAGGAGTTGGGGCCCCAGCCTCTTTCCGGGTGAGGAGCGGCTTAGGTTCTGGCGTGTGGTGTCAGCTGCCTGTGGACGTGGCAGATGGACCAGCCTGGCTACTGGCCTCTCCCAGGCCTGGAGACAGAGGGGAAGGGGGGCCTGGAGAGGCAGGGAGGGGGTGTGAGTGGCCCAGAGATGGGGCAGGAGCACCCCCTTTTCTTTTGTGGGTGGGGCCCACAATTTGGGGGGCTCTAGATGTGAGCCTCTCTCAACACTCTGTAGTTTCATAGTTGGTGAGTCTGTGGTTATCTGGCCTGGTTGGAAAAGGGGGTGCGTGTTCCATTAGGAGTCTGTGGGTGGAGCAAACAGTTAACACTCGACTACTAGCCAAAAGGTTGGCAGTTCAAACCCACTCAGTAGTGCCTAGAAAGAAAGGCCTGCTTCTGAAAGGTCATAACCTTCAAAACCCTACGGAGCTGTTTTCCTCTGCACACATGGGGTTGCCATGAGTCAGAATCGACCCGACAGTAACTAACAAAAATGACTGTGTCCCATTGGGCCCACTCTCCTTGTGGCCTGACGTGTCCACTCCTAGCTGTGCATCTCCTCCCAATGCCACCTCCCGGACCTGTCCTGACGGCTGTCCCAGGTCCCCACAGGGAAGCTTCGGGGAGAGTGGATTCTGGTAAGACAGAGGCCTAGGCTCAGGTCCTGTCTCTGCCACCTCCTGCTGGGTGACAAAACATGTTAATTATGGTAGTTAACTATGTGCCCTCGAGTCGATTCCAACTCATAGCGATCCGGTGTGACTGAGGAGAACTGCCCCATAGGGTTTTCTAGGCTATAATCTTTATAGGAGCAGATCGCCAGGCCTTTGGTCTGTGGTACCACTAGATGGGTTTGAAATGCCAATATTTTTGGTTAGCGGCCCAGTGCTTAGCCATTGTGCCACTAGGACTCCTTGCATGGACTGTAGGGCCAGAGAAAGAGGAGGGAGAGCAGCGAAGGCAGGGGTGATGGCTGGACGGGACGAGCTGCGGAGACAGAGAGGGACCACACGCTCCCCGAGTCCCGGAAGAAGCTCCCCCTCAGCCTCTTTTGCCCTTTCCTGGGCAGAATGGGGCGCCTTGTCTGATTCAAGCTCAAGCAAAGTTAAACCAATTTAGCTTCATGGAACCTCAGAATTAATGGGAGGATCCAATGACCCCAAGGCAGCTGAAACGTGAAAGAATCCAAAAGCCCTCCATGCAGAGGGGATAATGGAAAATGCTTATGGGTTCTGACCTGCTCAGCCCCAGTTGGGTTTTAATACAATTAACACATTTGGAAACTCAGTTGTGTTCCTCTTTTTCAAAACAAAAATTAAACGTACCACCCTGGTTCCTATTGAAAAGCCGGCCGTCTCCAGAGCTGTTCTGAATACCTATTACCGTATTATCGGGATTTCTCCTAAATCCCTCCCAAACAAAGCCCCAGCTCTTTAGGGAAATGTTGACCTTAATTTAATTATTCAGAATTACCTTAAGATTCATGTTTTCTTCCCTCATATTACTGAAAAGTAATCACGGTAATAATGAAGGCCGTGTGTGTCCTGGATCTAATTATTAAATCGTTATATCGTTTTATAATTCCTATAAGCTGCATTGGCAAAAGGGTCAAACAAAAAAGACAGATGAATTTTTCTGTTTTCATCTTTGACGTTTTATTTTTTATCAATACAATTCGCTCCAGCTAGGAGAATGGCACAGTGGCGACTAAGCTGGCATGACTGTGGCCTTAGATGTGGCCTTTGTTGCTGTTGGGGGCCCAGATGGTAAGACAGGACCCCTGTCCAACGCTCCACGCTGGGCAGGCGGCTGGGAGCCAGGGCAAGGGTCTCCAGCCTCTGAACCTGCCCTGGATGCCGGCAACAGGGAGCTGATTGGGCGAGGTCTGCGTGCCGTCTTCTGATTGGTCCTTCCTGTTGCCGGGCCTCCTCCTGAATCCGCCTTCAGCCAGCAGCCAGCCTCCAGCCACCAAAAGTGGTGGGGGCCTAGACAGATCCGGGTTCTAAAAGATAAAAACCCAACTGCAAAAGAGGAACGAATAAAAGCCTAATACCATAGCTTGAAGGTTCTATTACTTCAGCTAGTCAGCAGCACGTCACTTAACTCGTAATAAAGCTTACGTCGTCCGAGCAAAATGAACAAAGCAAGTAATTCTTAAAATACAAAAGAAAAAATTTTAGAAGAAAATTGTAAGGAAAAATGGCATGAATTTGTGAACGTGTGTGTGTGTGTGTGTGTGTGTGTGTGTGTGTGTGTGTGTGTGAGCAGAATCCCAGATAATTGAAAAGGCAAGATGGTAAAAATCTTTTCACAAAAATTTTTGCAGCAAAAATATTCCATGTAAAGTGGCTTGTGCTACTGGGGGGCCTCCGAGGAGCCAAGCTCGGGAGGCCCCACAGCACCCGACACAGTGGGCCCCAGCTCTGGGCATGTAGTACCAAAACCAGACCCATTGCCGGTGCGTCGGTTCCTACTCACGGCGACCCCATATGCTGCAGAGTAGAACCATTCCGTAGGGTTTTCTTTGCTGTCATCTTTATGGAAGCAGATTGCCAGGCCTTTCCTCCACAGTACTGCTGGGTGGGTTCAAATTGCCAGCTTTGGATTAGTAATCGAGTGCAAACCGTTTGCACCACCCAAGGGCCTTGGGCACATAGTAGTTGCTCAGTAAATCCTCCCCGGGGGAGGTCACTGGCTGGGGGGTTCTCAGGCCCCAGAGTGGAAGGAACTTAATTGGATCTTGTTCCCCTGAGTCATATAACTGACTAACGATGCTATAAAGTGAATTGGCTGAGTTAGGGCCCATTTGAGGGAAGAACAGGGTTCTTCTGAAGCTCAGCATGGCTGTGAGGGACACTCCTCCCCATCTGGCCAAGCCTGCAGGGATGGCGGAGGGGACAGGGCACTCAGCCCTGAACCACTGGAGGAGGGCCTGGAGGGGAGTTTGCACCTCTGTGGCTCCAGGCCGAGGGTAGTAACTCACTTTGCCCTCTGCCCAGCCTGATGCACTGTCCTTTCTTATCCCCTCCTTGAGCTTGCAAGAGAAGGCCCCTGGTGGCACCAGCGATTTGCACTCCGCTGCTAACCTAAAGGTTGGCAGCTCGAACCTACCCAGCCGCTCTGCAGGAGAAAGACCTAGGGATCCACTTCCGTAAAGATTACAGCCAAGAAAACTCCATGGGGCATTTCCCCTCTGTAACACGTGGGGCACCGTGGGTCAGAATTGACACGACGGCCATGGGCTCGGTTTTGGTTTTGGAGCTTTCAAGAACTGGGTGTCACAACTTCCCGCTAGCCTGTGGCCCAGGGCATGGTCTGGTGTCCAGGGCTTCCCCCCGATACCCTGATTCCACCAGGATCAGCTGTGTGATCTTGGGCAAGTGTCTTCATGTCTCTGAGCCCCATCTCTGAAAGGAAGACAATAAAACCATCATCTCTGTTATTATCGTGGGGAACTAAATGAGAAAATGTCAGCACAGTGCTTGAGAGAGAGCCCTGGCCACGCTGGCCCTTTGTTCCAAGGCACGTCTTGGCTCCATGTTGCACAGCCTGTTTTCTCTCTCCTCGGCTGGAATGTGGTTTCATGGGGACAGGAGCTGAGTCTGCTACATCACCAGCACAGTCCCCAACACTTGGCCAAGGGTGTGGAGCCCAGCAAGCTGTGACAGTGAGCTCAGATAGGTCCCTACACCTTGGAACTACCTGCCCACAGGGGGCGCTAGACATGAAACCAAGTTGTCCTTGTGTGACATGGAGTCTGTTCTGACCCACAGGGATCCTATAGGACAGAGTAGAATTGCCCCATAGGGTTTCCAGCCTGTAACCTTTACAGGAGTGCAAGTAAGGGCCTCGATGTGTGGCTCTAGCCAAGGAGAGTCTGCCTTGGTGGCCCACAAGAGGGACCTCCCTGCAGATGGGAGCAGACTGGAGGGGGTCTCAGTTCTCTAGTGCTGCTATAACAGAAATCCCACAAGTGGATGGAAGAGAAATTTATTCTCTCACAGTCTAGGAGGCTAGAAGCCTGAATTCAGGGCGCCAGCTCCAGGGGAAGGCTTTTTCTCTGTTGGCCCTGGGGGAAGGTCCTTGTCATCAATCTGCCCCTGGTCTAGTAGCTTCTCAGTGCAGGGGCCCCGGGTCCTCTGAGAAAGGAACTTTTGGCAAAGAAGAACCTCAACAGTACATCCCCAGAGACATGGAGCGGGCTTAAGAGAAAGCGGCCTGTTTGGGGGCAGGGGCAGCTCTCAAAGTCAGCAATTTCAGGAAGCCAGGAAGCCAGCAGAAAAAGCTAGTAAAATGCAACGTGGGGGTCTGTCGCCCCACTCCCTCCCCCAGGCCTCAGCAGAGAGAGACACCCTGCAGGTCCTGAAAAGCCAGAGGTGGCTCCATAAGTAGGTAAATTTGCATTTAATGGGGTCACAAATTCAAGCAATGATTAACCATGGCAACGAGGGTTTACATTAAGCTGAAATAAAAAAATGGTAAATAAGAAAGAAACGCCTAAGGAATTCAGCCTGTCCCTTCTGGCCAGGGGTGGGGATGGAGGTGGAACTATAGAACACAAGGTGTTGGACCTGGGCCGCCCGCACAGCCCCGTGCTCAGAAGGCCCCGTGCTGGGTTTAATTCTGGGCTGTTGTTGTTCTGAAATTCCTAGTAATTTTTGAACATGAGGGCCCTGCATTTCCATTGCACTGGGCAGGTCCTGATTGCTGAATTTGGCTGCTGCCCCTGGCCCATCCCTCCACACCCCCCTTTTAAATATCCCTCCCTCCCCCATGGGCAAGATAGTCCATCCTATCTCTCAGACAGATGATTATGTGTCAGCATTTCCTTGATGATTATTTACCCACCCCTCTAAATTAAGGTATAACATGCAACCACTACCCATCTGTCAGTTTGTCCTACCGTGGTGGCTTGCATGTTGCTGCGATGCTGGAAGCTATGCCACTCATGTTTCAAATGGATGACCATGGTGGACAAGCTTCAGCAGAGCTTCCAGACTAAGACACTAGGAAGAAAGGCCTGGAGATCTACGCTTGAAAATTAGCCAGTGAAAACCTTATGGGTCACAATAGAACATTGTCTGAATTCTTGCTTTGGACATGTCATCAGGAGGGATCAGTTGCTCCAGGAGGACACAGTGTTTGGTAAAGTCGAGGGCCCGCGAGGGTAAGGGAGACAGAGCCTCAGTGAAATGGATTGGCACAGTAGCTGCAGTGATGGACTTGGACATGCAGGTGATTATGAAGATAACATGGGTCCAGGCAACATTTTGTTCTGTTGTACACAAGGTCCCCATGAGTTGGAGTCAACAACAATAACATGCACAGAGCAAAGCTCACAAGTCCTAATCAATCATTTTTTGCATGTGGATGAACACTGAAAAGACATAGACCATTTCCATCACGCTAGAAGGCTCCCAGGTATACCTTACAGTCAGTTACCACCCAGGTACCCACCATCCTGATTCCTACTACCCTAGGCATGTTTTGTGGTAGTATTTTATCTCAGAAAGACTTTCCTATTTAATTTCCCAACTTCTCTTGGGGGCTAGTCAAGATTCCGGACCTCAGGAATCCAGAAAGTCTTAAGGAGAGAAATGAAAGATAGAACTATTTCAAATAACTCATGCTATCACAAAAGAAAAACTGAAAAAGTATCTGAGTCCTTCAAACAATGTAAAACATAATACTATTTTGACGGTCCATTTCTGCAATGAGGTTCTTGGGTCTTTTTCGGAGATGCTTTCAGGGATCTGGAATCGTGTGTTTCCAAATGATATACTATCTTAAATTATCTTAATTGTTTCATTAATGTGAACTTGATACAAAGTAGCCTCTTGAAGTGCATTGCTAAGGAGGGAAAAGACATTAATAACCTAATCAAGCATTTGGAAACAATTGGCAAGCCTCATGGGAAGGGTACTCTAAAAATTTCATTAAAAAATGTAATTATATTGATTGGAAAGACGTATTCCTTTGTTTCAGAGAGCGGATCTCATAGTTGGAGAACATTTAGCTGAATTGGTAGAATTATACTTAAAATGCTATCCTCTTAATTGTATTGAAATGTAATTTTCAAGCTTTTACTGCAGAAAGAGATGGGTTTCTGGAGCCTTCTGTCCTTTTCATGTTGGTGAATCTGGAGTGGCCACTGGTGTTATTGTCCCTGGGTGGTGCAAATGGTTAATATGCTTGGCTGCTAACTGAAAGGTTGGAGGTTCAAGTCTACCCAGACGCACCTTAGAAGAAAGTCCTGGAAATCTACATCTGAAAATCAGCATTTGAAAATCCTGTGGAGCACAGTTCTACTCTGGCACACATGGAGTCGCCGTGGGTCAGCTCAGTGGCAACTGGCTTGGTTTTTTCGGTTTTACTGCTGTTACTGAGAATTGTTGTTGTGGTTAGGTGCCGATTCATAGTGACCCCATGCACAACAGAACGAAACATTGCCTGGTCCTGCGCCATCCTCACAATCGTCATGTTTGAGCTCACAGTTGCAGCCACTGTGTCAATCCATTTAGTTGAGGGTCCTCCTCTTTTTGGCTGGTCCTCCTATCGAGACTAGGAAACATAAAAATGAAAGAGGTTTATGTTTATGATATTTTTCATTTCAGAGCCCACCTGGTTATAGGAAAGGTGGGTGTGGTCTTTGTAGGTGGATGCAAGGTGTGACAAGGTGAGCGTGGAGGGCAGGGAGAAGCGGATGCTCAGGTGAGGCTCCTGAAGAAGTGAAGCCTCCAACTCCAGATCCTGGGGAGATGAGCTGCCTTCCCTTCCCAGGAACTGAGAGCCTTGGCCTCTTTCTTACCATCTTCTTGGAAGTGTCAGATTTTCATTTGCTGAAGGAGGGTTGGATATTGGAAGCAAGTCATCTGGAGCTACGATGAGGTAGGGGACAAACTGCAGAGATCAGCGAAGTCTTCTTGTGTGAGTTCATGGGGACAGGGGGTCATATAAATGGTCACACCCTTCAGTCCTGGGGTCCTCTTCCTCCTGGTCACTCATCCAAAGGAAATAGTACCTAAGAAATAAAAAGCAGCGTACATGAAGACGTTCAAGCACATTGACTAACTGAACAAACATACATACATACTTGAAAGCAGCCTAAATGACTCACTTGGAGCAGAGTTGTCATTATAAAGACCGTCCCGTGATACAGAAACATAGAGGATGTAACGTCGGTGAAAAACCCAAGAACGAGAAATTGAAGGTACACTTCATAGTCACAAAAAGAAAATAGCTAGTGTGTCATGGTTGTGGGATTCCAGGGGAGAGATGTCCCCCTTGTTTTCACTTGTCACGGTGTCCTTATAACCAAAACAAAGAAGAAAAGAACAAAGAAAGGAAACAAATAAAAACCTAAGCAGGCTCCACCGCAGCGCAGTTCTGAAGGAGACCTGACAGTGTGTCAAGCAATGATATCATCTCTTTTATAGAAAGCAAAACCAAGCTTCCAGACTAAGGCAGACTAGGAAGAAGGGCCTGGAGACCTAATTCTGAAAATTAGCTAATGAAAATCCTATGGATATCACAGAATATTGTCTGATACAGTGCTGGAAGACGAGCCCTCTATGTTGGAAGGCACTCAAAATACACAGTGGCTGCAACAATGAACTCAAGCATAGCAACGATTGTGAAGGTGGTCCGGAACCAGGTAGTTTCGTTCTGTTGTACGTTGCGGTGCCCTGAGATGGAGCCAGCACAAGAGCTACGTTTGGCTCCTTTCCTTCAAAGGGCTCAAAGGGAACTCATTTTCTTAATAATTGCATTATTTAAGCTGTACATTTCCTTTTCCTAAAGGCATATACTCAAACCCAAATCATGCCAATAAGTCCAAGCATACAGATCAACTGCAAGCCCACCTCTGAAGAAGTGTATTCAGCAATGTTACGAGAATTGTCCCTCTGTTAGACATCAAGAGTGGCAGATGATAAACTCTTCCCAGCAATGCAACACCTCTCTTACTAATAGACCATTAAGCTGTCTGGAAGAGAGCTCCCCCTGATTAAACAGGAAATGCCATCTGTAGCGCCTGGTGTCCATCCAGGGACTGCGAAGGATGGTACGGAGACAAAGAAAAACACAGACTTTCATCCCTTAGGGCTTTGTGTTCCTCAAGGTGCTTCATGTAAATGATCTGCAGAGGGCTTGGCCATTTACCCTGTGAGACAGACCAAATGCTCTTGTATTGCCGCCACTTGGGGGACAAGGAAACTGAAGCACATCGCGATGAAGGCACTTGCGTGGCTGTCAACTCTTTGCCGAGAGTGAGTGCCCATCTCCCATCCCAGGGCTCTATTTTCCCTTGAACCAGAACCAGAACTTGGATGGATTTTCTCAAGCGGGGCAGTCCTGTTGTTGTTGGGTGCCGTTGAGTCAATTCCAACTTATGGCGACCCCATGTAACAGAGTAGAACTGCTCCATAGGGTTTCTTTATACAGGAGCAGATCCAAGGATCTTTCTCCTGCAGAGTGGCTGGTGGGTTCGAACCACCAACCTTTTGGATAGCAGCCAAACACTCTACCTTGGAGCAGCCCTGACGCCCCCAAAGTTGCCAGGGCGTGCTTGGTGTTCCCGTTTGGCTTCCTGTTTCTCACGTCGTCAAATAGCTACTGGCAAATGGAAGTGTATGTGCAGCTCCGCATGTCTCGGGGAATGTGGCACAGGTCTCGCATTTCACCCCCCGGTTGTCAGGGCTTAGTCAGTGCTTTGGTGTGGCCAGTGAGTCTGATGAAGACAGAAGGATTTAATTAAAGAGATAATTGGTCCTGAGAATAGAAAAGCAAGCGGAAGCATGATGAATGGGCTTCACTGTTCGTGGACATTCGTCAGCTCCCTGTGAATGGCCCAAATGAACGCCTGAATTCGAAGTCAGAATTTCTTGGCATCTGAGGCCACCTCTATTACAGTGGTTCTCAACTGGGGACCACGTTGACCCCATACCCCGGGAAAACCTGGCAGTGTTTGGAGACACTTTTGGTTGCCACAACTGGGAGGAGAGTGCTACCGGCATCTACTGGGTAGAGACCAGGGACGCTGCTGAATGTCCTACAACGCACAGTATGGCCCCCCAGCCAAGGACTGTTGAACCCATGGTGGTGACAGGGCCGAGGCTGAGGATGCCCATTCAATGGCTTTTACCCGGCACCATTTTCAGCTGAGCCGTACCCTGAGAGTCACAACCATAATAATAAAACACATTAGAAAAATAGAAGAAAGGGAGGACTCTCACGCACTGAAAGCACAGATTTGCTGATAAATGAAGCGAGGTGCCTGGCTTTCATCCCCTCTTTGCTAGAGGAAGGATTATGCCTGCTGAGGCTTCATCCATTGGTGTCTTTCAGCTCTATTTTAGACAGTCAAGCAACCAATGTATTTTTGTAATGGACATTTAAGCCCTCACTTTAGGCAAATTGCATTGAAGTATGGATCAAGGGTGAGCAGCATAGCCACTCCTGCTCTGGCCGCAGACTGCCTGTTGGGCCTCAGGAAGATGCTACCTTTCCTGGCGGCAGCAGTTCAATGCCACTTGACTGAGTTTGTTGAGCGTCTGCTCTGTTAGCCCCCATGGGGCTGCTGTTAGGCAGGGAAGAACTAGCAGAGAAGAGGAGCATTCAGAGTTCAAGGGAGGCTGTGCCAAGGGGAGCGGCGAGGGGCTGAGAGTCAGTGGCACATGGAGAGGTGGGGCCGGTGAGAGAGGAATGAATGGGGAGAAAAGTGGGTCAGGCAAGCCTCCACAGGGCCAGAAAACCAGTGCCACTGAGTTGGTTTACTCCGGGAGACCCCATGGGTGTCAGAGCAGAACTGGGCTCCACAGGGTTTTCAATGGCTAACTTTTCAGAAGTAGATCACCAGGCCTTTCTCCCAAGGTGCCTCTGGGTGGACTCGAACCATCAACCTTTTGGTTAGCAGCCAAGTGTGTAGACTGTTTGCACCACCCAGGGGCTCCAAATAAGAAACCAACCAACCAACCCAGTTGCCCTAAAGTCAACTCTAACTCATGGCGAGCTCATGTGTGTCAGAGTAGAACTGTGCTCCATAGGGTTTTCAATGGCTGATCTTTCAGAAGTAGTTCTCCAGGCCTTTATTATGAGGCGCTTCTGGGGGGACTCGAACCTCCAGTCTTCCAGTGAGCAGCCAAGTGCATTAACCATTTGTACCACCCAGGGACTGCAAAATCCTCAAGGACACCAGATTCCTCCTCAGTACACAAGAACTTCCACGCCCGGGAGAAAATGCTCTCAAGTCACAGAGGCAGAAGCATCAATGGACCTCATATGTGGGAGCGTCTTTCTCTTTCCTCTTTCCTGCCTTGTACATCTTTCTCCTTCCTCCTACGTCCTCAAATACTGGCGTCAAAAATAAAATAAAAGGCTTCTGTGCATAAGTTTCGTGAGCCCTGCATCAGGCTTCTTGGGGTCTTAACTGGAGAAATAAAGGCCATCATACCTGCCTCCTGCCTTCTGTGTAAATGAATGCATTTGGGTAAACTCTTTGAAGATGTACCAGAAAGTCGCCTCTTAGGTCATTATTCCCATCTGAAATGGACCAGCACAGACTCACCTCATGAACCATATCTCATTTGCTCCCTCTCCTAATCAGATTTTCATGCACTAACTTTATTAGTGGGAAAATGGAACCCTGGTGCCCAGTGAGGGATGTATAATCATATTAATAATATTTACTACTTCCAAGGGGACTTCCTTCGGTCTGGGGGTAAGGGAGAAGGTTGGGGTGGCTTTGAAGTCATCTTCACAATGGAAGCATGGAACCCACAGAGAGCAGTTGTTCTGAGATCGCAGGACATGCTCCTGCAAGTCCATGAAGGCAATTCTCTTCTTTTAAATACTGGACAGAACCGATGACTCCTCCTCCTAAGCCACTGTCGCTGGGAGGACCTCATTTTCCAGGGAGCTGGGGTGTTGATTTTCCATTCCTGTAGCAGTGACATGGTTCCGGTTCAGTTTCCTTAAGGTTTTTACAGAATAATCAGTGTATTTCCACTGTGATGCTCTCTCCTAGCCCACGGAGCTGGAGGGGAGGCTCAGACTGGTTAATGCTATCAAATCAGACAGGTAGAGGCAGTCCTAGGGTTGCGAACATCTGACTTACGTACAACCCACAGTTATCAGTCAAGCCCCATAAAGCCTATTATATTAAAAATTCAAGATATGTACAACAGTTCATAATAACAAACAGGCGTTACTTTGTGACGCATATCAAGACATTATTATTATTACTATATTGCTATGTTAAAGGTGTTTTAGTGTATCTGGAAGTGTTTCTTTAATGTTTTTTATGCGTAGAAAGGTACACTATATACTATATACTAAGACAAACATTCGTCACAAAGACTTCGTCTCACCTACTATGGACATGTTGTCAGGAGGGATCAGCCCCTGGAGGACATCATGCTTTGTAAAATAGAGGGTCAGTGAAAAAGAGGAAGACCCTCAATGAGGTGGAATGACACAGTGGCTGCAACAATGAGCTCAAACATAGCAAGGATTGTGAGGATGGTGCAGGACCGGGCAGTGTTTCGTTCTGTTGTACGTGGGGTCGCTGTGAGTGGGAATTGACTCGGCAGCACCGAACACCAAGAAGAAGACAAACATTTGACTAATTGCGTTAGATACGGACCGTACCTAACTGTTTCAATTTAACATACAACTTCAACTTAAAGACACTTAGGAATGGAACTCGTTCGTAATCCAGGGACTGCCTGTGCAAGATACACACCAGTTTGGTAACCATTCTGCAAAGGACTTAATCTAGAGACAGATAAACAGGAAATTGGAATTTCTCCCCTCTCACATTATTCATTATCTGCAACAATATCTTAATAAAACAGACAAGGGGCCAGGCATTTGAGTTTGGTAATTAAACTGAAAATGAACAGCTTAGCTCGCTGGCTCAGCACAGTAATATATTCTGACATGTAATGACATATAAATGATGGTGAGTCTGTCACGGGGGGGTGACACGGTAGATTAGACATTAGACAGCCGGCCCTGGGCTTGTCTTTTTCCAATCTGTGCTGAGCAGGCCTGTTCAGGTAGGGTGGCTTTCGTTGACTTGGGCCACTGCTGGGGCCTTTGACAAGCAGCCGAGGCAATTTCATTTACCCAGATTGTAAGACAATTAAACGAAAATGAAATGACTGTGTATTTCTATTTCTTTTAATAATGGCAAATGCACAGTTTCTGAGAAGCTTGCCTGGAAGAAGAAATTAGTCTCAGCTTTCAAAGAGTGCAGGGGAGGGGGCAGCTCTAGTAATGCTCCCTGTGTGAGTCTGGGTGCTGGAAGTTGCAGGAAGCTGGAAGTCCACAGGGACATGAAAAGAAGGAGGAAAACCCCACTTAAGGCCGTCACAGCTGCTGTCAAGTTGATCCCAACTCATGGTGACCCCGTGTGTGTCAGAGTAGAACTGTGCTCCCTGGGGTTTTCAGTGGCCGGTTCTGGTGGCACTGTGGTTAAGCACTTGGCTGCTAACCAAAAGGTCAGCAGTTCGAATCCACCAACGTCTGCTTGGAAACCCTATGGGGCAGTTCTCTGTCCTACTGGGTCGCTATGAGACAGGATCGACTTGGCAGCAATGGGTTTGTTTTGTTTCGTTGGTTTTTTGAAAGTAGATTACCAGGCCTTTCTTCTGATGCACATCTGGATGGACTGGAACTGCCAACCTTTTGCTTGGTAGCCGAATGCTTAACCATTTGCTGCTTAACTGTCCATGGGTGGTGCAAACAGTTAAGCGCTCGACTACTAGCAGATAGATTGGTGGTTCAAACCCATCCAGAGGTGCCTTGGCGGACAGGCCTGCCGATCTGCTTCCTAAAGGTTGCAGCCTTGAAAACCCTATGGAGTAGTTCTACTCTGCACACGTGGGGTCACCAGGAGTCAGAATTGACTGGACAGCAACTGACAACCAGGCAGTCATTTTCGCTGCACTTAGAAAAACAAACTCAACCTGTTGCCATTGAGTAGGTTCCGACTCATAGTGACCCCATGTGACGGAGTAGAACTGCCCTGTAGGGTTCCCTAGGATGTAAGCTTTACGGGAGCAGATCACCAGGTCTTCTCTCCCCTAAAGTGGCTGGTGTGTTCGAACCACAGACCTTTCGGTTAGCAGCCGAGCTCTGAACAGTTGCACCACCAAGCGCTCAGCTACTAGCCAAAAGGTTGGTAGTTCGAATCCACCGAGAGACACCTCAGCGGACAGGCCTGGTGATCTGCTTCCTGAAGGTCACCGTGAGTCAGAATTGACTGGACGCCAACTAACTACATCAACCTAAGTAACAGGCTTTGTCAAAGTCACGTGGAGTGCATGAGCCGTCGTTCTGAGAGCCAGTTTCCCTGCAGTTGTGACTGTCTTCCAGGGCCAGCGGCCGGGTCCTGTAATCAAGTACCAACCTGGAGATTAGCAAGCCTGTGAAGGGACTCGGCGGTGCAGGCACCTTCCGCGCTAGTAGCTACAGCCCAGTTTTAAAGGCCTTCTGGTTGCCCAGTTTTGCTCACATTTTTCCTTTCCCCTCCAGAGATCATCACAAAAGGAATTTCTGGTGTCCCAATGATTAAGCGCTCGGCTGCTAACTGAAAGATCAGCCACTCCGTGGGAAAAAAGACCTGGTGATCTGTTCCTGTAAAGATCACAGGCTTGGAAACCCTGTGGGTCACAATGGGTAGGAATGAGCTGGAGGCAACAGAAAACAACAAGGCAGTGCTTTAACCACTCACCTCCCAGCAGATTCTAAAGACCGTGAGGGCGTTGCCCTAGGCATCGGAGGGTTTGGTTTAGGAATTAGAACTATCTGGATGCTTGATTTATCTAAATAATGTTGTTGTTAGGTGCTGTCGAGTGGATTTCGACTCATAACAACCCTATGTGACAGTTCTACTCTGTCCTACAGGGTAGCTATGAGTTGGAATCGACTCAGTGGCGCAACAACACAACAACAGGCACATGTAGTCAGCTCCATGCTCTTTGTCTCTGAGTCAGGAGACGTCTATGCGTATCTTCCATCACGTCCTAGCAACTCCTGTTCCCAGGCACCCCCACCCTATCTCCCCACTACTGCACCTTCGAATGGATAGTTGCTTCCTCCTGTGCTTCTGTCCCAGTCCCAACTCTCCAGCCAGGTCCTCTTTCCTTCCAGAGCTGGAAAATACCTTTCCTCCAAGTTTCCTAGCCCTGATCACATGCATGCCTTGCTCCAGACTTGCTGGGTTTTAGAACATCAGCACTGGGCACTTCCCAGAGTGAGAAGGCCAGCATCCAGAAAGGAACGCGGGTTGGGAGAACCTGGCACCATACATCACACCGAAAGACTAAACACTCATTTTACCTCCCAGCCGAGGCAACTGCTTCACAGCAAGCTAATTATTTTGTCAGTTTCCACTTAACAGTCCCTGAGAAAAACTTTCAACATTCTGAGTTGGTACCCAGAGACTCAAAGCATCACCTTGGTTCCCTTGTTAGAGGGGAGGGTGTATTCATCTCTGATAACAGATGGTGTCCGGGCCAAGCTCTGGCACCCACTGGTCCAAGGACCCACCCAGAGATCATCATCCTAGTCCCAGAAAGCATATTTTGGATTGTTATGCTTGCAGTTGGTTGCAATCCCACATTGAGTCCCTGTCTTCATTTCCTAGGGCTGATATAACAAGATACCACACAGTGGGTGGCTTTACAGAACAGAAATTTATTTTCTCACAGTTCTGGGGCTAAAAGTCCAAATCAAGGTCTTGGCTGTGTCATATCCTTCTGTGCGTCTCTCTCCTAGTTTCTAGTGGCTGCCGGCAATCCTTGGTGTCCCTTTGCTGCTCATCAATGCTTCTGCCCACGTCTTCATATGGTGTCCCTTTTCCCCCTGTGTGTGTCTCTCTCACGAGGCATCACTCGGCAGGAACTGGGATTAGGACCCACCCTCCTCAGGTATGATCTCATTTAATTTAACTGATAACATCTGCAGAGAAAAAGCCTATTTCCCCAAACAAGTTCACATTCACCAGATCTGAAGGACTCACGGGTAAGGGTCCTCATCTCATTTCTGTTGAATTCATCTACCTGACCCCTGCAGAAACTAAATGGATCCTGAAGGATGGCTGTAGACCACCACAAGCTCAGCCAAGTAATATTGTATCCCTGACCACAGCCTTGGAGCCCAATGCGGTGTCTTTGAAGGGGCAGGTTGATTTGACCCCAGACACATGGTATGCAACCATTGATTCCATAAATGTTCTCTTTTCAATCCTAATCACAAAAGAAGATCAGAAATAGTTTGCATTGATCTGGAGTAGACAACAACATACATTTACAGTTTGCCCAGGGCTAGTTAACTCTCCCTCCTGCTCGAGCTGTTAACCAAAAGATTGGCAGTTTGAACCTACCAGCAGCTCCAGGGTAGAAAGGCCTGGTCATCTGCTTATGTAAATATTACAGCCTAGAAAATGCTCTGGGGCAGTTCTACTCTGTCATATGAGGTCGCTATGAGTCAAAGATCAACTCCACAACAACAACCTCCCTCTGTCATAATAAAACCTGGACCCTCTGCACATCTACAGAATATCGAGTGAATCCATTACATTGACGCATGACATTCACTGGGTCACATGAGCACAAGGTGGAGGGCACACTGGAGGCCTTGACAAGACATAGATGCTTCAGAGGGTTGGAGAGGAACCCTCTAGAGCCCAGGGGCCGGCCACACCTCTAGCCGTCAGGGTTCTAGTGGTCAAAGGCATGCCAAGACATCCTGTCCAAGTAAGAGGCAGATCACTGCCTCTGCCAACCACGAAGGAAGAAAAACAATTCCTGATAGGTCTCTTCATGTTCTGGAGGCAGAGTTTCCACACCTGGGAATACTGCTGTGGTCCAGGTGACATAAGAGGCTACTGGCTGTGAGAGGGGCCCAAAGAAGGAACAGGCTCAGCAGCAGGTGCAAACTATGAGGCAAGTGACCACATGACCCAGCAGACACCATGGAGCTGGAGGCACAGGGTGGAGAAAGATGCCATGTGGGGGTTTAGCAAGCCCAATGGAAGAATTCCAATGTGGCGCCATCTCAGATTGCTATCAAGTCTTGGAATGCCCAAAGCCCTCAGGGCCAGTTATACATCAGGCAGGGTTTGTCAGAACACAGCCCCTTGGACACAACAGAGAGTCCCTGATGCAGCAGGAGAAAGGTGGGGTGCAGAACTCAAGTTCTAGTAAAACAACCAGACTTAATGGTCTGACTGAGACTGAAGGAACCCCAGAAAGCATGGCCTCCAAACTCTCTGTCAACCCAGAGCTAAAACAAATCCCGAGGCCAACTCTTCAGCAAAGGTTAGACCGGACTATGGCACATAAAATGATACTTGTGAAGAGTGTGCTTCTTAGCTCAAGTAGGTACATGAGATTATATGGGCAGCTTCTGTCTGGAGGTGAGATGAGAAGGCAGAGAGGGTCAGGAGCTGGTTGAATAGACATGGGAGATCAGGGGTGGGAAGGAGGAGTGTGCTGTCATATTATAGGGAGAGCAATTAGGGTAACATAATTATGTATAAATTTTTGTGTGAGATACTAACTTGAATTGTCAACATTCACTTAAAGCAAAACAATTAAAAAAAAAAAAAAAAAAGAACACGGCCCCTTGGGGCCTGCTCAGAGGTGAGCTGGGAAGACTCATTCAGCCAGGTGGCCCACCACAAGTCAAACCTGTAGCAGACCTGGCAATCCTCCCCTGCGTGAAGGAAAGCTGGAGCTCCTGTGGTCTCCTGAGCTTCTGAGATGTATTCTCACTGCAGTGGGCGCCACCTTTGTAGGTTTTTACACGTAGTGAGGTGAAGTGGTTTGGGCTTTTTCCACATCCTGTGAGAGGACTCCCAAGGCCTTTCAGCCTTCCCACCAGGGCTCCTTGTCAACTCATGGTTGACAGAGGAGAACTGCCCCATAGGGTTTCCTAGGCTGTAATCTTATAGGAAGATCACCAGGTCTTTCTTTTCTCCTGCAGAGCAGCTGGTGGGTTCGAATCATTGGCCCTTCGATTAGCAGCTGAGCCCTTAACCACTGTGCCACCAGGACTCCTCTGGAACACATCATAGGGCTTCATACATGTGTATTATAGGAAGGCTCATGACCGCAGCTTCCTTCCTCATCCCCCTTGATTTGGCCTTGGTCTCTGTCTCCTGTGGAGCCCTGGTGGTGCAGTGATTAAGAGCTCGGCTGCTAACCAAAAGGCTGGCAGTTCAAATCCACCAGCCACTCCTTGGAAACCCTATGGGGCAGTTCTACTCCATCCTATAGGGTCGCTATGAGTTGGAATTGACTTTGTGGCATTGGATCTAGTCTCTCTCCTCTTCTCTGTGAAACTTAAAGGTGGAGAAATCGGGAGGGGTGGAATCAGATCTTAGCTTTCTTCATATCCCTGGTACCTGGCGCTCTTAAACAGCTCTTCATTCATTCTGCATCACTCCATTCCAGGCCCTGTGCTAGACACTGGGGACGTAACAGTGATAAGGGTACAGTTCCAGCCTTCAAACATTTCTGAGTTTGGTCCGGAACGCTAGAAGGGTTAGATTGGAGTGGATGGTAAATTCCGGAGAGCTGGGACAGTACTGATTATTTTCTATGAATTTTTAAAATACACATGGCTTTGTTTCTTGAACAAGGTATCCACAAATACTGTTTTTTGTGCATTTTATGCAGAAATACACACACACACACACACGTGGAAATTACTCGGCCCATGTTCCTGCGTGCGTGTGTGCATGCACGTGCGTGTGTGCATATGTTGACAGTTTTTAGTCCCAGGAACCCTGTACATCAAAGTGCAACTACAGGGGTGATTTTCTTTGCCTTTCAGGAGCACTTCTACCTCCCAATGCCGACACAGCTCATCTGTCTTCCCTCGACTTTAATCACAGTTTTGTGAAAGCCCCTGGGACTCCTTCCCTTGCCTAACCTTCAAACCAGATTTACAAGTCCAGGAATGTTAGAAATGAATTAATTACCTCGCTAAATACAAGCAGGACACAAGTGTGCACAGAAGGGAAGAGAGGGGTTTCTTATTTTCCTTACAGAAAAGTTCGCCAGAGAAAGACTCCCAAATTATTCCTCCTTCCATCTCCTCTCCAACGTATTTGAAAGCTGTATGCACCAACACACTTACATGTTTTCTAAAGGAGGTGCTCCCCCTCTGTCTCTTCCCTCCTCTAGACACACACACACACACGCACACACACACACACACGCAGCCCTGCCACCGAGACACATTATTCTTAATTGTGTGCATGGGTGTAGAGGAGAAGAATCTTGCCTTTCCATTCTGGAATGGAGTTTTAATTGCCTTCTCGATGCACATGTGATTTTTTGGCTGTTAGTTCCAGCATCTGAGAAGGTAAATGTTTACATGGCCTGTGAATACGGCTACATATTTTGTCTTCTGGATCCCGTTTCATGAGGTTCAGCTGTGATTTCACGAGCTCCAGCAGAAAAGTCGCTGAAACTTCTCTAAAAAATAAAAACCAGCTCCTCACTGCAGATCTCCCTGTGGGTCTCCACAGGCGTGGGGTGCCTTGATTTCAGGGGCGGTCTGCAGGGATGAAAAAGGAACCCCTCTCCTCTCCCTCTTCAAGCATCTGACTTGAAAGTTACACGTCACCAAAAACATTTAAAGACACACACGTACACATACAGACACACACACGCAGTGAAATCGGTGTACCATCTTTTCTACATCAAACTGCGCTTTAAAGTTCGGCCTGCAGACGCACTCTGGAAAAGTCAGTTCGGGACCCAGGGCGATGTTAGGACAATCCTGTAGACTTAGCCCCTTTACAATGAAAGTTTCAAGCTGCAGCAACAACAACAACAAAAAATCTCTGGAGCCACAGTTTATTCAATATATTGAATCCAGATTTCTCAAACCACAAGAATGTCATCCAGGGACCACATGCAAAAACATGTTTTCTTCAGAACTTCTAAAGTGGAAACCGAAATATACCGTGAAGACAATGACAGGAAATTTGGCAACAGGGAAACGGAGGGACTGAGGGCAGCTTCGGGCTGGGGCCTGCTGGGGGGGAGGATTCATGCTCCCACCGCTTCCCTCAGGTGGGGGCACTGGAGGACTTCCCAACAAAGAGCTGCAATCGCCCAGAACTAAAGGACCCAAAAACATTCGAATTAACTGAGGGGAAGAGAGCAAGATACATGTTTACGTACGTAAATATACGCACATGCGCACATACATACGTATATTGTTGTGGTCGGGTGCCCTCAAGCCCATTCTGACTCTCGACAACCCTGTAGGACCGAGTAGAACTGCCCTATAGGGTTTCCTAGGCTGTAATCTTTACAGAAGCAGATCCCCAGGTCTTTTCTCCCAAGGAGCACCTGGTGGGTTTGAACCGACAACCTCTCGGGTAACAGGTGACAGCTTAATTGTTATGCCACCAGGCCTCTTGTCAATAGGTGCTGTTGAGTCAGTTCCGACTCATAGCGACCCAATATACAACAGAACAAAACACTGCCTGATCCTGCGCCATCCTCACAATCCTTGCTTTGTTCGAACCTATTGGTGCAGCTACTGTGTCAATCCACCTCATTGAGGGTCTCTCTCTTTTTCACTGACCCTCTGCTATATCAAGCATGATGTCCTTCTCCAGGGACTGATCCCTCCTGATAACATGTCCAAAGTATGTGAGACGAAGTCTCACCATCCTCGCTTCCAAGGAGCATTCTGGCTGTACCTCTTCCATGACAGATTTGTTCATTCTTCTGGCAGTCCATGGTATATTCAATATTCTTCGCCAACACCGTTATTCAAAGGCAACAATTCTTCTTTGGTCTTCCTTATTCATTCACGAGGCAATCAAAAATATCATGGATTGGGTCAGGTGCACCTTAGTCCTCAAAGTGACATCTTTGCATCTGAACACTTTGAAGAGGTCTTTTGCAGCAGATTTGCCAAATGTAATACATCGTTTGATTTCTTGACTGCTGCTTCCAAGGGTGTTGATTGTGGATCCAAGTAAAATGAAATCCTTGACAACTTCAGTATTTTCCCCATTTATCATGATGTTGCTTATTGGTTCAGTTGTGAGGATTTTTGTTGTCTTTATGTTGAAGTGTAATCCATACTGAAGGCTTTGATCTTTGATCTTCATCAGTAAGTGCTTCAAGTTCTCTTTGCTTTCAGCAAGCAAGGTTGTCATCCACATATCACAGGTTGCTAATGTGTCTTCCTCCAATCCTGATGCTGCATTCTTTTTCATATAGTCTAGCTTCTTGGATTATTTTGCTCAGCGTAAAGATTGAATAAGTATGGTGAAAGATACAACCCTCATGCACACTTTTTCTGATTTTAAACCATGCAGTATTGCTTTGTTCTGTTCAAAGGACTACCTCTTGGTCAATATACAGATTCTGAATGAGCACAACTATGGTGTTCTGGAATTCCCATTCTTCCCATGAGAATGTTGCTCATAATTTGTTATGATCTACATAGTTGAATGCCTTTCCATAGTCAATAAAACACAGGTAAACGTCTTTCTGGTATTCTCTGCTTTCAGCCAAGATCTGTCTAACATCAGCCATGATATCCCTCATTCCACATCTTGTGCTGAATCTGACTTGAATTTCTGGCAGTTCCCTGTCGATGTACTGCTCAACCATTTTTGAATGATTTTCAATAGAATTTTACTTGCATGTGATATTAATGACACTGTTTGATAATTTCCACATTCTGTTGTATCACCTCTCTGGAATGGGCACAAATATGGATGTCTTCCAGTAGGTTGGCCAGGTAGCTGTCTTCCAAATTTCTTGGCATAGATGAGTGAGTGCTTCCAGCGTTGCATCCATTTGTTGAAACATCTCAATTGGTATTCCGTCAATTCCTTGTTTTTTGCCAGTGCCTTCAGGGCAGCTTGGACTTCTTCATTCAATATCTTCAATTTTTGATCATATGCTACCTCCTGAACTGGCTGAACATCAACCATTTCTTTCTGGTACAATGACTCTGTGTATATGTTTGTCTGTGTATATATATGTATACCCATTTATGTGTATATATAAATGTATGTGTGTGTGTGTGTGTGTGTATATATATATATATATGTATATATATAAAGAGCTCAACTACTAACCAAAAGATCAGCAGTTCAAATCCACCAGTTGCTCCTTGGAAACCCTCTAGGGCAGTTCTACTCTGTTCTATAGGGCCGCTGTGAGTTGGAATTGACTGGATGGCAACGGGTTTGGTTTTTTAGTTTTATGTGTACCTAAAAAAAGAGCCCTGGTGGTGCAGTGGTTAAGAGCTACGGCTGCTAACCATAAGGTCAGCAGTTCGAATCCACCAGTTGCTCCTTGCAAACCCTATGGGGCAGTTCTACTCTGTCCTACAGGGTCACTATGAGTCAGAATCAACTGGACAGTAATGGGTTTTATACCAAAAAAACCCATTGCCATTGAGTTGATTCTGACTCATAGCAATCCTATATATGTATGTATATCTATGTAGATATAGCTATACATATGCACACACACGTACATATATATATACATGCACATATGCATATAGTAAAAACCTGCAAAAGCCATAAACTGTGTAAGGCAGAGAAGGAAAACTCAGATATTTTCCACTAAAGCAAGTGATAGAGAAGTGGTAAGACTACACCCTGTCAGAGGTGGAAAAATTGTGAGACCAGGAGAGACAAGGCAGTCCGGTCGAGCTCTAGTTCTCACAGGTCTTACTGTGTGTACACAGGTTTACTTGAATTGAATCTTGCTTATTCCACGTGGAGGATATACCAGTCTGTGGTGAAGGGCTTGACTGCTCCGATCCGTCCTGCAAAGGCCAGTTCTAAAGAACGTTGGCAGCCACCAGTGAAGGGAGAGCAGCGTCTACAGTTTGGCCGGGGCACAGATTAAGAGGGGATCCTCCATGGTTTGCAGGGGAGGTACAGACATGTTTATTGGGGGCACCGAGGGGTTTGGCTCCAGACACCGCCCCTCTTGTTTCCTTGCTCCTGCTCCTTCATGTCTTGGATACAGTCCTCTTCACTACACAATGGGGAATGACACTGACTTTTCCAACTAGTGGTGAAGATTACAGAGAAAGGATATGAGGTGTATTTTGTAAAAATGAATTTTCTTAGCATGGCTACGATGACTTGAACAACCCCCCCCCCCATCTTAATACCCCAATAAATGCTTGTCTCCTGCATGCACCTGGAAAACTCTAGAAGCCAGTATTTTCACAAGCCCATCTAACAATTGCTAATGTTTATTGAGGGATCACCGCTTATTCCTATGCTAAACAGCTAAACACTTCTCAGGGATTGCCTTACTGAATACCCACAAACAGGTAAAAATCAGCCGCCATCAAGTCGATTCTGACTCATAGCACCCTGTGGTGGATTGAATTGGGTCCCCCAAAAATAAGCGTCAACTTGCCTAGACTACGATTTCCAGTATTGTGTGGTTGTCTTCCATTTTATGGTCTGATTATCCTCCATTTTGTGGGGTGTTGTAAATCCTAGCTGCTATGCCTGTGGTTATGGCCTCATTTGTGAGTGATTGTCCATTATGTTAATGAGGCAAGATTAGGTCATGTTAATGAGAATTAGGGTGGGATGCAACACCCTTACTCAGGTCACAGCCTTGATCTGATGTAAGGGGAGTTTCCTTGGGGTGTGGCCTGCATCACCTTTTATCTTATAAGACACGGAAGGAGAAAGACATGGGCAGAAAGGGCGGGGCCTCATTACCACCAAGAAAGAAGAGCTGGGAGGAGCAGAGTTCATCCTTTGGACCTGAGGTCCCTGTGCTGAGAACCCCCTAGACCCAGGGGAAGACTGATGCCAAGACACATGGAGATCTCCAAGGAACACTAGGCCTACAGATTTTGAAAGGAGGCAAGGGCCTTCCCCGAGAGCTGACACAGAGACAAAGTCTTCCCCTACGACTGGCACCTTAAATTTGAACTTCTAACCTCCTAAACTGTGAGAGAATAAATTTCTGTTTGTTAAAGCCATCCACTTGTGGTATTTCTGTTATAGAAGCGCTAGATAACTAAGACACACCCCTATGTGTGTCAGAGTAGAACTGTACTCCTTTGGGTTTTCGATGGCTGATTTTTTGGAAGCAGATCTCCAGCCTTCCTTCTGAGGCACTTCAGGGGGAATCAAATCCCTGACGTTTTGGTTCACAGTCGAGCAAGTTAACCTTTTACAGTACCCACAACAAGGTAGGGGCTACTTTATCTTCAAGCTGTGGATGAGGAAACTAAGTCACAAAGAAGCTGAAGATCACGCCCCAAGGAAGGAGACCAGAACCCAGGCGGCTAGGCTCCTGAGTGACTACAAATAATCACTGTACCCTACTCTAAAACTATGCTGCCCCCACAGCAGCCACCAGGCATATGTGACTATTTGAATTTAAATGAACTAAAATTAAATAAAATTTACAATTCCACTTATCAGCCACATTTAGCCACAATTCAAGTGCTCAGTAGCAACACATGGCAAGTGGCTACCATATTGAATGGTGTAGATATAGAACATTCCATTATTGCAGAAAATTCTACTGGACAGAGTGGGTCCTTCTATTTAAATCCCAACCCAGGGACAGAGGGCTTATAAAACGGTGTAAATTTGGTAGTGATTATTCACATTATAAATAAGGAAGTGTGGACTCCCAAAAGGAGTTTCCCAAAAGATTTCCATTAACCAGAGGATGTCTATTTTCAGATCATTAACTGCTGGACAGGCTGGCTGGCTTGAGGGAAGGCGATTGGTGGCTAGGAGCTAGACAATATCCCCAAACTCAGCAGATGCTTTCTACTGGGCAGTGATTAGAAGTGAAGAGAAGGCAGCATTCTAAGTTGACGTGGGTGCCACCAGCTACGCAGGTTCCAGGGCACCCCCTCAGTGTCTTCCTCAAGTTGGGTTTTTGGTCTTAAAATTGGGATGTCTGCTTCCCCAAGCAGGCCTTCAGGGAGCCCCCTGGTCCACACGGAGGATCCCTGTTATTCTACCCACCCGGCTTCTAGTTCTGGCTCAGCCACCAATTTGCTGTGTGGCCTTGAACAAGGGCCTCAGCCTCTTCATCTGTAGATGAAAAGATTGAGCAACAACACAACCAGAAAGCAGTTGCATGAAGTCTTCTCTGACTCGAAGTCAGAGTCAGACTGTCAGAGTAGAACTAAGCTCATAGGGTTTTCAGTGGCTGATTTTTTGGAAGTAGAATGCCAGGTCTTTCTTGTAAGGCACCTCTGGGTGGACTCATACCTTCAACCTTTTGGTTAGCAGTTGAGTGTGTTAACCATTTGCACACCCAGGGACTCTAGGCAACGTGTTGTTGTTGTTGTTGGCTGCCATGGAGTTGATTCTGACTCATAGCAACCGTATATGACAGAGTAGAACTTCCCCATAGGGTTTCCTAGGCTGTCATCTTTACGGGAGCAGATCGCTAGGTCTTTTCCCCTGTGGGGCTACTGGTGGGTTCGAACCGCTGACCTTTTGGTTAGCAGCCAAGCACTTAACCACTGCACAACCAGGTCTCCAGCACCCTGCAAGTCCCCTCTCATAACTTAGCCCATCAGTCACTATTGTGTGCAATGAGGGCAGGGTTTAAAGCATGAACAAGACAGCAGGATTTAGGTGTTCATGTGCTCCTTCAACATGTACTGAAACTCCTACTGCGTGCCCAGCTCTACCAGCAGCTAAATGTTGGGTAAGTGGGAGAACGGAGTGGTCGTTTCAGTCCATGTTAGGATGTGGGATCCACAGAAGTAGGGCTGGAGTGGGAAATCCTTGCTCACAGGATTTAATGTAGGAATCCCTGGTGGTGCAAACTGTGAATGCACTCAGCAGCTAACTGAAAGGCTGGGAGTTCTAGTCTACCCAGAGGCACCTCAGAAAAAAATCCTGCCTATCTACTTCCTAAAAACCAGCCATTGAAAACCCTATGGAGCACAGTTCTACTCTGACACACATTGGGTCACCATGAGTTGGAATTGACTCAACAGCAACTGGCTCTCAGGAGACAGGTGCAGGGGAATGAGGGAGAGGCCCGGGGAAGGAACCAATCAAAGACATGAGTTCAGGCAGATTCAAGTCTCATCTGATCCCACAGGGAACTCTGGAGTGTAAGTTACATTTCAGAGTTTGTTCTCCACCTCTTCCCTCGAGAGGTGAGAGGCCTAGTCTTTTATGGCTCCACATCAGTCATTGACTATGTTCATTCATTCATTCAGTATGTCAATATTCAATATCCCTAATGGGGAGGGGATGTAGCCTCTCAGGCCTCTCCAGGTTAAGGAGTGCCATCGGCCAAGGACAAGTTTCCAGAGAAGACGTAAGTGTGAGCCGTCAGCAGCTGGGGAGCAGGGGGCTCTGCTGGGGCACCCACTGCTTCCCAGACACAGTTCTAGCATCTTCCTTTCCATGATTCTCCTGCCATTGAAACAGAAGAAAGGGTATTTGATTCATTTTATTGAACTTCCTTCATTCCAGCATCTTGGTCTTCAGCCCCATCCCCCCAAAGTGAAGGTATATTTTGATCCCTCCTAGTATTTCTTGAGGTCCCTGAAATAGCCGCTGCTGTCTCCTCCCAGGAAGAAATGGAGCCATCTGGTTCTGTCTCCAGCTAGCCGCGCCATGATAAATGACAGCTCACCAGCGCTCAAAGGTTTCAGCCAGCACAGAACACAGTGGAAAGCTGCCTCATTAACAAAGTGTATCATTGCATGTTCTGAAACAATCCATCTCAAAGGGGGATGCATTAATTAGACATATTTTCATTCAACACGAGTCTGTGGCAGAGCATTTGGCCGTCTGGAAGAAGGAGAGAGGTGCTCTAATTGCCCGGTTCACGCGCTTTGCAAAGCCGTGGCATTTAAGTGTCCCTAAAAGACAAAAGCCCATAAATCGAAGCTTTTGGCCTGATGCAAACTTCTCTGCTGGTTTCCAGTGTGACGCTCTTGCCCTGTACATGCAATGCTTTTCTAATTAGTCAGACAGATGCCTTCTGACAATGCAAGGCCAGGCTGGGAGATTGGAAAGAAGTCTTTCTTGCCAGACCGGAGAGAAAGGAGATGTTTTGAAAGAGCGTTTCTTGCCTTTCGTGGTCCAGGTAGGCTTGCATCTGGGTCCTAACATCAGAGAGAAGCCTTTGGCTTCTGCTCTGCCATCCTCAAGGCCTCAGATGTCTCCGATACCCTCCCAGCAGCCAAATTAAGTCTGACAATGACAGGGAGAGTAAGAACACCTCAGCAAGAGGGTCTGTCTTCCTCGTAAATGACTGGAAGGAGAGCTGGGCCGACTCCGCTGTCAGGAGTTTGTAGCAGGAGTACATATGTTGGAAGCTGTGTTAGAAACAGCTCAGCAGAGAGACCATGACTTGGGAGTTCAGAAGGATCTGAATTCTAAAGTCAGTCCTACCGTTTATCAGATGTGGACTTTGGCTAACTCTCTTAACCTCTAAGACTCAATATCCTCATTTGTAAAAGTAATACTAACCATCTTATAGCATTGTTGTGAGAATTAAGTACCGCGTGCAGAGTAAACACTTAATAAATGTCACCTATTATTAGCATAAGAGCCCCGGTGACGCAATGATTGAGCGCTCGGCTGCTGACTGTAAGGATGGCAGTTTGAACCTGGTGATCTGCTCCTGTAAAGATTACTGCCTAGGAAACCAGTGGGACATCTCTACTCTGTCCTACAGGAATGCTGTGAGTCGGAATCAACTGGACAGCACACAACAACGATATTATTATTAAGGAGTCCATGGGTGGTGTAAACGGTTAAATTGTTCAGCTGTTAACTTAAAGGTTGGGGGTTCAAGTCCACCCAGAAGCACCTTGGAAGAAAAGCCTGGTGATCTGCTTCTGAAAAATCAGTCACTGAAAACCCTAAGGAGCACAATTGAACTCCGATACACAAGGGTTTGCCATGAGTCAGAGCTGACTCAATGGCAACTGGTTTACTGGTATCATTAACGATATCACTGGTCTACAGTGACAGTCGAGCTCCGAGGTGAGGGCCTCAGAGGATGGTCTTTCTTCCTGGGTGGGAAGCTCACACCTGGAAACTGGGCTTGTCTTTTCTGCTACTTGTGGGAGTTTTCTGCGAAGTAGGGAAGCCAAGCCAGCTTTCTTCATGGAAACTCAGCCTTCTCCCTGGAACTGAGTAGTTAGAACAACACAGACTCCAAGAGTGCTTTTTTGTGTCTTTTTCCGGAAGGCAACAAGGCTAAGAATGTAAGTGTGCAGGTCAGTTGGTGTCCCCAGAGCTTAGCATTCTTGTGGCCTCTGATGATCCCACTGATAAGACCCACATGGAGGGTCCTACAGACGAAGGTTAAACAAGATCCCCACGCTTACAGGCTGGAGTCCATAACGGTTAGAAGATCTCTACAGAACCTTGCCTTTTCTCCTCCCTGGGTTCAATCTCTTCCATCTTTGGACCGGTTTCTACCTCGCTTCTCAGCTCACATATGTTTGCATGGGTTTAATTAGGATGAAACGTTCATGATTCAACACAGTCTTTGTCAGGTGAAGAAAAGAAGCACAAAAATAAAGAGAGGCAGAAACCAACACTTGCCTGTGAGCCCTGAGCACCTGGGATTAAGTGCAGATCTTCTCCCTGGGAGCTCCCAAGGCGTGATGTGGCTTAAAGAACAAAGAGGCGGGGGCCCGGCCTCAGGGGATGAGCCCCCAGGTGGTGGGAGATGGTTCCTAGCTAAGAACAGCCTCAGTTCTCACCCCAGAGAAGCCCCCCCAACTCCCCAAGCTTCTGTCCTGCTTACCAATATAATTCCTTTGCAAGAAGTAGAAGGTATTCAAAAGTGCCTCCAGACACCTGTCAAATGGACCAAACAATTAAATCCAACAATGTGTCTCTTTGAAGTCCCTGTGTGGTGCAAATGGTTAGGAGCTTCACTTCTAGTCAAAGGGTTGGTGGTTGGTTCCCAGAGGCACCTGGGAAGACGGGCCTGGCGATCTGCTTCCTAAAGGTCACCACCTTGAAAACCCTATGGAGCAGTTCTACTCTGCACACATGGGGTCGCCACGGGTCAGAATCACCTCCAGGGCAACTGACAACAACAACTACACATGCCTCTTTAGCGAAGACATTTTGTCAAACGAACATCCATCTCTTACTGTAAATGAAAGAGTTTCAAGGCCTCTCATTCAGAGAACACAATCGCAAGGTGTTCTGCTCAGCCCGGCCCAGGGTCACAAGCAATGTCAATGTAACTAAGCAGCCACTGAAGCCAATGACACAGCCATGGAGAACTGACCCAGAACACGGACCCACTGAAATGGAGAAAGACAGTCCTGGGAAGGTGACCTTTTTAATTCACCATTGTCTCTACCAGACCCTTGGAGTTGGGTTGTATTTCCTTCCCCTGGAATTTTTTTGAGAGAATTCTGAAATTAACAAAGGCATCATATTAGAATGATACAATCTGCAGAAAGTGGGCACTCATTCTTCTCTTTGTGTTGAGGCAAGACTCTCTTGGTGCTTCTACTACTCATTCCTGACTCCTTGGAGGGGAGGCTAGCAGCCTCTCCTGTGGGAACACGAGTCCACACAAATCTAGGTGAAGCAAGGGGACACCCAGGCGTGGAATTTGAGAGGCAAGCTCTCTGTGGCACCTTATTCTGGGGGAAATGGCTCACGGCAAAGCCAGTCTCTGAAGCAGGGCCAGAGCCATTTAGAAGTGCAATGTCTGCAGAAAGAAAAATTTCCCAGAGAAATAAATGTAACCCAAGCACCAAGTACCCCTTGACCACCGTGATCCAGGGCCCTCGGTGTCTGAAATGGGTAAAGCTGGAGACTGGAGATGCCATTTTGAATCTGTGTGGTC
Organism: Dugong dugon; assembly: GCA_030035585.1. Classification (NCBI taxonomy): domain Eukaryota; kingdom Metazoa; phylum Chordata; class Mammalia; order Sirenia; family Dugongidae; genus Dugong; species Dugong dugon. The sequence continues at coordinate 4,472,259 of CM057461.1, read as the reverse complement.
CAATGAAGTACAAGTCTATCCCTCTGACTCCAGACAAATGGATCACTAGGTCTACAGAGGTTTGTTTTTCTTCCTCTTCCTCCCCTCTTTCCCTTCCTTCCTTCCTCCCTCCCTTCTTCCTTCTCTTGCCTCCCTCCATTCCTCCCTCCCTCTCTCCTGCCTTCCCTTCCCCCTCTTTCCCTTCCTTCCTTCCTTCCCTCCTTCCACTTTTGGCTGGAACATTCCAATTTAGTTGTTTATACAGCTGAAATCAACTGGCTAATTGTCAGTTTTTCTCTCTGCTTTGTAATAAGCAATGTCTTACCTGAGCTAAATGCTTACTCACGCAAGATAATAAGAAATCCAGAAAGCCACAGAAGCATTTAGAAGACAAACAGGTTATAAAATTGCCTATTAGGAACTCTAATTTAAAATCATTTCCAAAAGGTTCTGCATTCTTTCTCATTGCACCCAGCTGCCACCCTCTCCTTAAAATTTCCAATGCTTCGTGTAACACTGTGGATGTTTCAAAGGTCACGTCAGTGAGGTTCACTTGGAGCCTCAATTATTTTCTCGTGAAAGGGAAAGATGGGGGAAAAAAGGCACCAAGACATTCTGTAGAAATTTTAATTAGGTACAAAAAAGCAAACGCAAATCTCATTTTTATTTTTTATTTATTTTTTTTGCTCCAAAGCTAAAATGAAATTGCATATCCAGATTACGTACCCGTTGCTGAGAAAATTTACCAAGCTCAAGGAGACCCCTCTGTGGTTTACGTACATGTGCACAAAAGCGCTATTAGACATAAGCCAAAAATACATTCAGAAGATTTCTGTAAACCTAATGGAAAGAAAAATGCGTTATTTTCATGTTGTGTTCATGTGGTTTTTTTTTTTTCCTGCCACTAATTATGTTATTTCAAGAAAATAATTGGAATTGGCTAGAAGAAATTAAGAATAGAAACTTGCAAATTATATAACCTAATGAATCTAACTTTTGGTAATGAACCTAGCTGCTACTTAACACGTATCACTGGAGCCCTCCTAATTCTTTTAATTCGACTGAACCATTCCTAATAATTCATAATTAAGTCTGGTTCAGAAACGATAATCTCCATGGCAATATTGATTTATTTGCTTTCTGTGTCTCTGCCAAATGTTGGGAATGACAGAATCCTGAGTCACACAAGGCAAGCGCCATACACGAAGATCACAGAAACAAGGGAATAAGAGAAGGGCTTCACCAAAAGCCCCTTCTCTCTTGGCCGACAAGAAGGATGGGATTGAAAATGGAAGAAAGTGGAATATGAGATTCCGCCGTCACCGGTTAGATTTCAGCACGAGGTAGCACATCGTGTACTAGAAAACAGGAACCCGTTGAGATACGTACCTGTGATGTAAGAGCAAATGTCTTCTGAAGGCCGGACTACCCCACCCTTCCCATTATCAGTGTACTTTCTGCTTGAAAGGCCAGCAAAGGCTGCATCACAGGGAAAACCAGTTGAGCCAGGACAAATTCAAAAATGCCCTATTCGATGCAATAGATAAGTGGTATCTTGGGTGAAGGGTGAGACAGTACACAATACAGGGGAAACTAGCACAACTTGTACAAAGAAAGGTCATGGAAGCCCCACAGACACATCCAAACTCCCTGAGGGACTGAATTGCTGGGCGGAGGGCTCTGGGGACCATGGTCTCGGGGAACATCTAGCTCAATTGGCATAACACAGCTTATAAAGACAATACTCTACATTCTACCTTGGTGAGTAGTGTCCGGGGTCTTAAAAGCCTGTGAGTGGCCATCTAAGATACTCCACTGGTCTCATCCCTCCGGGAGCAAGGGAGGATGAAGAGAACAGGATACAAGGAAAAGATTAGTCTGAAGGACTAATTTGTCCATAGCTACCAAGGCCTCCACCAGACTGAGTCCAGTATAGCAAGATGGTGCCTGGCTACCACCACTGACTGCTCTGACCAGGATCACAACAGAGGGTTCTGGACAGAGCTGGAGGAGGATGTAGAACATAATTCTAACTCACAAAAAAAGACCAGATTTACTGGCCTAAAGGAGACTGGAGAAACCCCGAGAGTATGGCCCCCAGATACCCTTTTAGCTCAGTGGTGAAGTTATTTCCGAGGTTCACCGTTCAGCCTGGGAGTGGACAGCCCCGTAAAACCAAATGAGACTAACGAGGCACAGGAGTCCAGTGGCAAGGGCCAGAAGGCAGAAGGGGACAAGGAAGCTGGTGATAGGGAACCCAAGGTAGAGTAAGGATATTGTTGATGTGTTGTGAGATTGTTAACCATTGTCATAGGGCAACATTTGTAGTAACTGTTAAATGAGAAACTATTTTGTTCTGTAAGCCTTCGTCTTAAGTGAGAGTAACAGCACAATTGGAAGAGCGTAGTCAATGTCACCGAGCTGTGCATGTAGAAATTTTTGAAATGGTGTATCTTCGGCTATGTGTATTTTCACCAAAAAAAAAAAAAACAGGTTGAGAAGTTAGAGGGTTGACCTGTTGTGGGGTGGTTAACCAATGTCATAAAACAATATGTGTATTACTGTTTCATGAGAAACTATTTGTTCTGTAAGCCTTCACCTGAAGTACAATAAAAAATTTTTTTATAAAAATGCCCTATTCGGTCTTCATGGCCCTCTCGTTGGGCTCTTTAACTGAGTACAGTATAGACTTGAGCAGCTGAGTATTAACATGAACTTGAAAACCTCCAAATTGCCCTCCAACTCTGATTGCTGCTTTCTGTCTGCTCTTTGTAAAAATGTGGTTCTGCTCGGGCTGAAACGCTCCCCAGAGACCCATCATCTGAACCCTGAACTCTGACCCAAAAGGAAATGAAGCCGACTCCAATGCCCAGATCACAAGGCAGTCCTGTTATTTTTAGAACTCGTAGTAATGAAACCAGTAATACTTATAAGAAAAGCAATAGACTCACTTAAAGTCTATGTTGAGCGATATAAACAGGAGCCCAACAGTGTTGAAGAATCGTGTTTTTAAAGTCCAATTAAGAGTCTGCCTGTAAGGGGGCTGGAGAAAGAAACCCAGGGCAATGTCAGGATCTGCCCCAACTCACAGCGTCTGTCTGGGAAGTCTGCGTCCAGAAGTCACAATTCCGTTAACTCTTCAGGGTCTTCTGTTTGTGATTTATTGAGCTTTTTCCTTAATGCCTTCCAGCCTGTTGGGCAACAACATTTTATTGAATGAGAGGCTGAAGTGTATTGAATGGTATACTAGAGGCTTTTTAAAATGGCTTAAAATAGTCCAAGGCCAGCAACGTCTTCCAGATGAAATTGCGACAGCACCGTCAAGTGGGGGCTGCCTTCCGTCTGCAGGACGTCACCTCAGAGAGGCGTGAATGGATTACATGGCACACACACGCACACATGCACATCACCGCCTCATCTGCCTCCACGGCGAGACTTTGGGCTTAGTGACGTGCAAGGTACAATCACAGGGAGGCAGATAGACTGGGCTCAAGTCTTAGCTGACACCAACTGGCTGTGTGGTCCTGGTCAAAGTCACGGCACCTATCTGAACTCAATTTCTCTAGCTACAAAATGGGGGTGATCATCCTTGCCCTACCTGCTCCCAGGTGGTTAAGGAATTCAAAGGACATGGAAATTGCATAAGGGGAGTCCCAGCTCTTTCACGCACCAGCTGTGTGACCGTGACGCGGAGTTAGAGTCCTTGTTAACAAAATGGTGAGAACAGTAATACCGGTCTCATCGAGCTGTAGTGAGTATCACGTGAGTTAAATGTGGAGTGCTCAGAACAGTACCCAGCATATAAGCAATGGCTATGCAAATATTTATCTTTCCTGCTATTGTTATTAATGTATGGTTGAAAAGGAAAGCCAAAAATGGATCATCTTTTCTCTGAGATCAATCCCACTTATGTCCAGAAAGTCATAGGACCTTTGTAGAGCCTCCTGGGAGATCACCAGAATAAATTTTGAAGGAAAAAAAGAAAAGGCTGTTAAAAATTGCATCAATGATGTCATTTTAAAAACAGGATGTAACACCCACAAAAATGGAAGCAAATGAGATTTTACTCACAAATGAGGAGGAGGCTATGGTGCATGTCTAAGACTCCCTGTTCTGTTGTGCATCGGGTTGCTGTGAGTCGGAACTGACTTGATGACACCTGACAACAACTGGAGTCCTCAGGTGTCGAAAACAGTGAAATGCTTGGCCACTAACCAAAAGGTTGGAGGTTCAAGTTTACCCACAAGGTGACTCAGAAGAAAGGCCTGGTGACCTGTGTCTGAAAAAAATCAGCCATTGAAAACCTTGTAGACCACAGTTCTACTCTGCATGCATGGGGTCACCAAGAGTCGTCATCAACTTGGCGGTAACTGAGTTTTTTTATTGTACATGTCTGCCTGTGTCAGTTCACACAATAAGCAAACAAGCAGGAAAGTTCCTCTCACTTGGAATCCAACACCTGTCGGGCTCCTCTGGAGGGCAGGTCCTTGCTAAGTACAGAGGACGCACCGGAGAGACAAAGCCCTTGGTCTCCACGAAGCTCACGCACCAGGGAAAGTGAGGGTGAAGCAACAGGCTCCATACGCCAAGAGGAATACAAAGTGGGAGCCCAGAGGAGGGATGTGGGTTCTGTGGTAAATCACTAGGTAGCAAGACATTTGCCATTTCTACATTTTTCACGCGTACAGCTCAGCAACATTAATTGCGTTCATCATGTTGTTCAGCCATCACCCTTACTCCTTTCCAAATTTCTCCATCACCTTTAACAGAAGCTCAGTGTCACCTAAGCAATGAGTCCTCCTTCCTCCCTCCCTCCCACCTGCCCTGGTAACCACTAATAAACTTCGGTCTCTATACATTTGCGCCTCCTAGATAGTTCATGTAAATGGGATCATGCCATATTTGGCCACTGTGGCTGATCTGTCGCACTCAGCATGAGGTTCTCACGGTCCATCCAGGTGGTAGAGGCTATCAGGACTTCATTTCTCTTTACGGCTGAGTCATAGTCCATCGTATGGACGGACCACATTTTGTTCATCCAGTCATCTGCTGATGGACACTTAGGTTGTTTCCACCTTTTGGGCATGGCGAACAGTGTTGCAATATGTCTATTTGAGTTGTGCTTTCAATTCTTTTGGGTATATACCCAGGAGTGGAATTGCTGTGCCATATAGTAATTCTATATTTAACTGAGGAAACTCCAAACTGTTTTGCACGGCGGCTGCACCATTTTACAGTCCCACCAGCAATGGATGAGGGTTCCCATTTCTCCACATCCTCCCCAACACCTGTCAATGCCCATTTTTTTCATCATAGCCAAGTGATGGATTCTTGTGGGTGTAGGGAGGAGGGCTGGGGCCAACTGAGAGCTGGGGGAGGGTGTTGATCAGATAGAGACAGCAGCCCTTCCTGGGCAGAGTGAGGAGCGCAGAGGCACAGCAGTATGGGGGCGGTGGGTGTGAGGCTAAGCCTTAGTGGGTGTGGGTGCACAGAGGTAGGCAGCAGACCGGAGAGAAGGCTGAGTGGGGCACATTGGTGAGGGGCCTTGACCATCGTGCTGAGAATTCTGATCTCACGCCGGAGGTGGTGAGCATCATCAGAGGTTCAGGGCCAGAGCAGGTGGGAGCTGTCTCACTGAGTGCCCACTCCAGCTGGGGTGGAGCTGGATCAAGAAGGACCAGAGGCCCGAGGCCTGAGCAGGCTCTCAGAGACTCTGGCAGGAGACACTGGAGTGGCTGCCCTTGGCCCAGATGAAACTCCCATCTTCTGATTTCAACACCCACCAGCCAGCGCACACCACTCACCGTCCATGATAAAGAGCAGAACAGCAGTACAGGGAGGGGCTTCTCCCCACTGGCAGCCATTTGAGACTCCACTGTGCTTGCAAATCCAAGGAAACACACGGAAAGTGGAGGCGAGGCCAGAGGAGCTTCTTGGTGTGAGAGGAGGCTGAGGGGCTAAGAGGGGGTCTGGGGCCCCTTCCTCCCCCTCCCTGGCCTTGGCTTTGTGGAAATTAAGGGAGGGGTGAAGAAGCCAGTTCTGATTTCCTACAGGACGAGCTGTGAGATGTGGCAGCATCCCTCCTCGGCCAGCTCGACGGGGAGGCTGGGTCCTAGGAAATCATTCCATAGCCCTAGATGGCAGGGTTGTGCGTAATGAAAGCCTCACAATTCAGTCGGCGCAGAATACGTTCATCGGCAGAGGGGCATTTGGCTGGATGCAGACATTCCTCATTGATCTGCAGTATCGAAAATGAAGACCTGATGGAGACCAGGATTGTGCGTGCATCTTCAGCAGCCTCGGGCACCACAAACGCCGACACACCCACAGGTAGCCTTGGGAACCAGCCCTCAGCCCCGCTGCCCTGGCTTTTCCACCTTCTACTTTAGTTTAAAAATGTATTGATGGTCTGGCTCAAAGATCCCTGTTTTTCTATCCAAACAGCTTTCTTCAAGTTTGGAAAATGGAAAACGTTCCCCTGGATGTCAAGAACACACATTTCAAGAATGCATAACCCGGCAAAGTGGAATTAAAAAGTTGGCTGAAGATAATACAGTTGTCAGGCCCAAGCACTTTCTGGTCAAAGTCCCCAGCTAAGCACCAAGCGAAGGTTTCTTCCACCCAGACCCCTGGCGGGGAGGGGCTGTTAGTGGCTCTCAGAGTTGGGGTTCTACACCCCTCAGACATGCCCCACCCCCCGCTTGGCTAAATACCTGAAACTGGCTCTCTCTCCCTCTCTGTCTGCCTGTCTTTACCCCTCTCTTCCCTTCTCTCCTGCCTCTTCCCGTCTCTCTCCCTCTTTCCTTTTCTCTCATTTCTTATGTTTCTCTCCTTCTCTTTTTCCTTCTCTCTCTCTCTCCTCTCTCTCTCTTTCCTTTTCTCTCATTTCTTATGTTTCTCCCCTTCTCTCTCTCCCTCTCTCTCTCTCTCTCTCCAACTCTCTTTCCCGCTCTCTCTCTTCTACCTCCACTCTCTCTCCTTCTTTCTCTGAACAAGCAAAGCCCAAGACATACTTGTCATTTGTCCTTTGAACTCGCTGAGGTTGAAAACGTCAACAATAGCTGAATCACAAAACAAAGCAACTGCTTTCAAAACAGTAACCCAAAAGCTGCTAATAGTTACAAGGTGTCACTGTCGGCACACGTTCCCGGGTACCGCCTGCGTTCCACCAAGGACACAGGCCCGGGGCGGCCAAGGAAGGGAGTCCAAGCCACTGTGATGCATGAGACGAAATGATGGACGGACGTGGAGAAGCTGTGAGCACTTTTCAAATTTCACAGGAAATGGTGATTACACTTGGCTCTCCTTGCTCTCCTGAGGACACGGTGCTGCGCGGACCAAGCTGGAACAAACACTCAGCTGGGGAGTGGAGGGGGAGCTGATGGCTTTACCTCATCCAAGATGGGAGGCATTTGCACACAGGCAGTTAGCATTGGGCTCCCCAAACGGATGTCCAGACTCACTCTCTGGCCCTCAGAAAACTTTCCCAAGGCAGCTGGACATGGAGCCACAAGACGGCAGCTGGAAAAGGGTTCTAGTATTTACAGGCTTTATTATTCAGAGAGTGAGCTATCTGTCGGTCTCCGTTCCCTCATTTACAAAATGCAGCCAGTGCTGCTTCCACGTGGTTTAATGATTACACTGGAGTGTGTATGGGCAAGGTCCTAGCACAATGCCCAGTCTACCTGCCTATCTCCATCTCTCCCTTCTCCTATTGTTATGTATCCATCCATCCATTCGTCTATTTATCCACCCTCCCACCCACCCATCCATCCATCCACCCACCCACCTACTCATCCATCCAGCCTTCCATCCACCTACCCACTCACACAATCATTCATCCATCCATTAACCCACCCACTCACTCACCTACCCACTCATCCATCCATCCGCTCACCCACCCATTCATCCGTCTATCCATCCATACATCTGTCCGCCCACCAACCCACTCACCTATCCATTCACCCACCCATCTGCCCACCCACCCACCCATCTATCTATCCATCCATCCATTACAAACACCTGTATAGACCAGGCACCTTGTCTGGACGTAGGACCGTGAACAAGATGGACATGCCCCTGCCTTTGTACAGCTTACAGTCTAATGAAGAGAGATAGGTAACCCTTTAGACTTTGTTGAGTGCTAGGAAGAGAGTAAAGCAGAGTCATGTTTACCAAGTGGCTGGGCAGGAAGGGGTGTGGCCACAGAAGGTCACTCTGGGGAGGTTGCTGTGGTACCAATTCCCAAGGGATGCCAAGGCATCTTTCAAACACCCCCTTCATGCCAGGCACCCTGCAAGGCTCTGGGAGCCCCACTGCTTCCAAAGACCAGCCATGGCTATTACCCTTGCACAGCTGACAGTCTAGTGGAAGGGACAGCTATTCACTGAAGAATCATAGGAACATACACAAACCAGCAAGCTTGGTGAGGGCTGAGAAGAAATGGCGCCATGTTAGGGGGATTCAACCTGTCGAGGAAGGTCCCCTGAGCTATGATGCTTGAGTGAGACCTGAAGAGGAGACGGCAGAGAGGTGCTGAGGGCTCTCCAGGCAGAGGCTGGGGTGCAAGGTCAAGGAGAGCAGGGCTGATTCACAGCTGCAGCCTTCCACTAGACCTCGGGGCCAGGATGGATTCTGGACAGCTGGCAGGGACACTGTCCAGGGGAGGGGCATCTTCAAGACTCGGACACTCCAGCCTCCCAGTCCCTCCGTGTCCCTTTCTATGCCTTTCCTTTCCTCTCCCGTCTCTCCCTCCTCATCCTCCCTGGACCAGGAAGGCCCAGAGGAGTAGTAGGCGGGGGGGGGGGGGGGGGGGCACTGTGGAGGTGGCTGCTGATTTTAGTTCTCTGCCCAAAAGTTACTGGCTTCTTGTGCCACCTTCCAGAGCTATTTTATGAATACAGACGTGTGTCCTATCTTCTTCCTTTGGCCTAAATGGTATCATGTTGTATCCACTGTTCAGTCTACCCACCCATGACAGAATAACCCAGGTACAAAGGTAATATCTGCAGCAATGTTTCTGATAGCAGAAGGATAGGACACCCTGAGTGTTCCTCAGTGGGGGACTGGTCGATAGATTAAGCCAGGTTCCTCCATGTTGGCAGTACTGACAATTTGTTGTTGTTGCTAGGTATCGTCAAGTCAATTTTGACTCATAGTGACCTCACGTAACAGGATAGAACCCCCCATAGGGTTTTCTAGGCTGTAATCCCTGTGGGAGCAGATCTGCGGAGCTGCTGGGTGGGTTCGAACCGCCAATCTTGTTAGCAGCCAAGCACCTTACCGTTGCAGCACCAGAGATCCTTAAATCCTTGCTGTGGAGGGTTGTCCCGTGCATTGTAGGTTATTCAGCAGCATCCCTGGCATCTACCCATTAGATGCCAGTAGCACGCCCTCCACAGTTGTGATAATCACAAATGTCTCCAGGTAATACCAACTGTCCCCTTGGGGTCAAAATAGCGGTTAAGCACTCAGCTGCTAACTGAAAGGTCAGCAGTTGGAACCTACCTGCCTCTCCATGGGAGAACAATGTGGCAGTCTGTTTCCATAAAGATTACAGCCTTGGAAAACTTACTCTGTCCTATGAGTCAGAATTGACTCAATGGCAATGGGTTGGGTTTTCTCCCTGTTGAGAACACTGGACCCCGGGGCTCACATCTACATCCTGTGGCACAGCTAAAAGAAAGGAGAGGCCCTTTGCTGATAGAGAAGCCGGCACAGAAGGAGCCCCTCCCAGTGAAGACAGCAGCACGATTCAAAGAGCCCCCAGACAGCCCTTGGTAGGTTTGGGGGCAGAGGAGGCCAGGGCGCCTGCACCCTCCACCACAGAGAGAGGGGAGAGAGGCCACCTGTGCCCCGTTTTCCTCTGAGCTGGCTGGCTCCACAGTTGCAGTGAGAAGAAGCCTTGAGAATGCTGATGAAGTACAGGCCCAGGAACCAGCACAGATGTGCTTCCTGTATACGTTTCAGAGGCCAGCAGAGGGGCCTTGCTGCGTCCAGGACTTCTCAGCTGCCATTTTGTCTGCCTCCTCATGACTGGGGACATTGGCGGTGACCCCTGAGAGCCAGCCCCGTTATGAACACACTGGGTGGACCCCAAGTCATGGAGAAGAGGCCCGCCCTACGAGAGTCCTGCATTGTCCGGGACTCCAATACACCCGATTACTTTCAGTTACCATCAAATTAGCAAGCTGTGCCCAATCACCCTCCTTTCTGCAAGGGCCTCACCGGTTTTGTTTATAAAAACTCTGTGTGGCCCCAATAAATGGACTAGATTCGCTGGTGAAGCATTGCACCTTGGAAAAAAAGGGCGTTTTCAGGACAGTTAACAGCGTATGCTTTTTCCAGACATGGGAGGGTCGTGCTAATGGCTACCTTGCCACTTTCCACCTCTTGCTTGTTCTCTCTCTAATGCATAAATGTGAAAAGCAAACACCTTTCCTCTACGTCCCCTGCCTGCCCCATGGACTTGAATGCTGCTTCTTGCTGGCTCAGCGGAAGCCGGGGGCCGAGACCTTGGCCTCCTTTTGAACATTACAATGTGAAACAGACTGCCTAAGCCAATGTCCTCACTAATGTGAGTGCTGCCCTTCCTTCCCTAAAATCGGGGAAAAGGCCCCCCTTAGGTCATAAAAAACATGGCTGAAAAACGTAGAACATCTGGCCTGAGTGATTCTTTTACTGAGTCTCCTCCAACTGCTCTCTGCATGTCAGACCCTAGCTGGGCAGCTCGGACCCCAAGAAAGCCTCACATCCTGGCTGGCCAGGACCCACTGGAAACATATCCAAATTTATCGAGCCAGCCCCTTGCCACAGCCCCACGGGGAAGTCAGATGCGCTTTCCCCTTACCTGACAAGGCATGCAGGTGGTGAGTAGAAATGCCATTTGGAAGCTGAAGGCCCACCTGCCACATGGCCCCCAAAGAATGCACATTTTCTGGAGTCACAGAGACCCAGGTTCAAATCTTGCTCTTGCTCTCTCACTTGCTAGATGCCTGTGACCTTGGGCAAGTGGGGCATCACTATGAGATTCTGTGTAGTGGGCACTGAGACAAAGCTGCTGTACGCTGGGGCCCAGCTTAGCACACTTTGATACCTTGTGGCACAATGTGATGCCTTGTAGCCAGTGCAGGCCCAGGCGTTTTTACCCTGTGGCAAGTTGCCGTACGCTGTGACACGTTGTAATCAGCAGAGGACCAGGTGTTGGTATACTGTGACACACTGTAGCACACTTTGACACGTTGTAGCATGCTGTGATACATTGTAACCAATGCAGGGGCAGGCGTCACTGCACTGTGACCAGTTGCTACACACTGGACACATTATCGCTATTACAATCATCCTTTGGGTTGCCTTGCTCTGGTGATTGTCTCCCATCTCCCCCAACCTGTGCACGCGGCGGGGACTCCCCTGGGAAAGTGGGTGTCACAGGAGAAAGGGCGAGGAACTGTCAGGATTCCAGCCCTGCTCCAGAGCTGTCTGCAGATGGAAACTTCTCAGAGTCCTTGGGCTACAGAGGAAATTTTTTCCATTGTCCCTGGGTGGCTCATTTGTGAGGCAACAGCACCCTCTGTGGTCAGAAATCAAGATTTTCTCTAGAACTTTCTGTGGGGTTTCAAGGCTCTTGCACGGAAGGACATGCTAAGGTAGTGCCTGGTCCTGCCAAAGGCAGCGTCCCTCCAGGGAGACCCAGGCAGCCTAAGCTTCCTCGTTTCAGATGCGTGGGCCATTGCACGGGTTCCTTCCATCCCAGCACCCGGCGATGCTTCCTTCTGAATGTGTGATGATGGGGGGGGGGGGGGCTTGCCTGTGTCTGGAGGAACTCACAACTCAGCCCTTACTTCCTGTTAGTCTGTCCATTCTTGACTCTTGCCCCCAAGCTCCATGCTGCCCTCTCTGGGCAGGTACGCACTTACAACAATCTGCTGTTTGCTCTGGCTCTCTGCAGTCCTGGGGATCCTGACTGGTTCCTCCCACTCTAACCCCTCCCCACTACTGTCCCCCCACCCCACCGTGGAACCTGGGATGCTGTTTGTCTCTAAAATCTGCAGAGAGCCAGCTTCTGGGAGGCTCTCCTCTCCTGTGGGTCTGTTCAAGTGCCAACCGTCTCCCCAGACAAGGTCTGAAGGAAAAGGAGGAGGAGTTCCCCCTCTTTCCCACTTGAAGCCCCAGCCCTCCCCACCCCCTCCCGCGGAGTCAGCAGAGCCTCACGAGGGTCTCCTGGGTGGTCGAGAAAGGAGAGTGGCAGAACGCGATGACATGGACTTGCTCTGTGACCTCGGGCAGGCGGGCCTCGCTCTGAGACCCCACTCCTCACCTGGAGGGTGGGCATGGTGGGGTCCCCACCTGGCGGAACTGCAGTGAGGGTTATGTGGAATAACCTGAACGACACAGTTGGCCAGTGGTCAGCACATACTCTGTTCATTGCAATGATGATCTTTGTATGGTGGGTGGCTAAGCGGGCGTCTCCAGGAAGAACACGTTCTCTTTGTCCTTTTACAGCTAACAGCATGGAGCGCAGGGAGGTGGAGCCCACAGCCAGCAGGTGACACCCCTCCACTCCAGAGCAGAGCTCACACCTGCCCCTCCCAGCACCCACACTTTGCCCAGCAGAAAACAGGGTCTCGTGCCTTCTACTCTTCACGGTCCCAGAGTCACGCTGGGGGAGGCTGGAGGTGCGAGTCCATGAGAACAAAGGGCCCGGCCAGCCTCACCAGCCATCACAGGTAGCACCAGGAGCCTCGAATCCAGGCCGGACAGGGCAGGACACTTCCAGGAGCCAGGGCACATGGCAGCTTCACATCACCCCACACTCTCACGCTCCCGTGACGGCTGTTAGAGGGCTGCTCGCCTTAAGGAGCCCTTCCCCAATTGCTAAGCAGCGCGTTAGGTAATTGTACCAGGTGGATCCCAAATGGAGTCTATTTAAAGCCATTACCTGGATCTTGTGAATGAAAGCGATGGTGATTTTGTCTCCTACTACGCACACAGGACCAAGTGACCATCACAACCATACATGATACCAGCAACGCTAATACCAACAATCACCCGCTGGGCAGCTGACACCCCCCACCCTGCCCCTGTCCCCCGCCAGGCTCTGCTCCAAGGCCTTCAGCTCCGGTCACTCCCAGGAAGTTCAGAACACCCCTGACGTCGGTAGGAACATTGCCCTTGCCTTACAGTTCAGAAAGTCAAGGTCCAGGGAGGGCAAGTCATTTGCCAAGGTCATACAGCTGGGAGGTAGCTCAGCTGGGCCTTGAACTCAGGCAGCTTGGCTCCCTAGCCCAGCTCTTAATCTCTGGGCTTTGTGATTCTAATTGCTAAGTGACTACTAATGTTGGAGCCCTGGTGGCACAGTGGTTAAGCGCTCAGCTGCTAAGCGAAAGATTGGCAGTTCGAAGTCACTCAGTGGCTCTGGGCAAGAAAAGACCTGGCGATCTGCTCCTGTAAAGATTACAGACTGGGAAATCCTATGGGGCAGTTCTACCCTGTCACATGGGGCCACTGTGAGTCAGAATCAACTTGGCAGCACCCAATAACAACAACTTTTATCAGCCACTGTGCTGGATGGTTCATATGTGTTATCTTTCCTAATCATCACAATCTGGAGGGCGTAGTATCATGCCCATTTTATAGACATAGAAACTGAGGCACAGAGAGTGTAAATAACTTACCCCAAATCTATCCAGCTGAAGCGTGGCAGAACTGGGGTTCCATCCAAGGCCCGACTGGGCCCTTACTGTGTACACGCTGCCTCTCGTGGATGCACCGACACCTGTCAGGGCATGGAACACACGTGGCAGTAGCTCCATAGCTCACGTTCATTGAGCACCTGTGACAGGTCCAGGCACTTCCCTTGGGTCGTTCTATGCTAACATCCACTTGTGGGGTTTGGTCCAGTTACTTCCCCCATTTCACACGTGGGAAAATGGAGGCTGGGAGTGTGATGACTTGCCCAAAATCCCACAGCAGGTGAGTAGCAGAGCGGGACTCAAAGCTGCTAACACAGGAGCCTAAGCTTGTGACTATCACTCTAGTAACCAGGGTTGATGGCACCATGCACACCCTGGCCTCCGATTAAGAAGCAGCTTTGGCCAGAAAATTTGTTTAGAATGGTCTTCTCCCAGGACGGGGCGTGGGGTGCTGAGCAGCCACACTTTCTCATTGGTCTCCACTCTGAGAGGACAAGCTGGAGGCATGGCTGCCTGGGGCAGAGTCCAGGTTGCTAGCTGGCTCAGGGAGCTGGTTCTGAGAAAATTCAAGCAGCCTACCCTGGCTGCCTTCCTGCAGGCCTCTGGGGTCATGCCGTTCTTTCTAGACACCCATCTTTGCCATTTGTATCTTAGTCCTCCCTGCTCACCCAACCCATAACCCCACCCTAAACAACAACAACAAAATCCAACCAGTTGCTATTGAGTCGACGCTGACACATGGTGCCCCCATGTGCGTCAGAGTAGAACTGTGCTCCGCAGGGTTTTCAATGGCTGGTGTAACAGAAGTAGATCACTAGACCTTTCTTCTGAGGTCCTCTGAGTAGATTCGAACTGCCAACCTTTTGGTTAGTACCCGAGTACTTAACAATTTGTGCCACCCAAAAAAAACTAAACCAAAGCCGTTGCTATCAGGTCGATTCTGACTCATGATGATCCCTTGTGTTACAGAGTGGAACAGCTCTATAGGGCTTTCTTGGCCGTCATCTTTATGCAAGCAGATCACCAGGCCTTTCTTCCATGGCACCACTGTGTGGGTTGAAACCACCAAATTTTAGATTAGTAACCAAGAGTAAATTGTTTGGACCAGGAGACCATGTGCCACCCAGGGACTCCGTAAAACCAAACCAGCAGCCGTTGAGTCAATTCCAACTCATGGCGACCCCATGGGTTTCAGAGTAGAACTGTGCTCCATAGTTTTCAATGGCTGTGATCTTTTGGAAGCAGTTCACTAGGGCCTTTCTTCTGATGCTCCTCGGGGAGGATTGGAATTACTACTACAGAGGCATTTATACCTGTGCAGAGACCCAGTGTTTGCTTGTCTGCTCAGCATTCCAGTTGGCCTTCTGGTAGCAACACCTTGATTTCCCCTCAGGGAATAATTGCCCCTCTCAAACCCTCCATCCATATGGACTGGATGGGGCTTACCCTTCTCCTTCCCTGCCCTGAGGGGTGAGCACGTGACTTGGCCAGTCCAATCAGAGTCACAGTGATATGGTAAGCAATGGATGTGTGGCCCAATCCAGGGCAATGAGATCCAGCCTGGGGGCTTTGCTGGGATGACAAGGAAAGCTGTCCTCGCTCCTGCTGCCATTGCACCTGGAACTGCTTTTCTGCAAGGACTGAGAAGGAAACAGTGGGTGCAGCCAGTAGGATGGCCCCAGTGATTCTCCCTCCTGGTATCCACACCCTGATGTAGTCCCCTCCCAGGTCAGATAAAGCTGATCCTTGTTACAGATAGAAGATTGCAGAAACCACAGGGTGTGACTTCAAGGCTAGGTCATTCAAGACACTGCAGCTTCTGCTTGATCTCGGGTCACTTGCTCTGTGGGAAGCCAGCCGCCATGTTGTGAGGACGCTCAATCAGCTTTGTAGAGAGTCTCACAGGGCCAGAAACTGAGACCTTGGGCCAACAGGCATGGGAGGGAGCCATCTTGGAAGCAGATGGCTCAGCCCCAGTCAAGCCTTCAGATGACAGCAGCCCCAAGTGACATTATAATTGCGACCTCATGAGAGACCTCAAACCACCACATCGCTTCCGAATTTCTGACCAGCAAAAATGGTGTATGAGATAATAAATGTTTATTGTTTTTCTAGGCAGCTAATTTTGGGGGGTACTTTGTTACACAGCAATAGATAACACACACAGAAGCAAACACAAGAATGCAGCATTGAGAGATGGAGAGGGTCACATTCCTAAAGACACAGTTGGACCATTTAAATCCAGCCAACTTGGGATTTCTCAGTTCCATGAGCCAACCAACCCTCCTTTTGCTCAAGCCAAGGTGGATTGGGTTTCCATCTCTTGCAAGTAACAAGCACTCACCAATACAACTATACATGGGTTTTAGTGGAAACATGCACCAGGAACCCAGGAAAAGCTCAATCACCAGGTCCCAGGAAGGGCCGGAACCATACGAAGAGATCGGGAAATAGAAGCAGCAGGTGGTGGAGGCCCTTCCCACTAATGTCTGCCTTACCATGCTTCAGCGTCTCGCCTGGGACACCTCTTCTCGCGCACTGCATCGCCTTCGTTCTTGCTTTCCCTGGTGCGGCTCTTCCGTGACTCATGTCTGCTGCTTTCTTGTGGATGCCGTCTTCTTCAGAGCCCCGCCATACCTCCACCTCCCCTGCCCTCTGGCTTCTTGCTGGGTTGAGCCAATGGGGACCACTGGCCTGTGTCAGACCCTGAGGTGTGTGTCTTTGAAGGGAGGTCCCCAAAGGAAAGCTAGGGTCTCATTCTAGAAAATGGAGGAACACAGACCCACAGGAGATGGTCCAGGTGAGGAGGGCAAAGTTCTGTATGGGATATCCAAGTACTACTGGCCTCGCCTGCAGGACCCCCAGGTCTCTGCTCCTGTCTTCAGATGATGGCATGCACACCCTTCCCAGCCCTGCCAGCCCCAGGCGCTGTGCTATTCCTATGCCCACTCAGCCCACACCTTTGTAAATGGTCTCTGTGTCCAGTCCCCTTGATTGCCTTCTCCTGTGTCCTGATAGATGCCAAGGCTACCTGTCACCATCTGTCATCCCCGCTTTGCAGAGGAGGACCCCAAGGCACAGAAGGTGGGGGGCTCTAGGCCAGGGCCACACAACGAGAAAGTGGCTGAACAGGATTAGAGCCCAGGCCTGTGGATCAAGAGCTCAGGTTCTTATTCTTGGGCTTTGTTCTGAAGAAGCAGGAAGGTGTAGGTCCGAGGTGTGATGGAGAAGGGCTCAGCTTGGCACTGGAGGCTGGGCTAGAGGGTAACTCCCTGCATCTGGGACAGAGGAGAGGCTGTAAGTCATCCAGACCAGGGATGACAGTGGGGGTGGGAGGGAGGTGGTGGATTAACACTGATGGCTTGTGGCACTGGGGAGTCCAGGGCACGACTGGAGGCTCTGATTTGGGGGACTGCGTGGATGAGTGGCCTTTCCCTGGGAGGGGCCCACAGGTTGGGGGGTAGGCGGGGTAGTGACTGGTTCAGAGACTCTGAACACCTTTGAGGCTCCACACAGACCCCTCTACCCGCTCGGCACCTTGGGAATGGGGAGCAGAGCACCAAGGCCGAGCCCCCAGCCCCCCATTATGCTCTAGGTCCCAGCTGCCCCCTCCTCCCCATGCGCCCGCCACGACCCATCCTTTGCATGAACCCCAAAATGCGTCACTGGGAGGCTCGATGCAAGCCCTGCTGGGAGTGTGTTCCCAGCCAGCTAGCCGGGCCTCCTGGGTGGTGAAAATCGTCTTGGCTGTCACTGCCAGGCCAGCAGGTGCGTCTCTCAGTCACAGAGCGCATCATCTCCTGTGCAGGTAAGCTGAAGCACGATGCTCCTTGGAGGAGATGCAGGGTGTCAAGGAGGGTGCAGAGGACAGGAGCCCGGAGCACGAACTGCCCGTGCTCGAGCTCACGTGCTTCCGGTAACAGCTGACTGGGTCCCCCCACAGGCTAAGCCAGCGCAACCCCAAGTCCTGGTCCTTCCCCCAGGACAGAGGAGGTGAGGACTCTAGTGCCCCCTGCCCGCAGGTGAATACTCCTGCCAGACAACATTTGGACTGTCCCCTGGGCACTGCCTGCACTGGGGACCATACCGGAAAGTTGGCCATCACTTTGACCCGGCGGGAGGAGCCTTCTTATGGCGCTGTCCCACGCTGAGTGGGAGACAGACGACACCTGAAACAAGTAAGAAAACACTCACAGAGTGCTGGTGCTTTGGGGCAAGTCCTGGTGGCGCAAAAGGGAGTGCACTCAGCTGCTAACCGTAAGGTTGGTGGTTCAAACACCCCCAGACGCATCTCGGAAGACAGACCTGGCCATCTGCTTCTGAAAAATCAGCTGTTGAGGCCCTAAGGCGCATGGCTCTACTCTGACACCACGGAGGCGCCGAGTTGGAGCTCACTCAATGGAAAGCTGGGGAAGGGCGGTAGTACAGATGGCCGCCATGTTTGCTGCCCCCCACCGTGCCAGGCCTGGAGATGAGCAGAAGGCAGCCTGGGACCATCTTCCAGGGCGATGTGGGAAGGTGGGAAGGGAGAGGACCCACCTGCAAAGACCTCCAGGAGAAGTGAGTGCCAAAGCTAGAAACCAGAGAGAGTGGAGAGACCCCAAAGAAAATTCAGCCAGCAGGGCTGTGACCTTCCCTCCATCCCAAGAGCCCCACCCACCACACCACACCCCAACCCCGGCCTGTGCCAACAGGTGGGGCCAAGGCTCAGCCTTCACTGGGGCTTGTCCTGCAAGGTCCCAGCTGCAGGAGCCACGGTATCAGTCCCCCTCCCAGGCCCCAGGCCCAGAGGACCAGCTGGAGCAGAGAGAGAAAGCATGGGTCTGTAGTAGTACCAGATGAGATGTGATGGGTAGCCCTGCCAGACCTTGGGGGCCCTGGGGGCCTCGGCAGAGCAGATGTTCCAAGACTGGGAGGAAATCGAGGCAGGGGAGAATCTGAGCCAGCAGCTCCGCACCCACGGGGGCCAGGCCGGCCTCCTAAAAGATGAGGCTCTCACCACCAGGGTAGGTGGAGGGGAAATGGGCAGACGCCATGAAAGCAAGCCATGCACACGAGGCCTGCTCATCTGCTCCCGGTTAACGACACGGCTTCACTCTAGTGGTTTTTTTAACTCAACAACAACAAAACATCTTTTTTTTAGACGAAGTTAATAGTTTTTTAAGTCACCATGTGTTGACTCCAATTACATCACTTTGCAGGAGCTTATGTAATGCAGGTTTGAGGCCAAGTCCCAAATTGCCTGGAGTGGATGCCAAATGGCCTGGCCTGTGTTAGATCCTGGAGTGTGTGTGTCTGAAGGGGGGTCCCCAAAGGAAAACCCAGATGCCATTTCCAGAAGAAGGGGGAACGAAGACCCAGTGGCAGTAATACCATTGACCCCTGGGCTACAGGTTCCCTGACTGGGTTGTACCTCCATTGGAGTTGATTCCGACTCATAGTGAGTCTGTAGGACAGAGTAGAATGGCTCCATAGGGTTTCCAAGGCTGTAATCATTATGGAAGCAGACTGCCACATCTTTCTCCTGTGGATCAGCTGGTGGGTTTGAACTGCTAACTTTTCGGTTAGCAGCCGAGCACTTAACCACTGTGCCATCAGGGCTCCTTGGAATCATTAAAACCCACCCCATTGCCTTCGAGTCCATTCTGACTCATAGCGACCCTATAGGGCAAGGTGGAACTGTCCCATAGGGTTTGCAAGGAGCAGCTGGTGGATTCGAACTGCTGACCTTTTGGTTAGCAGCCGAGCTCTTAACCACTGCGCCACCAGGGCTCCATGGGATCATTGAGGGGTATGAAAAATGCAGATGGTAGCCTCCCCAGATCCTTTTGGTCCTGCAGGTAGCCTGGGAACCTGGCTTTTTAGAATCTCCCCAGGTGATTCTAAGGTACGGCTGCAGGTGGAGCTGCAGCACTGCCCGGTCTTCCCTCTGGGAGGACAAGGTGCTCTGCTAGGATTCTGGTAACAGTCACAGTGAACGATACTATTTTAGGTGAGGAAATGGGGCCCATGGCGGCCAGCTGACATAGCCTATCGGCAAGCTTGGCACCTGCTCAGTGTGACTGCAATGCCCCACGCCCAGACGGGCCTCGATTCCAGAACATTGATAAGATTTCTGTCCCAGCCCGAGATCGGCAGTCACTTCCTAATTTTGTTTTTCAAGCAACAGGCACTTTGCAGGGTTGAAAGAATTGGGGGGTGAGTTAAAAGCTTTAACCCTGAACCAAACCCAACCCATTGCCGTGGAGTTCATTTCAACTCCTGGCGACCTCCGGATTCTGGGGCAATTCAGTGGAGCCCAGAGGCTGTGAGTGAAGCTCCCTGGAGCAGGATGTGCTCGCCCTGAGGGCAGAGGGCAGTGGCACCTGCCCCTGGGCGTGCTGGTAGAGCCTAGCCTGGAAAGACAGAGGCAGGCAGGTGCATGATGGGAGCCTGGAAGTGCCGAGGCCACAGGTGGATGGGGGAGGATCAGGAGGGAAGGCCTGAGGGCTCCTGCATGCTCCTGTGGAATGAGGAGACTTGGCCTTCTGCAGGGAGGAGGAGAAGGAAATCGGGCTCCCGGAGACAAGAGGAGAGAGCCCAGGACTTGCCAGTCAGCACTGTGAGCATGGTGAACAGCTTCCATTGACCCGTCTTTCTATGTCTTGCCCTGGACACTTATCTAACACCTGTGGTCTGCAAACTTGGGCATACACTTGCGTCACCTGGGGGACTTCTTCAAACACAGTTGCTGGCCCCACCCCAGAGTTCCTGATTCAGAAGGTCTAGGGCGGGCAGAGAATTTGCACTGCTAACACATTCCCAGGTGACGCTGCTGCTGGTGGTCCGGAACCACACTTTGAGAACTGCTGTCTTCATCTATGTCCACAACAGCCTTGCAGGGGACAGAAGAAGAAGCAGGGAGTGAGGAAAATCCCCCCTTTAGCCATGTTTGGTGGCTCCACCTGCTAGGGTCCTGGGGAAGGACGCCCCAGGAGAATTACAAGCCCAGGGCACGTTCTGACCCGTGTGGGAGAGGCCCAAGGATTGACAGTGGGGCTCTTGCGTGCCAGGAGCTGGAGACCCGGGAGGAGTGGGGGGGCAACACCTCTCCATGATACCCTCCTCATGGGCTACAATGTCCTCCCCACTCCCCTTAAGACGTAGCTCGTCAGTCAGAGCATTTACTCCTGCGGGACAGCCTCAGCCTCGCCATGTTCTCTGAAGGGACTTCAGGTGCCACCTGTGAAATGCAACCTTTGACCTCTGCCCAGAGTCCAAAGGCAGCTATTGAGCACCTGGTGTGCCAGGCATTGGTCTAGGCATCGGAACAAGGCGTGGAGGCTCCTTTCTCCCACCTCGAGCCCCAAAGGGCAGTGGTGCTTGGCCTACCTGCACACTGGAGTCACCTGGGAAACTCTAGAATATTCCTCAAGAGGCTCTGCTTTCAGTGATCTGGGGAGCAGAGCGGGTCTAAAGTTCCCCAGTGGATCCCAGTGTGCAGCTGGGGCGGAAAACTGCTGTGCTTCATAAAGCTGATTAACCATGCTGACCGTATTCAAACCTAAGCAAAGTTCCAGGCAGAGGGACAGATTTTTCAAAGAGTCACAGAACATGTCTGAAAACTCCATATTGGAAAATGCTATTTTAGAGATTGGAATTTTTAGGCTATTAAAGTGTCTTTCGGTTCTGAATTAGCACTGATACAGAAAAGCATTACCTTTATAACTTTTTTTAAAGATTATCAAAAAAATGAAAAGACAAAATTGAAAATTTTTGCTCCCTGCCATTTTCCTAGAAAATGCTCAACCAGTCCAAATGTCTGTAAAGAGCAGGTTAAAAAATATTGATTTAATTGGCTCACAGTGTCTATATGGTAAACCACCACGCATCTCAGTCTGTCATTCTGCGGTGGTTTGCATGTTGCTGTGATGCTGGAAGCTATGCCACCCATACTTCAAATACTAGCAGGGTCACTCGTGGTGGATAGATTTCAGCAGAGCTTCCAGACTAAGATAGACTGGGAAGAAAGGCATGGTGATCTACGTCCAAAAATTAGCCAATGAAACCCTCATCGATCACAACAGAACATTGTTTGACTCACTTTCTTTGGACACATCGTCAGGAGGAATCAATCGCTAGAGGAAGACATCATGTTTGGTGAAGTATGGGGACAGCAAGGGTGAAGGAGACCTTCAGGGGGATGGATTGGCACAATAGATGCAACAATGGACTCAGACGTGCTGGTGGTCATGAGGATGACACAGGGCAGGGCAATGTTTCATTCTGTTGTACCTAAGGTTGCCACGAGTCAGAGTCGACTTGATGTTATCTATTTATCTATCTGTCCGGCCGGCCGGCCAGCCGGCCACCCATCCACCCATCCGCCCATCCATCCATCCATCCATCCACCCCCCCACCCCCCAGCCACCCATCCATCCATCTACCTACCTACCTACCTACCTATCTATCTATCAAGTGTCTACCTACCTATCTATCTAAATCTAGTAAAGCAAACCAGTAGCTCAGGATCTGTGGTTGTTCTGTTTGTTTCGTTGTTATTTTCTCTCTCACTTTGGCCCAGGCAATGCCTCCTCCTGCCGTACTCTCGTGCCTGGTGAGTAGCTTCTTCCAAGAACGCCTGGCCAGGATGGCAGATGCTGCTACAATGTTGTGTTCCATCAATTCCTGGATCCTTGTTTTCACCAATGCCTTCAGTGCAGTTTGGACTTCTTCCTTTGGTATCATCGGTTCTTGATCATGTGCTACCTCCTGAAATGGTTGAACATCAACCAATTCTTTTTGGTACAGTGACTCTGCGTATTCCTTCCATCTTCTTTTGATGCTCCTTGCATCGAGTATTTTGCCAATAGAATCCTTCAATATCGCAACTTGAGGCTTGAATTTTTTCTTCAGTTCTTTCATCCTGACAAATGCCGAGTGTGTTCTTCCCTTTGGTTTTCTATTTCCAGGTCTTTGCACATTTCACCGTTAATACTTCACTTTGTCTTCTTGAGCTACCCTTTGAAATCTTCTGTTCAGCTCTTTTACGTGATCATTTCTTCCATTTGCTTTTAGCTACTTTACATTCAAGAGCACGTTTCAGAGTCTCTTCTGACATCCATTTTGGTCTCTTCTTTCTTTCTTGTCTTTTTAATGACCTTTTGCTTTCTTCACCTATGATGTCCTTGATGTCATCCCACAACTCCTCTGGTCTTCAGTCATTAGGTTCAATGCATCAAATCTGTTTTGAGGTGATCTCCAAATTCAGGTGGGATATACTGAGGTTTGTATTCTGACTCTCGTGGACTTGTTTTTTCCTTAGCTTCAACATGAACTTGCATACGAGCAGTTGATGGTCCGTTCTGCGGTGTGCCCCTGGCTTTATTCTGACTGACGATATTGAGCTTTTCTATCATCTCTTTCCACATATGTAGTGGATTTGATGCCTGTGTTTTCCATCCAGTGAGGTCCAAGTGTATAGTCACCATTTATGTTGTTGCAAAAAGGTATTTGCAATGAGTTATTGGTCTTTCAAAATTCTATCATGCGATCTCCAGCATCATTTCTATCACCAAGGCTATCTTTTCCAACTACCAGTCCTTCTTCCTTGTTTCCATCTTTGGCATTCCAATCACCGGTCATTATCAGTGCAACTTGATTGCATGTTCGATCAATTTCAGACTGCAGAAGTGGTCACAATCCTCAGTTTCCTCATATTTGGCATTAGTGATTGGTAAATTGGAATAATAGTCATATTGTCTGGTCTTCCTTGTAGGCATATAGGTATTATTCTATCACTGACAGCATTGTATTTCAGGACAGATCTTGAAATATTCTATCTGAAAATGACTGCAACACCGTTCCTCTTCAACTTGTCACTTGGCATAGTAGACCATATGATTGTAGGTAACAGTCCTCCCTAAATGCGAGCTCATTTTAATCAACCTGCCATTGTTATGTACACGGTCATACGTCCCTCATTCAAAGCAGGCTTTGGGGGCTCACAATGGCACATACATTACAGCAGCAGGACACAGCTTTAGAGCAGGTAAAAACGTGAGGACAGGAAGCTGACTCAGGAGTGGGGCTCGGTCCCACAACGCCCACAATACCCACCACGAAGTCCTGGGCCCTGGCCGAGGTAGGTGGGCTACATGTTGGGCTCCAAGCCCAGGCCTTTCAGACTGAGGACTGCTCACCCTCAGGGGTCTTTGACCTTGTTCTGGGGCCCGCATGAATCCACAGGACAACACGGGGCATCTTTTAACTTGAAAATCTGAAAATTAAAGAACGCAATTACTTTTATATTTTAAAATGCTTTAAAAGTGTCCTTAGAAAATAAGATGTAAAATTCCTGAGGATTGTGATAGACAAAGCAAAAGAATCCAGAGTCATGGAGGCATTGCACCCCACACCCCTTCAATCTTGAGCACCCACACCTCTGCTGGGTGCCCCAGGGTCTCCTCTGGCTTCAGGAGCCTGGGTCCTGGGCTGCAATCATTCTAGCGGCCACTAGAGGGACACGTGGTCACTTTCAGGATTGACGGCGTCCAGGAAACAGAAGTAAAGCCATTGTTCACGTGTGTAATTTCTTATTGTTAAAAATGTGGTTTTTTCCTCCTCCTCCTCTCTCTCTCCTCCTCAGTGTGATCAGTTTGGACACCATATCTTGCACTTGCCCCTAACAGGTCCCTTGCTGATGTTGTTAGGTGCTGTTGAGTCAATTCTGACTCATAGCAACCCCATGTGACAAGAGTAGAGCTGCCGCACAGGGCTTCCTAGATTGTAATCTCTACAGGAGCCGATTGCCAGATCTTTCTCCTGTGGAGCCGCTGGAGGGTTCAAACTGCCAACCTTTCGGTTAGCAGCTGTATGTTATTTGTTGTTGTTAGCTGCCGTGGAGCCGCCATTAAATATAACAGAACAAAGCATCCTACACCATCTTCATGACCATTGGTACGTTTGAGCTCATTGTTGCAGCTGTTGGGTTAATCCATCTCACTGAGGGTTTATTAGTAGTAGTTATTAGTTCTAGTAACACGTATGTACAGCTATCTGTAAGGATCCCTGGTGGTGTAGTGGTTAAGCACTTGGCTGCTAACTGAAAGGTCAGCAGTTCGAACCCACCAGCAGCAACATGGGAGAAAGCTGTGGCAATCTGCTTCCCTAAAGAGTACAGCCTGTGAAACTCTATGGGGCAGTTCCACTCTGTCCTGTAGAGTTGCTATAAGTCAAAACTGACTCAATGGCAATGGGTTTGACAGCTATCTATCATCTATCTAGCTTCCTATCATCTTCCTATCTAACTATATCATTCTTTGGGATTTTCTAACATGCACCATCATTTCTTCTGCAAATGGACGATTTTACTTCCTTCTTTCCAGTATGCATACCATTATTTATTTTTCTTGTCTCTTTGCCTTAATTAAGTCTTGTGGTACAGGTTAAATAAAGGAGATGAGAGTGGGAATCCTTCGTTGTTCCTGGCCTTAGAGGGAAAACATTCAGTATCTCACCATGAAGTACGATCTTAGCTATAGGTTTTCGGTAAACGCCTTTTAGCGTGTTGAGGAATTTCCCCTCTATTCCTAGTTTGCTGAGCGTTTTTAAGGACGTTTGTGATTTTCTAGTGGGAGTAATAGAAGCAGTAGTAATAGGAGCAGCGTTTGAACCTGTCTGACTTCACGAGGGGGCAGGATGAGAGTTCAGATCTGTCTAAGGCTGATTCCTCTGAGGTGGAGGTCAGATGTACCTCCACTCTCCACACCTTTTTACCAGTTCTGACCCCAGCCGTCCCTCCCACGGCACTCTACTTCTCTTTCTGTATTCGATAATCCATTGCAATAGCCACACAGAACTCACCGACCATACTTACAGTTAAGTGGTTTATTTAGGAAGAAAGGGCAACTGGAGATCAGGATCAACAGGCTACCACTCAGGATCGGGACCAGGAAGCACGCAGGCAAAGTCTCCCTTCTTCAGTGCATGACAGCTCTCTCAGCTCCTCTCGACTGTGCAGGCCTCCTTTCAGCCCCCTCAGGACAAGTCTTCTCTCAATCCCCTTAGGACAGGCTCCTCTCAGCCCTGCTGTCTGTCACTGTTGCCTCTGCCATTTGGCCACTTCCAAGCCTCTCGCTGTCTTCGGTGTTACAGCACTTGACCAGCGTTAGAGAGCTTTCAGGGGGTGCCTTGCCTCCTCTCTCTCTCTGCTTCTTCTTTGTGCTTTTCTTCTTGCTTCTTTCTGTCTGCCGAAAGCCTCTGTGGTGCTGACTCCATATATGCATATACACACTCCATATATATATATATATATATATATATATATATATACTCGCACAACTGCTTGCCAATTTCAAGGCATGGCCCCTCCCAGTGAGGGGGGGGCACTAACTGACCAATCCCCTCTAGGTAAGCCACAGACACTTCATTTGCATAGTAGGCACAGTTGGGCTACAACTCACCCCATTTACATAGTCTATTGACCAATCCCTGCAAAGAACGTACCAATCACAGGGCAGGCTGCAGCCTGGGACCAGACAAAAAATATCAAAACCAAGTTGTTCACAGCTTGCCCAGGAAATGTCAATCAACCTGGACAAAAGTAACAGACCCTCTGGGGTAGAAAACTAGGGTAAAGGTGACTCCTCAGGGCTTGGGGACAAAATCTCTCAAGTTGTTTTTCCAAAGAACCAGGGCAAAGGGCCACATAAAGGAACTCATCTCACCGTAATGCGGAATTGGGTCACAAGCTTTCTCTGTGCCTCTTGAGATAATTCTATGATTTCTCTCCTTTATTCTGTGTATAAGGTGACTTACACTGATTGTCTTGAATATTAAACCAATGTTACATTCTAGGGATAAACGCCATTTGTTCATGGATTTTTTTTTTTTTACATATATATGTTGGTGGATTTGATCTGTTAATATGTTGTTAAGGATGTCGTATTTATATTCACGAGGAACATGGGTCTGTAGTTTTCTGTTCTTTTAGTTCTCCTGGTTTGGTTTTTGTATGAGTATCCTGGTGGCCTTATTGAATGAGCCAGGTTGCGTTCCCTCATCCTCCTGTTTTGTAAAAAGCTTGTATGAGGTCGATATTTTTTCCTCCTTATGTTGGTAGGCTTCACCAATGAGGCCCTCTGGCCTCGAGTTGTCTTTGTGGAACCGTTTTCAACTATGAGTTCAATTCCTTAATTGTGATATATAGCTGTTCTGTTTTCTGCTTCCTTTCAAATCGGTTTTGGTACTTTTTTGTCTTTCATGGAATTTATTCATTTCCTCTTAAGTTGCCAAATTTATTGGCATAAAGTTGTTTGTCGTATGCCCTTATCACCCTTTGAATGTCTAGGATCTTTGGCGATGCGTCTTCTTTCATTTCTCACATTGCTAATTTGTGTTTCTCTCTTTTTCTTCAACAGTCTAGCTAGAGGTTTACCACTTTTATTGATTTTTTCAAAGAACTTGTTTTTGGTTTCATTTATTTTTCTCTACTGTTTTTAGGTTTTCTATTTTAAAAAAAAAAGTATGCTCTTCTTGTGATTATTTCCTTCTATCTGTTTGCTCTGGGTTTAATTTTCTCCTTCTACAGTGTCTTAAGGTAGAAGTTTAGGAGGGTATTTTTGACCATTATATTTTGCCATTCAATTTTCTTACGGTTCATTTTCACTCAAAGGTTTGGGAAAAAACTATATTAAAAAAACTTTATCATCTAATAGAGGCAAACCTTAAATGTATTTTAAGACAAAAGACTTCAAAAGAAATGGTTTTTAAGCCAAACCACTCTAGGCTACTTCTTCCAGGAGTTTCCCAGCGATGACCCATCAGAACTGATGGTTAATTTTTTAAGAATTTCATAAGCTGCCTGTTAACCACAGGCTTTATTAGAAATTAAATTTGTCAAACTTACAATTAAATAAATTATATTAAAAAGAGAGCTAATAATTATTCAAATATCATCACTTCCTAAGTATTTAACTACATTTTACTATCATCTATACCTTGGGGTAAAGCCCTGGTGGTGCAGTGGTTCAGCATTTAGCTGCTAACCAAAAGGTCGGCAGTTCAAATCCACCAGCTACTCCTTGGAAACCCAGCGGGGGCAGTTCTGCTCTGTTCTGTAGGGTCACTAAGCGTCAGAATAGACTCAACGACCACAGGTTTGGTTTTTCGGTTATACCTTGGGGTTGTTTATATCTCTTGTATCTGTATAAGCAGCCCTGGTGGCGCAGTGATTAAAAACACTTGGCCGCTAAATGAAGGGTTGGTGGTTCGAACCCACCACCTGCTCTGTGGAAGAAAGATGTGGCAGTCTGCTTCCATAAAGATTTACAGCCTTGGAAACTCTATGGGACAGTTCTATTCTGTCCTACAGGGTCGCTATGAGTTAGAATTGACTTGATGGCAACGGGTTTGGGTTTTTTATATTTTTTTAATTTTATCTGTATGATGGAAATAGTAGGTGATGTTGGAATCATCTCTTCCCAACTCCGTTTTCAGCAATGTCACTTCAGTAGCTCGAAGTCAGCCAGAATGGATGTATTTCCACCCGGGATATTAGTCCTTGGCGCATCGTTTGGTTGATTGTCTAGAATTAAGAAAGTGATGGAGAAAAAGTTAATCCTGCAGATCAACTTTCAACGTGTGTCATGTCTTCGGCTGTTACATTATAAATAGCACAGAAAACTTGAGGAAATAGTCTTCCAGTATTTGAAAACTATTATCTAATTCAGAGAGGAAGTTACTCCCGCATGCAGTTGTCGAAGGAGTGAAATTTTGACATATGTCTCTGTCATTTCTCCTCCATCTTACTCTGTAACATAAATGAAAATATCAACCAACATTCATGTCAGAGCTGTACTTGTTTGTCAATGACATGAGCCAACTTCTTTGGTGAATTGGATATCAATCAAGCGTTCATTGATAGCCTAATTTTGTGACACTGTTGTTGTAAGGAGCCTTGGTGGCACAGTGGTTAAGCACTCGGCTGCTAACCAAAAGGTCAGTGGCTCCAATCCACCAGCGGCTCTTTGGGGGAAAGATGTGGCAGTCTGCTTCTATAAAGATTTACAGCCTTGGAAACCTCACGGGGCAGTTCTACACTGTCCTGTAGGGTCGTTATGAGTCGAAATCGACTTGACGGCGATGGGTTTGGTTTTACTGTTGGAAAGAGAATTTTAAAAGCTGATAGTAGATTTTGTCAAGAAATAGCAATTTATACTAAAATTATAAGTGTGTGGGATTTATAATAAGGAGTATTACATGGAGTCGCTGATGGAGCAGGAGAAAAGTGCAGAGCAGAACTCAAACTCACGTAAAAAGACCAGACTTAATGGTCTGACTGAGACTGGAGGACCCTCCGAAGCCATGGCCCCCGGATGCTCTGTTAACCCAGAACTAAAACCATTCCCAAAGCCCACTCTTCAGACAAAGATTGGACTGGACTATAAAATACAAAATAATACTCGTGAAGAGTGTGCTTCTTTGTTCAATCAGATACACGAGACCAACCAAAGAGGCGGCTCCTGTCTGAAGGCAGGATGAAAGGGCAGGAAGGGACAGGAACTGGTCGAATGGACACAAGAAAGCTGGGGTGAAAAAGGGGAGTGCGCTGTCATATTATAGGGATTGCAACTAATGTCACATAACAATACATGTATACATTTTTGTATGAGACACTAACTTGAGCTGTAAACTTTCACCTAAAGCATAATTTTAGAAAAGAGTATTGCATATCTTGTTATCTGAGAATGGTTTGCTGTACATCCTTTATATCATAAAATGTGGTGTGTACACACACATGTGCACACGTGGTTTGTTTCTGGAGAGCCAGTTGTTAAGCATTTACGCGCACACCACTGTTCCTGCCCCGCCCACCCCAGAGCTCATGGGGGCCATCAGCTTCCTGTGGCCCTGCAGGGTTGTAGGAGGAAATGTGGAAATGTACAGCTCTGAGATTCATAGGGAGTCCCTGCGTGGTGCAAACAGTGAACACGCTTGGCTGCTGAATGAAAGGTTGGAGTTTGAGTCTACCCAGAGGCACCTCAGAAGAAAGGTCTGGAGATTGCTTCTGAAAAATCAGCCACTGAAAACTCTGTGAAGCCGAGTTCTACTCTGGCACACAGTGGGGTTGCCGGAGCCTAAGTCGCCTCCATGGCAACTGGTCTGCGATTTATAGCGGCCACCAGGAGAAACCTAAGGAGCCCTGTGGCGCAATGGTTAAGCGCTTGGCTGCTAACCGAAAGGTTGGCAGTTCAAACACACTCAGCTCTGCAGGAGAAAGACCTGGTGAATCTGCTTCCATAAAGATGACGGCCTAGGAAGCCATCCTCACAGTCGCTGCTGTGTCTGAGCCCATTGTTGCAGCCACTGTGTCAGTCCACCTCATTGCGGGTCTTCCTGTTTTTGGCTGACCCTCTACTTTACAAGCATGATGTCCTTCTCCAGGGGCTGATCCCCCTGATGACACGTCCAAGATACATGAGGTAGAGTCTCACCACTCTCACTTCCAAGGAACATCACTTAATTCAGAATTTGAATGAGGAGGCAGTGGTGGGTCAGTGGTAAAATTCTCACCTTCCATGCTAGAGGCCCGGGTTCGATTCCTGGCCACTGCACCTCATGCACAGCCACCATTCGTCTGTCAGTGGAGGGTTGTATGTTGCTGAGATGCTGAACAGGTTTCAGTGGAGTGTCCAAACTAAAACAGACTAGGAAGAAAGGCCTGGCGAGCTACTTCTGAAAATCAGCCAATGAATATCCCATGGATCACAGCAGTCCAATCCTGGTATGCGTGGACTTGCCACACTCAGCTCAGCTTACTCCTTCCCTGCTCCCACATATCAAACAAACAAAAAGAATCTGAATGTGAAAAATAAACTTATATTAAAAGACACATAGTCTGTAAATGTGAAGTAACCATGAATTTTAAAGCAGAAACCAGAGTCTCCAGAGAGTCTGGTGCCCCTGTAGGCTCCGGCTCCCTCTGGTGGAGGGTTTGGAGCATCCCCGAGGGCCTGAGAGATAGCAGCAGGAGCCAGTTATGCCACTTACCAGTCACCCAGGGGCCTTTCGAGGGTCCTAAGGTGGGCTGCATCCAGGCCAGGAAGAGCCAGACCCAGGCTCCAGGTTTTTAAAGCTTCCCTTCTGCTCCCCAGGTGATTCCAACCTGAAGCCGGCCAAGGAGCAGTACCCAGAGGACCTGGGCCCCTTCCTGGACACTCTGGTGGCTTTTTGTTAACGTTGTTATTGTTGTTATTATTCTCTTCCTCCTCCTCTTCCATGCCACCTGCTTGAGTGAGGCAGGGAACCAAGCTTCCAGGTTTGCCTGGGACTTCGGAAGCATCCCGGTCACGTGGACCCTTACATGCCATGACCCCTGCAGTCTCTGGGGTGTGCTGTAATGGCGTGAGCAACTTGTTCTGGTCTACCGGGACAGTCCTGAGGCTGCCCCTCTGTCCTGGGCAGCCCAGGGTTGGTTGTCTTAGTGGTCAGACCCATGAAGCACCTGACCTCACACCAGAGAAGGGCGCCCTCTAGCCCTGCGGCTACAGCCCTGGCGGCACCTTCCAACCACCGGGAGGGTTCGTCAAACCCCGGCTCTGGCCCCAAGTGCAGAGAGTCTGGGTTAATGGCTCGGGGGAGGGGTCTGGGCTGCTCTTCACTTTCTTCTGCAGCCAGAGTTGGGAGTCCGTTTTCCCAAATTGAAGTGGGCACACGAGCAGCTCCTGCACCCCTGCCCTGCCCCCTGCCCCACTCAGCCAGGCATCACCCAACGGTCCCGCACCTGTTCACAGATGCAGGAGGAGACCCCTCAGGGGGACTGGTTGTCCCCCTATGCCCCCAGGATGCCTTGGAGGAGAACTGGTAAATTGAGAGCTCTCAGCTTCCTCTCAGCCTCTCGGGTGGAACCAAGTCAGTTCCGTCAATATTTCCCAAACTTGAGCACGTAGTCCTTTAGAGAAAAAACTATCACTAAGAGCTTTAAATGTGACCAAGAATCCCTGACTGAAAATGGCCGATTTACGAATCTCGAGTTCTAGAAGCCGGAAAATATCTTTCACTTGTAAATTGACAACTCAACAGAACCAATCTGTCCTTCAGCTTATTTAAAAATAACAACAAAAACCCCCCAAAACAAACAAAAACATTTAAAAGATGACTCCTGAAAAGAAACCAGAAAATTAAAAAATATGTCACGAAACAGTTGCCCTTGACTACACTCCCGTCTGGATTTGCAGGCACCAGCTCATCCCTCAGGATGAGACAAAATGCTCATGGAAAGTAAACCCATTCTTCTTAGGCAAAGTCACCATTGTTAGCTCAGCCTCTGTGCCCAGGACCCCTCCCAGAATCATCAAAATTGATAGGATGCTGTGCATCTAGTCAGAACAGGCTGCTGCAGCCACTGTCTCCTCACTGCCTGTGCAGACTTCAATAATCAGTCAACAAGCCTGATAGTTCCCACAGTCCTCCACTCTGCACTACAAAATGGAGCCTGTTCTCCCTCCTCATTGTCCATGTCAGACATCACCAGTCAATCACAGGGACTGATGGTTCCCACAGTCCTCTGCTCCGCTCTGTAAGATGGAGCCTATTCCCCCTCCTCACTGTCCATGTCAGATATCACTAATCAATCACAGGGCCTGATGTTTCCACAGTCCTTTCTGCATTACATGATGGAACCTGTTCTCCCTCCTCACTGTCCATGTCAGACATCACCAATCAATCACAAGGCCTGATGGTTCCCACAGTCCTCTGCATTATAAGATGGAGCCTGTTCTCTCTTGTCTTCTTCAGGACGAACTCACTTTTTACCCTTATTCTTGTCTGTGTTGTGGTCAAGGTGTCTGGATCGAGGGTTGCTCAGACCCTGCATGACCTTGTGTAAGTTAATTAACCTCTTTTCATCTCCTACCCCAAACCAGAATGTCCGCCCACCGAGAGTGCTGGTGTGGGTGAAGGTGGCTGTGAGTAAGCAGACTCCGCACCCTCCCTCTCTCTATTCAGGACAGAAACGGGGTGAACTCAAGGTGAGGACCCACATGGCCCTGAGGTGGGGATGGGGGGAGGCTGGAGCACAGATCGCCCACCCTGTCCTGGACACCTGCCAGAGTAGGTGGGCTCCTGGCTGGGGTGAGGTTAAAATCCCAGATAAACCTGTATCTTCTAACCTGAAACTTTAAAAAAAAAAAAAAAGAAGTCATTATTTCATACAGAAAAGAAACATGCCCATATTAGGGAGTAAAATGTGAAATTTCCATTAATTTTGAAGCTCACGGGGAAAAAACACATGAAGGAAACTGAATGCTTTCCTCCCATGCCTCAGAGCGCAGCAGGGTACCTGGTGAGTTCCATTTGCTCAATTCAGAAGGAC
Source organism: Dugong dugon (assembly GCA_030035585.1). Classification (NCBI taxonomy): domain Eukaryota; kingdom Metazoa; phylum Chordata; class Mammalia; order Sirenia; family Dugongidae; genus Dugong; species Dugong dugon. Next base: position 4,439,235 of record CM057461.1, on the reverse strand, counting down.
TTTGATGGAAAAATTGGTGAAGCTTTGCTATAATACTTCCATCAGCCATTAAAGAGAAGCATAATCACTTCCACAACCCACAGTGCTTGCGGATGAAAAGCAAAGCAATCGCACAGTAGCAAGACTATTCTAGAAGCTTTCTGATATTAGCGGTGGTATTGTTCTCCTCCTCTTCACTCTCATGTCCATTTGGTACCCTCCGTGACAACGCCCTTGCCCACTTCCTCCTGTTTTCTAATTTCTATGATTCAATGAAGGTGCCCTGGTGGTGCAGCAGTTAAGTGCTTGGCTGCTACCCAAAAGTTTGGTGGTTCAAACCCACCCGCCACTCTGCAGGAGAAAGATGTGGCAGTCCGCTTCCATAAAGATGACAGCCTAGGAAACCCTATGGGGCAGTTCTACTCTGTCCTCTCAGGTTGCTATGAGTCGGAATTGACTCATCAGTAGCGAGTTTTCAGTTATGATTTGATGACCCCATGACTCCCTTTGCCAGAGGAGGCTTCTCCCCAGACCAGTGGTTCCACAGTCTGGCTGCTCCCTAGCATTGTGTGGGATGTCTGTGAGAACATGTGGGTTCTCAGATTTTACTGCAGAGACCGCCATTAAATAGATGAAGCAGACAAGCACTAGAATCATTGACAAGGTCTCCGGGTGATTCTGCTGTTCAGCCAGGCCTGAGAACCATGACCCTAGACTGCAGTGCACAAAGGAACTGCCCATGGGCAGGTGCAGAAACTCGCTCCTGACAGTAACCATCACCAAGGTAGCATGGTCATCCCCTGCTCTAAGCCAGAGCAAAGCCTCTTCATCATCACAACTGTGCTCCAGACAGCCAAGACCAGGATCGTAGGAGCCCTGAGATGAACTAATTTACCATCCCTCACGTGGATGAATTATTTGTCAGCCCCAATATGGTGGCCATGAACCCAAGTGAGGCAGGATCTAATTCAGGACTAACACCTTCCCCACCCAAGTATTCAGAAAATGGGGGTCTTAAGCTCTCTTATGTTAAGTTTTAAGGTCCCTGTGGTGCAGTGGTTACGAACTCAGCTGCTAACCAAAAGGTCAGCAGTTCAAATCCACCAACCACTCCTTGGAAACCCTACGGAGCAACTCTACTCTGTCCTGTAGGATAGCTGTCTTAGTCATCTAGTGCTGCTGTAACAGAAATACCACAAGTGGATGGCTTCAACATGGAGAAATTTATTCTCTCACAGTCTAGTAGGCTAGAAGTCTGAATTCAGGGCACCAGTTCCAGGGGAAGCCTTTCTCTCTCTGTCATCTCTGGAGGAAGGTCCATGTCATCAGTATTCCCCTAGTCTAGGAGTTTCTCAGGCTCAGGGACCCTGGATCCAAAGGACACGCTCTGCTCCTTGCACTGCTTTCTTGGTGGTATGAGGTTCCCATGTCTCTCTGCTTGTTTCTCTCTTTTATATCTCAAAAGATATTGGGTCAACCTAGTACTGGTACAACAACAGATACATGGACCAGTGAAACAGAATTGAGAATCGAGATGTAAATTCATCCACCTATGGGCAGCTATTATTTGTCAAAGCCCCAACGTCCAGTAAATGGGGAAAAGACAGTCCTTTAACAAATGGTGCTGGCATAACTGGATATCCATCTGCAAAAAACTGAAACAGGATTCACACCATGCACAAAAACTAATTCAAAATGGATCAAACACCTAAATATAAAATCTAAAATGATAAAAATCATGGAAGAAAAAATAAGGACAACACTAGGAGCCCTAATACATGGCATAAACAGAATACAAAACAAAACTAACAATACAGAAGCACCAGAAGAGAAACTAGATAATGGGGCGCTCCTAAAAATTAAACACTTATGCTCATCAAAAGACTTCACCAAAACAGTAAAAAGACAACCTACTGACTGGGAAAAAAAATTTAGCTACAACATATCCTATCAGGGTCTAGTCTCTAAAATCTACAAAATACTGCAAAACTTCAACAACAAAAAGACAAATAATCCAATTAAAAAATGGGCAAACGATATGAACAGCACTTCACCAAAGAAGACATTCAGGTGGCTAACAGATACATGAGGAAATGCTCTAGATCATCAGCCATTAGAGAAACGCAAATCAAAACTACAATGAGATACCATCTTACCCCAACAAGGCTAGCATTAATCCAAAAAACACAATAAATGCTGGAGAGGTTGTGGAGAGACTGGAACTTATACACTGTTGGTGGGAATATAAAATGGTACAACCACTTTGGAAATCAATTTGGCACTTCCTTAAAAAGCTAGAAATAGAAGTACCGTACAATCCAGAAATCCCACTCCTTGGAATATATCCTAGAGAAATAAGAGCCATCACATCAATAGATATATGCACACCCATTTCATTGCAGCACTGTTCACAATAGGAAAAAGATGGAAACAACCTAGGTGCCAATCAATGGACGAATGAATACACAAATTATGGAATATTAACACAATGGAATACTGCACAGAGATAAAGAACAACGATGAATCTGTGAAATATGTCATAACATAGATTAATCTGGAAGGTGTTACGCTGAGTGAAATTAGTCAGTTGCAAAAGGATAAAAATTGTAAGAGATCACTATTATAAGAACTCAAGAAAAGGTTTAATCACAGAAGAAATGCTTCAATGGTTTGGAGGGTGGGGAGGGAGGGAGACAGGAATCCAGTAACTAGACAGTAGACAAGAACTATCTTAGGTGAAGGGAAGGACAACACACACTACAGGGGAAGTCAGCACAACTGGACTAAACCAAAAGCTAAGAAGTTTCCTGAACACAACCAAACACTTCGAGGGACAGAGTAGCAGGGGTAGGGATCTGGGGACCATGCTTTCAGGGGACATCTGGAGCAATTGGTGTAACAAAATTTATTAAGAAAATGTTCGGGATCCCACTTTAGTGAGTGGCATCTGGGGTCTTAAAAGCTAGTGAGCAGCCATCTAAGATGCATCAATTGGTCCCAACCTATCTGGAGCAAAGGAGAATGAAAAACACCAAAGACACAAGGAAAATATTAGCCCAAGAGACAAAAAGGGCCACATAAACCAGAGACTCCATCAGCCTGAGATCAGAAGAACTAGATGGTGCTCAGATACCACCAATGACAGCCCTGACAGGGAACACAGCAGAGTCCCTGACGGAGCCGGAGAAAAGTGAGGTGCAGAACTCAAATTCACGTAAAAAGACCAGACTTAATGATCTGACTGAGACTAGAGGAACCCCAGAAGACACAGCTCCTGGACTCTCTGTTAATCCAGAACTAAAACCATTCCTGAAGCCAACTCTTCAGACAAAGATTAGACTGGACTATAAGACATAAAATAATGCTCGTGAAGAGTGTGCTTCTTAATTCAAGTAGATACATGAGACTAAATGGGCAGCCCCTGTTTGGAGGCGAGATGAGAAGGCAGAAGGGGATAGGAGCTGGTTGAATGGACATGAGAACTCCAGAATTGAAAGGTGGAGTGTGCTGTCACATTACAGGGATAGCAACTAGGGTCACATAACAATATGTGTATAAATTTTTGTATGAGAAACTAACTTGAGCTGTAATCTTTTACCTAAAGCACAATTAAAATAAATTAAATTAAATTAAAAAAAAAGATACTGGCTCAAGACACAATCCAATCTTGTAGATTGAGTCCTGCCTCATTAACATAACTAATCAACATCACAGAGATAGGATTTATAACACATAAGAAAATTACATCAGATGACAAAATGAACAATCACACAATACTGGGAATCATGGCCTAGCCAAATTGATACACATATTTTTGGGGAACACAATCAATCCATGACAGTCGCTATGAGTTGGAATCGACTCCATGGTAATGGGTTTGGTTTTTTGATTTGGCTAACCTGAAGGCTGGTGATTTAAATCCACCCAGCAGCACTGCCAAAGAAAGGCCTGGTGATCTGCTTCCACTAAGATTACAGCAAAGAAAATCCTATGGAGCAGTTCTACTCTGACACTCATGGAGTTGCCATGAGTCAGAACCAACTTGACAGCAATGGGTTGATTTTTTTTTTAATGCTAAGTTTTGGGAACTTGTCTTATCGCTCCTGGGAATATGGATAGACAGAAGTGAATACAGGGACAGTCCCCAGTGGGACAGACAGTCTCGTCCGGGGGGACCACAAATCTGACTTAGGAAGGCTGTGGAGGAAAATGTGGGAAAGGGTAGTGTCTCAGTTATCTAGTGCTGCTATAACAGAAATACCACAAGTGAATGACTTTAACAAGCAGAAGTTTATTCTCTTACAGTTTAGGAGGTTACAAGTCCAAATTCAGGGCACCAGCTCCAGGGGAAGTCTTTCTCTCTCTGTCGGCTCTGGAGGAAGGTCTTTGTCATCAATCTTCTCCTGGACTAGGAGCTTCTCAGCACAGGGACCCAGGGTCCAAAGACATGCTTCACTCCTGGCGCTTCTTTCTTGGAGTATGAGGTCCTCCTCCTCTCTGCTTGCTTCTGTCTTTTATACCTCAAAAAAGACTGACTCAAGATACAACCTAATCCTATAGATTGTGGCCTGCCTCATTAACATCATAGAGGTTAGGCTTTACAACACAGTGTAGTTAGATCACAAAATGGAGGACAACCACACAAAACTGGAAATCATGGCCTAGCCAAACTGACACATATTTTGGGGGGATGCAGTTCAATCCATGATAGATAGCTTTCAGTGTTGTGCTGCCATGAGGAGGACAGTGATGGAGGAAAAGACACCCAGTGGTTACCCCATGTGCTTGCCATGCATCAGACACTGCTAGCCCCATGGTTCTCATCAGGGATGACTGGGCAATGTCTGGAGACATTTGAGGAGCCCTGGTGGTGCAGTGGTTACGTGCTCAGCTGCTAACCAAAAGATCAGTGATTTGAACCCACCAGCCACTCAGTGGGAGAAAGATGAGGCAGCTTGCTTTCGAAAAGATTTACAGCCTTGGAAACCCTATAGGGTAGTTCTACTCTGTCCCGTAGGATTGCTATGAGTGGGAATTAACTCAACAGCAATGGGTTTTGGAGACATTTTGGAGTCCCTGGGTGGTACAAACCACCACCTGGCTGCTAACCAAAAGGTTCAAGATTCAAGTACACCCAGAGGTGCCACAGAATAAAGGCTTGGTGATCTACTTCCAAAAAATCAACCACTGAAAACCCTACAGAGCACAGTTCTACCCTGAAACACATGGGGTCGCCACAAGTCAAAATCAATTCAATGGCAACCAATTTTGTTTTGTTTTGAAGTTATTTTGGGGCATCACAACTGCGGGGGTGCTACAGGCATCTCGCAGGTAGAGTCCAGGGAAGCTGCCAAACATCCTACAATGCACAGGGCAGGTCCCACAACACAGGCTCATCCAGCCCCAAAGGTCAATGGTGTCCAAGCTGAGAAACCTGCACTTTAGGCTTTACGTATTGTATTCCTTTACAACAAATTACCACAGATCAGTCGCTATAAAAATGTACTCTCACAGTCTGGAGGCCAGAAGTCCAAAATGAAGGGGTTGACGGAGCCACACTCCCTGCAGAGGCTCTCGAGGAGGATTCATTCCTTGTCTCTTCCGGCTTCCCGTGGCTCCAGGTATTCCTTGGCTTGTGGCCACATCACTCCAATCTTCAAAGCCAACATCATCAGCTCTCTCTCGGCTCCATTTTCATATCACCTTCTCTGCTGTTTGGGGACCATCTCTCTCTGCTTTCTCTTAGAGGACGCTTGTGATTGCATTTAGGGCCCACCTGGAAAATCCAAGAAAATGGCCACATTTCAAGATCATTACCTTCATCACATTTTCAAAGTCTTTTTTTTTTTGGCCACATATGGTAACAGGTTCCAGGGATTAGGATTTACAGGTTCCTGGGATTAGGATGTGGAAATATTTTAGGGGGCCATTATTCAACTTACCACACATATATTAACAAATTTAATCCAATGAGGTAAGCTACAATTAATATTTCCATTTTACAGATAGGGTAACTGAAGCACAGAAAGGTTAATAACTCACTCAGTGATGAAGCTAGGACTGGAACCCAGGCCTCTTGGCCCCGGAATCCACCCTCTCAGCCATCAACCAGAGCAGCTTTCCACAGCTCTAAACTGCCTCCAAGGAAACCCAAGGAGTGGAACCATGCTTCCCAGACCTGAACAACTTTTGTTTCATATGAAGACAATCCCCGAAGACTCTACTCTCAGGACAAATCTGAAGACCCAAGTTTTAAAAACCTTAATTTAAGATTCAAAAGTAAAAGATCATGGAAATGTCTTTCCATTGTAGTTTTGCAAGATAATTTTGATTTTGCATTTGGTAAGATAACTTAAAAATGATCACTGATATGACTTCTTTTAACGTGAGACCTGCTGGAAACTTTACCCCAGCATGCTTTGCACCCTGGGTCTGAAGGCTCCTATTTGAGAAATTCTTGAGATAAGTCCGTTACTGGTTATGTTGTCACCTGCCCTACTGTGGCCCACGCGATGGCCTCAGAGTCTCAGGTCAAGGTCGTGGGCAACTTTAGAATAGGCTGCCTGTGTGTGTGGCTATGCCCTCTGCTCAAGAAGCCCAGGAATGCAGGTGTGCTTGGACAAGTTGGGTTTATTATTTGTTGTAGTGAGGGGGAACGCTCACCATAGAGAATGCAGGGCAGGCTTTTCTCCTACTCCATCTTAGTCTTGAAGATCCCCTGAAACCTGTTCAGCAACATCTCAACACTCAACCCTCCACTGACAGATAGGTGGTGGCTGCACATGAGGTGCATTGACAGGAAATCATACACGGTCTCCTGTACAGAAGGCAAGAATTCTACCATTGCACCACACAGCCCACCTCCCCGCCCAGGACACACCCAGAGCTCCTTATATCTCACAATTATAAAATAAAAAAATACCATCATTTTACTGTCATAACAAACATGTCTACGTTGTTGTTGTTAGGTGCCACTGGATCAACTTTTGACTCATGGTGACCCCATGCGACAGAGTAGAACTACCTGATAGGGTTTTTTTCTAGGCAGTTATTTTTATGGGAGCAGATCACCAGGTCTTTTTCCTGCAGAGCCACTGGGTGGGTTTGAACCACCAACCTTTTGGTTAGCAGTCACACACTTAGCTATTGCACCGCCAGGGCTCCTATGCCGATGTTAGGGGTACTAAAATGTGAAATTTCCATGGATTTTGAAAGATAAAGCAAAACAATTTAAACAACTTTAGGCAATGCACCACATCCCTTGATCCCAGACTTCTGCTGGCCACCTGGAGTGTCTTCTCTGTTAGGAGTGCTGGAGAAGTTGGGCTGCAACCTTCCTAGCACCCACTAGAGAGAAAGTAGACTTCAGAACAAGGAATAGTATCAGGGATAAAAAGAGGCATGAAAAACGATAAAGGGGTCAATCCAACAAGAAAACATAACAATCCTAAATGTGTATGTACCAAATAAAAGTGCTTCCAAATACATAAAGCAAAAACCTATAGAACTGAAAGAAATGGAAAAATCCAAAATCATAGTGGAAGACTTCAACTCTCCTCTGTTAGGTAATTGATAGAATGTATGTTCATACAAAGTTGTTGTTAGGTGCCGTCGAGTCGGTTCTGACTCATAGTGACCCTATGTACAACAGAACAAAACACTGCCCACTCCTGTGCCATCCTCACAATCGTTGTTATGCTTGAGCCCATGGTTGCAGCCACTGTATCTATACATCCTATTGAGTATTTTCCTCTTTTTCGCTGACCCTCTACTTTATCAAGCATGATGGCCTTGTCCAGGGACTGGTCCCTCTTGATGATGTGTCCAAAGTAAGTGAGATGCAGTCTCACCATTCTTGCTTCCAAGGAGCTTTCTAGTTGTACTTCTTCCAAGACAGATTTATTCGTTCTTTTGACAGTCCATGGTATATTCAATATTCTTCACCAATGCCATAATTCAAATGCATCAATTCTTCTTTGATCTTACTTATTCATTGTCCAGCTTCCACATGCATATGAGGCAATTAAAAATACCATGGCTTCGGTCAAGGACATCAGACTTCTCAAAGTGACATCATACAAAAACCTGTGTGCAAATGTTTATAGCAATTTTGTTCATCATGGTTCCAAACTGGAAACTGTCCATATGTCCACCAACTGAAGAATGAATATACAAATTTCTGTATAGCATACAGTGGAATACCACTCAGCAATAGAAAGGAACAAACTACTAATACATGAAGCAGAACCAAAACTTAGAATGCACTTTTAGACTCTTGCTTATCTTCTCATGTTTCAGATCTTAGCTCAAGAGTCCATTGATCAAGGAAGGCTCCCAGATCTTCCATGTGAGAGGCGAGGTACAGTTGTTTTGCTCGGTGCTCTCAAAACACTTTCTTTTCTTCCTTTTTTTGCCTTCTCTTAATTTGTCATTGGTCACATTTATTTATGTGACAATTTGGTTGTCCATCTCCCCAACTAGGCTGGGAGCACTATGAAGGCAAGATCATGTCTGTTTTGGGCACTACTGTGTCCCTAGCTCCTCAACCCAACACATAGTAGTTGCTCACTAAATATTTGTGGACTAAGTGAATGAATACATGAATGAATGAATTCATGAATCCCAAGTCAGCTGCTCAAGAGCTGTATGATGTTGGGTAGAGTATATCACTTTCTGAGCCTCAATGATCAGCTTTTGAAGTGGGGACAGTGATCTCTAGCACATAATACAAAGGAGTGGGGTGAGAGGTCGAGAAGCACTCGGCACTGAGCTTGATGCATGGGTGGGAGACTCTCAACCCAGGAACACCATGATTCTTCTCCACTTTCATTGTGATTCTAATTTATTTTCACACCTGTTTTTTTCTAACGTGCATGATGAGGGGCTGTGGTGAAACAAAGCCACATTACAGACAGTAGAAGTGGGGAGGGAAAGGAGAGGAATGCAAAAATAACAAAACAAAAAAAGAGGTAAATCCGGCAATGTGGCAAATGACACTATTCCCACCCACTTGTTTCTCCCTCAGGTGTCTTCCTTTCAACCTAGACTTTGCCACCAGCCCAGCGCCCTCTTACATCACTGGCTTATGTGAAGTCAGGGCATAAAATGGCGCAACTTCCTGAAGAATAATAAGCAATAGCCGACATTCATGGTGTCCTTATGCTGTGCCAAGAATCATTCTATGTCCTGTGTTTGAATTTCCTCGTTCAATCCTCCAAACAGACTTGGGCGTTAGGTCCTACTTCATTAACACAACCTTACATGAGGAAACTGTGACACGATATGTTTAAGGAACGAGTCCAGAAACACCAGAAAGGCTGAGCCACAGTTGGAACCAAGGCAGGTGACTTGGAGTCTGAGGGTTAACCACTGGACATGGCCTTGCTGTCTTCTCTCTCACTAAAAGAGACAGAAAATGGGTATTTTCAATGTTAGAACAAACATAATCATGTTGCGTGGTAGAACACAAGCCTGAAGGCATTTTTTTAAAAATGTGAGTGCCTTTTTAAGAGAAAGCTGGCAAGCTCAAATGGCTGAGGACCCCATTTCTCCTTCCTCAGAGGGGCCTCAAGGAAGACTTTTGGGGAAGAGTGTGAGGGACTTGGAGTAATTTGGATTTTAAACTCTAAAGTTTTAGACTACTAAGTACACTGCAGTGGAGGACTTTCATTTTACTTTCTGGTAAAATGTAAGCTTCAGAAATTTCTTGTATGTTCCTAAGGGTCTGAAGATGTCTATTGAGAGATATAGAAATACAAGATTTAAGTAAGAGAAAAGCAAAATAAACCGAACAGCAACAACAAAAAAGAAAAATACTCCCTCTCCAGATCGTAGTATTACTTTTGTTGTATTGTTGTTGTTTTCTCTACCTGCTTGTCACAGGCCACACCCCTACCCGGCCCTGGTCCTAATGGATAGGTCATGCATGTCCATCCAAACCAGAATCTGTTGGTGTGACATCCCGCCCTGCCCTTTGCTGAGTCCTTGCCCTGGTCAGACATCATTAATCAATCACAGTCTTCCCACCCTGTCGGCTGGATGCAGGCTCACGGCTCCACCATGCACTCTCAGCATCCTGTTTGTCCTCCAGGTCAGATGATGCTCTTCTGGTCCCACACTCAGATCTGCCTGAGCTGGTCACATGTCTCACAGCACGTGTGTGTGATTTGTGGAAATTAATGGACCTTTCCGGTCCCCTGTGTCCTCCGTCAAATAAGAGCAATACCGACATTGTTAGGGTGAGATTTCACAGGAGTGGGTTGGTGAAGTGCCTCCCACGGTCCCTAGCACGCTGTCGCCATCTATAAATTTAAGCTCAGATTTCAGCAAATCACCTTTGTTATGCACTTGTTCGGGCTGCCTCTTCATTTAGAGGGTTCGAGGTGGCGCACACTGGCCATAGTTCAGAGGGTGAGGGGACGGGGAAGCAGAGGAGTGGACACAGGGTCTGGACCAGAGACCGACTCAGGGTGAGGCCAGAGCAGAGAGCGCCACCATGAGTCCTGGACAGGTGTGGGGGCGGGGGGTTGGGGGGGCTCTCAATACGTGCTTTGGAAACTGGGGGCACCTGTGTACTCCCTGGGGAACGTTGCTTGGTTCTGGGATTATAGAAAGTCACGGGTTGATTTGAAGCTTACTTGTGTATATGTGTGTATGTATGCACATGTGTGTATCTATGCATATGTCTATATCTGTATCTATAACTATGTTGTTATTATTAGTTGCTGTCATTTGGCTCTGACTCATGGTGACCACATGTACAACGGGGGAGACATTTCCCAGTCCTATGCCATCTTCATGATTGTTGGTATGCTTGAGTCCACTCAAGGCTGGATTAAGGCATGTGAGGACCCTAAACACTGATAATCTGTGATGCACCTCCTCTTCTTACTTATGCATTCGAACAGGATATGTGACTTATGTATATGTTGTTGTTGTTAGGTGCCGTCGAGTCAGTGCTGACTCACAGTGACCCTACGTACAACAAAAGGAAACACTACCTGGTCCTGTGTCATTCTCAGAATTGTTGTTATGCTTGAGCCTATTGTTGTAGCCACTGTGTCGGTCCATCTCATTGAAGGTCTTCCTCTTTTTCACTGACCCTCTACTTTATCAAGCATGATGTCCTTCTCCAGGGACTGATCCCTCCCTATAACATGTCCAAAGTGTGCTTCTATATATGTGTGAGTGTGTATGTGTGTGTCTTAGCTATCCATGATGTAACTTCTTTTTAAGTGTACTGATAATACTAGCGATTGAATGCAAAAAATGGTATGTGCCATTTTAGCGAAATGAGATGAACTGAATTATAAAATTTTTAGTGGATGCCGGCTACTAAGATTTTTACTGTATACCACATTTTCTACAAAAAGAATATTCCACATATTCTATAACAAAGAAAATGAGTCAGTAAACTTAGTTTTTTCAACAGTCAGTGTAAAATTCTGTTGATCTCCCACAACAAAAAATTGACTTTCACCAATTTTGCTTTAAATGGCTCCTACTTCCTATGATGCTTGTTTCATAATAAGTGCTGTAATTATAGTGAACAAATGAAAAGAAAATTTAATCATCATAAAACAAATATAACAATTTACTGTAGTTTTAGATAGATCTTTCATCTCTAACATGTTATAATTAAAAACATTTTTTTCTATTCTTTGTTCTTACAAATCCTTCAGTGATTTTATCACAATTAAGCTGCTGAACCTTATCTTTCATACGTAATAAGGATAGTGAACTGAGTCTTGAATCATTATTGTACATTGAGAGTTTCTGAGTCTCTTTAGGGACAAAAATGAGCATTCTGTGGTGCAGGTTTGCAATCATAAAAGTTAGAAGCACACATGATGCAATTTCAACATTGGGAAATACGCATTGTATTTTATCTTCTATTATGGAATAAAACATGCCTACTTGAGTAAAATTTGTCTTTCTTGGATCTGTAAACTTAGTTCTTACATAAAAATGAAATTGTCACACTTCTCCATAAAGGTTTGTATTTAAGTCATTGAAATAAACCAAAACCGGTTGCCATCAAGTCAATTCCAACTCATAGTGACCCTATACGACAGAGTAGAACTGCCCCATAGAGTTTCCAAGGAGCTCCTGGTGGATTGGAACGGCTGACCTTTTGGTTAGCAGCCATAGCACTTAACCACTATGCCACCAGGGTTTCTTCACTGAGATAAGCCTGCACTAATTTCTTGGATGCCTTCATACATTCTTAATAAAGTATATCCACAGTTGTTTAAGAAGGAAAATCTACTTGAAAGAACTTCATACACGTCCGTCTTTCTTTCATGCAAGATTCAGTGTGTCAATGATGGTGTTACACGAGATTGATATCTGGCACTCAAAGATATTTCTGGAGCACTTCCATCGTTTGCTTGTTTCTTTCTAATGCCTCCGTGACAGTGAACTGCTTGATAATCAGCATTCGGCAGTATTGTATTTTATTTTATTGTACTTTAGATGAAGGTTTACAGAACAAATAGTTTCTCATTGAACAGATGGTACACGTATTGTTTTATGACAATGGTTAACAACCCCACGACATGTCAACACTGTCCCTTATCAACCTTGGGTTCCCTATTACCAGCTTTCCTGTACCCTCCTGCCTTCTTGCTGTTGTGCCCCATTAATCTTGTTTTGTTTTATGGGGCTGTCCAATCCCAGGCTGAAAAGTGAGCCTCGGGAGTGACTTCATTACAGAGCTAAAAGGATGCTCAGGGGCCATACTCTCGAGGTTTTTCCAGTCTCTGTCAGGCCAGTAAGTCTGGTCTTTTTTTGTGAGTTAGAATTTTGTCCTACATCCTTCTCCAGCTCTTTCCAGAACCCTCTGTTGTGATCCTGGTCAGAGCAGTCAGTGGTGGTAGCTGGGCACCATCTAGTTGTACTGGACTCAGTCTGGTGGAGGCTGTGGTAATTGTGGTCCATTAGTCCTTCAGACTAATCTTTCCCTTTTATTTTGTTTTCTTCATTCTCCCTTGCTCCTAGGGGTGAGACCAATGGAGTATCTTACACGGCTGCTCACAGGCTTTTAAGACCCCAGACGCTACTCACCAAGGTAGAATGTAGAACATTGTCTTTAAAAACTGTGTTATGCCAGTTGAGCTAGATGTTCCCAGAGACGAGGGTCCCCACAGCCCTCAGCCCAGTAATTCAGTCCCTCAGGGAGTTTAGATGTGTCTATGGAGCTTCCATGACCTTTCCTTGTATGAGTTGTGCTGGCTTCCCCAATATTATGTACTGTCTTACCCTTCACCAAAGTTACCACTTATCTATTGTCTATTTAGTATTCCCCCCACCCCCTCATCCCTCATATCCAACAAAGGTTGTTTCTTTTTGTGTGTAAACTTTTTCATGAGTTTTTATAGTAGTGGTCTCATACAATATTTGTCCTTTTGTGACTGACTTATTTCGCTCAGCATAATGTCTTCCAGTTTCATCCACGTTATGAGATGCTTCACAGATTCATCATTATTCTTTATCGTTGCATAATACTGCATTGTGTGTATGTACCATAGTTTGTTTATCCATTCATCTGTTGATGGCATCTAGGTTGTTTCCGTCTTTTTGCTATTGTGAACAGTGGTGCAATGAACATTGGTGTGCATATGTCTATTCGTGTGACGACTCTTATTTCCCTAGGATATATTCCTAAGAGTAGGATTGTTGGATCATATGGTATTTCTATTTCTAGCTTTCTAAGGAAGTGTCATATCATTTTCAAAAATTGTTGTATCATTCTGCATTCCCACCAGCAGTGCATAAGATTTTTGAAAATCTCTTAAATTGTGTAAATACCTTGTTAATGACTGGTAGAGATCTATGTATGTCTTTAAATTTACTTCTAAATCTTGGGAAGCTTGACTCATTTGATGAAAATTCTTCAATGTATTATTCCACATAACCAACATAAATACATACTCTAGGGTTTGCATTTTGTTGGTGACATGGTATCTCCTTTTTGTAACTGGTCTTCAGCAATATTTTCTAGGACATCTAGAATCTGAGTGTATGATTCCAGGATTGCACTGGTTGCTACAGCATGCACTTCCAATACGTATTAGGCATTTTAATACTTGATCATTGCCTAAATGTGTTTTCAGCACTGCCCGATGGTGAGTTGGGTCAGCAAAAAATGTGTAGAGTAACTGAACAGTAGGAAAAAAACCAACTGCTTCCAGACAACAATCTATTGTGCCATGTCCTACAAGATTAAGTGAATGTGCAGCATATGGTACGAAAATGGCATATTCATTACTCTTCTAAAATTTTCTGTTGCATGCCTTTACAATTCCCTGACATGTTGGCAGCATTGTCAAAGGACTGGCCTCTGCAACTTAGAAAAATTCATTTTGCAAACTTCACATAAATAGTGAAGTGCCTGATCTGCAATTTCTTCACCAGCATGACTTTTTAAGCTAGTAAATGTGACAAATTACTCAACAGGTTTTCTACCTGTTGGAAATACGTATCTTAATACTTAGCTGATCTGTAGAAGAATGATCAGGAGTGGAATCTACAGACAGACTGAAATACCAAGCTATACTTAGATTTCATTGAAAATACTTGATTGAACTTCATCGCTTATTAAGTTTATCAAGTCTTCACACGTTGTTTTAGACGTAGACGATGGGTTGCCTTTTCTTGTGTTACCATATTTTGAGATGTGACCTGCTAACAATGGATCAAACTGAGCAGCAAGTTCAAGTAAGCCCCCAAAATTTCCATTTTGTGGGGACCCAAACACTTTATTTCTTCCTCGAAAAGATAGTCCACGTTCAGTGATTGTTATGATGACAGCAACAACGCGTTGCAAAAAGGCCTTCCGGTACTGACATTCTTCATTAATTTGTGTCTCTAGTTCATGAGTTAAACCAAAACCATGTCTTTGGTTTAAATATGACAACATACAATCTCTGTGAATTGAACTGTTTTCATGTTTATCAGTCATTTTCAAGTTGGGCCAATCACTAAATCCATCCATAGCAAATAAAGAATTAAATGATTTAGTACTGACTAGTTTCCAAACAAAATATACAGAGCCAACTGACGGAGAATACAGTCGCCACTCCCTCTTATAATTTTCACCATTAGCTTTGCACCCTAGAAATATATTCTGGCTACAGAACCTGGTTTGTTGACCATCCAGAAATCTTCAACACGAATTTTCAAATGGTCCACTGTGATGTTGACAGTCACTTGGCCCTCTTCCGATCTAATAATTTACATCATTAGAAGAAAAATTATCCCACAAAGCAGGATCTGTATTCTGTTATTTGTGGGGTTGGCAGATGCAACAATTTCAGATTCTAAAATAGTTTCACTTTCTACACCATTATTAATTTTTTTATTCCAGCAAGGAATGGATGCAGAATTAGGAACAAACTCTGTTATATTCATATTGTTATAAGTAATTTCAACACTAGCGGTACTAGTACAACAAATTTGCACCCATTAAACTCAAGCATTCAACGGACGAAATCCCTTCTGATTCATTACATTTTTAAAAGTAAGTTAATTTTGGAACTGTCTTTAGGAATTCACAAATCCTTTTCATCTTCTGTGAGCTTTCATTTTTGCACTCCACTTAGTTGTTGCTGTTTCATTTTACCTGGATATAAAATTACATCACTTTTTAAATTTGGTTCTACAGTAGTAAATGAATTTGAATAATTTAAAATAAATAAAATTTTATTTTTCTGTAACTATATCTATAACCTATATTTATATCACCACTTTTTCTATTAAAAGAAACATGCCTATAATAGGGAGTAAATATGAAAATCTCTTAAAATTTAAAACAAAAAACAAGCAATTCCAAGAAACAAAATTCTTGCATCCAGCCACTTGATCCTGGTCCCAGACTTTGGCAGGTTCCCCAGGAGCTTTCCCATCCAACCGAAATGAATCTGGGGGATGTTGGGAAGCCCTGCTGTGGTCTTGCTCGGGGGAATGTGCTCCTCATTCTCCTCCTTCCTCCCCAGGTTTGGTGCCATTTTGTGCTCCAACCCGTGGTCCCCCTCTCTGCTCAGTGGCTCTCAACCATGGTTGCTCCTATGAGTTGAATTGTTTTCTTGTCTTAGTTATCTAGTGCTACTGTAACATAAATACTACAAATAGGGGGCTTTAACAAACAGAAATTTATTTTCTCACAGTTTAGGAGGCTAGAAGCCCAAATTCAGAGCACTGGCTCTAGGGAAAGTCTTCCTCTCTCTGTTGGATCTGGGGGAAGGTCCTTGTGGATTGCGCGTGGGAGGCTGAGGAGGGCTGTGACCAGGGGCAGATTATCCGATAGGCAAGGTGAGCACAGTGCTTATTTTGCTCACCAGATCATCTGTTGTTGTTGTTAGGTACTGTCGAGTCATCTTTGACTCATAGTGACCCTCTTTACAGCAGAATGAAACACTGCCCAGTCCTGTGCCATCCTCACAATTGTTGCTATGTTTGAGTCCATTGTTGCAGCCACTGTGTCAATCCATCTCGTTGAGGGTCTTCCTCTCTTTCGCTGACCCTCTACTTTACCAAGTTTGATGCCCTTCTCCAGGGACTGGTCCCTCCTGATAATATGTCCTCAGCATGTGAGGTGAAGTCTCACCATCCTCACTTCCAAGGAGCACTCTAGCTGTACTTCTTCCAAGACAGATTTGTTCATTCTTCTGGCAGTCCATGATATATTCAATATTCTTCACCAACACCGTAATTCAAAGGCATCAGTTCTTCTTCTGTCTGCCTTATTCATTGTACAGCTTTCACATGCAAGATCATTTGTAGTGAACAATTTCACATGAGTTTCAACACATCAAATGCGGATGGAGTGCAAGGGGTTGAGGAGGATGGTGCCCGGGGATGGATTATCCAATAGGCAAGTTTACCTGATCATCCGTAGTGAACAATTTCACATTAGTTTCACATGAACTTAGTCATTGCTGATGATCTGGTAAGCAAGGTAAGCACCATACTTACCTTGCCTATTGGATAATCTGCCTTCCTATTGGTTACAGCCCTCCTCAATCCCCTGCACTCTGTGAGGAACCAGAGTGGGCACTGGAGGAGCCCAGGGACCCTTCACACAGACAGAAGGATTGGCCTTTCCCTCCCCAGTGGTCGGACCTCGATCAGAATGCGTCTGGGCCATATGCAGCACACTAGCCATGGAGCCATGACCTCTCTGCACTCTGTGTCCGCTCGCAAGTGAGTGTGGCATCCATGGAAGGTGAGTGTGTCATTGGAAATGAGGATGTGCAGAGCATCGCACAGTCTTTTGCATGCACATGGAGCCTTCAGTGAATGGAGCTGGTTCAGAATCACAACCATCATACGTGGTTATTCCTGCCCCTCTCCATCCACAGAGCGCTCCAGGGGCTTGGGATGGACTGATGCAGTGGGAGGTGGGGGGGGGGGGCGGTACAAAAGGAAAGAAGACAAGGGTCCCAGCAGGAAATGAGCCTGAGGAGACTCCTTGGATGGCCAGCAGGGTGAGTGCAAGGCTCCGAGCTTCAGTCTCACTCCAAATAGCTCACCTGGGGCCCTTGCCTGGCCTGGGCTGTGCGAAGTTGAGTGCAAGTGTGCCTCTTCTTACATGGGGCACTTGACAGTAAAATACTCCATTTCTATTTTATGAAATATACCTGTGCCAGCAATTAATATGTAATTAATATGAAGAATTAATATGTAAAGTTTCCAGGACTTTTGGAAAATTTCCAGGACTCTTGAACGATTAAGCCAAAGCATCTCTTCTCTTAAGGAGCCCTGGTGGAACAATAGTTAAGCTCTCAGCCAGTAACTGAAAGGTTGGCAGTTCAAACCCACCCCGTGGCACATGGGAGAAAGACCTGGTGATCTGCTCCTGTTAAGGTTACAGCCTAGGAAAGCCTATGGGGCAGTTATACTCTGTCACATGAGGTCACTATGAGCTGAAAATTGATCTTCAACATCACTTCTCTCAAGCCCACCCCAACCCTCTGCCCAGCCCACCCAGCGTTTCTTCCATAAGATCCTTTCCAATTTAGAGACACACGGTCATCTTTCCAGCCGCCACCAGAGGGAAGCATGATCATGTCCGGGACTCAGTGTCTACAACAGAAAAGCCCTAGAGTATAAATGTTTCTGTTTGCTCTGGAAAAGATCAAGCCTCACAGAAGGAAAGAGAAACAAAAATGAACCTCCATGCCCCCTTCACCAGCTCCAACAGCATCCAGCATTTAACCAGGCTTGCTTAATCTAATCCATGACACCCTCGACTCTTTTGTCCTCAGTAATTCAAGCAAGTCCCAGACACGGTATCATTTCACCCATAGATGACTCAATATGTTCCTCTCAGCCAGAAAGGGGCTTCTTAAGTACATAACATAACTACATACCACTAGCACACTGACAAAATTAATACCAACCCCTTAACATTACACAGCTTTTATAGCTTCTTGATTATCTCACAATGACTCTTGGCAGTTGGTTTGTTGAAAGTTGTAGCCAAACAAGATCCACAGGTTTAATGTCTCTACGGTGTCTTTTTATTTATAAGCTTTCTCCCTTTCCTTGTCTTTGCTTGCTTGCTTTCTAGTTGTTGTTGTTTGGCATGACATTTGTTTGTTGAAGAAATGCAATAGTTGACCTGTTATATGGACCCCCAGGTGTTGTTAAACCTGCTCCTTCACCCCTGTATTTTCTGCAGACTGGTCTTTACATTGAGAAGCTTGATTAGTCCCAGGTTCTGTTCTTTGAGAAAGACTTCTGGGATGTAAGTAGTGGTGTGAAGGCAGGATCGATGCTTTATTTTTTTTCCTTCATCATTTTCCATAATAAAGAGTTGGCACCTTAGCAATTCGAAAGTCATTGTTTCCAATCTAAACTCATGGACTTTTGTAGGTTGACATGTTGTCTTGGTTATCTAGTGCTGCTATAACAAAAATACCACCAGTGGGTGACCTTAACGAACTGAAATTTATTTTCTCACAGTTTAGAAAGCTAGAGGTCTGAATTCAGAGCAGCAGCTCTAGGAGAAGGCTTTCTCTCTCTGTTGGTTCTGGAGGAAGGTTCTTGTCTCTTCAGGTTCTGCTTCCCGGTTCCTTGACGATCTCCATGTGTCTTCTCGTCTGTCTTACCCCATCTCTCCTCTGCTCGCTTGTTTAATCTCTTTCATATCTCAAAAGAGATTGATTCGAGATATACCCTACAGTAATCCTGTCTCATTAACATAACAAAGAATCCATTCCCCAATGGTATTATGACCACAGGCATAGAGGTTAGGATTTACAACACAGTTCAATCCATCGCATTCCCTCCTTTGCCCCTCCCAAATTTATGTTCTTCCCACATGGAAAACACATTCACCTCATCACATCACCCAAAACTCTTCAATTAACTCCAAGTTGAAAATCTCATCTTCTGAAGCATGTAAATCAAATATGAGTGAGACTTTAGGCATATTCCATCCTGGGTCAAAATTCTTCTTCATCTGTGAACCTGTGAAATCTAGACTACAAGTTATGTACGTCCAAAGTACAATGGTGGAACAGAAAAAAGGTAGACACTTCCATTACAAATGAAAGAAACTAGAGGGAAAGAAGAGATAATGGGCACCAAGCAAGTCCTACACCCAGCAGAACAAATTACATTAGCTCTCAAGACTTAAAAATAATCCTCTATTTTCTGAGACCATCTGGGCAACAGCCCTACCTTCCAGACTATAAGTGTTGGCCACACTCTCTGGATTCTGGACGGAGGCCCCTCAGCCCTGGGCTTCAGCTCTGCCTTCAGGCCCACTGGGATGGCAACTCTGCTCTCTTGGCTTTGGGCAGCCCCATTCTCCTAGTCCGTCTGAGTGGTGACTCTACCCCCTCAGCCCTAGCAGGCCCCATTCTTCTGTCTCTTGGGCATGGCATCCTTGCTCCCTCAGCTTTGGGCAATGGCCCCATCACCCTAGCACACCTTAATGGCAGTCTCACACTCTGGAATCAAGTTCATGAAAATCTGACTCTTGGAAACCCAGGAGGCTGTGGCCCCACACTTTGAGATCCAGAAGACTGTGGCCCCATCCGCTGAAATCAAGAAGGCCCTGCTTGAGAGGTGGGGCCAAGATTGCAGAGCAGTCAGCCGCCTCCAGTGGACCCTCTTACAACAAACACCCAAAACAACAAGTGAATTGATTATATATGGCAATCTGGGAGCCCTGGACATCAAAGGCAGAGTTGAAGAACCGGACTGAGTGGAAGGGGAAGGGAGAGACAGTTCAGAAGCAGTGAAGAGTTACCAGACCTGACCCGGTGAGAGCCTGAGCCCTTCAGGCTTGATCAGCTCAGGGGTGAGCGACGAGGCAGGCAAGCAGCTGTGCTCAGGAGATGCATTTTCCACACCGGGAGAGACCCAGCACCAGAGAGTCTACATGGCCACCCAGAACCAGTGAGAAGCAGCCCTGGATTGGTGGAAGATAAGTAATTGCGTACAGCCTCCCACATGGATCAAAAACAGCCCCCCTTAGGAAAAAATCTCTCTCGCATTTAACTGCCCGCTCCCTGCTCTGCACTGGGTCCCGGACTGGCTTCAGCAATTGCCAAGTCCCCTGAGCCAGAAGTAGGATCCGTCACACATCCAGAGCCATACTCCCTGTCTTGGAGGGTAAACAAATTAACAAACAGAGGAAAAAATAAACTGCCAGCTCCCTTGAGCCAGGAAACCAGGCTAGGCACAGCTCCTTTGCCTCGGCACAGGCATAAGGGATCCATGGACTTTTGAGTGCCTTTCCCCCTGCATAGACTTGGTGGGCACATCTCAACAGCATAGGCCCTCATTACCACAGCACAACAGGGTATATGCCAGAAGTCTAACTTCAACTGTTTCAGCTGTGAAGTGGCATGTTCTTGACATCTGACGCTGCTCTGCCCATTAAGCAAGGTCTTCACCTACCCACATCAGGGGCCTGAGGACCGGTGGCTCCACCCACGCCACCTAGCCACCTGCGATAGGCACCCATGAATTAGAGGTTCCCCCCGGTCCTTATAGCCAACAGCATTAGGTGCTCATAGTCTGGCTGCAAAACCTACCCACCTACATGCTGTAGGGAACAAGGACACACCTTCCTCCTGGACACTTGGGGGCGGCCGTCAGCCTCCTGCCTTGCTCAGAGTGTGTAACCCAGCTGCAGCCAGATGCTTGTGCCTACACCAATCACTCATGCTTGTCTAGGACTGTAAGTGAGAGCGTACACCACACACTTGGTGGATATCTACCTGGGCACCTGAGCTGAATCCATACAGGAGGAGTGGGTGGACTCCTGAGCTCACTAGTAACAGATCTAACCACCTGGTGACAGGGCATTAGAGCTTCAAAAGTGCCAATAATCAAACTAGCTCATATGGGCAGCCTATTTGGGCATATCAAAACAAAACAAAAAGCTAGGAGACAGTAAGCAAACATAAAATAAATAAATATAATAACTTATTGATGGCTGGGAGACAACAGTCAATATCAAATCACATAAAGAAGCAATCCATGATGGCTTCAGAAAGCTCCCAAAATTACTGGAATTACCGGAGGCAGAATACAAAAGATTAATATAAAGAACTCTTCAAGAAATTAGGAAGGAAATTAAGCAAAACACAGAACACATAATAGAGGAAATTAAAAAGATTAGAGACAAGCATAATGATAAACTTAACAGGCTACAAGAATCCATAGAGAGACAGCAACCAGAAATCCAGAAGATTAACAATAAAATTTCAGAATTAGACAACTCAGTAGAAAGTCATAGGAGCAGAATTGAGGCAATGGAAGTCAGAATTAGTGAGATTGAAGATAAAGCACTTGACACCAACTTATTTGAGGAAAAATAAAAGGATTTAAAAAAATGAAGAAACCCTAAGAATTATGTGGGACTCTATCAAGAGTAATTACCTACGAGTGATTGGAGTAGCAGAACAGGGGGGGATAACAGAAAATACAGAGAGAATTGTTGAAGATTTGTTGGCAGAAAACTTCCCTGATATCGTGAAAGATGACAAGATATCTATCCAAGATGCTCGTCGAACCCCACATAAGGTAGATACCAAAAGAAAGTCACCAAGACATATTAGAATCAAACTTGCCAAAACTAAAGATAAAGAGAGAATTTTAAGAGCAGCTAGGGATAAACGAAAAGTCATCTACAAAGGAGAGTCGTAAGAATAAGCTCGGACTACTCAGCAAAAACCATGTGGCAAGAAGACAATGGGATGACATATATAAAGCCTTGAAGGAAAAAAAACTGCCAGCCAAGAATTATATATCCAGCAAAACTGTCTCTCAAATATGATGGCGAAATTAGGGCATTTCCAGATAAACAGAAGTTTAGGGAATTTGCAGAAACCAAACCAAAATTACAAGAAATACTAAAGAGAGTCCTCCGGTTAGAAAATCAGTAACATCAGATAACAACCTAAGACTAGAACACAGTACAAAGCAACCAGATATCAACCCAGATAGGGAAGTCACAAAAGTAAATAAAAGCTAAAACACTGAAAATAGGGAAACACAGATGTCAATATGTAAAAGATGACAACATTAAAACAAAAAAGGGGGACTTAAAAAATGCAGACATAGATTTTTCATATGGAGAGGAAGTCAAGGCGATATAAAGAAATAAAAGACTGGTAAAAAACACTCTGGGGACAGAGTAGCAGGGGTAGGGGTCTGGGGACCATGCTTTCAGGGGACATCTAGGTCAATTGGCATAACAAAGCTTATTAAGATAATGTTCTGCAGCCTCCTTTGGCGTCTGGGGTCTTAAAAGCTTGCAAACGGCCATCTAAGATGCATCTGCTGGTCCCAGCCACCTGGAGTAAAGGAGAATGAAGAACACCAAAGACACAAAGAAAGTATTAGCCCAAGAGACAGAAAGGGCCACATAAACCAGCAACTTCATCAGCTTGAGCCCAGAAGAACTAGATGGTGCCCAGCTACCACCAATGACCACCCTGACAGGAAACACAACAGAAGAGTCCCTGATGGAGCAGGAGAAAGTTGCAGTGCCTGAGACTGGAGGAACCCTGGAAAGCATGGCCCCCAGACTCTCTGTCAGCCCAAAACTAAAACAATTTCCGAGGCCAACTCTTCAGACAGGAATTGGACTGGACTGTGGGACATAAAGTGATACACGGGAGGAGTGCGCCTCTTAGCTCAAGTAGATACAAGAGACTAAACGGGCAGCTTCTGTCTGGAGGTGAGATGAGAAGGCAGAGAGGGTTAGGAGCTGGTTGAATGGACATGGGGAATCAAGGGTGGAAAGGAGGAGTGTGCTGTCACAGTACGGGGAGAGCAATTAGGGTCACATAACAATGTATGTATAAATTTTGTATGGGGAAAAATAAAAAAAAAATCATACATACAGTATGATTGAAAGTACACTCTATTAAAAAAAAAAAAAAAAAGTAGGCCCTGCTTCCCATGCTCCTTCCAGCAGTTCTGCTGATCTGCAAGCTGCTCCGGGGATGATATTTTCTTTTCTTGTAAGACAATACATGTAGCACCTTTGGCCTGTTTCTTGCCTGTGGAATTCCAAGAGGCAAACAGCGTTCTTTCCTTTCGTTCTTTCTCTGTTCCCTTTCAGTCTAAGCTGATGGGTTTTCTGCTGTGGTAGGTGGTTCAATCCATCAGTCACAGATTTAATCTCTTTAATAAAAGGTTGTGTAGCCATGTCCTTGGTGAAAATTTTAGGTGTCCTCATGTACAATGGAATTTTCCACATTTTTAAGTTTTGTTTTCATTTTGCACAGTTCATTTTTAAGTCCATCTCTTTCCTCTTGAATTTTAGTATAAGCGGCAAGTAGAAACCATGAGGCTCCGTTAAGATAGTGCTTAGAAATCTTACCAGCCAGATACCCAAGTTCATCACTTACTAGTTCTACCTTCCACCAAACATTTGAACATAATTCAGACAAGTTCTTTGCCACTGCATAAAAAGCATTGCCTTTCCTCCACTGTCCAATCACATGTTCATCATTTTCTTTTAAAGCCTCACCAGGAGCACATGTAATGTCCACATTTCCAGCAACAGTCTGTTGCCAGTACCGTATGTATTCTGTAAGACGATAGAGACTTTCTCTATAGCTCTCCTCACTTCCTCCTGAGCCCTCACCAGAATTGCCTTTCACACCCATAATTCTGCCAACAGTCTCTTCAAGGCAATCTAGGCTTTTACTATTAGGCACCTTAAAACTCTTCCAGCCTCCACCCATTACCCAATTCCCAAACCACTTCCACATTTTAGGTATTTGTTAGAGCAGCCCTCCCACTTCTCAGTACCAAATTCTGTCTTACTTATCTAGTGCTGCTATAACAGAAATGCCACAGAGTGTGGCTTTAAAAAACTGAAATTTATTTTCTCACAGACTGAAAGTTCGAATTCAGAGTACTGGCTCTAGGGGAAGTCTTTCTCTCTCTGTGGGCTCTGGAGGAAGGTCCTTGTCTCTTCAACTTCTGTTTCCTGGTTGCTTGGAGATTTCCATGTGATCTTACCCCATCTCACCTCTGCTTGCTTGTTTAATTTCTTTTATGTCACAAAAGAGATTCACTTAAGACACCTCCTACACTAATCCTGCCACATTAACATAACAGAAAACTCACTCCCAAATGGGATTGTAACCACAGGCATGTTGTTGTTAGGTGCCATTGAGATGGTTCTGACTCATAGCAACCATATGTACAACAGAACGAAACACTGCCTGGTCCTGCACCATCCCCATGATTGTTGCTATGCTTGAGCCTATTGTTGAAGCCACTGTGTCCATCCTTCCCCTTGAGGGCCTTCCTCTTTTTTACTGACCCTCCACTTTACAAAGCACGATGTCCTTCTCCAGGGACTGGTCCCTCCTGATAACATGTCCAAATTATGTGAGACAAAGTCTCATCATCCTCGCTTCTAAGGAGCATTCTGGTTGTACTTCTTCCAAGACAGATTTGTTCATTCTCCTGCCAGTCCATGGTATATTCAATATTTTTGTCAACACCACAACTCAAAGGCATCAATTTTCCTTCGGTCTTCCTTATTCATTGTCCAGCTTTCATATGCATATAAGGCAATTGAAAACACCATGGCTTGGGTCAGGTGCATCTTAATCCTCAAAGTGATATCTTTGTTTTTTAACACTTTCAAGTGGTTTTTTGCAGCAAATTTGCCCAATGCAATGTGTCCTTTGCTTTCTTGACTGCTGCTTCCATGGGCTTTGATTGTGGATCCAAGTAAATAAAATCCTTAACGACTTCAATCTTTTCTCTTTTATCATAATGTTGCTTATTGGTCCAGTTGTGAGGGTTTTCGTTTTCTTTATGTTGAAGTGTAATCCGTACCGAAGGCTGCGGCCTTTGATCTTCATCAGTAAGTACTTCAAGTCCTCTTCACTTTCAGCAAGCAAGTTTGTGTCATCTGCATATGGCAGGTTGTTAATGAGTCTTCCTTCCATCCCAATGCCCCGTTCTTCTTCATATAGTCCAGCTTCTCAGATTATTTTCTCAGTGTACAGACTGAATAAGTATGGTGAAGGGATACAATCATGACGCACACCTTTCCTGACTTTAAACCACGAAGTATCCCCTTATTCTGTTCAAAGGACTGCCTCTTGATCTATGTACAGGTTCCTCATGCACATAATTAAGTGTTCTGGAATTCCCATTCGTTGTGTTGTTATCCGTGATTTGTTATGATCCACATAGTCGAATGCCTTTGCATAGTCAATAAAACACAGGTAAACGTCTTTCTGGTATTCTCTGCTTTCAGCCAGGATCCATCTGACATCAGCAATGATATCCCTGGTTCCACATTCTCTTCTGAATCTGGCTTGAACTTCTGGCAGTTCCCTGTCGATGTACTGCTGCAACCACTTTTGAATGAGCTTCAGCAAAATTTTACTTGCATGTGATATTAATGATATTGTTCTATAATTTCTGCATTTGGTTGGATCACCTCTTTGGAATAGGCATAAATATGGATGTCTTTCAGTCAGCTGGAAACCCTGGTGGTGTCGTGGTTAAGTGTTACGGCTGCTAACCAACAGGTTGGCAGTTTGAATCTGACAGGTGCTCCTTGGAAACTATGGGGCAGTTCTACCCTGCCCTATAGGGTCACTATGAGTCAGGATTGACTCGATGCCAATGGGTTTGGTCCAGTTGGTTGGTCACGTAGCTGTCTTCCAAGTTTCTTGGCATAGACGAGTGAGCACTTGCAGCACTGCATCCGTTCATTGAACAATCTCAGTTGGTGTTCTGTCAATTCCTGGAGGCTTGTTTTTCACCAGTGTCTTCAGTGCAGCTTAAACGTCTTCCTTCAGTACCGTCAGTTCCTGATCTTATGCTACCTCCTAAAATGGCTGAACGTCAACCAATTCTTTTTGGTATAAGGACTGTGTATTCCTTCCATCTTCTTTTGATGCTTCCTGCATTGTTCAGTATTTTGCCTATAGAATCCTTCTCTATTGCAACTTGAGGCTTGAATTTTCTCTTCAGTTCTTTCATCTTGAGAAATGCCAAACATGTTCTTCCCTTCTGGTTTTCTAACTCCAGGTCTTTGCACATGTCATTATAATACTTTACTTGGTCTTCTTGAGCTGCCCTTCTTGAGCAGAAATCTTCTGTTCAGCTCTTTTGCTTCGTCATTTCTTCCATTCACTTTAGCTACTCAACGTTTAAGAGCAAGTTTTAGAGTCTCTTCAAACATCCATTTTGGTCTTTCCTTTCTTTCTATCTTTTTAATGAACTCTTGCTTTCTTCATGTATGATATCCTCAGTGTCATTCCTCAGCTCTTCTGGTCTTCAGTCATTAGTGTTGAATGCATCATATCTATTCCTGAGAGACTTCCAGGCAACTTGACACTATAGACAGAAGCACTACTCTGTCCCTCCACAGCAAAGATCTGAAAAACTAAGTCAAACGAGACACACATCAATCCTGAAACCCGAAGCATCAAATGAAGAGATAAAGAACTCAGCCAAGCACCAAAAGGAATAAGAAACTGACAGAGAACACAGAGTGAAGAGAGATACATGCAGAGGTCCCCTATCAGCTACCACAGCATGGATCCTCCATCTTAGACTTCTATCAGAGATCGGTGAACAGGGGGTATGAGAAAGCAGCTTCACAGAGTTTCTAGCAGAAGACAGAACAACCAGTAACCAGCGATATATGCTTTCCCGCCGGCATCTTTCTTCACCCCCACTTGGCCTCCTCTGCTTTCTGCCACTGCAGTCTCTTGGCCGGGAAGCATCAGCTTCATCCTGGTGTCACTTGGATTCCACCCACCCACACTGGCCGGCTCCCTGAGTGTCATTTGTTGACTGCTGGTGTTGCTTTTTTCCACTTCTTTAGATTTCTTCCTTACCTCCCACCACCCCCCGTTCTGTCAAATACCTAACTCTGTGTGCCGTCTTTGCTTCTTCCTGAAAGTCTGCAAAACACCGCACAACTGTGAAACTGCTTCCTGGCCCATGCTACCGCACTGGTGGGACCCCGGGGCTTTTTTTGTTTATTTGTTTGTTTGTTCTGTTTTGATTTGTTTGTTTTCTTTTACTTTTCTTTTCTTGGCTTGGGAGCTCCTTCTAGCCGGAAAATAGTGTGTGGCTTGGGAGCTACTCCCTTATTCTGCACAGACACACAGTGACTTCCCTGGGGGCATTTCTTTTTTCTTTGTTTTGTTTTCTTCTCTCTCTTTTTGCCCTTTTGTCTTTCTTCATTTCCAGTTTCTTGTCTCTCTATACTTACCTTCTCTTTCTGACTCCTGACTACCAGGTGCTGTGTGACACCTCTACCCCTTCTAGCCAGGCTGTACTTCACAGCCTGGGAGCAACTTCCTTAATCCTACCAGCTGTACTGGTAGAATCCTTGAAGCCTTTTCTTTTTTTTTTCCTCTAATTAATATTTATTCATTTTTTTCTTTTACTCTTTTTCTTTTTGTTTTTCTCCATTGCTCAGTCTCTTATCTCTCCACTCCAACAGCAAGCTCCTTAGCACTCTGTTTGAGTGTGTGTCTGTATGTTTTGGGCTCCTGTTCGTCTCACCTCTGTCTCCTCTTTCCCATACACAGCTTAGCTCCACACATCACAATCTTCCTGCTCCTTCCTGCCTACCTGCACTGTGTGCTGAACATCACAACCCCAAGCAGCACAGGCACAGCTAACTGGAACCTGCCCAGCACTGATTCCCGGCCCACCCTTTTGGCCCTAGAACATGCCACTAACAACTCATCCCAGCAACTCCCCTTCAGCTGGACCTGCCCTGCTGTACCATACATGAGTGACTGACCCTGCCCATTGGAGAAGGAGGTGAAAAGTATCATGCTCACAGATGAAGAAACAACAAAGAACACACAGCCCACCTGCTTAGACACAACCAAATAAAACAAAAAACAGGACAAAACAAACAAATCTACAATCAATAAATGAGGAAAATAACTACCGAATGCCCCAAAGACAGCAGACAATATCAAAACATTTACAAAGACAGGACAGGATGGTTCAGGTAGGCAGCCAAAATAAAACACCAGATGACTTTCCAGTAGAAGAACAGGCTCTAGAACCACCTGACAGGGAATTCAAATCTCTAATATTCAGAGCTATCCAAGAGTTGAAGCTAAAAGCAGACAAAAATGAGGAAAAAATAGACAAATTCATGGAAAAGGAAGAAAAATTCATGGAAAATACAGGCAAAAAATTGAAGAATTCAAGAAAATAATACAAGAACAAAATGCTAAAATAAACTCACAGCTAGAAATTATACACAAACAACAATTAGAAATCCAAAAGATAAATGACAAAATTTCAGAAATGGACAGTGTCATAAAAGGGCCAAGGAGCAGGTCTAAAATTATGGAAGACAATATCAGCAAAATTGAATACAAACACTTGGATACAACTCTGTTTGATGAAAAAATCAGAAAAAAGAATGAAGAAAAATGAAGACACCCTGAGAATTGTGTGGGATACAATCAAAAGCAAAGATACGCAAGTGATCAGAGTTCCAGAACAGGAGGAGAAAACAGAAAACACAGACAGGATCACTGAAGAACTGTTGACAGAAAACTTCCCCAGTATCATGAAAGATGAAAAGATGATCATCCAAGAAGCCCAATGAACACCATATAGGATAGACCCCAAGGCATATAATAATCACAGTCACCAAAACCAAAGACAAAGAATCCTGAGAGCAGCTCAAGAAAAACTAAAAGTCACATACAGAGGAGAAACAATAAGACTAATCTTGGATTATTTTGCAGAAACCATGCAGGCAAGAAGGCAATGGGATAACATATACAAAACCTTGAAAGAAAAAAATTTCCAGCCAAGAATAATATATCCTGCAAAACTCTTTCAAATACAATGGCAAAATTTGGTCATTTCCAGATAAACAGAAATTAAGGGACTATGTAAAAACCAAACCAAACTTACAAGAATTATTAAAGGGAGTCCTTTGATCAGAGAACAAACAACATTAGACCACAGGCTGAATCTAGGACACAGGATTGTACTAGCCAGATACCAACTTAGGAAATGAACTCTCAAGGACTATCCAAAACCAAAAGAATTACAACAGGGAACCAGAGAGGTTAATCTGTAAATGACAACGGCATCAGAATAATAAAAGAGGGAATAAATGGTTTAGGTATAGAACCTTCTAATGGAGAGGAAGTCAAGGCAATACCAAGTAATAATAGGCTGGTTCAAACCTAGGAAGATAAAGGTAAATTTTAAGATAACCACAAAGAAAGTTAGCAAACCAACTCATCAAAATAAAGAAGAAAAACATAAAGTCTTAGTAAAAACAAAACCTACAAAAACAAAGGAAATGAAAAAATTCACAAACAAAAAGAATTCAGCACAGGAGAGTAAGAGGAACAAAGAAAAAGTCAGCACCACAAAAAAAGCACTACAAAATGACAGCAATAACCTCACACCTATCAATAATTACACTGAATGTAAATGGCCTAAATGCACCCATAAAGAGATGGAGAGTGACAGACAGATTAAAAAACAGGGTCCATCAATATGCTGTCTACAAGAGACATACCTTAGAAACAAAGATGTAAATTTATTAAAAATCAAAGGATGGAAAAAATGTATCAAGCAAACAGCTACCAAAAAAGAGCAGAAATTGCAATACTAATCTCAGATAAAACAGATTTTAAAACAAAATCCACCATAAAAAACAAAGAAGGACATTATATAATGATTAAAGGTACGATCCATCATGAAGACATAACCATAATAAACATCTACGCACCCAATGACAGGCCTCTAAAATACATAAAACAAACTCTAATAGCACTGAAAAGAGAAATTGACAGTTCCACAATAATAGTAGGAGACTTCAACACACCACTCTCAGTAAAGGACAGAACATCTAGAAAGAAACTCAGCAAAGATACAGAAGACCTAAAGGGCACAATCAGCCAACTTGGTCTCATAGACATATACAGAACACTACACCCAACAGCTGCAAAGTACACATTCTTTTCCAATGCACATGGAACGTTCTCCAGAATAGACCACATCTTAGACCATAGAGAAAACCTCAACATGATTCAAAACATTGAGATAATACAAAGTATCTTCTCTGACCACAATGCCATCAAGGTAGAAATTAACAACAGGAAGAGCAAGGAAAAAAAATCAATTACTTGGAAACTGAATAACACCCTGCTTAAAAATCACTGGGTAATAGAAGAAATCAGAGATGGAATTAAAAAATTCCTAGAATCAAACTAGAAGTAAAACACATCATACCAAAACCTTTAGGACACAGCAAAGGCAGTCCTCAGAAGACAATTTATAGCAATAGACACACATATCAAAAAAGAAGAAAGGGACAAAATCAAAAGATTAACTACAGAACTCATACAAATAGTAAGAGAACAGCAAAAAAAGCCCACTGCCACCAGAAGAAAGGAAATAATAAAGATCAGAGCAGAAATAAACAAAATAGAGAATAGAAAAACAACAGAAAGAATCAACAAAACCAAAAGTTGATTCTCTGAAAGGATCAACAAAATCAACAAACCACTGGCCAGACTGACAAAAGAAAAACAGGAGAGGACTCAAATAACTCAAATAAATAATGAAATGGGGGACATTACAACAGACCCAACCAAAATTAAAAAGATTATAACAGAGTATTATGAAAAACTATACTCCAACAAATTTGAAAACCTAGAGGAAATGGATAAATTTCTAGAAACACACGGCCTACCCAAACTACCACAAAGCGATGTTGAAAATCTGAACAGACCCATAACAAGAGAAGAGATTGAAAAGGTAATAAAAACTCTCAACAAAAAAAAAAACAAACCCTGGCCCAGATGGCTTCACTGGAGAATTCCACCAAACATTCCGAGAAGAGCTTATACCAGTACTACTCAAACTATTTCAGAACGTAGAAAAGGAAGGAATACTTCTGAATTCATTTTAGGAAGCCAGAATAACCCTGACACCAAAACCAGGCAGAGACACCACAAAAAAGAAAATTACAGACCAATATCTCTCATGAACATAGATGCAAAATTCTCAAAAAATTCTAGCCGATAGAATTCAGCATCATATCAAAAAAAATAATACACCACGACCAAGTAGGATTCATACCAGGTATGCAAGAATGGTTCAACATTAGAAAATCAATCAATGTAACCCACCACTCAAATAAAAGGAAAGAAAAGAATCAGATGATCATCTCAATTATGCAGAAAAGGCATTTGACAAGGTCCAACACCCATTCCTGATAAAAACTCTCAATAAAATAGGTATAGAAGGGAAATTTCTCAACATAATAAAGGGCATCTATGCAAAACCAATGGCCAACATCATTGTTAATGGAGAGAGGCTTAAAACATTCCCCTTGAGAACAGGAACAAGACAAGGATGCCCTTCATCTCGACTGCTATTTAACACTGTGCTGGAAGTCCTAGCTGGGGCAATAAGGCAAGAAAAAGAAATAAAGGGCATCCAAATTGATAATGAAGAAGTTAAACTGTCCCTGTTTGCAGATGATATGACACTATACATAGAAAACCCTAAAGACTACACGAGAAAACTACTGGAAATAACAGAAAGATTCAGCAGAGTAGCAGAGTACAAGATAAACATACAAAAATTGATTGGATTCCTATACACTAATAAAGAGAATGATGAAAAGGAAATCAGGAAAACAATACTATTTATAACAACCCCTAAAAAAATAAAATACTTAGGAATAAATCTTATCAGGGATGTAAAAGACCTATACAAAGAAAACTACAAAACACCACTGCAAGAAACCCAAAGGGATCTACATAAATGGAAAAACATACCATGCTTCTTCATAGGTAGACTCAACATTGTGAAAATGACAGTTCTACCCAAAGCAATTTACAAATACAATGCAATCGCGATCCAAACACCAACAACATTCTTTAAAGAGATGGAAAAACTAATCATTAACTTTATATGGAAAGGGAAGAAGCCCCAGATAAATGAAGCACTATTGAAGAAGAATAAAGTAGGAGGACTCGCACTACCTGACCTCAGAACCTACTATACAGCTACAGTAGTCAAAACAGCCTGGTACTGGCACAGTGACAGATACATTGACCAGTGGAACAGAATTGAGAGCCCAGATGTAAATCCATCCACCTACGGTCACCTGATCTTCAACAAGGGCCCAAAGTCCATCAGATGGGGAAAAGATAGTCTTTTTAACAAATGTGCTGGCAAAACTGGATGTCCATCTGCAAAAAAACACAACAGGACCCATACCTCATGCAATATACAAAAACTAATTCAAAATCGATCAAAGACCTAAATATAAAGCCAAAAACTACAAAGTTCATAGAAGAAAAAATAGTATCAATGCTAGAGGCCCTAATACAAGGCATTAACAGTATATAAACAATAACCAACAACACACAAACTCCAGAAGATAACCTAGATAACTGGGATCTTCTAAAAATTAAACACTTACGCTCATCAAAAGACTTCATCAAAAGAGTAAAAAGAGAACCTACAGGCTGGGAACAAATTTTTGGACATTATAAGTCAGACAAAGGTCTAATCTCTAAAATCTACAAGAAAATCCAAATTCTCTACAACAAAAAGACAAATAATCCAATTAAAAAATGGGCAAGAGAAATGAACAGACACTTCAACAAAGAAGACATTCAAGCAGCCAACAGACACATGAGGAAATGCTCGCGATCACTAGCCATTAGAGAAATACAAATTAAAACTATAATGAGCTACCATCTCACCCTGGCATTACTGGCACGAATCAAAAACACTGGAAATAACAAATGTTGGAGAGGCTGCAGGGAGATCGGAACTCTTATGCACTGCTTGTGGGAATGCAGAATGTTACAACCATTTTGGAAAATGATATTGTGCTTCCTTAGAAAGCTAGAAATAGAAATACCATACAATCCAGCAATCCCACTCATAGGAATATATTCTAGAGAAATAACAGCCATCACACGAATAGATATACGCACACCCATGTTCATTGCAGCTTTGTTCACAATAGCAAAAAGATGGAAACAACCTAGATGCCCATCAACAGATGAATGGATAAACAAACTATGGTCCATACACACAATGGAGTATTATGCAACGATAAAGAACAGTGATGAATCTGCGAAGCGTCTCATAACATGGATGAATCCGGAAGACATTATGCTGAGTGAAATAAGTCAGTCACAAAAGGACAAATACTGTATGAGACCACTACTATAAAAACTCATGAAAGGGTTTACATGCAAAAAGAAACCATCTTTGATGGTTACCAGGGAAGGACAGGGTGGGGGTAGAAAAACACTAAACAGACAGTAGATAACTGGTAACTTTGGTGAAGGGTAAGACAGTACACAATACTGGGGAAGCCAGCACAACTTGGGCAAGGCAAGGCCATGGAAGCTCCACAGACACATCCAAACTCCCTGAGGGACCGAATTACTGGGCTGAGGGTTGTGGGGACCATGGTCTCTGGGAACATCTAGCTCAATTGGCATAACACAGTTTATAAAGACAATGTTCTACATTCTACCTTGGTGAGTAGTGTCTGGGGTCTTAAAATCCTGTGAGTGGCCATCAAAGGTACTCCATTGGTCTCACCCCTTTGGGAGCAAGGAAGATGAAGAAAACTAAAGATACAAGGGAAAGATTAGTCCGAAGGACTAATGGACCACAACTACCACGGCCTCCACCAGTCTGAGTCCAGTACTACTAGATAGTGCCCAGCTACCACCATTGACTGCTCTGACAGGGATCACAGCAGAGGGTCCCAGACAGAGCTGGAGAAAAACGTAGAACAAAATTCTAACTCACAAAAAAAGACCAGACTTACAGGCCTGACAGAGACTGGAGAAACCCTGAGAGTATGGCCCCCGGACACCCTTTTAGCTCAGTAATGAAGTCACTCCCAAGGTTCACCCTTCAGTCAAAGATTAGACAGACCTATAAAACAAAACAAGACTAAAGGGGCACACCAGCCCAGGGACAAGGACTAGAAGGCAGGAGAGGACAGGAAAGCTGGTAATAGGGAACTCAAGGTCGAGAAGGGAGAGTGTTGACATGTGATGAGGTTGTTAACCAATGTCATAAAACAATATGTGTACTAACTGTTCAATAAGAAACTAGTTTGTTCTGTTAACCTTCATCTAAAATACAATAAAAAAAGAAGAGGAAAAAAAAGTTGCATGTTATAACCTGCTTTTTCTCATAATAGAACACACATTTTCTGTTGCTCCCATGGTGTGATAATTAAATTTTTTAAACATTTGTCTGCTGTTAGCCACAGGAAGGAGGTGTGCAGACCTTGGAGATGTGCACCAAACAGTCCACAGGTGTCTGTGAAGCTCCTTGCAGTGAGAACAGAATTGGTGGCTGGATGATGATCCAGGGGCCAGGGCTGGGGCTGGCTCCCTTGTGCTTCCCTGTTCTGAGAATTCTAGATAAGAACTTGGCTTTGCAGGTTGTAAACCAGTTGCCACGAGTCATCTCTAACTCATGGCAACCTAACTCTGAGTAGGTAGACTCAAACTCCAACCTTTTGGTTAGCAGCTGAATGCTTTAACCGTTTGCACCACACCAAGACTTTTTGCAGGCTGTTACGAAGGTACGTTTGTCAGGGTAGGAGGACAGACGTATTGCATTTGGTTGTGTGTTAGCTTGATTTATAGTCTTTAAATATTTAGTCTAAACTATGGTATGTAGCCCCACGTGTCTGTTAGTTTCTTGTACTGTGGTGGCTTGCATGTTGCTGTGATGCTGGAAGCTATGCTACCAATATTTCAAATACGAGCAGGGTCACCCATGGTGGACAGGTTTCAGTGGACTTTCCAGAATAAGAAAGACTAGGAAGAAAGACCTGGCAGTTTTTTCTTAAAAAAATTGGCCAGTGAAAATCTTATGAATACCAACAGAACATTGTCTGGTATAGTGGAGAAGATGAGATCCTCCGGTTGGAAGGCATTCAAAATATGACTGGGAAAGAGCTACCTCCTCAAAGTAGAGTCGACCTTATTGGTGTGGATAGAGTAAAGTTGTTGGGACCTTTATCTGATGAAGGGGCACGACTCAAAATGAGAAGAAACAGTTGCAAATACCCATTAATAATCTGAACATGGAATGTACAAAGTATGAATCCAGGAAAATTGGAAGTCATCAAAAATTAAGTGGACCACGGAAGATTGATATCCTAGGCATTAGTGAACTGAAATGGACTGGTATTGGCCATTTGAATCAGATAATCATATGGTCTACTATGCTAGGAATGACAAATTGAAGAGGAATGGCATTGCATTTGTCCTCAGAAAGAACATTTCAAGATCTATCCTGAAATACAACGCTGTCAGTGATAGGATCATATCCATATGCCTACAAGGAAGACCAGTTAATATGACTTTTATTCAAACTCACCCACCAACTGCTAATGCAAAAGATGAGGAAATTGAAGATTTTTACCAACTTCTGCAGTCTGAAATTCATCAAACATGTAATCAAGATGCGTAGATAATTACCGGCTATTGGAATGGGAAAGTTGGAAACAAAGAAGGATCTGTAGTTGGAAAATATGGCCTTGGTGATAAAAATGACACCAGAGACCACATGATAGAACTTTGCAAGCCCAATGACTTCTTCATTGCAAATACTTTTTTTGAACAACATAAACGATGACTATACACGTGGACCTCGCCAGATGGAACACACAGGAATCAAATTGACTACATCTGTGGAAGGAGACAATGGAAAATCTCAACATCATCAGTCAGAACAAGGCCAGGGGCCAACTGCAGAATAGACCATCAATGGCTCATATGCAAGTTCCAGTTGAAGTTGAAGAAAATTAGAGCAAGTCTATAAGAGCCAAAATACAACCTTGACTATATGCCATCTGAATTTAGAGACCATCTTAAGCATAGATTTGACACACTGAACACTTATGACCAAAGACCAAATGGCTTGTGGGATGGCATCAAGGACATCATACATGGAGAAAGCAAAGGTCATTTAAAGGCAGCAAAGAAAAAAAAAATGGATGTCTGAACAGACTCTGAAACTTGCTCTTGAATGTAGAATAGCTAAAGCAAATGGAAGAAATGATGAAGTAAAGGAGCTGAAAAGGAGATTTCAAAGGGCAGCTCAAGAAGACAAAGTAAATGTTATAACGAAATGTGCAAAGACCTGGAGTTAGAAAAACAAAAGGGAAGAACGCGCTTGGCATTTCTTAAGATGAAAGAACTGAAGAAAAATTTAAGCCTCAAGTTGCAATACTGAAGGATTCTTCAGGGAAAATACTGAATGGCGCTGGAAGCATCAAAAGAAGATGGAAAAAATACACAGAGTCACCGTACCAAAAAGAATTGGTCGATGTTCAGCCATTTCAGAAGGCACATAATCAAGAACCGATGGTACTGAAGGAAGAGGTCCAACCTGCACTGCAGGGAATGATGAAAAACAAGCCTCCAGGAACTGATGGAATACCAATCGAGATGTTTCAGCAAACGGATGCAACACTGGAAGCACTCGCTCATCTATGCCAAGAAATGTGGAAGACAGCTTCCTGGCCAACCCACTAGAAGAGATCTACATTTGTGCCCATTCAAAAGAAAGGTGATCCAACAGAATGTGGAAATTATTGAAAAATATAATTAATATCACACACAAGTAAGTCTTTGCTGAAGATAGTTCAAATTGGTTGCAGCAGTACATCACCAGGGAACTGCCAGAAATTCAAGCCAGATTCAGAAAAGGATGTAGAATGAGTGATATCATTGCTGAAGTCAGATGGATCTTGGCTGAAAGTAGAGAATACCAGAAAGATGTTTACCTGTGTTTTATTGACTACGCAAGGGCATTCAACAGTGTGGATCATAACAAATTATGGATAACATTTGTGAAGAATGGGAATTCTAGAACACTTAATTGTGTTCACGTGGAACCTGTACAGAGCCCAAGAGGCAGTTGTTCAAACAGAACAAGGGGTTACTGCGTGGTTTAAAGTCAGGAAAGGTGTGTGTCAGGGCTGTATCCTTTCACCATGCTTGTTCAATCCGCATGCTGAGCAGATAATCCAAGAAGCTGGACTATGTCAAGAAGAATGAGGCATCAGGATTGGAGGAAGACATATTAACAAACGGCCCTATGCAAATGACACAACTTTGCCTGATGAAAGTGAAGAGGATTTGAAGCATGTACTGATGAAGATCAAAGACCACCGCCTTCAGTATGAATTGCACCTCAATATAAAGAAAACAAAAATCCTCACAACTGGACCAATAAGCAAGGTCATGATAAACGGAGATAAGATTAAAGTTGCCAAGGATTTCATTTTACTTGGATCCACAATCAACGCCCACGGGAGCAGCAGTCAAGAAATCAGATGATGTATTGCTTTGGACAAATCTGCTGCAAAAGATCTCTTTAAAGTGTCAAAAAGCAAGGATGTCACTTTGAGGGTTACAATGCTCCTGGCCGAAGCCATGGTCTTTTTGATCACCTCATACGCTTGCAAAGCTGGACCACGAATAAGAAAGCCCTAAGAAGAGTTGACGTCTTTGAATTATGGTGTTGGCAAAGAATACTGAATATACCACGGATTATCAGAAGAATGAACAAATCTGCCTTGGAAGAAGTACAATCAGAATGCTCCTTAGAAGCAAGGATGGCGAGACTACGTCTCACATGCTTTGGACATGTTGTCAGGAGGGACCAGTCCCTGGAGAAGAATATCATGCTTTGTAAAGTAGAGGGTCACTGAAAAAGAGGAAGACCCTCAAGAGGATGGACTGACACAGTGGCTGCAACAACGGGCTCGAGCATAACAATGATTGTGAGGAGGGCGCAGGTCCAGGTAGTGTTTTGTTGTCGTTCACAGGGTCACTATAAGTCGGAACCGACTCAACAGCACCTAACAAAAAACATGGTACTGAAAAAGGAGCCCTGATGGTGCAGTGGTTAAGCACTCCGCTGCTAACTGAAGGGTCGCGGGTTGGAGCTCACCAGCTGCTCTGCAGGAGAAAGATGTGGCAGTCTGCTTCCATAAAGACAGCAGCCTTGGAAACCCTATGGAACAGTTCTCTTGCGTCCTAGAGGGTTGCTATGAGTTGGAATTGACTTGATGGCAGTGGGTTTTTGGTCATGGTATGTGGGCTCTATAGGATTCTTGCCCCAGGTCTTACATGTTAGGGCAGGTCGGCTCCCACTGAAGGGAGGGTAGAGCCAGAGGGGCACAGGGGCACAGAAGTTGGGGTTCCCAGAGGAGGGGGTCTGTGCTCTGCCTCCTGGACAGTGCCCTGGGGAGGCCATAGCCTGAGGAGAAAAAATGGCAGCTGGACGCTCAACTCCCAGGCTGAGATTCCAATGGCCATAAGGAGCAAAAGCTTGTTTCCCCAAAGCTGGTGAGGAGGTAGTGGAGGGAGCCTCATCCCCAGCAGGACCCTCTCAGCAGGGAGGCATGGGCCAAATGACATGGAGAATGTGACGGGGCCCTGCCTCCTCAAGGGCCCAGCAAACACCCCAACAGATGTAAGCTGGGGCTGTGAGGTCAAGTCTCACCACACACCCAGCAGATGGGGTGCTCGGAAGAAAAGTAATATTGATTTATAAAAACTTTCTGTTTCTTATACATCTAATGTGTGAACTCAGATCCATACTCACTACACTTCCTGCCCCCTTCATCCCCCCTCCTCCAGCAGGGATGTGACCTTAGAACTTGAACCCCTGGACTTGGCATGAGCAATGAAGCCCCTTGCTCAAGGCCTGGGCTGGAGATGCCCAGGAGCCAACTCCAGCATTACATTCATGTGTTCATGCACCTCCACCTTGCTCCACAGTGGCTGCAGGTGGCCTTCCGTAAGAGGGAAAGCTGAGCCCAAGGAAGGGAGAGTAAGGACTGGGTGTGACATTGGCCCAGAGTAGGGGCTGGGGTGGTAATCCCCTGATGATAGGGCTGCCAGATTTAGCAAATAAAAATACTGGACACCAGTTAAATCT
Source organism: Dugong dugon (assembly GCA_030035585.1). Lineage (NCBI taxonomy): Eukaryota > Metazoa > Chordata > Mammalia > Sirenia > Dugongidae > Dugong > Dugong dugon. The sequence continues at coordinate 4,399,776 of CM057461.1, read as the reverse complement.
GAATTTCGGGTCAACAAGAGATAATTTTTAGTATAAGTATGTCCCAAATATTGCAAGGGATATACTTATGCTAAAAATTATTCATTGTTGATCTGAAATTCTATTTAACTGGGCATCCTGTTTTTGATCTGGCAGCCCTACATGATGAAGAGACCACAGACTTAGCTCTAAGAGCTTCGGACCCTGATCCTGATCCAGAGGCAGGGGTACACCCTGAGGGGCTCTTGGGGACCACGGGGTAACAGGGAGGATTTCACTGAAGCCAAGGATGAAAAAAAACACTGTTTTATATTTATTAAAAACATGGTTATATCATGCACTAAAATATGGAGTTCACATAAACTCAAAAAATAAATAAATAAAGTAATTTTAAGCCATTTTATTACACCCTTCAATTTGTTCATGTTACTTTCTCCTTTGGGTACAGGAGATGCTTGGCTGCAATTCTCCCAGTGGCCACTAGAGGGAGACGTGGCGGATTTCATGAGTCACAGCTTCCCTACCCTACTCGGTGGCAGGACAAGTAATCGAAGGTACCTGGTGGCCCGTTGGTGAAACGCTCGGCTACTAAGTGAAACGTTGTCAGTTCAAACCCACCCAGCGGCTCTGCAGGAGAAAGACATGGCAATCTGCTCCCGTAAAGATTACAACCTAGAAAACCCTCTGGGGCAGTTCTACCCTGTCACATGGGGACACTATGAGTCAGAACTGACTCGATATCACCCAACAACAGCAAGTGATCCAGAGTCCCTGGGTGGTGCAAACGGTTAATACACTCAGCTGCTAACTGAGAGGTTGGAGGTTTGAGACCACCCAGAAATGCCTTGGGAGAAGGGCCCAGTGATCTGCTCCCCAAAACTCAGCCATTGACAACCCTGTGGAGCACACTTCTACTCTGACACACATGGGGTCACTGTGAGTGGTGGTCAGCTTGATGACAACTGTAAAAAACAAATGATCCAGCAGCTATGATGTTTGTTATTGTTGTTGCTGTTTCTATAAATGCTATCATCTTCCCCCTCCCGCCGCCCGTGAGTCCTTCATTCTTCATTTTCGTCCATCCTGAGTCCTGTGCGCTGTTTGTAGCCTGTGCGCATGTCCCTGCTGTACACCTCGTTGGCAGCCTCCCCACCCCGTCCAGAACTGACCCGCAGGCAGGTCTTGCTCAGTTGTAACAGGAGACACCTTCGAGGTTTGAGCTTTCACTGCCTGTCGGGTGCTGGGTGAAGACTGAATGCTGTATCCGTCAGGAAACAGTCACCGCATCTAGTATGTGTCGAGGGCATCTTTGAGGCAGGGAATGAGCTACTCAGTCATGCTGTGGGCAAACCCAGGGATTCAGCAGAGGGGGAAGAGATGGGAGGTGTGACGGGAGCCCAGGGGGTCTCTGGGAAGAGACGGGAAGTGTGACGGGAGCCCAGGGGGTCTCTGGATGGAAGCTGGAGCCCAGGGGGAGGCACAGCCCCTGCTGAGGATGCTGCCAGGCTGGGAGGGAGAGCCTCTACCAGCCACACCCCACCGCGAGCCTGGGGGAGTCCATCCGTCCCTTTGAATCCAGAACAGAACCAAAACCAAACCAAACCAGCTGCCGTGGAGTCACCCCGACTCATGGCGAGCCCATGTGTGTCAGAGTAGAACTGTGCTTCACAGGGTTTTCAATGGCTGATTTTTGGGAAGCAGATTGCCAGGCGTTTCTTCCAAGGCACTTCTGGGTGGATTCGAACCTCCAACCTTCCAGATAGCAACTAAGGGCGTTAACCATGTGCATCACCCAGGGACTCCTCAGAGCAGAACTAAACAAAAACCAAACCTGTTGCTGTTGAGCTCATTCCGACTCATATCGATCCTGCAGGACAGAGTAGAACTGCCCCATAGGGTTTCCAAGGAGTGGCTGGTGGATTCGAACTGCTGACCTTTTGGTTAGCAGCCATAGCTCTTAACCACTGTGCCACCAGGGCTCCCAGAACAGAACAGAGGGTGAGAAATGGACCTGCAGGCACATATGACCGGCATAAGCCCGCATGCACCATCTCTGTTAAGCACCCCCATTTACTGCTGGGATTCTGAGGGTCAGAGAGGTTAGGGGGCTTGGCTGCAGTGGCACTGTTGTGAGAGGCAGCACCATGTTTGAATCTGGGCACCCACCTGTGAGTCCATACTCTCAACAAGGTGCAAAGGGGCAGCCACCTGTGTGGCCACCTGCACCCCCGTCATCTCCTTTGCTGACATCACCGATCATCACAACCCTGGTTCCCAGTGAGCCTGAGGCTGGGCCACGATATCAATGCTGCCACCCAGGAGATTCGGCTTATCAAGGGCACCTAGCGTGGGGGTGACAGCCCTTTTCCATCCCAGGCCTCATGGACTGTGTCAGTCAGGATCCACCTTTGGGAAATGGAAACCATTTTCCCAACTCTGCACAGAAGGCTGAGGTGCTCACAGGATGGGGAGAGGCTGGAGGAGGAGGTTCTGGGCAGGTGTGTGAGTGTGTGTTTGTGGATGAGAAGGGTCAGACAGGAGCCTTCCTACCACATCAGCAGAGGGCAAGAAGGTCAGGCAGGGAGGTAGAGACAGAGAGGTGTGGGGCAAAATGCAGAAACGCAGGGAGACAGAGAGAGAGAGCAAGTGAAAAAGAGAGAGAGAGGGACAGAGAGTCAGAGACAGAGAGACTGACAGAGACTGTTGACCGTCAAAGAGACAGCAGAGACAGTGAGAGACCGATTTGCCAGGGAAGTGACGAAGAACAGGCAGAGACAGTGAGAGCGAGACTTGAGGAAGTTCTCACGAAAAGAACCAGGGAGGCGGCTGCCAGGGCCTGGCCCCACACCTGCACACAGCCTCACAGGACAGGCCGGTGAGAGGCCAGGGCTGTGAGGGAGCAGCCGCCATTGGAGCAGCCCCCAGCCCCGCACAGGAACCCCCAGGACAAAGGTGGGCTGTGACCTGTCCCCACAGGCTGCCATGTGGTCACGCTGCTGCTCATGCATGTTCCCCCAGGAGACACAGCTGTTCATCAAGGGGCTGTGGGAGTCACAGGGCATAAAGTGTACACCTTGAAGCTGGTTGTTCTGATATCAGTACAAAGAAGGCAGAAGACAAAATTCACTTGCCTTTATGAGATGAAACACGAGAAGTTTAAGAAATGTCACCTTGCTTCCTGTGACTCTGGGCTGCAGGCCCCAGGCTGTCCCTCAGCATCCCCTCCTTTGGGGAGGGTCTCTCAGCTCTTACCCGCAGTGCTGCTGCACGCCTCCTGGCAGCCACCAGAGGGCGCCTGCCCCCCCCGCCCCCCCCCCCCCCCCCAATTCACCTCTGCAGGTGAAAGAAAACGAAGTAATTGTTGGAAAGGACTCCCAGCTTACTCCTACCAGCATTAAAAGTGAGAGTAATGGGACCTTCGCCACCGTCGGCCAGACTGTAAGCCACAGGGCAGGGAGTTCTGGCTGTTGGATTCACTGCTAGACTCCAGAACTTGGAGCAGTGACACATACCCATTGAAAAAACCAGTTGCCCTCGAGTCGGTTCTGACTCATGGCGACCCCATGTGTGTCAGAGTAGAACTGTGCTCCATAGGGTTTTCAATGGCTGACTTTTCAGAAGTAAATCACGAGGCCTTTCTTCTGAGGCATCTCTGTGTGGATTCGAACCTCCAACCTTTTGGCTAATAGTCCAGTGCTTAACCACTTATTCCACCAGGCACTCCTGATGCCCTCCCCTTATCTCCTACTCAGAGATCCGGACACATCTCCCATCTGGCCACAGTGTCTTTAGGGCCCTGAGCACTGGAATCCAGCAAACCTGGGTTTGGGTTTCAAATCTGAGACTTACCAGTTGCATAGACTAAGCGGTCCTTGACTTCATGTATAAAACAAGAATCACAATAGTCTGTCTTAGGTTTATTGGGCAGTTGGTAAAATAATGCATAAAGTCCTTTAGCACAGGATAGGGGCTGACGAGCACACAATAAAGAAAAAGAAAAAAACCAGACCAATTGCTGTTGAGCCAACTCTGATCCATGGCAACCCCGTGTGTGTCAAAGCAGGACTGTCCTCCATAGGGTCTTCAGTGGCTGATTTTTTGGAAGTAGATCACAGCGCCTTTCTTCCAAAGCCCCCCTGGGTGGATTCAAACCTTCACCCTTTTAGCTAGCAGCCAAGTGCTTAACTGTGTGCACCACCCAGGGATTTCAATAACTACTTGTCGGGTTGGCTTAACCACAGACCTTGTGTCTCATGGCAAACCACAGCTCCCGTGAAGCTGATGCAGCGTTCTAGACCAGGGGCTGGCAAACTACTTCCCAGAGGCCAACTCCAGCCACCTGTTTTTGTAAAAGCACGGTTTTATCTGAACACAGCCCTGCCCATTTGTTTGTAAGTGGTCTCTGACTAGTTCTGTGCTACAACAGCAGAAATCGCAAGGCCCGCAAGCCTAAAATATGTTCTGTCTGCCTCTTTACGGGGAAAGTTTGCTGGCCTCTGACCTAGACGCTGGGGTCCTGGTGGTGCGGTGGTTAAGAGCTCAGCCACTAACCAAAAGGTTGCCAGTTCAAATCCACCGGGCACTCCTTGGAAACCCTATGGGGCAGTTCTACTCTGTCCCATAGGGTCGCTATGAGTCAGAATCGACTCCAAGGCAATGGTTTGGTTTTTGGGTTTTTGACCTAGATGCTAACTAAAGAGCAGTCTGCACCGCACCCCACAGTGAACACCAATCACGGAGCTCGGGGACTCCAGTCGTGGCTTGTGAGCTGCTCTCCCAGGACCTCTTCTTTGGCAGACATCACTAATCAATCATCTTGCCTGCTGGGATAGGTGAGGTTTTTCCCTGCAGCTCTAGGAAGCCAGGGCTCATCATGGGTGTTGGCTGGGGATGGGGAGACCCACTTGTCATGGGTACTTATTCCTCAGCTGCGATCTTTCAAGAAAGGCAGGTCTCGATGGCCTGGGCCCACTGCAGAGACACCAGTGCCTGCCTCAGTGTGGCGGCAGTACGTGTTTAACTTGGTGTAATAGTAATGCTGGAGGGACAGCAAAGGGACCCTGATGGCACAGTGCTTAAGTGCTCGGCTGATAACCAAAAAGTTGGCAGTTTGAACCCACCCAGTGGCTCCACAGGAGGAAGACCTGGCGGTCTGTTCCCATAAAGATTACAGCCAAGAAAACCCTATGGGGCAGTTCTACTGCCACACGGGGTCACTATGAGTCGGAATCTATCCAACGGCACCAAACAACAACAAAGTTGCAAATGAATTAGTAGAGGCAGGTGGGAAGCGCTTGAAGTCTGTTCCCCTCACAGGCCCTGGTGTTCACAGACCAGGGCCACCAGGGAAACATGGGGCCTCACGGGCCGCGATGGAGCGGGACTGTAGGCAGCATTGGGGATTGGGGTTTTCACAGGAAACCGGACAGAGAGAGGTCAGAGCCAGCAGGGAGTCCATTGACGAGCTGTACTTGAAACTCCTGCCTTGGGGCTTGGGGCACTTACCCAAGGGGAAACGGAGATGCGGGTATGGGTATGGCAGATGAGGGTGCAGAAGGGTTCCTTGGTGTGGGTGCTCAAACAGGGTATTACAGAAGCTAGAGAGCAGGTCTTATACAGGTACCTGCTCCGGAAACGGTGTGTTTCCAGCGTGGAGGCTGGTTTTGGGGGTCAGCCTGTTGTCTCTGTTTAGCAGAGGCCACAGCCTGGGTGGACCTGCCCTCGGCACAGCTCAGACCCCCACTCTGAGGGGTCACCAGAGCCCTCAGGCCAATTGCTCCTGTTGGGAAGGTCTCTGAGCCCTAACAGCACCCACCCTGCCCGTCGGGGGTCCCCAGTTCCTCCCAGCCATGTGTCAGGGCGGTGCTCTGGGTCTCCTGTCCCCCTCATACACACACACACACAGCTGTCCCTTGTCACAGACCTGTCTCGTTCCTGGGCCTTGCCTCTGTGCCTGGTTTCCTAGTATTGATGCTTCTTTGGACTATTTTGTTCTCAACATTCATTCAACAAACGTGCAGTGAGCACCTGCTGTGTGCCAGGCTGGGCTTGGGGAGCATAAGCACCGGATGCCAGCTGTCTGCCTGGGAGCCCCAAGTAGGCTGGCGAGGTGCCAGGTGTGAGGACAGAGCGCTTGGAGTGAACGCGGCTCAGGGGCCAGCAGAGCAACCTTGGCTCCTCAAGGCACCTCCCCCGCTTCCCACCACTCCTTCAGGCTCCTCTCAGCCACTGCCAACCCCATGCCAGCTTCGCTGCAGAGACCCAGAAACCGCCCTGGGCCACCACCACCCCCGCCGGTGGGAGGGGAAACCTTCCGCCAAGGGTCGTGGGGGGGTGGGGGCGACACAGCAGATACAGGCTTTTCCTTCCTGCCCCCAGTGAACTGTCCCTAGAGATGTTTATGCAGAGGGCCTCCGTGCCTCAGTTTACCTGGGACTGCTCCAGGTTGCACCTGTTGTCTTGGTGTCATTTTAACAGCACCCCTTTGCTCTTGGGAGACCCCGTTTGTGCAGATAAATGATTTGCTCGTCCTCCTCGTTCAGTCTCTCGGGGTGACACGGGCGGGGCTGAGCTCTGGAGACAGATTGGGTTCGTTTCCAGGAAGGACACAGACAAGGAGCTGTGACAAAGACCCAGAGAGGCGTGCTTTTCTGGGCTGGTGGAGAGGGCTTCTCGGAGGAGGGGACATGGGGCTAGTGGTCTGTATTTATTTATTTTGGATAAGGAGGAACAATTTGGGGGAATTGGGGAGGAAGCATTCCTGGCAGTGGGAATAGCACGTGCAAAGGGCCTGTGGTGGAAATTGCTGAGCTCCAAAATTTGAGGAAATCCCAGAGGGAGTTCCCCCCCCCCCACCAACTGCCCACCTCCAGATCCCAGCCTCTGGTGTTTTCCTCTCACTGGAAAAGAAAGAGCCAAAGCAGGTCCAAGGAAAAGGGCCCCGAATAAAATGGAGGAAGACACACTGAGAGAAGAGCTGGACTATGCCATCTTTCCAGCTTCACCAGGGAGAAGACTCCTTCTACAGTGCAGTGCGGGTAGGCAGCAGGCTTCCAAGGACGTCGGCCACAGGGGAGAGAAAGCACACTCTGAGGGAGAGTGGAGGAGACAGAACAGAGACAGAGAGAACTGCAGAGAGACTGGGAGAGAGTCAGATAGACACCCAAACCACTGAAGATGCAAAGGTTAGGAAAAAGAGGGAGAGGGAGAGTGAGAAAGAGAGAGGGAAATGGATGGATGGATGGATGGATGGGTGGATGGGTGGATGGGTGGATGGATGGATAGGTGGATGGGTTGATGGGTGGATGGATGGGTGGATGGGTGGATGGGTGGATGGGTGGATGGGTGGATGGATGGGTGGATGTGTGGATGGATGGGTGGATGGGTGGGTGGATGGGTGGATGGGTGGATAGGTGGATGGATGGGTGGATGGGTGGATGGATGGGTGGATGGGTGGATGGGTGGATGTGTGGATGGATGGGTGGATGGGTGGATGGGTGGGTGGATGGGTGGATGGGTGGATGGGTGGATGGGTGGGTGGATGGATGGATGGATGGGTGGATGTGTGGATGGATGGGTGGATGGGTGGATGGGTGGGTGGGTGGATGGGTGGATGGGTGGATGGGTGGGTGGATGGATGGATGGATGGGTGGATGTGTGGATGGATGGGTGGATGGGTGGATGGGTGGATGGACGGGTGGATGGATGGGTGGATGGGTGGATGGGTGGATGGATGGGTGGATGGGTGGATGGGTGGATGGGTGGATGGGTGGATGGGTGGATGGGTGGATGGGTGGATGGGTGGATGGATGGGTGGATGGGTGGATGGGTGGATGGGTGGATGGGTGGATGGGTGGATGGGTGGTGGGTGAGTAGATAAATTCCAACAAGTGCCCTTATCTTGCTGTATCAATTTCAAGGGGCCTGGTTGGTCACAATAAAAGCTTGGCTGCTAACCAAAGAGTTAGCCATTCTAATCCTACAGCCACTCCTTGGAAACACTATGGGGCAGTTCTCCTCTCTCCTATAGGGTCACTATGAGTCAGAATCGACTCGACGGCACCGGGCTTGGTTTGGTTTTTTTGGTTGTTCACAACGTTGGGATTCTGAGGCACCACAACCTCATGCTTCTCCCTCCCTCCTTCTGCACACACACAAGTAAACACCACACACACAAAGGGAAGGACACCTTCCACGTGCAGAGAAGCCCTCGGTGATGTACAGGGAGCCTGGCCCTGCCTCAGTGTTCCTGATGTAAAATGGACTCCTTTTCCCAGTTGCCAGGGTTGCTGGGGTATTAAGTGCTTCCTTCTAAAGATCTGGCACAAGGTAGACCGTTAACCACAGTGGCTATGCTGATGACTAGTTTTTTTCTAATTTATGCACTATAAAGTTTGCCATTTTTACATACACAATCCAATGGCTTTTAGTATGATGTGCAAACCTTCACCGCTATCGTCCTGCAGTTAGCATTCACTCCCTAGTTTTCTTCCCCCCAGCCCTCGGCAGCCGTTGATCTGCTTTCTATCTCTGCAGACTTGCCAATTCTGGACATTTCACACACATAGAATCACACAGTAGGTGAGCTGTTGTGATTTACTTTTCTCACTGAGCATAGTGTTCTCAAGGTTCTTCCATGTTGTCGCATGTACCAGGACTTCATTCTTTCTTTGGCTGAATAATATTCCATTGTGCATGTAGACCATACTCTGTTGATCCATTCGTCAGTTGGTGGACGTTTGGGTTGTTTCCACTTTTTGGCAGTTATGAGTACTGCTGCTGTAAACATTCACATACAAGTTTCTGGGGTCATATGTTTTCCTTTCTCTTAGGTAGATACTTTGGGGTGGAAATGCTGGGTCATATGGTAACTACATTTAGCTTTTTTAGGAACTGCCACCCTGTTTTCCAAAGCTGCTGCACTGTGTTCATTCTGACAATTAGTCTTTAGCTGTTTATTAATATCCCCCATGTTGTTTCAAAGAGGGTTTGAGGCAGCTCACATGGATCCCTGAAATAACGCAGGAAGATGGAAGCAGGGAGAACGGAGAGGGGGCACGGGGGCAAGGATAGAGACTTGGGATGGGGCTGGAGGCGCTGAACATGGAGCAGGCTCTGAGTGCCCAGTGTGCAGCCAGAGGCAGCTCCATGCCAGGCCCTGAGCCTCGTGATCAGAAGGGGCCCCCTGGGGGTAGTTGGAAGTGGCCCCTGAAGACCTGGGTAGATTCTGTGCATCTTTCTCAAGTGCCAATTTTAAAGATTTGGGGAGAAAACGTTGACTGTATGTGAAATATGGACATACGTTGACAAGAATGCAAATTTGGGTGGATATTAGAGAACTCAAAGGGATCTCTTCGGAATCTGGCTTGAATGTCTGGCAGTTCCCTGTCGATGTACTGCTGCAACCATTTTTGAATGATCTATAGCAAAATTTTACTTGCGTGTGATATTAATGATATTGTTGATAACGTCTGCCAAAAGTTCAAGCCAGATTCAGAAGAGGACATGGAACCAGGGATATCATTGCTGATGTCAGATGGATCCTAGCTGGAAGCAGAGAATACCAGAAAGATATTTACCTGTGTTTTATTAACTATGCAAAGGCATTTGACTGTGTGGATCGTAACAAATTATGGATAACATTGTGAAGAATAGGAATTCCAGAACACTTAATTGTGCTCATGAAGAACCTGTACTTAGACCAAGAGGCAGTTGTTTGAACAGAACAAGTGGATACTGCGTGATTTAAAGTCAGGAAAGGTGTGTGTCAGGGTTGTATCCTTTCACCGTACTTATTCAATCTATATGCCAAGCAAATAACCCAAGAAGCTGGACTATATGAAGAACAGGGCATCAGGATTGGAGGAAGACTCATTAACAACCTGCGTTATACAGATGACACAACCTTGCTTGCTGAAAGTGAAGAGAATTTGAAGCACTTCCTGATGAAGATCAAAGACCACAGCCTTCAGTATGGCTTGCACCTCAGCATAAAGAAAACAAAAATCCTCACAACAGGACCAGTAAGCAACATCATGATAAAGGGATAAAAGATTGAAGTTGTCAAGGATTTTTTCATTCAACTAGGATCCACAATCAACGTCCATGGTAGAGGCTGTCAAGAAATCAAACAATGCATTGCATTGGGCAAATCCGCTGGAAAAGACCTCTTTAAAGTTTTGAAAAGCAAAGATGTCACTTTAAGGACTGAGGTGCGCCTGACCCAACCCATGGTGTTTTCAGTTGCCTCATATGCATGTGAAAACCTGGACAATGAATAAGGAAGACCAAAGAAGAACTGATGCCTTTGAATTACAGTGTTGGCAAAGAACATTGAATACACCATGGACTGCCAGAAGAACAAACAAATCTGTCTTGGAAGAAGTACAGCCAGAATGCTCCTTAGAAGTGAGGATGGCGAGACTTTGTCTCACATACTTTGGACATGTTATCAGGAGGGACCAGACCCTAGAGAAGGACATCATGCTTGGTAGAAGGTCAATGAGAAAGAGGAAGACCCTCAAGGAGATGGATTGACACAGTGGCTGCAACAATGGGCTCAAGCATAACGACGATCGTGAGGACACTGCAGGACAGGGTGGTGTTTCGTTCTGTTGCGCATAGTGTCACTGTAAGTCGGCACCCACTCAATGGCACCTAACAACAACAACAACAGCAAAGGAGTCCTGGTGGCACAGTAGTTAAGCATTTAGCTGCTCGCTGAAAGGTCAGCAGTTCAAACCTACCAGCTGCACCGCGGGAGAAAGATGGGGCAGTCTGCCTCTGTAAAGATCACAGCCTTGGAAACCCTATGGGGCAGTCCTACTCCCAGTTAATGGGAGCGCAGTTCTACGCTGTGCCCATGGGGTCATCATGAGTCAGATCAACTGGTTTGGTTTTGGGAGCAGTTCGACTGCATGCTCCCTAGTGGCCACTAGAGGGTGCACAGACCACTATCTGTGCCGCGGCCTCCAGGAAGCCCAAAAGGTTGGGGCGTCTCCCCAGTGTGCCTGCAGAGCTGATCCTGAGCACACCCCAGAACTGCCCAGGGGAAGGGGTGGTTCCCAGGGGGGCTGGGCTCAGACTGTCAGCCTGCACCAGCAGATGGACCCCAGAGAGAGGAGGGAGTATTCTGACAGCTTGTGCACAGTGTACCCCGGGGAGCCTGGCTTTGGACCCCCACTTCCGCCAGCCACATGTGGCCTCTACTGGATGCTGTGCAGGAGGTCAGGGAACTGCAAGAGGGGGCGGGGAAGCTGCCAGCACAGCGCCCAGCTACGCCAGCAGCACCGTCTGTATACCTGTCCTTTGACTCACAGAGGCTGGAGTGGCCTTGAGCAATCCCAACTCAGCAGTGGTACCAGGGGACTCTGGCCGGGCCCTGGGCTCCTGATGACCCAGAGGGATGAGATGGTGCAGAGCGGAAGGAAACAAGACTGCAGTCCCAGGGCGCCGGAGGGGGAGAGGTCCCGCCTGCTTGCAGGGAGTCACCTGTTAAGTGAGCACCCTCCTGGAGCCCCAGGGTGCAGCCGAGTGGTGTGAGGGTCGGTGCCCAGAGCTTTGTTCCACTGGGAGATTGGAGGGCGAGTCTCATGGAGTTTAATGATAAAGCAAAAGACTTGAGAGAAATGAATCGTTTCTGTCCCAGACACTGCAGGTGCACATGGATTTTCTTCTGTCAAGGGATGGACATTGAGAATCTCTGTGATACGCTTTCTGGAGGGAAACCAGGTTCTCAGTGTCCAGGACAGAAACACGCATGAACATACATATACACGCCACACACACACACACATACATCTACACACCACACACATACACACACATACAGCTACACACCACACACACATACATATACACACCACACACGTACATACATATGCACACCACACATACACACACGTACATCTATACGCCACACACATACACACATACATCTACACACCACACACATACACACATGTACATATACACACCACACACGTACATATACACACCACACACATACGCACATGTACATATACACACCACACACGTACATATACACACCACACAAATATATACACACACGTACATATACACACCACACACATATGCACACATACATATACACACCACACACGTACATACATATACACACTACACGCATGCACACACATACATCTACACACCACACACATACACACATGTACATCTACATGCCACACACATGCACACATACATATGCACACCACACACGTACATGCACACACCACACAAACACGTACATATACACACCACACACATACATACATCTACACACCACACACATACACACATGTACATCTACACACCACACACATACACACACGTACATCTACACACCACACACGTACATCTACACACCACACATACACAGACCACACTCACACACGTACATACATATACACACCACACACAATACATACCACACTCATATACATGTGCATACATATACACACCACACATACGTACATACACACCACACACATACACACACCACATACACACTCCTACACACAGACACACATACATACGTACAGACATGTACATATAAGCACACACATGTACATATACACTCATACACCACATACACACTCACACACAGACACACACATACACACATATACATACAGATGCACTCACATACATAAGTATACACATATTCACACATACACACAACACATACACACACACATACAATTGCTCGGTAGAACTTCAGAGTCCATCATTATCATCCCAGACTGTCTGAGTAACTCGTGGTCCCTTTTACTGATCTATCCAGGGGACATTCACATGACACAAAGTGAGCCATCCACTGGCATTTAGGACTTTCGCCATGTTGTGCCGCCACCACCTCTTTCCAGTTCCCAAGCCCTTCCATCATCCCAAAGTAAACCCCTTAGCTGGCGGTGCCTCTTGAAATCGGCTCATCGGTTACTGTTTCCTGACAGCGGGGGCTGTGTGGGTGCCAGGGATTTTCATGGTCTCCTGACACTTTCTGCCCTCAGGGTCTTCAGCCTTGACCCATGTCCTTGTGGTGCCCCAGAGGCCATGAGCAGCATCCTCACAACCTCCTGGATGGCAGAGGGCTGCCTGGTCAGGGTCCATACACACAGCACACGTGCCCCACTCAGCTGCCTCTTGTCAGACATCACCAATGAATCTCAGCACACTCTATGGATCCCCCAGGTAGCCTGGGGTCCTCTTCAATTCAGCAGCTGCTGCCAACACCAGGCTCACCGAGAGACAGAAAATGTTGGGTTGTTCCGGGCTGCAGTGCGACATATACCGACACCTTGGATCCTAGGAACCCAAGCCTCACTGGTCCCTAAGCTGCAGGGCCACGGGTTTTATTGCCTTCTGTAACAGCACCCCAGTGTCTACCCCAGACCTCTAGGGAAAGCCCTGTGACTTTATCGCATCTGTTCCTGGCAGATCCGAGGATGCTAAAGGAATCACTTGTTCAGGCACACACAATGAACTTGGCAAGTCAATGCTTTGGGATGTGTGCGTGTTGCGAGAGGTTGTTCACAGCCAGGGCCTGCTACATAATTCCAGTGCAGAAAGGTGATCCAACGGGATGCAGAAATTATCAAACAATATCATTCATGTCCTACCCAAGTAAAATTTTGCTGAAGATCATTGACAGGGAACTGCTAGAAATTCAAGCGGATTCAGAAGAGGATGTGGAACACGGGATATCATTGTTGATTTCAAATGTATCTTGGCTGAAAGCGGAGAATACCAGAAACATGTTTACCTGGGTTTTATTGACTATGCAAAGGCATTCGACCGTGTGGATCATAACAAATTACGGATAATATTGCGAAGAATGGGAATTCCAGAACACTTAATTGTGGTCATGCAGAACTTGTACATAAACCAAGAGGCAGTCATTTGAACAGAACAAGGGGATACTGGGTGTTTTAAAATCAGAAAAGTTGTGCATCAGGGTTATATCCTTGCACCATACTTATTCAATCTATCTGCTGAGCAAACGAGACTATGAAGAACGTGGCATCAGGATTAGAGGAAGACTCATGAACAACCTTCGTTATGCAGATGACACAACCTTACTTGCTGAAAGTGAGGAGGACTTAAGCACTTATTGATGAAGGTCAAAGACTACAGCCTTCAGTACGGATTACACCTCGATATAAAGAAAGCAAAAATCCTCACAACTGGACCAATGCTCCTTAGAAGCGAGAATTGTGGGACGAATGTTATCAGGAGGGACCAGTGCCTGGAGAAGGGCGTCATGCTTGGTAAAGTAGAGGGTCAGCGAAAAAGAGGAAGACCCTCTATGAGATGGACTGACACAGCGGCTGCAACAATGGGCTCAAGCGTAACAATGACTGAGGATGGCGCAGGGCCGGGTGGTGTTTCGTTCTGTTGCGCACAGGGAACTGACTTGACAGCACCTAACAACAGTGTAAATGGAAATGCGAGGTCCCTTATTCAAAATTTATTAAGACTCTCGAGAGAGTGACAGCAGACTGCTAAACCCACTGTGGGCCCTTCTGAGCTCCAGGCCTGTGCCACTGCACAGGTCCCACGTCCATGAAGCTGGCCTGCTCCTAGCCCTTCTGCCACTTTTCTGAGATGTGGCATGGAATGGCATGGTCCAGAGTCTGTTTTAAAACGCAGGAGGAGCTGGGCTGGAGGTGCAGTGCAGTGGGTATGTGCTACTGTCTCATCCATCCCAGCGCCACCCCATTCTCCAGGCAGCTGTCCCACAATGGTTTTAGGGAAGCCTCCCCTCCCCCGTTGCAGGTGGCCAGGCTCAGGTGAGCCATTTTACCCCACTCCCACACCCACGGCGGATTAACCAGTAATCACGGTGTGCACCGGCTTGCATTGAGCAAGGTAATGCACGGGCGTAATGGTATTTACTTGCTAATCTGTGGTAAACAATTTCACTTGGGTTTCACCACAGCTTTGACAAGGTGGGGGACAGGTGGAATTGTGCACTGCAGATTGGTGGGAGGGCACAATAGGGCCTCTGCATACCTTGCTTACTGGGTAATAGGGACCTGCTGACACCCCTCCCCACCTGCCCCTGGCTTCAGTATCTTCACCCCCTTGACCAGTCCCAGCACTACACTGAGGCCCCTCCCTGCTAAGTTTCTGAAACTGGGAGATGGACAGACAGTACCACAACCATCCAATGCTGGGGGATGAACAGGAGGCTGAGCTGGTGGTGGGGGGCCTGTTCCCTGAGCTGGCCAGGCCTAGACTCATCCTGCCCTCTGGCTGCGTGGGTGCTAATAAGGGCCCAACCCCATCAGGGCCAGGAAATCCAGCTTCAAAGGCATGCTTGCAGCTGTGAACACCCCAAAGTCAATAGACCTCCAAGACTCAGATCTACCTGCTTGTGGGTGGAGGACAGTGATGGGGACCCCATATGCAGAGATTTCGGGTGTGTGGCCCAATTCCAGTTCTAGAGCAGGTTGGTGGTTACAACGGTGTCTGCCTGGAGGTAAGCACAAAGCTAACTATTTGTTTTATGTATTTTACAACAAAATGGTCTACTGCGGTAGACACACGGAGCTCAGAGCCCCTATAGGACAAGAACTGCCTCACAGCGTTTCCAAGGAGCAGCTGGTGGGTTCGAACCACCGACCTTTTGGTTAGCAACTGAGCGCTTTACCATCGCGTCACCAAGGCTACTCAAAAATCCACCAACACCACCGGTTTATTAGAAGCACAAGAAGTCTGTCTGGGCTTTACAGAAATCGTATGAAAGGCAGACAGGCGCCTCCCGCGTTAGGAAGCCTCAGGCCCTCACTAAGCCTTAAACTCACCATCATCCCCAAGACCATTTTACGCGCGAAAACACTGAGGCACTGAAAGGCGAAGGCACGTGCCCAGGGCCGCACAGCTGTTCCAACTCCGCAGCCTCCTTACAACACAGCCAACAGGCGGGCACACCCCCTGCCGGGCTGGCTGCGCCTTTAACATTCCCCGGGCGCCCCTGGAGGCAGCGGCCGGGACCGAGGTCCCCAGCCCCACCGCCCTCTCGCCTGCGGCGCCTTGCGGGAGGGCCCGCAAGTCAAGATCACGCGGCGCCCCTCGGCGCCCCCGCCCTTGGGCCGAGGGGCCGGCCTTGCACGCCGCCCCGCCCCCGCGTGGGCCCGCCCTGCCGGAGCCTCAGCGCAGGGGTGTGCACTCCGGCTGTGCGCGGCGAGGGCCGGCGGGGGACGGAACCCGAGCCTAGGGGCGCACAGCGGGCCTCCAGCGGGATGCGCAGCAGCGCGGCGGAGCGGGCCGGCTGGCCGGTGCGCTCGCTGCTGCGCGCCTTCGGAGCTCGGGACACCGTGGCCGCCCGAGGCCCGCCGCAAGGTGAGCGCGGGGACCGGGCGCGGGCCCGAAGGCCCCCGGAGCCGCACGGCTGCCCGGCCGCTGCAGACCGGCGAGGCGGGCGCCTGCGGGCTCGGGCTTCCCGGGCGGGAAAGTCGGCGGCTCAGTCTCCAAACCAGGGCAGTGTCGCGCATTGGTCGGAGTACGGGCTTGGGTCGCCGGTCTGGGTTTTGGAGTGCCCCTTCCGCTAGCTGCACGACCCCGTGCGTGACAGTTGACCTCGCTGTGCCTCAGTTTCTGTGGCTGTAAAGTGGAGGCGATCCAATTGTAGCGTCTTGGGGGCCTTCGTCTGGATCAGTGAGCTGATTCCACCAAGGGCAGCCCGGCCCCCACCTGTGTGGGTGGTCAGGCCTGAGCACCTGAGGAGCAGACGCCTGGCCCTGGAGCGGGAACCGCAGCCGCTAAAGCCCCAGGATCTCAGGAGAGGCCCCGCCTTCCCGGGAGGGGGTGGGCCCAGGAGGCTGAGTACCTGAGTGGGCAGTTAGGCCAGCGTTTCCTTTATGGGACACTTCATAGGAGGAATCCAGTTAAAACCCTGGAGGACCCAGTTAAAAACTCCTTCCCGGCCCTGGCCGGCCCATCAGAATCTCCTGGAATTTGTGTTCCAACCAGTGCCCTGGGGGGCGCAGCGCTTAAGCGTTGGGCCCCTAACCTAAAGGTCGGCAGTTCAAATCCACCAGCTGCTCCTTGGAAACCCTGTGGGGCAGTTCTACCCTGTCCTGTAGGGTCGCTATGAGTCGGAATCAACTGGATGGCAACGGGTTGGGCTTGATTTTGGGTGGTTCCTGGGATCCGGGTCCAGATACATCAGTGGTTCTTTTTGGACCCTCTCAGCAGGGGACTCTGCCCCCCCAGGGGGCGTTTGGCAATGTTCTGAAACATTTTTGGGTGTTACAATAGGGGAGTGAGGAGGTGTGTTACTGGCATCTAGTGGGCAGAGGCCGGTGATGCTGCTTAGCATCCTGCAGTGTACAGGCTGCCCCTGCCCAGAGAATGATCCTGCTCCACAGGTCAGCAGTGCTGTGATTGAGAGACCCTGAGATGCACGCAGCCACAAGGATCTCAGGGAGGGCCGTGGGGGACGTGGAGTCAGCGGAGCCGCTTGAGAGCCTGTCCTGTGCCAGGCTGTCCGCGGTGCCCTGGAAGTGGGAATCCCAGGCCCTGGGTGGGGCAGCCCCACTGCTGACATGGCCTAAAGTCCTAATCCACCCTCCTGGGTATTTATCCAGCACCTACTATGGCTCAAGGAGCCCTGGTGGTACAGTGGTTACAGCATTCCGCTGCTAACCAAAAGGTCAGCTGTTCGAATCCACTCTCTGCTCTGCGGGATAAAGATGTGGCAGTCTGCTTTCATAAAGATTTACAGCCTTGTAAACCCTAAAGGGCAGTTCTATCCTGCCCTATAGGATCACTATGAGTCAGAATCGATTTGACAGCAGCAACGGGTTTGGTTTTGGGGTCAGACCTTGTGCGGAGCTTGGGGATAGCACAGTGACCAGAGGAGATGGGGCTCCTCTCCGGTGCCCCCCTCTCACGGGGAGAGAGCCCTAAGTGGGTGCCAGCACATAGTAGGTGCTCATAGTTCTGGCTTCCTCCATGCACGTGCCCGCTTCAGCACTTCCCGAGCGAGCACTGAGTACCTCGCCAGCATTTGGTATTTGGGGCTGTATTTTGGGAAAGGACATTCCACATCCTAACCTGGGGCAGTTTGGCAGTGCGCTGGGCCACCGAGTCTGTGATCTGCCTGCCTGGGGGTCTTATGCAACTGCTCACCGGCATTTAAAATAGTTCTGTGGCTTCTTTCTGGGCCTTGAAGAGCAGCAGGGCTCAGCTGCTGCTAACCCAGTTTTGCCTGGGCGAGCTGAGTATTTAGTCAGTGGGTCAGCAGATATTTATTTCTCAGTGCCTGAGAATGCTCCCGCCTCAGCTTGGTGCTGGGCAGGCCTCCGAGAGCAGGCAGGAGCTTATATTCTAGTCAGGGAGAAAGATGATGGGCTTGTCAGCGACACTGCAGCGGAGAAGTCAGTACAGCAAAGTGTTGACGAGAGATGAGGACTCGCTGTGGGAGTGATGGGCCAGGGAAGGCTCTTTAGGCCGGAATGAGAAGGAGGCAGCCGTGGGAAGATATGGAGTGAGAGCATTCCAGCTGGAGGAAGACCTTGGGGGTGGGAGTCAGCTTGGTGGCATTGGGGGACAGAAGGTGGTCGCTGAGGCTGGCGCCCAGAGCAGGGGGAGAAGGAGAGCACTGAGTCGGGACGGGGCAGGAGCCTCGCACTCCACGATAAGCTGCTGGGATTTCGCTTGTGCAGCTGAGGCCTCTCGGGCAGGTTGTAGACTGGGAATTGCATGGCCTGCTTGGTCCCCGAGGATGCTCTTCCTGGCCGCTGTGTGGCGCGGGCTGTTTGGGGTGAAGGCGGAAAGACGCCCTGCCGCTCAGCGCGGAAAGGGCCTGGCCGCCCTGGGTGCTGTAGGGTTTGTGCCTGAGCCCGTGGTTGGTGTTTTTCGGGTAGTCGAAGGCTGAGTGGGAACATGGGGGGTGGGCAGGATGCAGAGGTAGCAAGAGTCCCGCCCACGTTGACACATGGAGGTGCAGGTGAGTGCTGGGTGTCCGAGTCTGGGGCTGTGGTTCACTTAGATAGGCACCTGTGATTCGTCAGATGCAGCTGGTCCTTAAGGGCTGGGAACCAGGTGCTTTTGCTGGTGAGGTGCTGAAGCCGAGAGTGTGGCTGAATTTCTGGGTTTCAACATTGTGTCATTTGGACCCCAGTCCACATACCGATTTTGGTTCAGAGCAAGGGCCCAGGACTCCAGAAGCCTGGGCTGTGCCCCACAGCTCTTGAGCATTCTGACAGCTGACCTCGAGAAGGTACCGGCCTCTCCACTTTCTGGCCCAGGAGCGCTGTCCCGCCACCACCTGAAGCTCTTCCCCCTGGTTTGTGGTGTGGTTTCCTGGCACTCCTGTTGGGTGGATCTTAGTTCTCAGCCTGAGATGTTGAATGTGCTATTTCTGTGGCTGGTGTGGCTGTAATTTAGGAACAAATTAGCCACTCATTCTCCCCAAGCTCTAAGTCTGATTGGGAAGCGCTGACTCGTCCTGGGTTATTTCTGCACCAAATGAAATTTTTTTTTGGAAAGGAAAGGCGTGATGGATGAGATCATGACGCACCCCAGCTGATGCTCATTAACAGTCCTGGCTCTCGGGACTGAGAGGCCGTTGGAAATTGAATGCCTTGTTTCCCTGGCCCAGCCCAGGCTCAGCATTAGGGCCGGGCCACCGAAGCAGTGACTCTGAAGACCCAGATCCCAGCCAGAGCTGCCTCGTTCTCCGAAATCTCATCAACAACCAGCCGCACTGAATGGGCTTCTCTGGTAGCAAGTCACTGAAATCCACACAGGCTGCTTGAGCCAAAGGGGCGTTGGTGGGTTCTGGAAAGTTCAGAGCCTGGCTGGCTTCTGCTGCGCCCGCTAATGTCTCCTTGTGTTTCCCAGGCTCAGGCTGGGTCCCAGCGCTTGCCCTTGAACCAGTCTCTGTGGCCAAAGAGTAGGGAGAGCTGGATGGCTGAGAGCCAGCTCACGTCGCCCCCAGCCCGGGATGGAGCCAGCATCCCCTCAAAAGCCTGGCCTGAGGCGCCTGGAGGAAACGGGGGATGGGATTATGAGAAGGAGCGTGGTGCCGGCTGCCACAAACACCAGCCGGTTCCCACCTGCCCCTCCACAGCGCCCGAGCTCCGCACCTGTGCACACAGCCGTCCTTGTACGCGCCTTGCCCGTGCGGACAAGTGTTTCTCTATGAGGCTCATTCTAGAAAGTGAAATTGCTGGAGTCGCTGGGTGGTGCAAACCGTTCATGTGCTCAGCTGCTAACCGAAAGGTTGGGGGCTCAAGTCTACCCATAAGTGCCTCAGAAGAAAGGCCTGGTGATCTATTTCCAAAATATCAGCCATTGAAAACCCTATGGAGCACAGTTGTACTGTGAAACTCCAGGGGTCACATGAGTCAGAAGGGACTCGAAGGCAGCCGGTAGGATGAGCATGTTACATTTTCTCTGATATTGCTGAATTGTTTCCCAACATGGCTGCGTCACTTCAACAGTACTGTTTGAGTCAACTATTTCCCAGATCATTTGTTGGATTTCCACCCATAGTGACCCCATGTGACAGTAGGACTGTCCCATGGAGTTTCCTAGGCTGTAATCTTTATGGGAGTAGATTGCCAGGTCTCCTGCGGAGCCACCGGGTGAGTTCAAATCGTTGACCTTTCAGTGCACAGCTGAGCACTTAACCATTGCACCACCGGGGCTCCTTTCCAACTACCCTTGATATTTCAGATTCTTCACTCTGCCAGACTGGTAGCAGAAAGTGGGCTTTTCGCTGGTTCACTTTGCATTCCTTGATTGCTTGCAGACATTTTCAGATATTAATTGGCCCTTTGGATTTCACTTTCTGTACGCTGGCTCTTCATATATTTTGCCCATTTTCTGTGGCGCTTCATCTTTTTCTTATCGTGTTATAGAGCTATTTATATGTTCTGGATTCTAATCCTTTGCTGCAAACATTTTGCTGTCCCCGTGGCTTGTCTTTTAACTTTGTTGGTGGTGTTTTGGGTGGAAGAGAAGTTTTTAGTTTTTATGTTGTGAAATGTATCTAGAGTTTCCTTTATGTCTTTGCTTTTTGTGTCTTCTTCAAGAAATCTTGCCTTGCCTTAACGTTTGCGGAAACAATTTGACTCAGTTTCCCTGGAACATTCTCATGTTAGCCCTGCAAGTCCTCCATCTTGGGGACCCCTCAGTCCTGGGCAAACTGGGGTGGTTGGTCACCCTACTCAAGGTCATGAACATAACCATCCATGCCTCATTGTATTACCTGTATAGCTTTTTTCTTTAGATTTGCTTTTCTAAAAAAAAAAAAAAAAAAAAAAACCCAAAACCAAACCTGTTGTTGTCGAATTGATTCTGACTCATAGTGACCCTGTAGGACAGAGTAGAACTGTCCCATAGGGTTTCCAAGGGGTGGCCAGTGGATTTGAACTGCTGACCTTTTGGCTAGCAGCCAGGCTCTTGACCACTGCACCACCAGGGCACCTTGCTTTTCTAATCCACTGTAGTTCACTTTGTGAGTAGTACAAGGTGGATGTTGTCAGGTGCCATTGAGTCAATTCCGACTCATAGCGACCCCATGTGACAGAGTAGAACTGCCCCACAGGGTTTCCTAGGCAGTGATCTTTATGGGGGAGCCCTGGTGGCACAGTGGTTAAAGTACTTGGCTGCTAACGAAAAGGGTTGCAATTTGAACCCACCAGCCACTCCACGGGAGAAAGATATGGCAGTCTGCTTCTGTAAAGATTACAGCCTCGGAAACCCTATGGGGCAGTTCTTCTCTGTCACATGGTGTTTCCATAGGGCTGCTATGAGTCAGAACTGACTTGCAGGCAATGGATTTTGTAATCTTTAGGGGAGCAGATCTTCAGGTCTTTCTCCCAGGGAGCCGCTGCGTGGATTTGAACTGGTTAGCAGCCCAGCACTTAACTATTGCACCACTAGGGCTTCTTAGTAGAATACAGATTTTTAAATAGAGACTCCAGGAGTCCCGGCGCTTAGCCCAGGAACTATGGATTCTGGTGGAAATTCCCAGTGCCCCACTGGCCTAGGGAGAGAAGATATTCCAGGGAGGCTGCTGAGGGCGGCTGGTACCTTCATGCACGGCCATGAAGGGGGTCATAGCTTCTGAGGCCAAAATTGAGAGGTTTGGGACAGGATTTTGTTTTCTGACTTGGCAATGTATATGATTTTATTCATATGATTAACATTTGGTTATGCACTTGATAAGTCCCTCTTACTGAAAAGAAAACTTGCAGGGCCTCAGCTGTTGCAGAAATTCAGATGCTCTTTCCTCACTGCCAGAGCTGTTGGAGCCCTGGTGGCCCAGTGCTTAAGAGCTTGGCTGCTAACCAAAAGGTTGCCAGTTTGAATCCGCCTGCTGCTCCTTGGCAACCCTATGGAGCAGCTCTACTCTGTCCAATAGGTCACTATGAGTTAGAATAGACTTGATGGCAATGGGTTTTTTTTTTTTCTTGGTAGATGTTGTCAGAGGTCAGCTTCCGAGAGGAGGGTTCTCTCCCATGTCCCCGCCCACTTACACCTGTCATCCTAATGACTTAATGTCATTTGGAATGTTAAAGTCTTAACAAGCCAAGAGGACAGGTCTCTCCCTGGCCCTGCCTCTATTTGAGCTTAATTAAGTCCAGCTCTTGCCTGTGGGATTTCTACCAAAATTTAGTTGTGATTTTTCACACCCTGCTTCACATTTTTCCTAGCCTGGACCGGTGGCTGGCTGGGATGGATTTCCAGAGTTTCATACCATTTCCTGACAGGTAAAGGTGGTTTAGGAAGCCCTGGTGATGCAGTGGTTAAGAGCTCAGGCTGCTAACCCAAAGGTTGGCAGTTCGAGTCCACCAGCTGCTCCTTGGAAACCCCATGGGGCAGTTCTGCTTTGTCCTGTAGGGTCCCTATGGGTCGGAAGTGACTCAATGGCAATGGCTTTGGTGGCACAATGATTAAACCCTTGGCTGCTAACTGAAAGGTCAGCGGTTTGAATCCACCCAGTGGCTCCGTGGGAGAAAGACCTCGTGATCTGCTCCCGTAAAGATCACAGCCTAGAAAACCCTACGGGGCAGTTTTACTCTGTCACATGGTGGCGTTGTGAGTCAGAAATCAACTCGAGGGCACCCAACAACAGCCACAGCAAAGATGGTTTACAGTGTGCACACTGTCTATGCCAGCAATGCACTGAACGTCCGCCTGCTTTCTCTCTTGGCGGCTGGGCTGTTGGCAGGTGCTAGGCAGACGGTGTCTGCCTGACCAGCCCTGATGAACCCTGGGCGCCGAGTCACTCAGAGGGTCCCTGGCAGACAGCGTTTCACGCATGTTGTCAGTCTGATGCTGGGGAGTTCAGCGTGTCCCGTGGGACTCCCCAGGGAGAGGACTCTGGAAGCTTCAGCCTGGTTTCCCCCGAATCTGGCCCTGTGTACCTTTTCCCTTTGCTGATTTGCTTTCTGGCCTTTCTCTGTCATAAATCATGGTGATACAGCTATGTGCTGAGTCTGTGAGTCCTTGGTATGGATTGAATTGTGCCCCCCGAAAATGTGTTTTGAATCCTAACCCTTGTACCTGCGGTAGGAGCCCTGGTGGCGCAGTGGTTAAGCACTCAGCTGCTAACTGAAAAATTAGCAGTTCAGACCCGCCCGGTGGCTTCACAGGAGAAAGACTTGGTGATCTGCTCCTGTAAAGATTACAGCCTAGGAAACCCTATGGGGCAGTTCTGCTCTGTCACACGGGGTCACTTGGAGTCAGAGGGGACTGACAGCAGTGGAGTTTTTTGGGTTTTACACCTGTGATGGTAATGTCCATGGGTTTGCTTGTTATGTTAATGAGACAGTATTAGTTTAAGGAGCGTCTTGAGTCCATCTCTTTTGAGACATAAAAGGAGCAGATTGACAAGAGGCAAGCAAGCAGAGATGGGGGAAGACAGATGCCACCCCGTATGAAGACTGCCCAGGAATAGAAGCTGAAAAGAGACCAGAACCTTCCCCCAGGCCCAAAAGACAGAGAGAGAGGCTTCCCCTGGAATCAGCACCCTGAATTGGAACTTCCAGCCTCCCAAACCGTGAAAAAATAAATTTCTGTTTGCTAAAGCCGCTCACGTGTGGTATTTCCGTTACAGCAGCACCGGTTAATTAAGACCTCCTAGAGATCATTGATACTGGGGGTGGTCTCACGGACCCCTGACAGGATGATCATCTCACTTCCTTGTTAACAGTTCATCTCTCCCACTGCATATGCACCCCGTGGGGGCGGCGACTTGCTCGTTTCCTTGTACACTGCACTGAGCCCAGGGCCTGGCACGTAGGCACCCTGTAAACCTCATGGGCTGACTGAGAGGGGGAGCAGCCAGGCTCGGTGAGGAGATGAGGTCGGTGGTGGGGAGCCCCTCGTCTCCTCACCTGTGGAAGGAGCCATCATTACAGCTCACAGGGGTCACTCCTTCCTGCTGCTGTCTGTTCTGACATCGAGCTGTGGCTCACCCCCAATGGAGAACCGCTTACTGAAAGAATTCTCAGCTCAGCAATATTAACCAGTAGCTGTCGAGTTGACTCCGAGTCTTGGCTACCCCATGTGTGTCAGAGCACAGTTGTGCTCCACAGGGTTTCAGTGGCTGATTTTTCGGAAGTAGATTGCCAGGCCTTTCTTCCGAGGTGCCTCTGGCTGGACTCAAACCCTTAACCTTTCGGTTAGCAGCCGAGCGTGTTAACCATTTGCACCTCCCAGGGGCGTGTCAGCAGTGTTATCTCTCGCAGGCATGTGGCCTCTTGGTACGAGCCCCTCGGTGCTGGGGGCTGGCTCGCCACAGCTTCCACTTTCTCTGAGAGCAAAGTCATATTTTCAGTCCGTCTAGAGTTCTTTACACACCATTTCTACAAGCAATTGAAATAGTTCACCCTGGCTTCTCTTTTCCAGGCTCTGGCTCCAGGTGTGCTCTGATAGATGCCCTTGGTGTTCACCTTGATCTAACAGCCTTGGACCAGGTGCCTGCTCTCCATGGCCGACTCCTCCCTCAGTGAGTGAGGTCTCTTGGAAGCCAGAGCAGACAGACAGACATCCTGCCGACCGCTGACTCAGCCCACATTTGGACCTGAGTTTCCTTGCAGCTTACCCAAAGGATAAAAATAGATTCTCCTCAGTAGGCCAGCATTCTGATGCACACCAAGGGCTGTATTTCTGCATTGATGAGTGTCTAAAACACTCAAAACCAGTGGTAAGGAGCCTGGGTGGTACAGTGGTTAAGCCCTCGGCTGCTAACTGAAAGGTTGGTGGTTCAAACCCGCTTATCAACTCTGTCAGAGAAAGACCTGGCGATCTGCTCTCATAAAGATTAAAACCCAAATCCATTGCTGTCGAGTCAATTCTGACTCTTAGCGACCCTATAGAACAGAGTAGAACTGCCCCATAGGCTTTCCAAGGCTGTAACCTTTACAGAAGCAGACTGCCACACCTTGCTCCCGAGGAATGGCTGGTGGGTTCCAACTGCTAACCTTTCACTGAGCAGCCGAATGCTTGAACCAATGCACCACCAGGGCTCCACCTCATAAAAATTACAGCCTTGGAAACCTTATGCGGCAGTTCTACTCTGTCCCGTAGGGTTGCTATGAGTTGGAATCGACTCGATGGCAGTGGGTTTTCTTTTTTTTTTTTTTTTAAGACTGTGGTATTTTCTGAGCATTATCTGTCTTTGGTGATGAAAGCTCTTTATGCTAATTCATACTAATTCAGATAATGAGGGTGCTGGTACATTAGAGGCCCGTTAAATAGTTTGATTTCTATTTTTATTTTAACAGCTTTGCTCTCTGTGTTTCTTCTTACAATCTACAAAACAATCGTGATAAATTAGCTAAACACTGGGTATATCTCCTCTTACTTACAGATTAAAGTGATTTTCCAACTTGAAGAATTAGGGTCGCGGGTGAAAGCGCAAAACTGGTGAAGTTACTGGCACTGGGTTTGCCTTGGAGCCACCTTGGTGTCTGCTCGGGAGGGGCCACCTGCGTCCGGTTGGAGGAGCAGAGATTGTCATGCAGGCTGGCCCCAGATGTGGCTGAGACCTCCTCCCTCATCTGCTCTAATTATGGAGGAGGCAGGTCAGCCAGGGCATGGCCCATTTTACAGGGGCGGCTTAGAGGGGTGGAGTGACTTACCTGAGGTCACACTGCTGGTAGGGCTGGATTTGAACCTGGGCAGTTTAATTGGGATGACTCTGGATTCTTAACTGTTTTGCTGTCCTGCCTCCTTAAACCTTATAGCCTCTACCGTTGTTCTAAGGAGCCTTGGTGGTGCAGTGGGTAGGCGCTCAGCTGTTAACTGGAAGGCCTGTGGTTTGAACCCACAAACCCACCAGCCACTCTGGAAGAAAAGACCTGGCAATCTGGTCTCGTAAAGAATTCAGTCTAGGAAACCCTATGGGGCAGTTCTGTGCTGTCATGTGGTCTCTATGAGTTGGAACCGACTCAACAGCACCCAACAACAACCTTTTATTCTGGTAGATGTTTGACTGCCGGCCAGTGCTAGTTCTTAATATCTAATTACCTGCTGCTGTTGAGTCCATTCCAGCTCATGGTGACCCCACATGTGTCAGAGTAGAACTGTGTTCCATAGAGTTTTCAGTGGCTGATTTTTTGGAAGCAGATCATCAGGCCTTTCTTCCCAGGAACCTCTGGGTGAACTCGAACTGCCAACCTTTTGGTTAGCAGCCGAGCATGGTAAGAGTCATAGTTGGTGGGGATTTTTTTCTTTGTTGTGGAGTTAGCTGCAGAGTATTTTTGAATAAGGAGTTAGCTGAATATAGTCAAAATAGGTCTCAGTTCTGTCTACTGCTGGCTGATTCCACTGTGACCTCTGAGCCCAGGCTACCTCACTGTCCCTTACTGCCCCCTGGAGCCTCCTTCCTGCCTGCTCTGACCTCTCCCTGTCCCATTTCCCGTGAAAACCCCACTACAGGTGCTGCCTACGTTCCGGCCCCCTCTCGGCCTGTGAGCCCCCCCACCCCCGTGGCCCCGCTGAGTGTGCTGTGAAGACCTAGACCTGTGAGGGTGACGAACTTCCACTGTTGATTCGTTTTCAACCTTGTTGTTGGGTGCTGCCCAGGGGATTCCGATTTCTAGCAATCCCATGTGTCTTAGTCATCCAGTTCTGCTACAACAGAAGTACCACAAGTGAGTCGCTTTAACCAAGATAAGTTTATTTCTTCACAATAATGTAGGCTAAACGTCCAAATTCAGGCGGTCAGCTCCAGGGAAGGCTTTCTCTCTCTCTGGGCCTTCTCGTCAATGCTCCCCTGGACTAGGAGCTTCTCCACGCAGGGACCCCAGGGCCAAAGGACATGCTCTGCTCCTGGCACTGCTTTCTTGGTGGTATGAGGTCCCCCTGTCTCTCTGCTCACTTCTCTCTTTTATATCTCAAGAGACTGCCTCAGGACACAATCCAATCTTGTAGATCCAGTCCTGCCTTCCTAACACAACCTCCACCCATCCTCCCTCATTAACATCACAGAGGCAGGATTTACAACATAGAGGAAAATCACACAGTACCAGGAATCATGGCCCAGCCAAACTGATACATTTTTGCGGGGACATAATTCAATCCATGACACCATGCGACAGAGGACAACTGCCCCATAGGGTTTCCTAGGCTGTAATCTTTACAGGAACAGATCTCCAGGTCTTTTCTTCCACGGAGCCGCTGGATGGGTTCAAACTGCCAGCCTTTCAGTTAGCAGCCGAGTGCTAAACTGTTGCACCACCAGGGTTCTCTTGCACTATTGTTAATATACCAGAATTAGGAGTGGTGGAGGCGCTGGAAGTAATTGCCTATACAATTGCTCTCTCCAAATACGAAATCCTGAAGGGCCTGCCAGTGTCAGAGCGCGCAGAAGCTTTAATGAGTAGGTGGTCTCAGGGGGGGGACACAGCTCCCGTGAGAGCCCAGCGCGTCCACCGTTACTCAGAGACTTGTCCACGCTGAGTCTCAGAACTGTTGTGGTGCATCTGCGGGACTTTTCATCTCTTTTGAAAGGACTACCTGTGAACTCTGTGCTGTGAATCTTCTGTAATTCATGGATGAGGTACCAGGCTGTGTTTGAACTGTTACGAGGTAAAGCACTTTGTCTCCTTGTGTCTGTGACAGGTGTGGGCGCCATAAATCCAGGTGCGGTTGTGAATCCATAAGCTCCCCTCTGCAGTCTCCGTGGAACAGACACCCGCCTCTGTAGTAGGTAAATTCAGACAACACATACCCATTGCTGCCAAGTCAATTCTGACTCCTAGTGACCCTGTAGGACAGAGTAGAACTGCCTCATAGGGTTTCCAAGGAGCAGGTGGTGGATTCGAACTGCTGACCTCCTGGTTAGCAGCCAAATGCTTAACCACTGCGCCAGCAGGACTCCAGACAACATATATAGATATGTATGTATGAAATTGGCAGAAGGAGAAAGCTTGTGTGATAAAGACCATTATGTAAACATTAATTATTTTCTTCAGAAAGTAAAGAAAAAAAATTGCCTACTGGTTTGACCAGTCAACATAAGTATAGACGAGAATACGGATATGCTCTTTTATTTATTATATTTATTTTTAAAATTTTCATTGTGAAGCTATACAAAAAAAATTCACCAGTTCAGTTTGTACACGTATAATTCGGTGACATTGATTACATTCTTGGTGTTGTACAACCGTTCCTGCTGTCCTTTTCCGAAGTATTCCACCACTATTAACATAAACTCAATGCCCCCTAAGCAAGAACTCCTCCTTCCTCCCTGCCCTGCCCTGGTAACCACTACTAATCTCTGGTTTCTGTATATTTGCTTATTTCATGTAAGTGAGATCATACAGTATTTGTCCTTTTGTGACTGACTTATTTCACTTAGCATGATGTTTTCAAGGTTCATCCATGTTGTGGCATGTACCAAGACTTCGTTTCTCTTTCTGGCTAAGTAGTATTCCATTGTGTGTCTGTCTCCCATTTGGTTTATCCATTCGTCTGTTGATGGAGATTTTGGTTCCCACTTTTGGCTATTGTGAAAAGTGCTGAAGTGAGCATTGTTGTCCAGGTTTCTGCTTACGCTCCTGCTTTCACTTCTCCTGGGTACATACCTAGGATTTGGGTTGTTGGGGCATATGGTAGTTTTATGTTCAACTTTTTGAAGAACCAACAAACTGTTTTCCATAGTGACTGCCATTTTGCATTCCCACCAGCAATGGATGAGGGTTCCCGTTTCTCCACAACCTCCCAACACTTGTTGTTTTCCATTTTCTGGATCTTTGCCATTCTGTTGGGGTCAGGTGGTATCTCACGGTGGTTTGGATTTGCATCTCCCTGATGGAGCCCTGGTGGTACAGTGGTTAAGAGCTGGGCTGCTAACCAACAGGTTGGCAGTTTGAAACCACCAGCTGCTCCTTGGAAACCCTGTGCGGGCAGTACTCTGTCCTGCAGGGTCGCTATGAGGCAGAGTTGACTTGAGGGCACACAACAACATAGCAATGGTCCATGACCGTTGAGTATCTTTTCACGTGCTTGTTGGCCATTTGGATGTCTTTTTTGGGGCCCTCCGTCCATTTTTGGATTGGGTTATTTGTCTTGTTAAATTGTAGATGTTTTTAAAAACAGATTGTAGATGTTAGACCCTTATCAGGTACATGGTTTCTGAAAATTTTCTCCCAGACTGTAAGTTGTCTCTTTGTCGATAAAGTCCTTTGAACAACAGTATTTAATGTTATGAGGTCCCGGGTATCTATTTTGTCTTTTGCTGCTTGTACTTTATTTTTTAAAAGTATAATAATGTCTACCATGAGTGTCTCCTGGCAGAAGTGGAAGCATCCCTGAGAAAGCTAAGGAGTGCGTTGGGTGGTCTCCTCTGTCATCCTGGGCCCTTTGCTTCTGTCCTGGAGGTGCCAGCTTCATCAGTCTGAGGACAGAGCTTTCCAGAGCTTCTCCCCTGCCATTTCGTAGGGGTGTGCACCTGGGCAGATGTGTGCTACTGGCTGTGTGTGTGAGAAGGGGGGGGAGAGAGAGAGAGCATGTATGTGTATGTGTGTGTACGTGTGTGAAGGAGGGGGAAGCACGTGTGAGGGGGAGGAGAGAGGGAGCCTGTATGTGTGTGAAAGAGAGGGTACATGTGTGAAGGAGAGGGAGCTTGTGTGTGTGTGTGTGTGTGTGTGTGTGTGTGTGTGTGAAAGACAGGGTACGTGTGTGTGTGAAGGAGAGGGAGCTTGTGTGTGTATGTGCGTGAAAGAGGGATTGTGTATGTGTGAAGGAGAGGGGGAGAAGAAGCATGTGTGAAAGGGAGAGAGTGTGTTGTGTGTGTATGAAAGGGGGAGAAGGGGACAGAGGGAGCATATGTGTGTCTGAAGGAGAGGGAGAGGGAACATGTGTGAAAGAGGGAGTGTGTGCGTGTCTGAAGGAGAGGGAGAGGGAGCATGTGTGAAAGGGAGTGTGTGTGTGTCTGAAGGAGAGGGAGAGAGGGAGCATGTGTGAAAGAGAGGGAGTGTGTGTGTGTCTGAAGGAGAGGGAGAGAGGGAACATGTGTGAAAGAGAGGGAGTGTGTGTGTGTCTGAAGGAGAGGGAGAGAGGGAGCATGTGTGAAAAAGGGAGTGTGTGTGTGTCTGAAGGAGAGGGAGAGGGAGCATGTGTGAAAGAGGGAGTGTGTGTGTGTCTGAAGGAGAGGG
Organism: Dugong dugon; assembly: GCA_030035585.1. Classification (NCBI taxonomy): domain Eukaryota; kingdom Metazoa; phylum Chordata; class Mammalia; order Sirenia; family Dugongidae; genus Dugong; species Dugong dugon. The sequence goes on along the minus strand of CM057461.1, from coordinate 4,369,150 downwards.
AGAGAGGGAACATGTGTGAAAGAGGGAGTGTGTGTGTGTCTGAAGGAGAGGGAGAGAGGGAACATGTGTGAAAGAGGGAGTGTGTGTGTGTCTGAAGGAGAGGGAGAGGGAGCATGTGTGAAAGGGAGTGTGTGTGTGTGAAGGAGAGGGAGAGAGGGAACGTGTGAAAGAGGGAGTGTGTGTGTGTCTGAAGGAGAGGGAGAGAGGGAACATGTGTGAAAGAGGGAGTGTGTGTGTGTCTGAAGGAGTGGGAGAGGGAGCATGTGTGAAAGAGGGAGTGTGTGTGTGTCTGAAGGAGAGGGAGAGGGAACATGTGTGAAAGAGGGAGTGTGTGTGTGTCTGAAGGAGAGGGAGAGAGGGAACATGTGTGAAAGAGGGAGTGTGTGTGTGTCTGAAGGAGAGGGAGAGAGGGAACATGTGTGAAAGAGGGAGTGTGTGTGTGTCTGAAGGAGAGGGAGAGAGGGAACATGTGTGGAAGAGGGAGTGTGTGTGTGTCTGAAGGAGAGGGAGAGAGGGATCATGTGTGAAAGAGGGAGTGTGTGTGTGTCTGAAGGAGAGGGAGAGAGGGAACATGTGTGAAAGAGGGAGTGTGTGTGTGTCTGAAGGAGAGGGAGAGGGAGCATGTGTGAAAGAGAGGGAGTGTGTGTCTGAAGGAGAGGGAGAGAGGGAACATGTGTGAAAGAGAGGGAGTGTGTGTGTGTCTGAAGGAGAGGGAGAGAGGGAGCATGTGTGAAAGAGGGAGTGTGTGTGTGTCTGAAGGAGAGGGAGAAGAAGAGTGTGTGGATGAGAAGGAGTGGGAGCAAGTATGTGTGCATTGTGTGTGCAAAGGAGAGAGGGAACGTGTGTGAGGGAGAGGGAGGGTGTGAGAGAGAAGAGTATGCATGAAAGAGAGAAGGAGCGTGTGTGTGTGCGTGCGTGTGTGTGTGTGTGTGTGTGTGTGTGAGAGAGAGAGAGGGAGCATGTGTGTGAGAGAAGAGAGGGAGAGAGTGTGTGAAGGAGAGGGATTGTGTGTGTGTGAGAAAGGGGATTGTGTGTGTGAAGGAGGGAGAGAGGGAGTGTGCATGAGGGAGAGAAAGGGTGTGAGTGTGAAGGAGGAGGAGAGACGAAAAGAGGCAACGTGTGTGATTGTGGTATCATGTCACTGCAATTTGTTCTCTCACTCAGAAAGAAACAGCTCTAATGAAGTTAGAATACACAGATCTATTTTATTAAAAAAGGAAATAGTCAGAATATGCGTTTGAACCGGATCCCAGGTGCTTTGCACTCTGGAACCCTTGAGAAGCCTTGATCTAAAGCACACCCCTGACTGCCCCTATCCGTGGAGACAACCAGAAACGTTTTCAGACATTTCCAAATGTCCCCTGGGGGGCAGAATTGCCCTGGTTGAGAATCACTGATATGATTTGAGGTAAAATTGTGCTTTTATTGAGTTTAGCACTTTACCAGGAGTTGTTTGCCATTTTGGAAGAACTCACTCCACTGACAACAAAGCCTCTTGAGGCATCTGAATGGCTGGTGTCTCCCCCCGTGTCTGCTGGCGTTTGAGGCTGTTTCCTTATGCACAACTTTACAAATAGCAATGAGCGCATGTCCGCTTCATTCTGTACCCCTGCTGTTGCCATAGCCAAGAAGTTGCATGTTGAAATCCATGCTATTTTATTATAAATTATTGTTGTTAATTGCTAATGGCGGCCCCATGTGTGCAGAGTAGAACTGCTCTGTAGGGTTTTCAAGGCTGTGACCTTTCAAAAGCAGATCACCAGCCCTTTCTTCCGAGGTGCCTCTGGATGGGTTCGAACCACCAACCTTTTGGCTAGTAGTCGAGGGCTTAACTGTCTGTGCCACTCGAAGACTCCATATTATAAATTATTCTCCTTTTATTGCTCCTTATATGATAGAGCATTGTATTTGTTTTTATTTATGATTTTATTTTTTCTTGTTGGGAGTATACACAGCCAAACATACAGCAATTCAACAGTTTCTACATGTACATTCAGTGACTTTGATTATGTTTTTCAAGTTGAGCAACTGTTCTCATCCTCTTTTTCCCTGTTGTTTCTCCGTCATGAATTTAAACTCACTACCCCGTAAGTTTCCTTTGTAATCTTTAGAGTTGCTGTGGTCAGTGTGATCCCATATAGATAGAACTTAAAAGAGCACAATACTCAAAGCAGACATTCTTTACTAGTTAAGCTAAACTATTGTTTGGTTTTTAAGAAAACTTCAGGGGATATTTTTGGTTCAAGGTTTAAAGATTATCTCAGGGCAATAGTTTAGGGGTTCATCCAGCCCCCGTGGTTCCAGGAAGTCTGGAGTCCGTGAGAATTTGAAATTCTGTTCTGCATTTTCCCTTTTGGATCAGGATTCTTATATAGAATCTTTGATCAAAATGTTCAGTAATGGTAGCCGGGCACCATCTAGTTCTTCTGGTCTCATGGCAAAGGAGGCAGTTGTTCATGGAGGCAATGAGCCACACATACCATTTCCTCCTCCTATTCCTGGCTTTCCTTCTTCCTCTGTTGCTCCAAGCGAATAGAGTCCAATTGTTGTACCTTGGATGGCCGCTTGCAAGCTTTCAAGATCCCAGGCACTATGCAATGAACTAGGAGACAGAAACATTAAACATGATATTAGGCCCATTAACTGGGATATCCTATGAAAACAGAACTCTGTACCTCCACACCAAGAAACCAAATCCTGTGAGGTGTTTGGTTGTACATAAGCAGCCTCAGCAACTGCTTTTTTTTTTTTTTTGTTGTTGTAAATATATCTTTCACACAACTTTTGCCAATTCACCTTTTTATAGGTGTATAACTTATTGACAGCAGTTACATTAATTGACTGTGCATCCCTCCTCTTAATGCATTTTTTCCATCACCATAAACCGAAACATTATACACCTACCCCTCACTTATCGCCTATCTTGTTATCCGACATTTCACATTTAAGACAATAGTAAAAAAATCTACTATCTGACTATTTTGCGCATTACCGACATAAGTCTGGCAGTAGCGAACACCAGGGTGCAAGGTTAGGGTAATGCTGGCTGTGATGGTTAAGTTTATGTGTCAGCTTGGCTGGGCCATGATTCTCAGTTGTTGTAATTTGGCGGTTATGTAATGATGTAATTTAACAGTTATGTAATGATGTAGTTCGGTGGTTATGTAATGATGTAGTCATCCTCCATTTTGTGATCTGATGTAGTCATCCTCCATTTTTGCATAATGCTGATTTTTACACAATGACCTGGTCTTTGGAAACTAACCACATCAATAAGTGAAGAGTGAGTGGGTGTATTTATTTTGTTGAAATGTTATGTGTAGGTGAGTAATTTTACCTGAGAACTTAGATTCAGGATGTAAATGGGACAATACGGAGGTGTTCTAGAGAGCGAGTAGGATTTGGTGTTGAGAACCCCCAGGTAGAGGCCTAAGCCCAGGTCTGTGTGAAGCGACCCTCCCCCAGCCCCGTTCCCATCACGCTGTGTCCTGCGCGCCAGCCTTGCGGACCTGTTTGATATTTGTGGTGTGACACTTCTGGGCCTTGGGACCCACATTTGTGTGTGTGCTCCACAAAGTTCTGTTTGTCCCTCTGCTGGGGGAGGGGCGGGACTGCACCTCTTCTGTTCACAGCAGAGCTCCAGTGCCTGGGATGAGGCAGATGCTTAAATAACATTGGCCATGTGAAGGCCCGTGAAGGCCCCAGCGAGTGGCCATTTCCTCTCTGGAACCTCCCCGCTGCTCCCAGCCTAGCCAGTCGCCCCAGCAGCTCCTGTGTCTCTGCGTTGGGTGGTAGTAGATGTTCCTCACTTCCCCTCGTCCCGTTTACTGGCTTGCGAGCTGGATCTGTCACCCTGTGTCCCTGCAGCAGCATGCAGGACAGTGACTGGCATAGAGTTGGAATTTGGTATGTGTTTGTTGAGCGAATGATTGAGTGGTCAGCTGGGGGTGCAGATAGAGGTTTTGGCAGGTGTGGAGGCAGGGGGATGGGCTGGTATGGTGGAAGGAATCTAGGAGCCATCTCCTGCCTTGCTGCTGTCACTTGTTAGATGTGAGCCCTTTGGTAAGTCACACGCCCTCTCTGAGCCTCAACTTCATGCTTTGTAAAAAGGGGGTGAGCCTTGCAGCCTCACGGGATTTTCAGGCAAACATGCAAGGTCGTTGGTAAGCTTTATGGCTCTGCAAAAACGCTGTCATTGCTAAGTCCTGTCACCACCGCCACCAACTCCTCTTCCTCCTCATGTCAGTGCTTTTTGGGGGGAATCCAAAAAGCATGGGGTCCCTGCCTGTGCTTGTTGGGACCCTTTGGATACAAATAGGTCAGGCTCTGGAGCAGAGGATCTGGGTTCAAATCCTGGCTCTGCCACTTACCAAGTCCATGACCCGCGGCAAGTACTGGAGCATGCTGTGCCTCAGTTTCCTCATTTGCAAACTGAGCCCGTCATAGTACCTACCACAGGGGGTTATTTTTAGCATCAGGCGCATCTGTTACGTAGTTCTCACACAGTGTCTGCATACAGTAAGAGCTGAGTGAGTGCGTGCCCATCTCTCGGAGGCTTAGACCCCCAGGACGTCTGTCCCCTTTACAAGTGGTCTGGGGGGAGGGTGGTCTCCTTCCTCAGCTGTCGGCTTTTCGTCTGGAGGTGTGGCTCCAGTGTCACAGGTGTGGCTTCAGGCCCACTTGGCATTCGAAGGTAGGACGCAAACGCACAGCCAGGGCTGCAGACGCACAGCCGGGATGACGATGACAACATGTGCTTTTCTCTGTCTGTCCTCTTCATCCATCAGCTGTCTGTCTTTCCCAGGCCACTAAAGCCTGACCCTTCTCCTTCATTAGGCTGGAAGGGGTTCACATGGCACCCTGCCACAGGGCGGCGTGTGAGATGTGCCCAGGAGGAAACCACAGGCCACTGGGAGAGGCATGCATTCAGTGGTAGAGCAGAGCGGGACCTCCCCATTCGCTTCTTGCTTTCCTTCTCTGCTCTGTTTTCTTACGCACTTTATCACCACTGTCTTATACGCTCTCCCTCCCCCATGCCCAGACACCTGGATATGCTTGGGGCATGCGAGGAAAATGTCAAAAGGCAAATGATCTCGGCACCAGAGAGCTTTTTACATTGATAGCAGCTGTATTGGAAGGAGCCCTGGTGGTGCAGCAGTTAAGCACTCTGCTGCCAACTTAAAAGTTGGTGAGTCATGTCCACCAGTGTCTCCATGGGAGAAAGAGCTAGTGGTCTGCTCCTGTAAAGATTACAACCTAGAAAACCCTATGGGGTAGTTCTACTCTGTTGAGGTGACTCCTTTGAGTGCAGTGTCTCTTGTGACCAGCAGAGGGCGCGGCTGCCCTCCTTTACACCTGCTTCTGTCTGCGCAGGTGTGTTTGCCTGCACCCTTCTTGTTCCTTTGGTCCCGAGTTCCCACATGTCATTTTGCCCTCTTGTCCCTGGTTGGTTGGTTCCCCAAGAGTGTCTGTCTAGAGACAGTGGCCTGAGCATTTCTTTCTAAGGTGACTGAAGTTCGCTGGTCTAGTTATTTTCATAGTAAGGGTGAGGAAGAGGGAACCAAATTTGCCCAGAGCCCAGGTCCGCCAGCCTTTCAGGGGGCCTTCACACATGCAAGAGTCCCAGGCTGCAGAATAAGAAAACTGCAAAATTGGCTGTCTTTGCAGAAGAACACCCTAGGCACCTGTCAACTGGCCACGGCAGTGACCACGCCGGTGAGCACAGCCATCCAGACCCTGTGCTACAAGAAAGCCTTCTCCACCAGAGTACAGCTCACGCTGATTTTGTAAATTTCGAAGCTGTATCCCAAGGTTTAAAAAAGACAGTATAGAGACAATAGGCTGTTGGGAAGAAGGTATGATTGCAGAAATTGTCTGACTCAAGGTGAAGAAAAGAAAGGAGTCAGAGAAACTTGGGTGTATGATGTTCACCATAACCTACCTGTGTGGGGTAGGAGCCAAACTGCGTGAATTGCAAGTAAACCCAGTGTGGCTGCTGTTCTGCTGGGCACCTGTGTCACCCACCGTGGTGCTGGTGGCTGTGCCCTGCTTTGAGCCAGTGTTTGGAGAAGGAGGAACGTTAGGTCCCTGGTCAATGTCTGCTTTGGTTATGGTGCTGCGTTCTGGAGAAATAGCTTTCATGGCGAACTTGATCGATTTACTGGATCACTGGGAATGCTTCACCAGTCACCTGTAACATGTCTGGACACTTCAAGTTCTGCATGGTTTTATTTGGAGGACAGGTTTTATTTAAGGATCTGCTGTCAGTTAACCAGGGTCTTGGCATTTTAAATGTACATTATTTAGCATTCTCGCCTATACCCGTTTTAAACTTGGAGAACAGAAGGAACCAAGAGTAAATGGGTACAGTGTCCTTACCTGGGTGTTTGTGGAGAAAAGAAATTTGCCTCAAGAAGATAAAAAATGTCAACTGTGCAAATTAAAGTTGCCTCAAGAAGATAATCAAAAGAAAACTGTAAAATTTGCAGTAAGCATCTGCATACCTCACCTATAACCTCATGTCCTCTGGTTGCTCTAGTTCATCACCTCGTGGCTGAGTGCTTGTGATCCTGTCTGGTAGAAGTGGGGCAGGGTCTTCGGAAGTTGGGGGACAAGGAGCTGAAGGCCCCTGGTGGGTGGTCTCATGAGAGCTACTCCAGGGTTGTCTGCACTTGCCACTCTACCCGTGGGATGCCGTCGGCGAGGCACGTGTGACGTACTGCAGGTGAACAAACAGCAGTCATGCCCCTGCAGCTGGTACGAGTGAGTGTGTGTGACCCCAGGGCCCATGCCCTTCCAGCACCCCCGTCTGGTGCAGCCCGGCATCACGAGGCACCAGCCATATCACCCAGGTGACAGCTCTTCTGCATCACTCCAAATGCAGCCTGTCTGATCAGGGCTCTTCCTGTCCTGCCCCCCGCCGCCCGCAGTCCCTCCCCACCCAGGAGATGGCCCCACACCCACCTGTTGTCTGTATCGGACTCGACAGTTACCAGGACATCCTTCCCCACATCTGGTTAATTGTCAAAAAGCCAGACTCTGGGTGTCTTCCTTGGGTCCTTTCTGCTCCTCATCCCACAGCCAACCCATCACAGACCCTGTTGGAGCTACCTTTGAGGACGGCGGACCCAGCCTGCTCACCCCACCTTCTCCAGCCTGCTCACCCCACATCTTCCCACATGGCTACTTCATGTCCTCCAGCGTGCTCACCCCACCTCCTCCAGCCTGCTCACCCTGTCTCTTCCAGACTGCTCACCCAGCCTCCCCCTGCCTGGCTAGGCCGCCATGGCAGGAGTGCCCAGCCTGCCTCCTTGCTTCTCTTGTGGCCCTTTTCCCTTCTCCAGCAGCAGCCAGAGGGCTCCTTTGGAGACCCTCCTCTGTGTGAAATTCTCTAGCAGCTTTTCATCTTCTTGGGTGGTGCAAATGATTTGTGCTTAACAACTAACCAAAAGGTTAGTGGTTCAAACCCACCAGATGCTCTGCGGAAGAAAGGCCTGGCAGTCTACTTCTGTGAAGATTACAACCAAAAAAACCCCTATGGGGCGGTTCTGCTTTGTAACAGGGTTGCCATGAATCAGAACTGACTCAATAGCAATGGATTTAGTTTTAGTTTTTTTTTGGGGGGGTGGGGTGGGGAGGGGAACAAAATCCAGATACGTACCAAGGGCCCCAAGGCACCTTGCAGTCTGGTCTTGCCTCTCTCCAGCCGCAACTCGCATCCTGTCCCTCTCACTCTGGCCTCTTTTCAGGACCTCAGGGCACCATGCTGTCCCTCCCTGCCCCCAGCCTTGCCCACATGGCTTCTCTGCCGCGGAGACCCTCCTTCCTTATTGTTAGGTTCATGTCTGTTTATCCCTCCACTTCCAGAGCTTCACCTCGTCAGACCTGTTCCTCCTGCCCCCTTGTAGCCACCCTACACTCTAGGCTCATTGATATCTACCTGATTGATGGCTTATCTGTTCATCACGTCTTCTCTGCAGACCACGAGCGCCTCGAAGCCGAGGCCCAGTTACCCCTTGTTCATTGTGGAATTCCCAGGGAGCTGCATGCTCTTGCACACATGTGTGCCAGGAAATGCTGGCTGGCTGGTGGGTGTATCCACTGACCTGCCCTCTGTGCTGGGTGGATAAAACCAACTTTGGAGAGCCAGCTGGGATTGGTTCCTATATGGCCCTTTTGCATCCCCATGGGGAGCGGCGTTTCCTACATACACACACTGTGTGTGGGGAGGTTGGGGGGTGGGGCGTCAGCATCAGGTCTGCTGTGCTCAGTGCCCACCCTGATTGCCCCCACAGAGGACTGCTCCCCCCACTTTGTTTTCACCCATTTGTGTTTTTTAAAGGGGCTCTTTGGAAGGTTTTTTTAACTTCGCCTTGCTCTTGGCAATTCCTTAAAGCAACCACGTTGGGGCTATCAGGGCACCCCTGAGTCAGGAAATGGCTCTGGGCTTTCTGATCAGGGTGAGAAGGGGGACCCCTCGGCTTTGCCTGACTTGCAGCCCCTGGCCGGGGCAAGAGAGGTTTTGCCTGCGATTCCGTTGTACAGGTAGACCGCAGTTTGGGGATCCACTGCCTGTTGTGGACACCTGGGCTGCTTCTGCTGTTTGGACCGTTGTAAAGTCTGTTGGTTCTTCACCTGCATTTCAGGAGTGGACGCCAGGCCAGCCCCCACCCCTGCCAGGGGTGTCCTCACCCCCGCCAGGGGGGTCCTCGCCCCCAAGTGGAATCTGCAGTGGCTCTCCTTCTAGGGCAGTTGTTGGGGAGAAATGGCATCACCCTCAGAAAGCACTCAGCCCAGAGCTGGCCACTTTGCACCTGAGCACGTTCTTAGTTTGATTCCAGAGGTTTATTTAGATGTCTGCTCAGTCTCCTCCTCGCTTTGCGGTATTCATTGCCAACTGACGGCGTGTCTACTGGGACATCTATTGCCTTATTAGTGACTATCCCTCCTCATCCTGGGAGACCCACCGGGCCACTCTGTGTTCGTGCTGAGCCCTGATATCTGGTGCAGTGCGTGGCATGGACCAGGCTCCCTGTGAGATGAATGAATGAATGAGTGAATGAATGAATGCTTTCCCTGGAGGGGACTGACGCTGCCTGGATACCTAGGGCACCACATGGAGCCTTTAATTTGCCTCTGCACTAAATTGGGGTTTCCTCCAGTGCTGCCAACAGGGTGCCTCCTGCACCCCCAGGCCCTGCTCTGGGTTCTGGTGGCCTAGGAAACAGCAGTCTGGGGGCGGGCGGGGGAGGTTTGCAGTCTCTGCTGTCACCAGCTGGGGGGCCCCTGGAACGTCATCTGCAAAAGGCGACTAAGGAGTGCCCCACCCCAGGGGGCTGTTTGGGGGTGGCAGCCTGCTCAGGGCTAGTCCCCAGCGTGGCCCCCCTCGACCTTGGGAGCATTCGCCCCCCAGGAATTCCCAGGTGCACCTGTAGCCTCCTCCTAGAGGGCTCCTGGGCCAGGCTGTGTGACCCAGCACACCCCTGTGCTGGCTCTGCCCTGGGCTTCTTCTTGTTACTCTCTTGTGGATGGGGCTTTGGCCCATGTGTTTGCCCCACCTTCGTCTTCCGCATCTAGGATTGTGAGAGTTTGCTCATTAGCGCCTCAGAGGACACCATCTTAAGTGGCAGCCCTAGGGGGTGTCACCTCCTGCCTGGCCCCATCAACTCCCTGGAGAGTAGCTGGGGGAAGCCTCACTGAAAGACATCTGTGCCTCCTGCTTCTCTCCCTCCTGGGGGGTGGGTGGGGGGTGCCCCTAGACCAGGTATGGACAGCAGATGAAGCTCCAAGTGGTCCTGGTGGGAGGGGACCCACTGGCCTCCACATCCCGGAGTGAAGGGGCCACCAGTAGAAACGCTGCCTGCAACTGCTGGGGAAATTGGGCCCTGCCTCCAAGGGAGGCTCCAGCCCTGAGGGTCTCCTCCCAGCCTGCTGAGGAGGGGGCGGGAGGGGCCTGTGAGAGCTGCGTGTTTCCAGAGTGTGGGTGGCATGGGGTGGGGGTGGCTCATAACCCAGGACCCCCTGCCAGGCGGCAAGCAGACCGGGTATCTGAGACCCCTCCCCATTACCACCCCCCTTCGCACTCCCTCTCCGTGACGTCATGCTCCTCGCGCGCAGCATGATGGGAGAATCCTAATGTTTTCTAACAGATGCTCCGGGAACAGCTTTCAGATTAAAGCAACTGCGAGAGCAAAGATTCTTCATTTTTCCTTTTTTTCCGGGGGGGTGGGGGGTGGGGTGGGGGGAGGGAGCACCCCCAGACTTTCCTGGACATCACCCCTTGCCCCCAGCACGCAATACACACTGACCAGAAAAAGTTTTTATTTCCTGGTTCAACTTTTTTTTTTTCTGGAATATAGACCGAAGAATGGGAATAAACAGGAATAAATAACAAAGCGAGGCTCGGCGCGCCGGGATGCGCCTGCCTGCCGCCCGCGACGCTATTGTCTCCGGCCCCGAAGCAGCCACGGAGGCCGCCTCCTGCTCCTTCTCGGGCCTTTTCTATTCGCCTTTTTAACAAGACGCCCCTCAGGCCGCTGCCAGCCCCTCGCCAGTGACCTTGGCCGCCGCCGATGCTCTGACTTCCCCTGACTCCACCGAGTGGCCCCGCGCGCCGGGCCATGGCCGCGTCCGAGGACGGCAGTGGCTGCCTCGTGTCGCGGGGCCGTTCGCAGAGTGACCCTAGCGTCCTCACCGACTCCTCGGCCACCTCCTCCGGGGACGCCAGCGACAACCCAGGTAACAGGCGAGGGCTGGGGGCGCTGGAGCAGGTCCCGGTCCCTGTCTGCGTCGGGAAGCAGAGGGGCGCTGGCACGGGGCCGGGCCGCCCAGGAGTCTTTGTCCGGGAGGAGCAGGGCCCATGGACCGCCTCCCCTGCCCCTCCGAAAGGCGCTGGCAGCAGGGGGAGGGGGAGGCGCTAACCTGTGGCCGCCTCCGCCCAGGGCTCTGCCTGCCCCGTGACTCCAGACCAGGTGGCCCCAGGTGGGCGTCCCCGCCCGGGCAGGGGGCATCCCCGCGGCCGCCAGCGCAGGGGGCTTCCACGGGTGCCCAGCTCGGCGGGACCTGGCACATCTGGGCCGCCGCCTTGGGACAGGTGCGCTTGGCAGAGCAGCGGGCAGGGAGGTGAGTGAAGGGCAGGTGGGAGGCGGCAGGGTGCAGGCGCTGTCCATGGAATTCTGTGGACCCAGTGTGTTGCCCACCCCCAGGGCAGCCTCGGTTGTCGAGGTGATCAGTCCGGTCACAAAGGCGTTTATAAGGCTTGATTGATTACTTTCCAGAGGAAGAAAGGCCTAATAAAGCAGAAGTGGGGTGGGCTGTGTGCCTGTCACCATGGAGATGGAGGAAGCAGTGTGATTATTAAAACCTTTCTCCAGCAGAAGGCAATTTTCACTTCACACGGAGAAGTCTGAGCTGGGATGTGGGGTTCAGAAAAAGAAGCAGAGCTGGTGTTGGATGCCAAGCTAGCAGATCTGGTTTTGTATTTTAGAAAAGCACAGATGGTGTTGATACTAAGTTTCCTTTACCACCCCCCCATGAACCCACCCCAAATGAAGACTGGGTCAGTTCGATGAATGTGCCCAAGTCAGGCTGATCCCAGGGGGCTAGGGAGCAGGCTGGCTTTGGAGGAGGGATTCCTTCACTGAAATGTTGGAGCTTGTCTGTCGAAGGCATAGAAAGCCCCATTAAAGACAGCTCTGTAGGCACCAAGGCCCTATGTGAAATTTGAAACAATAAACCCATCCAAGTCTTGTGCGATTTCTTTGTTAGCATGGTTGACTGTGTCATTTGGTCAAACTATGGTGCCAGTCGGAGGGCATCGCTGACTTGGCTGTGTCTGGGAGGGCAAGTTAATTTCCTTGGAGTTTCAAGGAGAAGCTGCCTGGAGCCTGCCCTTAAGTCTTTAATTAATCCTTTTATTAGGAATCGGGATTAAGCCTTCAGTGCTTGGAGATGGGCTGGCTTTCTCTGGGATGAAGATGCGAATCCACCCTTGTTCCAATTATGGAAGTTGAATGTCTCCTCACGAGAGCCCCCTTCCCAGCTCCTTTTGTCTCCCTGGCAGTAAAAGGAAGCAAACTTGAAATGGAAATTAGGATTTAGCCTTTTGGCTGTCTGTAGTTTGATGCCTCTGTGGGTGGGAATGGAGAGCAAGGCAGGTGGCCGGTGCTGGTCCATGTGGGAGGCAGTGGGGAGGGCTCAGACGCTGGTGGCAGGAGCTGTGCCACCAGAGGATGTTTATCTGAGATCTCCTCTGGTCCAGGTGGTCAAAATGGGGCTCAGCGGTCAGACGGAGGAAGTGAAAAGGCTAAGACACGTATGATTCGGTGAATGGGAGAGCCTTACTCAAAAGCACTGAGCGGTGAAGCATTGCTGGACTGCATTAAGCAAGAGGCTTTCTGGAAGGAAGAGAATCAGAGCCTTCAAGTTGGAAGCGTGAAGCCAGAAGGGTGGACAAGGCAAGCATTTTCTACAGCCGCCTTGCCTAATTGGGTTGGCAAATGCTTGGTTCCCTCTGTTGACGGAGGACTCACTTCTTTCTGAGCCAGGGCAAGCTTAGCTTTGGGCAGATGTATTTAAAAATCCCTTTTCAGGTGGTTGGAAAGGGTCTGTTGCCCATCAGCCCAGACAGGATCTTCTCGTGCTGCATGCTGCTCAGGGCTGTGCACTGTGTGCAGCTGAGAGTCTGTTTTGTGGCGGTTACTGTACCCGCTAGAGTGGTTTGTTCAGCAGACTGAAAAGTCATGGCATTTCCTCGTGCACCTCCTTACCTGCCACTGTCGAGTCGATTATGACTCATAGCGACCCTATAGGACAGAGTAGAACTGCCCCGTAGGGTTTCCAAGGCTGTAACTTTTACAAAAGCAGACTGCTGTGTCTTTCTCACGTGGAGTGACTGGTGAGTTCAAACTGCTGGCCTTTCGGTTAACAGCCGGGCACTTAACCCCTGAGCCACCAGGGCTCCTAACTGAGGCTCCTGAGAGGCCAGCCCAGCATTCCAGCTGTGGACTAGCCCGCTACAAAGGAAAAGAGAAGAGCGGCCCCCTGCCGTTGAGAGTCTGTATTTCATAAAACAGCCCATGCTTGCATTTACTTCTTGTCCCCAAATGTATTTAAATTATTTGAATAGACTTTTTTTAAGAGCCATTTTAGGTTTACAGAAAAATTGTGCGGATGAGGGTTATATACCTCAGAACAATCAACTCTAAGAGATCTACAGGAGAGCGTTTGCCCAAAAGCAAATTTCAGGACAGTAGGGCAGGAAGGCTGGTGGAATGGACAAGGGGATCCCAGGGAGGAAGCGGGGAGAGCGCTGACACACTCACGGGTTTACAGCCAGGGTCATGAAACCAGCTGTGTATCAGTTGTTGAATGGGAAACTAATTTGCTCTGTAAAGTTACATCTAAACAACAATAAAATGTTAAAAACAAAACGAAACCTCCACCACCACAAAGCCCGTGTAGGAGTGCGGAGAGTTGGCGTGTACCCCTACCCCCTTGCCAGCAGTGTCTCCCATTATTAGCATCTACATTCCTGTGGTACAGTTGTTACAATGGATGAACCAGCACTGATACGTTGTTATTTTTATGTTGTTTATTGTTGTAGTTTAAGTGAAAGTTTACATTTCAAGTTAGTCTCTTATACCCTAATTGCTCTCCCCATACTGTGGAAGCACACTCTTCCTTTCCACCCCTGAGTTCCCATGTCCATTCAACCAGCTCCTACCCTTTCTGCCTTCTCATCTCACCTCTGGATAGAAGCTGCCTGTTTAGTCTCATGTATCTATGGGAGCTAAGAAGCACTCTTCACGAGTATCATTTTATGTCCCACAGTCCAGTCTAATCTTTGTCTGAAGAGTTGGCCTCAGAAATTGTTTTAGTTCTGGGCTGATAGAGAAGCTGGGGGGCATGCTTTCCAGGGTTCCTCCAGTCTCAAACCGTTAAGTCTGGCCTTTTTACTAGAATTTGAGTTCTGCACCCCACCTTTCTCCTGCTCCATCAGGGACTCTCTGTTGTGTTCCCTGTCGGGGCGGTCATTGGTGGTAGCCGGGCACCATCTAGTTCTTCTGGTCTCAGGCTGATGAAGTCTCTGGTTTATGTGGCCCTTTCTGCCTCTTGGGCTAATACTTGTGTCTTGGGTGTTTTTCATTCTCGTTCACTCCAGGTGGTTGGGACCAATTGATGCATCTTAGGTGGGATACACTGTTATTACAGAATCATTTTCACTGCCCTAAAAATGCCCTGTGCGCCACCTGTTCATCCTTCCATTTCTTTCTCCCCCCCTGGCCCCGACAGATCTTTTTCACTGTGTGGTTTTGCCTTCTCCAGAGTGTCAGAGTTGGAATCATACAGTTTTATACCCTTTTCAGACTGGCTTCTTTCCGTTAGCAAGATGCACTTCGGTTTTCTGTCTTTTTATAGCTCGATAGCTCCTTTCATTTTATCACTGAATAACACCCCATTGTATGGATGCACCACAGTTTGTTTATCTCTTCATCTATTGGAGGTATCTTGTTGGCTTCCAATTTTGGGCAATCATGAGGAAAACCCAAATGCATTTTAATGCATCAGTGTTCTCTGAGTAAGAACTCAAAACATGACTGGATAGATCCTTTGATACCCCTTTCTCCCATTCTCCAGATTTTATGTGTTCTGAGCTTAGTGGGGATCATCTGAACCTTTCCCTGCATGCTTACATATTTATGTCCTTGGAAAATGGTGTATAGGACACAAGTTGTAATACACCACATGTAATGTTCTTCGACCCATGTTTTTGCTCAGTACTGGGTCTTGAAGATCTAACCATGTTGGCATATCTCCATCTCCCTCTTTTAATTCCCCAAATCCAGTTGCTGTCGAGTCCATGTGTGATGGAGTAGAACTGTGCTCCATAGGGTTTTCAGTGACTGATTTTTCAGAAGTAGATCACCAGACCTTTCTTCCAAGGTGCCTCTAGGTAGACTTGAACCTCCAACCTTTCAGTTAGTAGCCCAGAGTGTTAACCATTTGTACCATCCAGGGACTCACAGGGTAGCCAATGGATATTCTGTAGTTTCCAGTTTTCACCATTTGTAAGGGACATTTCAGTGATTTCTGGGCACAAGCCCCTTCATGCTTACTCATGTATGTTCCTCCAGGACAGAGTGCAGCTAGTGGATGTCGGGGTGACAGGAACCCGCCTTTTTTATTATACTAGCTGTCACCAACTTGTGCCCTCCTGGAAATGTGCTAGTTGAAACTCCTTCCAGAATATTTTCTAATGTCCTTTCCCCAAACCCTTACTCACACCTGAAATCCTCATTAGTCTGTGACTAATGGTGTCTCGTTGGGCTCATTTGTGGTTCCTTGACTGCCAGTGAGCGCGAGCATCTTCTTGTTCTGTTCCCCTTGCCGTCGAGTCGATTTTGACTCATAGTGACCCAGTAGGACAGAATAAATCTTCCCCATAGGCTTTCCAAGGCTGTGAATATCTGTGGAAGCAGTCTGCTGCATCTTTCTCCCACAGAGCAGCTGGTGGGTTCCAACCACCAACCTTTCAGTTAGCAGCCGAGTTCTTAACCACTGCACCACCAGGGCTCCTTCCATAAAGATTACAGCATAGGAAACCCTATGGGGCAGTCCTACTCTGTCACATGGGGTCACTATGTATCAGAATTGGCTTGATGGCACCCAATAACAGCGCTTTGGATCAAATGCAAACTTAACTTGGTTTTGAGATCTGGACATCACCTCTCGGTGTTCCTCTCATCTCTCCTGTGGTGCCCTTATTTCTACTCCTTTAATATTTGTGCCCCTGCCTCCCACCTCCCATGGGTACCACTGGTCGCCGCTCACTGCCACTGCAGGGCTGCCAAGGTGGGTCAGGAGGGCTGGCAGGAGCCATCTTTCTCTGAGCGGCTCTTACTAGTTTTGTTCCTCGAACACAGCCTTACTTCCGAGTCTCAGTTCTGGGGGAGCCTCCCTCTGGCCCCTTGTAGAGTGTCTACATGGCTTAATTAGCAGCAGAGCTATGCAGTAATTACCTTGTCAGCTTCCTCGGGGTTATTAAAAATAAAGCTGGAGGCTTTAAAAAATAATACAAGTTTTTTTTTTCCCTGATTATGGAAGTATTGCATTTCATTATAGAAAGGGAATGGTTGCGTTTGAAATTTCTGTTCCCTGCTCCCTTCTCACCCTCACCCAATGCAGAAAGCAATGACAGTGGGCGGCTCTGTCCTTGGGACTGTCCCAGGTACCCTGCATGGCTGTTGAGCATTAGAACCTTAGAAGACACCATGAAGCCAACACCACAGCTGACCCCAGCCCCACCCTGTGCTTCTCTGGGTCACATCACCCTTCCTCCTTCACCTCACTTATCATTCTTTGAAATGATCTCATTTGACTAGGAGCCCTGGTGGTGCAACAGTTAAGCATTCAGCTACTAACCAAAAGGTTGATGGTTTGAACCACCCAGCAGCTCCACAGGAGAAAGGAGGCGTGGCGATCTGCTCGCCTAAAGATTACAGCCTGGAAAACCCTATGGTGCAGTTCTGCTCTGTCACATAGGGTCGCTATGAGTTAGAATCGACTTGACAGCACACAACAACAAGATCACACTTACCTGACTATCTTTATTGTCTGCTTCTCCTTCTAGACCTACGCTGTCTAATACAATAGCCACTTAGCTCCTTGGGACAACGTAAATCTAAATTAAAAGTTCAGTTCTACTAGCCACTTTTTAAGTGCTCAGTAGCCACATGTGGCTGGTGGCTGCCATGTTGGGTAGTGCAGTCCTAGAATATTCCATCCTTGCCTTCAGCTGTGTTGGACTGCACTGTGGCCTGGATGCTCCCTGGGGGCAGGGCCTTGTCTGTCTGGTTCTTATCTGTGTCACCAGCACTGGCATTGTGCTGGCACTTGGTGGTTCTCTGTTCCAAAGGTTGTTTGTTAATTAAACAAGTATACAAGCATGTGCTTTACATAGTCCTAGAGTGCTCCAGGAGCCCTGGTGGCACAGTGGTTAAGAGTTCGGCTGCTAACCAAAAGGTCAGCAGTTCGAGTCCACCAGCCGCTCCTTGGATAACCCTATGGGGTAGTTCTGCTCTGTCCTGTAGGGTCGCCATGAGTCAGAATTGACTCAGTGGGAACGGGATTGTTCTTTGGTTTTAAGGAGTGCTCTGGCTGGAGGGGACCCTTGGCTCTCCCACCCCACCCCGGTCTGATCACCTCACCTTCTGGAGGGGAGGACACCTAAGTCTAAATAATGTCTTACTCATACAAGATTAACTTAATTCAGTACACTTTTTCAGAAACCCTGTAGGGTACCATGCTCAGCCCTTGGCTGGGTGGTTCTGTGGGAGTAATGACATGAGGAAATTCTCTGCCTGGAGTTGGATGGAGGAGTCCCAAGCCTCAGCTCCACTTGTGTGATCTTGGGCAAGTCACTGCTGCTCTCTGAACCAGTTTCCTTTATGTAAAATGGTGGTAGACACTGTCAGTTTCTCCAGGGTAGAAGAAGATGACTGAGCTATTGTCTGTAATAGTGAACTTTACTGATTGTTGGTTTCATAGCTATTCAGAGCTACTGTCACACAAAGAGCCCTGATGGCACAATGGTTAAGCCCTGGGCTGCTAACAGAAAGGTTGGTGGTTCGAACCCACCCAGCAGCTCTGCAGGAGAAAGACCTGAAGATCTGCTCCAGTAAAGATTACAGCCTAGAAAACTCCGTGAGACAGTTCTACTCTGTTGTCACATGGGCTCTGAGATGGAATCAATGGGATGGGTGCACAACAACCACCCCTCCTCATACATTCTCTGATGACCTTGAGATAAGCCCATCTTCTGTTAATAAAGTTGGAGAGCACTGGAGCCAGGTGACAGAGACAGTGATCCACTCCCAGCCCCACCTCTCCTGGCTCTGGGTCTTGGCCAAGCTTCTCGGCCTCTTGAAATTGTTTTCCTCATCTGTAGAATGTGGGTAAGAGGTATCCCAACCTGAGGGGGCAAGAAAGTCAAGGTGACCATGCCTACCAGTGGCTCAGAATAACACAGGCACAGAGTCTGCCTTGGGAAGTGAGGAGGAAGAGGATTCTGTGTTTGCTTTTCTGGGAGGCAGCTGCAGCCTGCTCTGGACCGGCTGGCTGTAATAGTCCCTTCCCACTCAGCCCTGGCCTCCTGACCTCTCCCATGTGTTCCCATCACCGCCATCTTGCCTGAGCCATTTCTACCCCCACATCCTTCCTCCTCCTCCATCTCTCAGCCCTGGTTCCATCCAGCCTCTTCAGAGGCTCTCTCCCAGGCCCTCTCCTTCCCCAGCCCTGTGAGAAGAATCCTGCTAGAGTCCCCCCACTTTCTCCAAGTCATTCCTTCTGGTCTGATCATTCTGGGATAGCACACTGGTCATCTTGACATGAGGTTTGAGTGTACATTTATTTGGCTTGTTGAACTCTTCCGAGTTTGTTGTCTTTACAAGCGTATTGTAGAACTCTTGTAGGGAGGGGAGCCTGTGTGGGGAGATGTAGACAGGCATTTAGATGTTGTGGTCTTGTGGCGGGACCACAGCAGCTGCAGCAGGGTGTGGAGTGTAGAGAGTGTGAATGTTGCAGGCCCCTTCCCATGCTTCAACTACAGCATCCTTTAAGGAATGGAGGCAAAAGGAAAGACAATTTAACCAGTATATGTCTTAGAAGGTGAATTAGAGAATTAAGGAATTTTTCAAGAGCTGGAATCTATTCCCATCTACTGTTTAACTGTGTTTAAGAAGCCCTGGCGGCACAGCGGTTAAGTGCTGGACTGCTAATTGAAAGGTCAGTGGTTTGAACCCATCAGCCACTCCGTGGGAGAAAGACGTAGTAGCCTGCTTCCATAAAGATTATAGCCTTGGAAACCCTATAGCGTCGCTATGAGTCAGAACCGACTCTACGGCAGTGGGTTTATGGGTGTAACTCTATTTAAGGATTGCTGGAGGTGCTGTGGTTGAACACTCGGCTGTTACTGAAAGGTTGGTGGTTCGAACTCACCCAGTGGCTTCGAAGGAGAAAGACCTGGCGGTCTGCTCCTGTAGTCAACCAAACCAGAAACACTTAGAATAGTATTGTGGGTAAGAATCAGCTTAAAAGTACTCAGTAAGTAATGAGTCCTTTTTTTTCCCTTTTTTTGTGAAGGAGGCATTGTGTATAAGAATTTCAAAACCCAGACCTGTGCCATCGAGTCAATTCCAACTCATAGCAATCCTATAAGACAGAGTAGAACTGCCCCATAGAATTTCCAAGGCTGTAATCTTTATGGCATGTTATCAGGGGGGACCGGTCCCCAGAGAAGGACATCATGTTTGGTAAAGTAGAAGCTCAGCGAGAAAGAGGAAGACCTTCAAGGAGATGGATTGACACAGCGGCTGCAACAATGGGCTCAGACATAGCAACGTTTGTGAGGATGGCACAGGACCAGGCAAGTTTTGTTCTGTTATACATGGGGTTTCTATGAGTCGGAAGCAACTTGACAGCACCCAGCAACAACGCACAACAACAACCACAACTATAGAAGCAGATCACTAGGTCTTTCTCCAGTGGAGTTACTGGTGGCGTCACACTTCTGATCTTTTGGTTAGCAGCTAAGAACTTTACCACTGTGCCACCAGGGCTCCTTCTGTAAAAATTACAGCCTAGAAAACCCTATGAGGCAGTTCTACTCTGTCACATGAGGTCACTGAGTCAGAATTGACTCGATGGTGCCCAACAACCACAGCATAACTCTATTTAGCATGCGGCTCTGAACTCCAGAGCCCACAGCAGCCAGCAGTCTTCCTGCAAGCAGGTGGATTGGGCCGGGTGATGTGCAGCAGGGGGTACAGAGCCAGGGTAAAGCTCCTTACTGCCGTGCGTGTGGGGAGGTGGGCCAGGGCCAGATCATCCTATTTTAAAAGCTATGCTGGAAATTCAGATCTCTATGTGAAATGTGTGGAGCCCTGGTGGCCCAGTGGGTAAGAGCTTGGCTGCTAACCGAAAGATTGGCAGTTTGAATCCACCAGCTGCTCCTTGGAAACCCTATGGGGCAGTTCTGCTCTGTCCTATAAGGTCGCTGTGAGTCCGAATCGACTTGACAGCAATGGATATGTGAGATGTGGTTTTTAAGTATTGGCAAGTTTTTCAGTGAGGGGTTGCTTTGGCCTCAAGTACAAGTAAACCTAATAGCAGTGGCTGAAAGTAGGTGGGGTTTCTCCTTTGTCCAGAGGCCCAGACTTGCACACGGCTCCCCTGTTGGGGCTGAGGGCGCCGTGTGCTCTTGCTAACCCCTGATTGCAGGATGGCTTCCCCACATCCGGCAGTGAGCACACTTCCAGCTGGAGGAAGAAGGGGGTGGGGAAAGGCAGAGGGTGTGTACCACAAGTTACCACACGGGGCTTTCCCAGGCGCCCCACCAGGCGGCTTCCACTTCCTGGTCCTTGGCTGAAGGATATCAGGTGGTCTTATCAGCTGCAAGGGGGGCTGGGAAATGTAGTTTTTGTTTTGTTCCTTTGTTTAAGTAGATGCATTGCTACCCAGAGGAAGAACAGGTAAGGCGGAAGGGGGGAATGGCTGTTGGGCGGTCACCGACAGTCTCTGCCACGCCAACCTTGAAAAGGAAGAGGAAAAGCGCCTTGTGACCAAAACACAGAGAGAGGTCTGGGCTGGAGGTGCCTGTGGGTGCCCATTCGAAACCTCATGGAGAAGGAACCTTGTGGGAAGACTGGAGCAATTTCCATGTGTCATGATGTTTCTTTACTGAGAAATTAGAGGTTGGACGAGGATGTGTGAGCCAAGCAAGCCAAAACATTATGTCCATCCACATTTTACTTAAGATTCATCCAGGACGCCAAGGTCACTGTCCCTCACAGAGCTGGCAGCCTGGTGAATGGGTCAGTGGCTGGAAGGACAATGTTTATTGTTGACTGTGTTACGCTGAGTCACTGAGCTTCGTTTTACTTGCCAGTACAGTAGCTGTGAAAGGAGTCAGGTGGTGCAGTGGTTAAGCATTTGGCTGCGAACCAAAAGGTGAGTGGTTCGAACCCACCAGCCGCTCCACGGGAGAAAGGTGTGGCAGTCTACTGTAAAGATTACAGCCTTGGAAACCCTATGGGACAGTTCTGCTCTGTCACACGTGGGGTTGTTATTGACTCCACAGCACTGGGTTACCATTGCTGTGGAGTCGATTCCGCATCCTGGTGATGCTGTGTGTGTCAGAGTAGAACTGCCCTAATAGGGTTTTCAGTGGCTGTGATCTTTTAGTAGATTGCCAGGCCTTACTTGCGAGGCACCCCTGGGTGGATTCGAACCTCCAACCTTTCGGTCAGTAGTTGAACGCTTAACCATTTGTGACACCCAGAGACTCCATTTTGTTTAATCTTCCTCTAAACCCTTGAGTGGGAAGGGTCAGAGGGTCAGGAGCTGATTAACTGGCTCACGGGAACTTGTGTAGAAAGACGAGGCTTCAAGAGGGATTTGAATCCAGTCCTGGCAGATGGCCCTCCCCACCTGTCTGCCCTGCCCGCCTCCTCCTACCATGCCGACCCTCCGCCCACCACGCTGCCTCTGCCTGCCCCACCCACCTATACCTGCCCCACCCACCTATACCTGCCCTTTTTCTGCTACCTGCCTGTCTGCCCTGCCCACCCTCTGCCTGCCAGGCCCCTCTCTGCCCTGCCCACCTCTGTGCTGTGCCCTCCTCCCTGCCCCACTCACCTCTGCCTGCCACACCCCCTGCCTGCCACACCCCCTGCCTGCCCCACTCACCCCTGCCTGCCACACCCCCTGCCTGCCACACCCCCTGCCTGCCACACCCCCTGCCTGCCACACCTACCCTCCATCTGCCAAGCCACCTTTGTCCCATCACACATGTTATGGAAAGAGGTCTTTTCTATGAAGTAGCCCGGGTGTGATCCCTTCCCATTCTTGGCTGGAGCAATCTGTGCAGCTGAGGAATATGTAGCCGTAGACACAGACCCAGCCGTGTTCTCCCACTTCCTAGTTCATTTAACCATAATGGCTGCAAGGATAAGACTTACAGATTGAAAGTCAGGCTAGGGGATAGTAGCTGGTCAACCGTCTGCAGGGCCCTCAAAGTCCCGTCTGGAACGGACCTGGTCTTGCATTTCCATTAGTTAACACAGGCCATTTGGATGGGCAGCGTGGCGATGCAGATCACCTAACGAGCGGGACACAGCTGACTTTGACATTGATTAGCTGGCAGCCTCAAAATGAAATCTGCTAAGAACCAAGTTGAGGGTAGAAGCTGTGGCTTATGCAACTTAATAAATATATTTATCATACATGATACAGTTGTTTTCAGTATATCACTCAGTTGTATTGTTATTACTAGTGTTGTTTGGTTCCATTATTTCTTGGAAGTTCAGATCCATCCGCAGGTGAAATTTTTGCCTTGTTGTAATCACCAGCTCTGGGGATTTCACTGCAGCCAAGAAGAAGTGCCACCAAATACCTTTCCACTTCCCCTTGGCAGGCAAACATGGTCGTAGGCAGCCTTGATGCTGGGATAACTGTTTCCTGAGTCAGCTGAGTCAAGGAGCTGCTGACCTGGGCACAGTTGCCGGCAGGGACTCGGACGCAGAGCTGCGAGTGCTCAGCGGCTTCATCATGTCTTGGCACCTGCGTGCCTGCCCTGTGGGGTCCGCTGGCCTCTGGCCCACAGCCCCGACTTTGCTTTTCTACCTGTTTGTGGCCTGGGGGCCGCTTCTCCACGGTCTTAGTGTTGGGATGCTGCCACAACCGACATACTGCAGGTGGGAGGTTTGACAAACGGAAGGTATTTTCTCACAGCGTAAGAGGCTAGAAGTCCGAGTTCAGGGCACCAGCTCTAGGGGAAGGCTCGCTCTCCGGCGGCTCTGAGGGATAATTCTTAGCTTCTGTAACCTCCGCCTTTGTCCATTCCTTGGTGATTTCCATGTGACATCTATTTTTTGCCCGTTTATGCTTGCTTCTCTCTGTGTCTAATCTGCTCTTTTTATAGCTGAAAAGTGATATGGCCCGTTAACGTAACAAAATCACATTCCCAATTGGGATGACATCCACAGGTATAGGGGATGGGATTCCAACATATACTTTTGTGAGACATCCATTCAGTCCTAACGCTCATGTGCCTTGGTGATTGATAGTGTTCTTTCAAATTCAACGTATGTACGTAAAACAGAAGTCGGGCTTGGAAGCGTTAAGCAGTGGCGGTAGTGCATTGAAGTTGCAGAGAAATTGTGAGGGTGGTGCTGGGAGCCACAGGCATGGCAAAAATCCCACGGCTGTGCCGCTTTCGGTGAAGGGGAAGTGCCACTGGGACCATCATTGTGGTCTGTGAGCCTTGGGCTGTTACTCATTTTTCTGTTGATGTATTAAGCTCGGGTGTGTGCATGGAGCACAGTGTGGGGTGATGTAAGGATGTGTTACATGGAAACTCACTGGCAAGGGGCATACGATTCTGATCAGCAAAATACAGGATACATACTTAAGGAGTGCTGGACCTCTCAAACCTGTCCTCTTCTGTGTTGTACTGTTGTATTTTGTGTTGTGTTAACACACTTGGCTGCTCACCAAAAGGTTGGAGGTTCAAAACTACCTGGAGGAGTCTTGGAAGAAAGGCCTGGTGATCTACTTCCAAAAAATCAGCCATTGAAAACCTCATGGAGCACAGTTTACTTTGACACACTGGGGTCGCCATGAGTCAGGGTCCACTTGATGGCAACTGGATTGGTGGTGTATTCCACTTATTTCTCTGACAGGTATTTCAGGCAGCTGTGAAAACAACTGCAAGGCCTCAGTGGCCTCAGTGGCAGGCAGTAGTCACACTTCCTCCTCAGCTGTTTGCCGGCTGGTGGGATCAGCTGACTGAGCTTGGCTGGGCTCTGCTGGGTGGCTCTTCTGCATGTTTCTCTCACCTTCCTGCACCAGCGGTCTAGCCCGGCACTGCTTGTCTCTCTCAATGGTGGAAGTGCACAAGGGTTCTGGAGGTCGAGGCTGGGAACCATAGTTCTTGCCTCATTCTATTCGAGTAGGTACGTGGACCAGTTTAGGGTTCCAGGGCAGGGAATTACCTGCCAACCGTCTAGATGGAGGAACAGGAAGGTCACATGTGGACACAGTGGGTGGTGGAGAACTGGGGCCAGAGGTGCACTCTACATGCCAGGCTTGTTTCCCCTCCTAGGATGGGGGTTCAGGCACACTCATCCTGGAATCTCCTGCGCCTTTAGCGTTATGGCACCCTTACATTGGGAGGCCAACAGACAGTTTTGTGGGGTGACAAAAGTGCATGGACTCTGGTGTCAGGCTGTCCAGGTTGGAATGCCAGCCCCGCCATGTTAGCTGTGTGATTGAGGCTCAGAGACATGACATGAATGTGTCACAGTTTCCCCATTTGTAAAGTGAGGCTTCTTCACAACCATTGTACCCATCTGGATAATGAGCAGTTGTCAGGATGGAATGAGATGGTTTCTGTAAGTGTGAGCACAGTGCCTGAAACTTGCTAAGTGACCAAATCCCAAGAACCATGAGCGAGGTAGCCACCTTCTGCCATGAGGAGCAGATCTGTGCTCTACATGGTTTTCAATGGCTGATTTTTCAGAAGTGGATCACCAGGCTTTCTTCAAAGCACATTTGGGTGGACAGTTCAACTCTGACACACTTGGGGCCTCCATGAGCTGGAATCAGCATGATAGTAAGTGGTATATACCATAGAGAAGCTTCTACTCTAGCCCCTTGGAGGCCCTGGATGTCTTGGCAGAGGCACCACTTGGAATAAAGGCCCGGTGATCTACTTCTGAAAACTCAGCTGTTGAAAACCCCTTGGAGCATGGTTCTGCTCTGACATATGTGGGGTCATTGTGAGTCGGGATCAGTTCTGAGCTGATGCCGTTATGAGGCTCCCAGATGCCCACGTCCCCACTGGTGCCCTAAGGATGTGGAAGGAAGGACCCTTCTGGCTGGGGTCATTGCTGCTGGGTGACATGGGACATCACTCTAGGACCCTCACCCCTTGTCTTGCATAGGCCTGGGGCTCTGTGAGAGCATCTCTGGCGGGGACCCCCTCTCAAGGAGCCAGCACTCGGAGGTTGTATGAGGCCCAAGGTCAAGGGCTGAGTCCCAGGCTGGCTGGGACTGCGCTGGGCAGACCATGTGGCCCCGGCTCCTGGGGGCTGGCTTCTGGCTCAGGAAGAAGCATGGTGTGGACAGCTGGAGCTAGCGGAGGCTTGCCTCTTGGCTCTCCCCTCCCCCTATCCTTGCTAAGTAGCTGGTTCAGTCCTAATGTGAAATAGGCAAGGATTTAGGGGTAATTTATTTTATTTCATTTCTTTTTAGCGAGAGGCGTGGGAGATGGGGAACAAACATTTAATCACACACATTGTGGAACAAACTAACAGCCCTACCTTGTACCTTGGTTGCCTGGTGAGGGTAGGGCGTGGGTTCTGACTCAGGAGTGGCACACGAGCCCATACTCCGTTAGCCTACCACTGGGAATTTTGGGAATGTACTCAGGCATACCAGTGTTCATGAAGATGACACGGGAACAGACAGTGTTTCATTCTGTTACATGTAAGGTCGCCATGAGTTGGAATCGACTCATCGGCACCCAACAACAAGAACTTTCCTGAAGGTCATTATTTCAAAGAGTGTTGACATTTTAATGCTACTATTCTCTAATATTTCCCCAGCTCTTTCTGCTTTCGGGAGAATATACATGCATCCTTTTCCTTTAAGGATCTGTCTTGTTCACATTCTGTCCTGTGCCCTAGAACAGAACCTCGCTCGTAGTAAACCCCAGTTGCCGTCCAGTTAACTCTGGCTCATGGCGACCCCATGTGTGTCAGGGTAGAACTGTACTCCATGGGGTTTTCAATGGCTGATTTTTCAGAAGTAGATCACCAGGGCTTTCTTCCAAGGCTCCTCTGGGTAAACTCGAACTTCAGTGTTTTTGTTAGCAGCTGAGCACTTAACCATTTGCACCACCCAGGGACTCTCCACTTGCAGCTGTTGTTAGCTGCCGTCAAGTCAGGTCCTGACTCATGGGGACCCCATGTCCAACAGAAAGAAACGCTACCCAGTCCTGTGCCATCTGCATGATCAGTTGCAGATTGGACGGTTGTGATCCATAGGATTTTCATTGACTGATTTTCAGAAGTAGATTGCCAGGCCTTTCTTTCTTGTTCACAGTAGGTGCTCAGTAAACATTGGTTGAGCATTGAAGAGATGGTAATAGCACTCAACAGCCATTTCTTATCCCTGTCCCCATGTACCCATAAGGAAAAGTAAAATCTGGGAGAAAAACCCCAAGACAAAAAAATCCATAATGCCTTTAGGTTCAGTGATCACGCTGTTAGAAATTCCTGGAACAGACGAGCAGACAGAATGGGCAGTGGCTCAGAGCAGGGCTTATCGGTAATCGGTGATGCTAAAATAAGCTGCCAAATTTGTTAATAATTGGTCTCTGAGTGGTTTTTTTAATTAACTAGTAACAGTTTATTCCAGGAGGATATTAGTATAGAGCAGCTGTTCTCTGATAGGAAAATATAGATTCTAATCTTTTGTTTTTGCCGTTTTCGTTCATCTGATACTGGGGTTGAGCTGATGGCTGCATCTTGCTTGGGGAACTCTGTGGCCTGGAGGCGGTGGAGATTGTTCCTTTTGGCACCTGGGAGCTCATTCATAGGGGCGACGTCCCAGGAGCCAGCTCTAGCTGGACAGATAGATAGCTGCCATGGTGTCGACTCCGACTCATGGTGACCTTATGTACAACAGAACCAAACATTGCCTGGCCCTGTGTCATCCTCACAATTGCCAGCATGTTTGAGTCCATTGTTGTGACTGCTGAACCAGTCCATCTCATGAGGGTCTTTCTCACCCTCACTGGTCCTCTCCTTCGCCAAACATATCCTCCTCCGGCGATTGGTCCTTCCTGATGATGTGTGTCTTAGTCATATAGTGCTGCTATAGTAGAAATACCACGAGTGGATGACTTTAATAAACAGAAATTTATTCCCTCACAGTTTAGGAGGTTAGAAGCCCAAATTCAGGGTGCTAGCTCCAGGGGAAGGCTTTCTTTCTCTGTCAGCTGTGGAGGAAGGACCTTGTCATCAATCTCCTCCTGGTCTAGGAGATTCTCTCAGAGCAGGGACCTCAGATCCAAAGGATGTGCTCTGCTCCTGGCTCTTCTTGCCTGGTGGTATGAGAGCCCTCTCCTCTCTGCTCACTTCTCTTTTTTATATCTCAAAAGAGATTGACTCAGGATACAACCTAATTCTGTAGATTGAGGCCTGCCTCATTAACATCATAGAGGTTAGGATATACAACACATAGGATAATCACATCAGATCACAAAATGGTAGACAGTCACACAATACTGGGAATCATGGCCTAGCCAAGATGACACATATTTTGGGGGGGGGCACAGTTCAATCCAGGACAATGTGTCCAATGCAGGCGAGGTGGACAGTGTTCTGTTGTGATCCAAAAGGTTTTCATTGGCTGATTTTGGGAAGTAACTAGCCAAAGAGGGAAGGGAAAGGTGTGCTAGGCAGAGAGAATGATGGGTGCAATGGCCAGGTGATGGGAGGGAACTGGGATGTTCATTGAAAGTGAAGTGGCCGGTGGGTGGAGTTTGGAGAGAGTGGGGAGTGTGGTGTGAATGGGGCTGGAGTGGAGCCGGAGTGGGGTCCACTCCTCCTGGCTCACAGCTTTGACTACAGTGGGGTGCATGGGGCCATTGGGTGTAGAATTGAAGCTGGTGCTCCTGCTCAGAGTTTGGAGTCCTCTGATTCCACTCCTGTTCTTCCTTCCTCCCTGCATGCCTCTGTGGGGTGCTTGCAGACAAGGGATCCCAGGTACTCACAGATGGTGATGTGACCTGCCTGGGTCTCCCAGGGAGTGGGTGGCAGGGCTGGGACTAGCTCAGGGCTCCCAACTCCTAACGAATGCTCTTCTACCACTGAAGGAAAGGCGGTCAGGCCTCGCAGCATGGGTTCAGGTGAGCACCCTGCAGCCCACACCACCCTGGGGCAGCTTGAGGACTGTCCCCATCTGAGGGCTAGGAGCGTGTTGCCCTGCACCAGCTGTGTCTCTCTCTCCTCGGTTCAAGCATCTCCCTGGCCCTTGCTGAGACTGTCATGTTGTCCTCTGAGGGCGTCTGAGAGTCTTCAGTGCCCTCTTCCTCTCCCCACTTCTTGGTGTCCAGAACCCCTTCCTGTTTCTCCCTTGGTGCCTCTCCTGGGGGCCTGTTTGTGGTGGTGGTCCAGCTGCTGGCTCCTGGGTATGGAGCTATAAGAGATGTGGAGTGGCCATGCTGAGCACCAGCCCCTAAGCTTGAGGGGTCAGGGCACAAGGAGCACCTCCACCGTAAACTTTGCACTAAGCTGGAGGATAAAAGCCCTGGTGGCCCAACGGTTAAGCGCTTGGCTGCTGACTGAAAGGTTGGCAGTTTGAACCAGGGCTTCGAACCGGTTCGTCCTGATATAATCATGGCCGAAGAAGTGAAACCAGAACAGACTCGAGTTTTTAAAATTTTGGTGAACTGGAATGATAACTGAAATGGGAAAAGTTACAGGTTGAAGCCTTGCTAGAAACCTAGTGTCCCGCTTAGAAGACAAGGGCAGAGTACATGTTGCATAGCAACCAAATCTCTTGCCCGTGTTTGTACAGAGTCGGAAACAGTGGTGCCCCCCTCAAAGATGGAGGCTGATTGCCTGCTGCTTTGAATGTGTGTAGTTCTCCACTGTCCTGCCGGTAATCCAGCCTCACCCATCAGCCTCCTGAAGGGGCTTTGACCTGTAATTTTGGTTATTGTTCCAGATCACCCAAATTGTCAAAATTCAAGTCTGTTCCAGTTTTGCTTTGTCAGCCATGACTGAACTGGGAAAAACTGGTTGGAAGCCCTGATTTGAACCTACCCAGCGGCTCCACAGGAGAAAGACCTGGTGAACTGCTCCTGGAAAGATTATAGCCTAGAAAACCCCCTGGGGCAGCTGTACTCTGTACATGGGGTCTCTATCAGTCAGAATCAACTCGATGGTACCCAACAACAACAAGCTAGAGGAGAAGGGGGGGAGCCCCGAGGGTAGGAGCGATGTGGTCTCTTACGGCGTCACTTGGAATTTTAAGTTTGTTTCTCCTGCTTTCCATCCCTCCTTCACCCTCCTCTTCTGTCTCCTTCTTGTCCTTTCCATCTCCTCCCTTCTCTCCCCTCCTCCTTCCCTCCTAAGAGGAAGGGTTGGCACCTGAGGAAGGCACAGCATCTGAGACTCAGCAGGTCTTCCAAGGTCACCTTCACCATCTGTCTTTCAGGCAGTAACCTTCATTAAAACTCGTGCTTATTTTTGTCAAAATCACAGAGGGACTGAGTCATGGAGTATATGTGGAGTGCTGTAACATCCCTCAGGAGGGCAGGGAGCCAGATCAGGCCCACTTCCTGCAGAGAGCGGCGGTCAGAAGTGCGCAGGGCTGGCCATCTGGTCAGGCCAACAGGGCTTGAACCCCAACCCTGCACCTGGGAAACCTCGACCAGTTCCCTCTTTAGTCGCCTCAGTTTACTCCTCTGTGAAATGGAACAATGAGGGGTCCTACCTCCTGGGGGGTTGTGAGGCACTGAAGACCATGTGGAGACTTCTGGTCTTTATTCTACGAGTATTGGGGAGCCATTGAAGCGTTCTTAGGCAGGGGTTGGGACTGGGGAAGACCATTCTGCTGTTGCTTTGGGGCAAATGGGTGGAGGGGGTAATTGGAGAGGGAGGACTTTACCTAAGAAAGAGAAGGTGGACCAGAGGGTGGAAGAAGCAGTGACAAGAAGTAGATGAAAGCTGCTGGTGTTCAGGTGGTGGAACGCACAGGACTTGCCTTGGATGTAGAGGTGGAGGAGGAATTGGAGATGACTCCAGGTGTGTGTCATCCACACTGAAGGCAGTGGTCTTCGACTTTCATCAGTAAGTGCTTCAAGTCCTCTTCACTTTCAGCAAGCAAGGTTGTATCATCTGCATAATGCAGGCTGTTGATGCATGGATTACACCTCACCATAAAACAAAAATCCTCACAACTGGACCAATAAGCAATATGATAAATGGAGAAAAGATTGAAGTTGTCAAGGATTTCATTTTATTTGGATTTACAATCAACACCTATGGAAGCAGCAGTTAAGAAATCAAACGACACGTTGCATTGGACAAATCTGCTGCAAAAGACCTCTTTTTTAAAGTGTTAAAAAGCAAAGAGGTCACCTGGAAGACTAAGGTGCACCTGACTCAAGCCTTGGTATTTTCAATCGCCTCATATGCATGTGAAGGCTGGACAATGAGTAAAGAAGGCTGAAGAATTGAGTCCTTTTAATTATGGTGTTGGAGAAGAATACTGAATATACCACGGACTGCCAAAAGAACAAACAAATCTGTCTTGGAAGAAGTACAGCCAGAATGCTGCTTAGAAGTGAGGATGGCCTTGTCTCACATACTTTGGACATGTTATCAGGAGGGATCAGTCCCTGGAGAAGGACATCATGCTTGATAAAGTAGAGGGTCAGCAAAAAAGAGGAAGACCATCAACGAGATGGATTGACACAGTGGCTGCAACAGTGCACTCAAGCATAATGATTGTGAAGATGGTGCAGGACCAGGCAGTGTTTTGTTCTGTTGTACGTAGGGTTGCTACGAGTCAGAACTGACTTGAGGGCACCTCACAACAATCAGGTGTGTGATTTGTGTAACCAGATGGGGAAGATTGGGAGAGAACCAGGACTAGGGCGGGGGAAGATGAATTTCAGTCTTTGAGGCAGCCAAGAGGAGAAGCTAAGTAGGCTTTGGATTGTTGGGAGGTGCCGTCGATTAAGGCACTGAATAAGCTGGGTACATGTTCCAGAAGAGAAATAAATTACGTTTCCTCATGGTCTTGGGACTCTGGGAGTGACTTTGAATGTCACCCAGTCTCTTTTATGTCTAGTACTACATCAGGGGACCCTGACCAATCAGTCATTTGTCCATCCATCTATCCATTCGGTCCCCCACAATCCATCCATGTATTGATCTGTCCATCCACTCACCTGTGCACCCATCCATCTGTCCATACCTCCCTCCTTCTACCCATCCACTTACCCATCCATGCATCCATCTACCCTTCCACCCTGCTCCCCCATCCATCCAGCCACCCACCCAGCCACCCACCTACTCACCTATCCATCCATCTGTCCCCCTACCGACCAATCCATCCATCCGTCCGTTAGTCTGTCCATCAATCTGTCCTCTGTCTATTTAATCTGTTCAGGGCTTGCTTCCCTCCGTCCCTTCTCTAGCTTCCCTGACAAGGTAGAGTCTTAGTCTTCTTGAATGCCCCAAGTCACAGGGAGGACCCCACCTCTCAGGGTCCTGCTTAGAGCTTCCCAACTCCTTTGACCACTTCAGAACACTGAAGTCTTCTGGGGAGTGTGTGTCTCTCCATCTCCTCCCCAAGATTTATTTACGCTCTCCACTTGCCAGGCGAGAGGCACTTAGGAGTTGGAGCAGCGCGTGTCCCCTGGCAGGGCTGCCCCAGTGTGCAGGAAGAATGGGCCCAGTCACAGGGGCGGAGGCACCCCAGCTCAGCTGCGGCTTCCCTTCTTGGGCCCCCGGCAAAGGCGGCTTTGTGCTCCTCGGGACAAGGCCTGCCATTGAAGCAGGCTGGGGATGCTGGGGGAGCAAACGAGAGCTAGAAACGAAAATTGGGCATCTCACAGAAAGCAAGCCCTGCGCCCAGGTTTGCACAGATGAGCTCTGAGAACAGCTGTGAATGCGCCTTTTGCTCCAAGTGCAGCGTTGAGCGTGGCCCTGCAGGCTCAGGCTCCAGCATCCGGGGAGAAAGAGGAGCCTGTTCTCCTCCTGGAGCGGTTTGACAAAATCCACAAAAACAGAGTGTGCGAGAGGCTGGCTTCCTCTTCACCTGGCTCGTTCTCGGCCCGCAAACCTGCCTGCTGGCGAACGAGCGTCCGGAAGATTCCCCCCAGCTCAGAGCCCGGGGCCGTCAGCCAGTTGCCTTTGAGTCAACACCAGCTCATGCTGACCCCACATGTATCAGAGTAGATCTGTGCCTGTAGAGTTTTCAATGGCTAGTTTTTCTGAAGTAGATAGCCAGGCATTTCTTCTGAGAGGCCTCCAACCTTTTGATTAGTGGCTGAGCACCACCCAGGGGCTCCCAGCTCATAGACAGGCCAGAAAGAGGCTGGATGTGAGGAACGCTGGAGAATATGTTAATAAAGAGAATGGGGACTTGTGGGCCTTGAGGCCTGGGAGAAGATGCTGATAGATGTTAAGACTTTACTGTTTAAATTTTTTAAGTATGTTTTAACCTTTTTACTTTGAAATGATTTTTGGCTCACATGGAAGTTGTAAAAGTAGTACCACGGGTCGTCTGCTTCCCCCAATGATAGCAACTTACCTAGTACAGCAGTCGACCCCAGGAAAATGCCCCGCCTACAATACTCCTAACTCAACTAGAGACATCATCAAATTTCACCAGTTTTTATATGCACTCTGTCTTTTTTTTTTTGGTGTATGTTGCTGTTGTTAGGTGCCATTGAGTTGATTCCAACTCATAGCGACCCCATGCGACAGAGTAGAGGTGCCCCATAGGGTTTTCTAGACTGTAGTCTTTACAGGAATAGATTGGCAGGTCTTTCTTCCACGGAGCCCCAGAGTGGGTTCAAACCACCAACCATTTGGTTTGTAGTCGAGCACTTAACCGTTGCACCACCAGGGCCCTTTTTTTGGTGTATACAAAGCTCATTGTTGTCGAGTCAATTGTGACTCATAGCAACCCTACAGGACAGAGTAGAGCTGCTCCATAGGGTTTCCAAGGAGCAGCTGGTAGATTTGAACTGCAGACCTTTTGGTTAGCAGCCGTAGCACTTAACCACTACACCACCAGGGTTTCCTTTCTGGAGTGTAGTTATATGAGATTTTTTCACATGGATGTTTTTGTTAATTGCTGCTGAGTTGGCTCTGACTCATGGTGACCTTACAGATAATGGAAGGGTACGTTGCCCGCCTGGTCTGGCCCATCTTCACAACCACTGGGGTGCTCGAGTCTGTCCTGTATCTAGACTCATGGGGCCACTCCCACATTCTGCAGGGCTTTATTCTTAAAGGAAAAGATGCCCAGCCTTTGTAAACTCTGGAGGTGCCCCTGGCAGTGGGGCTTGATGTTGGGTCCATGGCAGCAGGAGGCAGGCCCTGGCCCACCTTGCCTTTTCTCTCTGCTGTACCCTCGTGGCGCAGTGGCTAAGAGCTTGGCTGCTAGTCAGGAGGTCAGCAGTTCGAATCCACCCACCACTCCTTGGAAACTGTGAGGGCAGTTCTACTCTGTCCTATAGGGTCGCAATGAATCGGAATTGACTTGATGGCAACGGGTTATCCACCATGCTTCAGGAATGCTGGAAACCTCCCTGACCCCCAGGCTCTGCCTCCCTGGTTCCTCGGGGCCTGAGAACCCCTGCCCCCCTAATTCATGGGAGAAAGGCCCAGGGAGTATTTGGAGGTTCGTCTCTGCCCCCTCCTGTTGTGACCAGCCCTCCCATCACTCCTGGGGAACAGGCACCCTTCCATCACAGCCCCTCCACCCCGCCTCTGCCTGGGCCCCTCACTTGCATCTCCAGCTTCCCCTCTCCCTCCTCCTCCTGCGGATGCAGGCTTCTTCAGGGGTCCCTCACCTTGGCGAAAGCAACCTGTGTGCTTGGCCAGCATCCCCACATCCTGGAGTCTGGATCCCGGCGGCTTCCCCCTAAACCTGACCTGCCAGCCTCAGTCGCACGTTAGAGACGGCTCAGTTCAAATTGGCTTGCTCTGGAAGAGGGGTTTATGGGTGCAAGTCACAAGTCACAACATGGTGCTGCGTGGGCTTCAAGTACAGTGACATCCAAATGTTCCAGCCCTGCCCTCGGGACCCTCTGTCTCTTTGTTTCTCGGCTGCTTTTCTCCCCCAGTGGTTTAACACGGTGAAGTTATTTCTTCCCCACGTGAAGTCCCATTGGCAAAACACCCTGTACCCGTGTCGTTGGTTAGAAACCCAGGCTGAAGGATTCCAAAGGTGCGCACTGACGTTCAGCAGAAAATGGGCGGGGGAGAGAGCGTGGAGAGTCATGTGGTAGTTTTCTTTTTTTTTTTTCAGTTGTGCTTTAGGTGAAAGCTTACAGAGCAAATTAGTTTCTCAGTCAACAGTTTATACACAAATTGTTTTTTTTGACATTGATTGCAATCCACGCGATGTGTCAACACTCTCCCCTTCCATACCCCAGTTCCCCGTTCCCATCCGTCCATTTTTCCTGCCCCTTCCTGCCCTCTCTCGTTGCTTTTGGGCAGGTGTTGCCCTTTTGGTCCTGTCTACCTGATGGAGCTCAGAAGCACGCCCCTCACATGTGTTACTGTTTGCTTTATAGACCTATCTAATCTTTGGCTGCTTTTCTCCATGTTGGGTTCCTTCTCTGGCTGGTTGTCTCTGTCGGATGGCTCCTGGCAGCTGCATCCTTATAAGCTCCTTGTAGTTTAGCTATCTCTGCAAAATGCAAATTCCCAGCAATGCCACCGCATGGCCTGGCATGGATGCTGAGTCACCTTGCCTGGGTCCAGCCCTGACTACTCACTGAACGGAGAGTGAGCGTGGAGGATTCTGATTGGCCAGCTGGTTACACGCCTGCCCTTGTACCAGAGTAGGTCAGCTCCGTTCAGACTCTGGGACTGAGCATGGGGGAAGGATGGTCCCCACAGGGAAGCTGGGATGATGCTGGATGTGGGTGAGTAGGGACAGGGCAGGCAGGTACAGGAGATGGCCATTGTGGTCACTCATGGCAGCTTTCAAGGCAGATGCTCACGGCCTTCATTCCCAGGTGGGTTTCTGGGCTCTGTGTGCTGCAGCCTGTAGGCTACCAACTTCCTCCATTTCATAAAGCATCTCTGCCTTGGATTCTGGGGTGTGACTCTCCACCTCTTGAACCCCCTTCTTCTTCTCTCTTCTCCCGCTCTTAAAGCTTTTAGGGATTTTGTCCCAGTGTCTTAGTCACCAGGCGCTGCTGTAACACAAACACCAAAAGGGGGTGGATTTAAAGAACAGGAGTTTATTTCCTCACCGCTCTGGAGGCTGGATGCCCAAATCAGGGTCTTGGCAGTATCGGTTCCTTCCTTGTTGGTAGCCCTGCATGTTGCCTGGCTCTTTGGCTTGTAAATGGCCTCACGTGGTGTCTTGGCTTCCCCAGTTTGTGTCTCTGTATCCATTCTGCTCCGTTTACAAGTCAGAAGTGATTAGATTTAGAACCCACCTTATTTGAGTACGACCTCGTTAACGTAACAAAGAAAACCTATTTCCAAGCAGGATCATAATTACAGATATAAAACCAGTTGCCATCAAGTCGACTCTGACTAATGGCGACCCCATGTGTCAGAGTACAGCTGTGTTCCAGTGGGTTTTTAATGGCTGATTTTTTCAGTAGATCGCCAGGCCTTTTTTCTGAGGCTCCTCTGGGTGGACTTGAACTTCCAGCCTTTCCATTAGCAACTGAGTGCGTTAACGTTTGCACCACCCAAGAACTCCATGTACAGGTATAAACCAAAAAAACCAAGCCTGTTGCCATCCGGTCGATTCTGACTCATGGTGACTCAATAGGACAGAGTAAAATTGCCTCATTGAGTTTCCAAGGAGTGGTTAGTGGATTCGAACTGCCGACCTTTTGGTTAACAGCTGTAGCTCGAAGTAGCTCTTAACCACTGCACCACCTGGGTTCCATTTACAGGTATAGTGGCCAGGATTTCAAGATGTATTTTTGGGCAATGCAGTTAAATCCATAGCACCCGACATCCTGTTCTTTTTCTTCCATTGTAATTTTTGCATTAATGATCCACCCATAATTTAAAAATAAAAGAACGAAAAGCAACTCCTTGCCGTCGAGTTGAGTTGGACTGGCGACAACCCCAGGTGTTACAGCGTAGAACCGCTCCATAGGATTTCCTTGGTTGTAATCTTTATGGAGGAGCTGTGGGGATGCAGTGGTTAAAGAACTCAGCTGCTAACTGAAAAGTCGGTGCTTCAAACTCACCAGTCGCCCCGTGGGAGAAAGAAGTGGCATCTGCTTCCATAAAGATTACTGCCTTGGAAATCCTATGGGGCAGTTCTACTCTGTCCTATAGGGTCACTATGAGTCAGAATTGACTTGATGGCCATGGGTTTGGGTTTGGGTCATCGTTATGGAAGCAGATCGCCAGGCCTTTCTTTTGTAGTGCCTCTGGGTAAGTTCTAAACGCCAACCTTTCGGTTATTAGCTGATCGCAAACCGCTTGAGCCACCCAGAGACAGTTCCATCATTTTAGGGATGGTTTAGCATTTCTCTCTCCTTCCACTCCCACACTAGCTGTGTTGTTATAGGTGCTGCCAACTCAATTTTGACTTATAGCTACCCATGGGACAGAGTAAAACTGCCCCACAGGACTTTCTGGGCTGGAATCTTTATGGAAGCAGGTTGCCAGGTCTCCTTCCCTCCGGTTTGAACCACCAACCTTTCAGTTAGCAGCTGAGCCCTTAACCGTTGTGCCACCAGGGCTGCTTACCCCAGTTAAAAACTCCAGTTATAAGCGCTGTCTTGTTCCCGCTGTGTTGCCAGCACCTGGGACAGTGACTGATGGATTAGTCTCAAACTCAAAATAGCTGTGTTGCTTTGGGCAAGCTGCTTAACCTCTCTGGCCTCAGTTTCCTGACTTATTCCCTGTTGCTACTGGTTCTCAACTCACAGGTTTGTTGTGCTAGTTATATGAGACAGCCTGTGGAAAAGCACTTAGTAAGAGCTGGATAAATTGGTCCAATTATTGTAAGTGTTCTGGCTGTTGCAGCTCGCACAGCCATCAGCCAGGGGCAGACAGCCGGGGCTTACAGCTGCCTTTACCACTTACTAGCTGGGTGACCTTGGGCAAGTCTGTTAACTCCTCTATGCCTCGGTTTACTCATCTGTAAAGTGAGGGTAGCAATAGTTCCAATCTGTCAGCTGTTTACTGAAAGGTTGGTAGTTCAAACCCATCCAGTGGCTCCTTGTGAGAAAGACCCAGCAATCTGGTTCTGTAAAGATTAACCCGTTGTGGTCAAGTTGATTCCGACTCATAGTGACCCTATAGGACAGAGTAGAACCACCCTATAGAGTTTGAAAGGCTGTACTCTCTATGGAAGCAGACTATC
The DNA here is from genome assembly GCA_030035585.1 of Dugong dugon. Classification (NCBI taxonomy): domain Eukaryota; kingdom Metazoa; phylum Chordata; class Mammalia; order Sirenia; family Dugongidae; genus Dugong; species Dugong dugon. Next base: position 4,331,983 of record CM057461.1, on the reverse strand, counting down.
CCATCTTTCTCCCATGGAGTGGCTGGTGGGTTTGAACCACCAACCCTTGGTTAGCAGCCAAGGGCTTAACCACTGTGCCACCAGGGCTCCCCTGTAAAGATTAGAACCTAGGAAACCCTGTGGGGCAGTACTGCTCTGTCACATGGGGTCGCTATGAGTCAGAATCGACTCGATGGCACTCAACAGTGACAACAATAGGAGGTACTGGCAGAGCCCACAGCTGTGCTTGGCTGTGGTGGCCCTATAGAAGGATCGGGCTTTCTTGCTGGTGGGGTTGGGTACTGTCATGTCCCACACAAATGTCACTTCTTGAGCTAACTTCCTAGAAGGAAGTTTATAACATCTCTCAAGAAATGAGGGAAGTAAACTATGGTCCATACACACAATGGAGTATTATACAACGATAAAGAAAAATGATGAATCTGCGAAGCGTCTCATAACATGGATGAATCTGGAGGGCATTATGCTGAGTGAAATAAGTCGATCACAAAAGGACAAATACTGTATGAGACCACCACTGTAAAAACTCATGAAAAAGTTTACACACAAAAAGAAACAATCTTTTGATGATTACAAGGGAGGGGAGGAGTGGGGTTGGAAAAACACTAAATAGACAATAGATAAGTGGTAACTTTGGTGAAGGGTAAGACAGTACACTATACTGGGGAAGCCAGCGCAACTTGTACAAGGCAAGGTCACGGAAGCTCCGTAGACACGTCCAGGCTCTCTGAGGGACCAAATTATTGGGAAGAGGGCTGTGGGGACCATGGTCTTGGGGAACATCTAGCTCATTTGGCATAACAGTGTATAAAGAAAATGTTCTACATTCTACCTTGATGAGTAGCATCTGGGGTCTTAAAAGCCTGTGAGTGGCCATTTAAGAGACTCCACTGGTCTCACCCCTTCAAAAGCAAGCGAAAATGAAGAAAACTAAAGATACAAGGGAAAGATTAGTCCAGAGGACTAATGGACCACAACTACCACAGCCTCCACAAGACTGAGTCCAGTACAACTAGATGGTGCCTGGCTACCACCATTGATTGCTCTGACAGGGATCCTAATAGAGGGTCCCGAACAGAGCTGGAGAAAAATGTAGAATAAAATTCTAACTCACAAAAAAGACCAGACTTACTGGCCTGACAGAGACCAGAGAAACCCTGAGAGTATGGCCTCGGACACCCTTTTAGCTCAGTAATGAAGTCATTCCTGAGACTCACCCTTTAGCCAAAGATTAGACAGGCCCATAAAGCAAAATGTGACTAAATGGTCACACCAGCCCAGGGCCAAGGTCAAGAAGGCAGGAGAGGACAGGAAAGCGGGTAATAGGGAACCCAAGGTGGAGAAGAGAGTGTTGGCATGTCGTGGGGTTGTCAACCAATGTCATAAAACAATGTTTGTGTTAACTGTTTAATGAGAAGCTGGTTTGTAAAAAAAAAAAAAAAAAAAAAAGTGAAGTGTTTGGGGTCTGGTTTCCATTTCTCCAGCTCTTGTTAATTGCTTCATTATTAATCTAGAAAGAATTGGCCATCCTCTCCCCCATTAACCATTTCTCCAGCTCATGGAGCACGCTCCAGCATGAACCGAGGGTTGCAGTTCACTGTGTGTTCACTGGGCATCCTTACTCTCCCTGATCACTAGTCCTGCCTCGAGTCTTTGCTGAAAGGGGTCTGGTGGGCTGTGAGCCTCATGCCTGTTCCGGGCAGATCCCGAGGCTCCAGGCTCCTGCTGTAAGCCACAGAGGGCATCTTTGGCAGGCAGCTTCTGCTCCGAGTCAGAAAGTGGAGCCCAATAAACACGGTTGCCTTTCTGGAATTGGCAATGAGTTCTTGTGATTCTGTGTGAACTCTTCAAAACATAACAAGAAAAATCTCAAACCCCTCCACGCCATCATTGTCCTCGAAACTATCCCAATGGGTGACACTGAACATGGCTCCCGTGTGTCAAGATGGCCACTTTGGGGTTCAGCCTTCACACCCATGACTGGTAGAAAGTTCTTAGAGGGAGGTGCCCAGCTTCTGTTGACAGTTGTGGTAAGTGACGCCCCTGCCTGTGTGGCTATCACCCAAGCATTTCATACAGCCAAAGAAAGAAGAAGTGCTTGTGCAGAATTTGAAAACATTGGATGATGATTTAATACCCAGCTTATATATATAGCTCTTCCACGGATATGTTCCGGTAACTGCCCTCTTTCTAATCAACCCGGTAGGATGATGATTTCCCAGCAGTACATGAGGTAACTATAGGAGGCAAATTGACTATCATGTAAAGAATTTTTAAATTAGGTATGTTGTTGTTATTGTTACGTATCCTCAAGTTGGCCCTCGACCCATGGAGACCCCATGGACAACAACAGAACGAAATGCTTGTCAGTCCTGCGCCATCCGCGTGATCAGTTGTAGGTTGGACTGTTGTGATCCATAGGGTATTCATCGGCTGATTTTCAGAAGTAGACTGCCAGGCCTTTCTTCCTAGTCCGTCTTAATCTGGAAGCTCCACTGAAACCTGTTTGGCATCACAGCAACACACAAGCCTCCACTTACAGATGGGTGGGTGGTGAGTGTACGTGAGGTGCATTGTGTGGAAATTGAACCTGGATCTCCTGCACAGACAGCAAGAATTCTACCCCTGAACTAGTGTATGTTAATTTTTTTTATGAGAAATATATGGTGCTTCCATTTATGATAGATGCCGACTTTTCCTTTTAAACTTATTTAAGTAAACATTCTAAAATATATTAATTATAGTCCAGGTGGTTCTTTTATGGCAGAATCCTCGAGCGCGGCAAGTGAAGTTTGGGAAATGTGGCATTGTGCCTAGTGAGGAAGCCCATCTGGAGGAGGTGCCATTTGAGGTTGGGGGCGTGCACAGACAAGGGGAACTCCAGGGGAAAGGTTACGTACCCTGTGTAGTTGGGGTGGGCCGAGGGATTTGGCAAAGACCGGTGAAGGAGAAGAGATGCGTCTCCAGGGGTTCCGGAGGCGGAGTGACCACCGGCAGCATGTGGCTGGCGCCTGGCTCAGGCTTCCTGACTGTAGGTTGTTGGTGTTGAATGGAGGCCACGCTGTGGGTGAGGAAGAGCTAAGAGTCGTGTAGACCCTGTGCTGGGAGAGGAGCCCTTCTCAGGCAGCGTAGCTTTGGTCTTCAAGCCTAGGGCCAGATGCCCATGCTTGGAGGCCTTCTAGTAGCACAATAAGTGAGAGGTGGTGCTTGGATTAAGTGGTGCCCAGAAACCCTGGTGGTGTAGTGGTTAAGAGCTATGGCTGCTAACCAAAAGGTTGGCGGTTGGAATCTACTAGGTACTCCTTGGAAACCCTGTGCAGCAGTTCTACTCTGTCCTATAGACTCACTGTGAGTCAGAATCGACTCTATTTGTTTTTTTTGTCTTTTTTTTAAACAAGATGCCCTTCTCCAGGGACTGGTCCCTCCCAATAACACATCCAAAGTATGTGAGATGAAGTCTCACCATCCTTGCTTCTAATGAGCATTCTGACTGTACTTCTTCCAAGACAGATTGTTCATTCTTCTGACAGTCCATGGTATATTCAGTATTCTTTGCTATCACCACAATTTAAAGGCATCAGTTCTTCTGTCTTCCTTATTCATTGTCCAGCTTTTCACATGCGTATGAGGCGATTGACAACACCATGGCTTGGGTCAGGCTCACCTCTGTCATTAAAGTGACCTTTGCTTTTTAATACTTTAAACAGATCTTTTGCAGAAGATTTGCCCATTGCAATGCATCCTTTAATTTCTTGACTGCTACTTCTGTGGGTGTTGATTGTGGATCCTAGTAAAATGAAATCCTTGACAACTTCAATCTTGTCTCCATTTATCCTGATGTTGCTTATTGGTCCACTTGTGAGGATTTTTTGTTTTCTTTATGTTGAGGTGCAATCCATACTGAAGGCTGTGGTCTTTGATCTTCATCAGTAAGTGCTTCAAGTTCTCTTCGCTTTCAGCAAGCAAGGTTGTGTCATCTGAATATGGCAGGTTGTTAATGAGTCTTCCTGCAATCCTGATGTCACATTCTTCTTCATATAGTCCAGCTTCTCAGATTATTTGCTCAGCGTACAGATTAAATAAGTATGGTGGAAGGATACAACCCTGACGCACACCTTTCCTGACTTTAAACCACGCAGTATCCCCTTGTTCTGTTCGAACAACTGCCTCTTGATCTGTGTAAAGGTTCCTCATGAGCACAATCAAGTGGTCTGGAATTTCCATTCTACACAATGTTATCCATAATTTGTTATGATCCACATGGTCTAATGCCTTTGCATAGTCAATAAAACACAGGTAAATATCTTTCTGGTATTCTCTCCTTTCAGCCAAGAGCCACGTGACATCAGCAATGATATCCCTCGTCCCATGTCATTTTCCGAATCCGACTTGAATTTCAGGCAGTTCCCTGTCCATATACTGCTGCAACCACTTTTGAATGACCTTCAGCAAAATTTTACTTGTGTTTGATACTAATGATATTGTTTGATAATTTCTGCATTCTGTTGGGTCACCTTTCTTTGGAATGGACACAAATATGGATCTCTTCTAGTTGGTTGATCAGGTAGCTGTCTTCCAAATTTCTTGGCATTGATGAGTGAGCACTTCCATTGCTGCACGTGTTTGTTGAAACATCTGAATTGGTATTCCATCAGTTCTGGGACCCTGTTTTTCACCAGTGCCTTCAGTGCAGCTTGAACTTCTTGCTTCGGTACCATCGGTTCTTGATTATGTGCTACCTACTGAAATGGTTGAATATTAACTAATTCTTTTTGGTACAGTGACTCGGTATTTCTTCCATCTTTTAATACTTCCTGTGTCGTTTAATATTTTCACCGTAGAATCCTTCAGTATTGCATCCTGAGGCTTGAATTTTCTCTTCAGTTCTTTCATCTTGAGAAATGCTGAACGTGTTCTTTGCTTTTGGTTTTCTAACTCTAGGTCTTTGCACGTTTAATTATAACACTTTGTCTTCTTGAGCTGCCCTTTGAAATCTTCTGTTCAGCTCTTTTGCTTCATCATTTTTTCCTTCTGCTTTAGCTACTCTGCATTCAAGAGCAAGTTTCAGAGTTTCTTCTGACATCCATTTTGATATTTTCTTTCTTTCCTGTCTTTTTAATGACCTCTTTCTTTCTTCATGCATGATGCCCTTGATGTCATTCCACAACTTGTCTGGTCTTTGGTCATTAGTTTTTAGTGAGTCAAACCTGTTCTTGAGATGGTCTCTAAATTGAGGTGAAATATACTCAAGGTCATACTTTGGCTCTTGTGGACTGGTTCTAATTTTCTTCAGCTTTACCTTGAACTTGCATATGAGCAATTGATGATTGTTCCACATTTGGCCCCTGGCCTTGATCTGACTGATGATATTGAGCTTTTCCATCGTCTCTTTCCACAGATGTAGTTGATGTGATTTGTGTGTATGCCATCTGGCCAGGTCCACGTGTATAGTCGCTGTTTATGTTGGTGAAAAAAGGTATGTGCAATGAAGGAGTCGTTGGTCTTGCAAAATTCTATCATGTGACCTCTGGTGTGATTTCTATCACCAAGGCCATATTTTCCAACTGCTCTTTCTTCTTCGTTTCCAACTTTTGCATTCCAGTGACCGGTAATTATCAATGCATCTTGATTGCATGTTTGATGAATTTCAGACTGCAGAAGTTGGCAAAAATCTTCAATTTCTTCATATTTGGCCTTAGTGGTTGGTGGTAAATTTGAATAGTAGTCCCATTAACTGGTCTTTCTTGTAGGCATATGGATATTATCCTATCTCTGATAGTGTTGTACTTCAGGGTAGATCTGGAAATGTTCTTTTTGATGATGAACGCAATGCCATTCTTCTTTAAGTTGTCATTCCTGGCACAGCAGACCACATGATTGTCTGATTCTAAACAGCCAATACCAGTCCATTTCAGCTCACTAATGCCTGGGATATCAATGTTTATACATTTCATTTCATTTTTGACACTTGAAATTTTCCTAGATTCAGACTTTGTACGTTCCACGTTCCTATTATTAATGGATGTTTTCAGCCATTTTTTCTCATTTTGAGTTTGTCACATCAGCAAATGAAGGTCCAAAAAGCTCACCTCCATCCATGTCATTAAAGTTAATTCTACTTTGAGGAGGCAGCTCTTCCCCGGTCGTATTTTGAGGGACTTCCAACCTGAGGGACTCATCTTCCAGCACTATATCAGACAATGTTCTGCTATTCATGAGTTTTTCACCGGCTGATTTTTTCGGAAGTAGACCATCAGGTCCTTATTCCTAGTCTGTCTTAGTCTGGAAGCTCAGCTGAAACCTGTCCACCATGGGTGACCCTGCTGGTATTTGAAATACCGGTGGTACAGCTTCCAGCATCACAGCAACACTCAAGCCACCACAGTATGACAGACTGATTGATGTGTGGGGACACCTCAACATAAAGAAAACAGAAATCCTCGCAACCGGACCAATAAGCAACATCATGATAAACAGAGAAAATATTGAAGTTTTTCAAGGATTTCATTTTACTTGGAATTATAGTCAACACCCATGGAAGCAGAAGTCAAGAAGTCAAATGACGTATCGCATTGGCAAATCTGCTGCAGAAGACCTCTTTAAAGTGTTAAGAAGATGTCACTTTGAGGACTAGGTTTACCTGACCCAAGCAAAGCTCTTTTCAATTGCCTGATATGCTTATGAAAGTTGGACAGTGAATAAGGAAGACCAAAGAAGAATCGACGTCTTTGAATTATGGTATTGGTGAAGAATATTGGATATACCATGGACTGCCAGAAGAATGAACAAATCTGTCTTGGAGAAAGTACAGCCAGAATGCTCCTAAGAAGCAAGGATGGCAAGACTTCATCTCACATACTTTGGACATGTTATCAGGAGGGAAGAAACAGTCCCTAGAGAAGGACATTGTGCTTGGTAAAGTAGAGGGTCAGCCAAAAAGAGGAAGACCCTCAATGAGATGGACTGACACAGTGGCTGCAACGTTGGGCTCAGAGATAACAATGACTGTGAGGTAGACACTTGAAGGTGATGAATAGGAAGTGTCTAGAACACAGTGGAGTGCTGGTATTTATTTTGTTAATATGTTATAGCATATATATTTTGACAGGAAGTCCTGGTGCTGTAGTGGTTAAGCACTTGGCTGCTGACCAAAAGGTTGGCATTTTGAACCGAGCCCATGGTTCTGCAGGAGAAGACACCTGGTGACCTGCTCCCATGAAGATCACAGCCTAGAAAACCCTGTGGGGCAGTTCTACTCTGTCAAAGGGGCTTGCTATGAGTTGGAGTTGACTCAGTGGCAGCCAACAACAACAACATATATTTTCATGTTTTGTAGCATAATAAACAGTGAAAACTTTGCCAGTCCTGGGAGCTGTTTGAAGCCCCCTCACAGCCTCAGACATTTTCTCAGCAACACAGCCCTTAGGTCCAAGATGGCCAGTAGAACTTGAGACTGATCCAGGCAAGGATCGTGTCATGCCCACTCCCGGATGCACCTCGAGGGGCTTGTATGCTGTCCTCCCTGGCTGTTATGCCTTGCAGGCTGGGGTAACTTTAGCATGAGGGGGCTACTGTGAGGTGGCGCATTCTGTGTCAGAGGCAGGACTTGGGGCCGCTGGACCCCGAGCCCCTGGGTTCCCCTGCATCACCCGACTGGCTCTGCCCAGTGATGTGTCTGGTGGTGACTTACTGCCACAGCCCAGTCTGCAGGCTAGAGGCATCATGGCATGGGAAGCTGGCCTGTCTGTGGGTGCTTCCTAGAGTGGCCCCACTTCTACTCCAGCTGTATGTCCCCCTCTGCTGTCCACGGTGTCTCCACTTCTCATTTGTTCCAAGGTCACTGCTGGCAAAAGTGTCATGGATTAAACTCCCCGTGGAAATTCATGTCTAGAACAGATGGCATCGCTCCCATGGACCAAGTTCACTCGTTAAGATGACGGTCACATCACTGACCCCTGACTGTTCCTATCCTAGTCCCAACCTGTGTGCTGAGCACAGTGTTTGATCCTTAAAAACCCCCGACCGACAGGGAAGGCCCACGCCACCAGCAGCCTGTGCAGACCTGTGCTCCATGCTGGGGCTGACGGGGTGCACCTTCTTCCTCCCTCTCCCACAAGGTGGGGTCGGCAAGGGCTCCACATTGACAGCTGAGGTCTTCATCAGGGATGCTCCTTTCTGCCAGGCTTAGCTCGGAAACCTCACGGCTGCTGTGGGGGATGCCCACACTCACTGTCTGCATTTTGAACACAAGGGACTTGAGGCCCGGGAGGTGAGGCTGCAGAGGCGCGGAATCTGAACCCAGGCCATCTTGCCTCAGACCCCCGCTCCCAGCCAGTGGGAGGACGTAAGTCTTGCTTTTAGAGAGAAAGCACATGAATGACTGATTTACAGTTGTACATGAAGCCCATGACTGGTAGCTGAACGGTTGACGGCTCAAACATACCTTGGCGTCTTGGAAGACAGGCCTGGTCATCTGTTCCCGAATGGTCACATCCTTGAAAATTCTGTGGAGGTCCGTTGTACTCTGGACACGTGGGGTCACCATAAGTCAACTGGACTCAGCGGCAGCTGACAATAACACCATCTTGGAAAAATGCAGTGTAACTCTAGAACAGGGAGACTGTACACGTACCGCACTAAGTGGAGAGTACTGACCAATACACTTGTTGCAAAAGGATTGTGAGTGTGTCTGTGGACTTCAGGTTCGGGTCTTCTGGGTCATAACAGTAGGCCTGCGGCATAGGGACGCCTAACCGAGCTTATGGCATTGTTTTATAAGCTTCTCACGCTGGTGCTGATTGTCTCTGTATATATGTGCGTGTGTGGATGGTATGTGTGAGAAAGTGAGTGTGTATGTGTGTGTGTGTATGTGTGTGTGCATCTGTGTGAGCATGTGTCTGAGTGTTTATTGTGTGCATCTCTATGAGGAAGTGTGAGTGTATGTGAGTGTGTGTTGGGGTATGTATGTGTGTGTGTACACTGGTGTGTGCGTTGGGGTATGTGTGTATGTGAATGTGTGGTGTGTGTGTTGGGGTATGTCTGTGTGTATGTGAATGTGTGTTGGGGTATGTATGTGTGCGTACATGCTGTGGTGTGTGCGTTGGGGTATGTGTGTATGTGAATGTGTGGTGTGTGTGTGTGTTGGGGTATGTCTGTTGTATGTGAATGTGTGCGTGTGGGGTATGTATGTACGTGCCCACACTGGCGTGTGTGTTGGGGTATGTGTGTATGTGAATGTGGGGTGTGTGTGTTGGGGTATGTGTGTATGTGAATGTGGGGTGTGTGTGTGTGTGTGTGTGTGTGTGATTTTTATGTCAAGGGTGACTCACAGCCTCAGGCAAAGGTTAATTCTGACCTGGTGGTTTCCACCGTGTCTTTATGTAGAAATAAATGATGTGGCAACAATGCCCGGGTCCCGTTTTATTAGTTACTTTTCTGTTAGTCTGTTTAAAACCAATTAAACCTCACTGAGCATTGGGGCCTGTCCCGGGAAGCCGGGAAGTGGCCGATCCTGTCCTGGCTCCTCCAGGGCAGGGCCCCTGCATCTCTGGGCAACTCTGTCGTCCTGGGGATGGCAGCGGGCACAGGCCAGCAGATGTCTGGGCATCGTTCTGGAAAGAATTAGCATTTGAGAGGAAGTGGTCTGAATTAAATAGAAACGGGCGTAGATACGGATGAGCCCCCTCCCAGACCCTCTTCCTCTGGCTTCTGGACTTGCATGTGCTGGGTTGTTTGGACATTTAATTACTTGTTTGTCTACTGTTTTTTCATTTTTTTTTTTTTAAGACTTTTTTCCTGATTAGAAAGAAAATCACATTCATTTTTGAAAATTTAGAAACCATAGAAAAATACTGAGAAGGAAATAAAAACCAGACACAGTCTCCCCACCTGACGTGTTGTAAACTCTACCACTATGTTGAGATTATATGCAATCTCCTCATGTTATAAATTCTATCACTGTGAGGAGGTTATACTGATGAGGTTGACAAGATTAGTGTCTTGATGCAATCTCTTTTGAGATATAAAACAAGCGGGCAGAGACACGTGGGAACCTCGTACCACCAAGAAAGCAGTGCCGGGAGCAGAGCGTGTCCTTCAGACCTGAGGTTCCTGCGCAGAGAAGCTCCCAGACCAAGGGAAGACTGAAGACACGGACCTTCCTTCAGAGCTGATGGTGAAAGCGTTCCACTAGATCTGAAGCCCTGAATTTGGACTTGTAGGCTACTGGATTGTGAGAGAATAAACTTCTCTTTGCTAAATCCATCCACTTGGGGTTCCTGTTAGAGCAGCGCCAGATGACTGAGACACCACCGTACCCAGACACGACTGGCTGCTTCTGCGTGTTTTTTCTTCCAGCCTTTTTTCTATGTAATTTTCTCTACTGGAACCACTCGGTATATATCCTTTATTAAATTAATGTAAGTTTCTCTCTGTGTCTCGAAGTATACGGGATTCCATGGTCTATAATGGCTCAGAGGGCTTCAGAATGTGAATTTGCCAAGTTATATTTACCTGTCGCTCTTTGCTGGGAAGCTTAGGCTGGCTCAAGGCTTTGTTTGTTTGGTTTTTTGCTGTAAAAAATAATTCCAGGATGGACTGAGGCTACATATCCTTTTGTACATCTCTGGTCATTTCCTGAGGCTAAATTCCTAGAAGCAGAAACCTTGGTCAAAGGGATGAATGCTGGGAGGCTTCTGATGCCTCGCACTACCTGGCCTCCCGTGAGGTCCTGCCGGTGATATAATTGAGTGGGGGTTTATTCTGGAGGCTGGGTACCTTCGCCTGGCACTGAAGCTGGGGAATCTATGGCGAGAAAGAGGTGTCTGGCTGAATCAGACAGCCTGAAAGAATTTCATTTTATTCTTGTGTCTTAATTACCTAGTGTTACTGTAATGAAAAGTACCACACGAGGGTGAGGCTGAAGAACGGAAGTGTATTTTCTCCTGGTTCCGGAGGTTCAAAGTCCAAACCAGGACCTTCCGTGAGCCTCTCTGTCCTGGTTTCTGGTGCTTGCTGGCAGTCCTTGGTGTGCCTTTGCTTGTGGGCAGGTCCTCACATGGGGTCCATCTTGCCCTCGTGTGTGTCTCAGTGTCCATTCTGATCCATTCATAAGAACCGCTCAGAAGGGATTAGGTTTAGGACGCACCTGCGGAGCCCTGGTGGTGCAATGGGTAAAAGCTCGGCTGCTTACCAAAAGGTCAGCTGTTCGAATCCACCATTCGCTCCTTGGAAATCCTATGGGGCAGTTCTGCTGTGTCCTGTCGGGTCGCTGTGAGCTGGAATCCACTCGATGGCAACAGGTTTGGTTTTGGTTTTTCTACTCTGGTATGATCTCATTAACGTAACAAAAGAAAGCCCCTCTTTCCAAACAGGGTCATCGTCACAAGTGCAGGGGGTGGGACTTCCACGTATATTTTTGGGGGACATCATGCAACCCATAACACCCTGGAAAGTGGGTGTCAGGAAGGTAAGAACATGTCCAGCATGGGTCCAAAGCACAAAGGGTGCACTCAGTAGATGTTATTCTTTGTCTTCGTTTGTAGCAATGTCCCCATCAGCGGGAGCTAAGTTTATACCTGATTTCCTCGTCTCTTTAAGTTTGCCTGAACAGTGAAGCATTGAGGGAATTCAGTGCACATATGGAGTGATCGTTTTTCTTCTTATATGAAGCATCTTGATTTAAAACAATCAACCCCACTTTGCCTTTTGCTAAGTTTTGCACATTTTTTGAATAATTCTGAACAAAACTTGTGTACTCGTTCCAAGAGGGGAGCAGGCGTTTGTCTCAGTCTTCAAAGGATAATTAGACCCTAGAATTAGAAGACAAGCAGTGAGCGTTAAAATGCATCTGAATAAACATGCAGTGGAGGACTCCTCTTTCTTGGCTTGGCAGGGGCACTCTGCTGTTGGGTGGAGCCCCGCGGAGCTGAGGCAGGGTGATGAGGCTGATCAGGGCAAATGCAAGGATGGTGCTGACGCAAGCCCTTTATTTTGTCTAAAAATACTTGAAAAACACATGAAAGGAGGGCAGAGGGGAGAGACCTTCCAGGTGCATCCCCCGCAGTCACAAGTGGGACAGCCTGCGAGAGGAGCACTTAGCAGGTCCTGAGTCCCCTTCCTGTGGTTTTGTGAGCTCAGGTAGAGAGTGTCCCTGACAGACTGACAGACGTGGGGAGGGTATGTATGTGTGTATACGTGTGAAAGTGAGAGTATGTGAGTGTGCGTGAGTGTGTATGTGAGTGTGCATGAGTGTGTGTGCAGGTGTGAGTGTGTGAGTAGGAGTGTGTGTGTGCACATGTTGCATTTTCCGGTGAAAAGCGGTTTTGAGTTAACGTCTGTCCGTCGTGATGTAAAACCAAGTGGACAATGACCGGCACCGACACTGCCTTCTCTTCCTGGTCTCCACCCTCCCACCCCGCACCCGACTCTGAGCTCCGGACGGTGGGAAGGCGGATTGTGTGTCTGCTCTGTACGAGGTGGTCACTGCAGGCTCATCCCGGGGCCTGGCACTTGGTGGTGCCTGACAAATAGTGTTGAGTGAGCAAAAGTACAAACTGGACTTGGCAAGGCAGCAGCTAGTATGCTGGGCTGCCAGTGTGTGGACAGGGACAGGGCTGGGGTGCGTTTGTCCTGGGGTCCGTGGAGCTGCTTCAGCCCAGGCGGCACCCCTCGGGGCTCCTCACCCCAGCCCCACCAGTTTTTTTATAGCCTCCACAGACTGCACTGCCCCTTCACGTCACCTGGCCCACCTGGTGTGGCAGGTACCCTGGTGGGGCTTTCCACCACGCCAGGGCAGGGCGTGCTAGGCTGCGTGTACCCAGGTGAAAGGTGCTTGGTAACTTTGAGAGTGTAAGTCCTGTTGTAGACTGTGGAGGGCAGGGAGGGAGGAAGGAAGGGGGATGGCCTTCACCCTGGTTTTCTCTCCCTAGGACGACCTTCCCTCAGGTCCTAGCACAGGTGGCTCCTCATCATTCACATCTCAGCTCCAAACGACCTTCCCTGGCCACCGTACTAAAATACCGTCCCTCCCCAGTCACTGCCTGTCTTCATCCTGCTGAACTTCTTTCTTAACATACGTATCACCATCTGGAAATATATTGCTTATGCGTCATTAAATCCTATTTATATTAATTATACACAAAATATAAATTTATATAACAATATACATTCATATGTGTGTGTGTCTCTGTATCTATGTGTCTCTGTGTGTCTGCATGTCTCTGTGTGTCTATATGTCTCTGTGTGTCTGTGTGGGTGTGTGAATGTGTCTGTGTATGTCTGTGTCTCTTAGTGTGTGTCTGTATGTGTCCGATTGTGTGTCTTGTCTGTCTGTGTCCCTGTCTACCCCACCAGAATGTGACTTTAATGCCCACAGTCTTTCCCAGCCCTGAGCACAGTACCTGGCACGTGGTGAAGGTTAACAAATGTTACTTGAGTGAATGTGTGAAAAAAGTTTTGTTCCCTCACTTTTCTGTGTCTTCGATGAGGCTGTTGGGCCCAGGACTCTGCCCACGCCATCCGCCACTCCTCCCTGGGCCCACTGAAGAGGCCCTGTGTCCCTGTGCCAGGTGGCCCAAGAGCTGGGGAGTTGACGAGGGAGGAGGATCCCCCTCAGAGTCCCGTGGGCGATTCAGGGGTCTTAAATGGCCCGATTTCCTGAAGAGACCCCTCGGCACATCTCCATCCTGGGGACAAGTGACATATAGTGTCAGCCTCAAATTCCTGTGTGAGGTGGGGGGCTGGTGTCCTCCTGCAGTGGGAACCCTGGGGTCGCTGGCCAGCGTCCTTCGCAGGCCAGTCGCCTGCTGCTTCTGTGTCCCAGGGGCAAGTGTTTAGTGGTTGAGCAAGGAGAGTTAAAAACGAGGTCCTGGCTGTGATAATACATAAAGGAAAGCCCACAGCATTTGCCAGCGGAACATTGATCAGGTGTACCATTTAGTGATCTCAATTACGTTAATCATGCCATGCGGCCCCTACCCATAGTTGCTGCCCGATTCCCCATAAAACTGTGTTTCCTTGCCGTGACGTGTGGGAACTTGTAAAACAGGAGTGAGTAAAATAATTTGTCCCCTGAACTTTAATTGTTGCCTTTTTTTTTTTTTGGAAGCAATTTGTGCTTTCCCCTTCAAAGGAAAGTTCCTTATGTGATCAGCTCGGCTGTAATCAACAAGTTAAATTGGACAACGTGAGTGTGTTCAGAACTGCTAAATGACTGAATGTGCTTTTTGAGCACCTAATGTTCTGCCCTGTCTTGGGCTGGGTTCTCTAGAGTAGCAGAACCAGTGAAGCATAAATATGTATATATATGTATATATATATATATATATATATATATAGAGAGAGAGAGAGAGAGAGAGAGAGAGAGAGAGTGATTGTTTTAAGGAAATGGCTCATGCAGTTGTGGAGGCTGGCAAGTCCCAAATCTGTGGGTCAGGCATCAAGCTGGAGGCTTCTACTGACTCATGTGGTTGCAGGAGCTGCCAAACCCCAAATCAGCAGGTCAGAAGGCAGGCTGCTGCCTCATGGGGCTGTAGGTGCTAGTGAATCCCAAATCTGTAGGTCAGGTGGCAGGCTGTTGGCTCACATCCCAAGAACCAGAGGTCAGAGGATGAGTTGGATGCAGGATCCAAAGACAGCCAGCTTTGCCAGAACATCCATATATACTGGATGCAGGTCACAGCCCCAAGGAAACTCCCCTTTCACCTGATTGGCTGCTCACATCAGATCTCGAAATAGAGGATGGTTATATAATATCTGCAAAACTACTGAGAATCACGGCCTAGCCAAGTTGACGCATAACCTTAAGCACCGCAAGCCCCATGCAGGGCTGGATTCAGAAGGTCAGCAGGAAAGATTAACGAGGAAAAATGGTCCCTTTTCATATTGGCCAGTTTAACTTACAAATGTGAACAACAGTTAAAGTTGGGATTCTGCCATTGCTTCACTTCATTCCAGCTTTGGAATTTTCCATAGGATTCTGTTTCACATTCTTTTTATTGGTTTATGGCTGATGTAGGCTACTCCCTCCCTTCAGAATGTTCTTCGTCTTATCTGTCAAGAGTCCTTGAGTTGTATGTGGCTTTAGTTGCTGTCGAGAAAGCCAACCAAACTGATTAAACCTAAAAGGTAAATTTATTGGCTGACAGGTTGGATTAGTCCAGGGTGAGCTTGACTTCAGGCCTGTTGGCCCCAGGGGATCAAATATACCATCACCATTGGTCCCTCTCCTTTTCCCGGCCTGCTCCTCCGGGTTGGCCTGCTCCTCCGGGTTGGCCTGCTTCTCCCAGTTGGCCTGCTCCTCCAGGTTGACTTCCTTCATAGGCCATCTTCTCCCTGCTTGTGGCCCCCAGAAGCTCCAGGCTACCACCAGTCACCTCTGGAAAAGAGGAGAGCTTCTCTTTCTTACTAGATGCAAAAAAGCTCTAGGAATTGTATCTTGTTGGCTCAAGGGTGTCCAGCATCTTTCAAATCTCATAGACTAAATGGGCAGGTGGTAGATCCCCAAAGGAAAATCCAGGCGCTGCAACCAGAAAGGGGGATAATGGCCACGGGTAGCAAAGAAAAAGCCCATCTCAGAGCCTTCAAGAAAGCTTTCCTTTACAGTTTCCAAGCGATTCCTTAGCCAGCAATAGGATAGCTTGGATCTGGTTTGTCCCAGCAGCCAGAAGGAGTAGTGTGGTGGGGAGAAGTAGTTGAAAGACCTGACATGGCACGGATGATTCCTTTGGTTTCCTTCTCAGAACAAGTTTGCACTGAATTTGGTGTCTAACTCGGGGCTCTTGTTTCCTTGACTCGCCACCATCACTGTCGTGCCCTCTTGGCACTAATTAAAAAGGACACACTTAGATTAATAACATGATAGATTAGGTCGATGTGATTCGATGTGGGAGTGAGGGGGAGAGAGCAGATCTCTCCTAGAGAAACCTCCACAGAGTAGCGGTACGTGAACTGCTATACCACAGTAGGGTTTGGGGGGCGCTCGGTAACTACCTCCCCAGAGAGACTCGCTGTGCGGGTCATATCTGTGAAGCCATGTTGAAAACGAAGTCTCGAAGCATGACTGTAACAGTTTTGTGGTTTTAGTTCTTGCATCCATTTTTAGTCAATTTTTGTGCGCGGTGTGAGGTATGGGTCCAACGTAATTTTTTTGCATATGGAGTTCAAGTTGTCTGGCACCATTTATTGAACAGCCAGAAAGAGAAATGAAGTTCTGATACACGCTACAACAGGGGTAAACCTTGAGAACATCATGCTGAGTGAAATAAGTCAGATACAAAGGGACAAATATGGTGTGATCCCAATTATATGAAATAGCCAGAATAGGCAAATGTATAGAGACCAGAGTTCATTAGTGGTTACCTGGGGCGAGTGGGAGGGAAGTGGGGAGATATTACTTAAGGAGTACAGAGTTTTCGTTAAGGTTGTGAAAAATTTGGAAATGAGTTGGGCGATGTTTGCCCAACATGACAAATGCAGTCAATGTCCCCGAGCTGTACGTGTAAAAATGGCGGAAATGTTTTTGCTACGTATATTTCACCACAATACAAATGAAAAGATTTAAAAAAAGACTATATGAGAGAGCTCGTGTTCTGCTGTTGGAAACGCCTGTGTTTAAATGAGGAGGAAGTTCCTGTAGACGTTGGAACTCTGGTTTCTGGGCCAGCCAGCTCACCGTTGATGACTTCTGGGCAGGGTAAAGAGTCAAATGATTTTTTTCCCAGGGTTTATGTGCTGGGAAATTGTTCGCTTACTTGAGCTAATTCTGAGTTTTCTTTCTATGACTTGGCCTCACATAAAAAAAGGCTAAGGAGAGAGATTTTATGGTGAGCATATTGAAAAGCAAATAGCGAATAACCCATCTATGAAATTGCTACAAGGCAAGTTTATTATGGCAATGGTTAGGGAATAAAACCCAAAACCAAACCCCCTGTGGTCAGGTTGATTCCAACCCACAGCGACCCTATAAGACAGAATAGAACTGCCCCGTAGGGTTTCCAAGGCTGTAATCTTTATGGAAGCAGACTGCCACATCTTTTTCCCGTAGAGCAGCTGGCGAGCTCAAACCACCAACCTTTCAGTTAGCAGCCGATCGCTTAACCCCTGGTTAGGGAATAACTCTGTATAACGCTTAATGGTTATAGAGATTCCAGCTAAGATATAGAAATGTACTTTTCTTAAAAGATTTTTCAAAGCACGCATTTTAATACGTGCTCTGTTGTATCTGGTAACGCTTCTTAATGCGGTCAGTTCAGCAAAGGATTAACTGCAAGCAGGAGCCCTGTGCTTGCTTGCTTTTAATCTGCAGCCATATCGTAAACTAGGGGCTAGATTCTCCAAGCTGGTTTTTGTGTTAGTATGATGGATTCTGGATTTTGATTGAGTTTCCTTTTTTTTATTTTTTTATTGTGGTTAAATATATATAACATAAAAATGTTCCATCTTAGTCATTTTAAGTGTATAATTCATAGCATTGATTATACTCATAATATTGTGCAACATCATCGCTATTTCCAAAACTTTATCATCACTGCAAACAGAAACTCAGTACCGCCCAAGCAGTAACTTCCCATTCCTACCAAGAGGATTGGTCAGTTTTGCCTTAAAGGAGAGCCAATTCCAGAGCAGAGAGGGGGACCCACCACCAACAAGGAAGGAGAGACCAACAGGAGACACCCGGCAGCAGGAGACGGCATGGTGGGCTTCCCAGCCCACGGAGAGAGAAAGCTGAATGCCTTTGGGCAGAGACTGAGGGCCGGGGAGAGGTGTGCCTGCGAGCACAGCTGGGAAGAGGCTGTCTGGATGGAAGAACTGTAGCCTGAGTGTTTCTGAGCCTGAAATGTAACTGTTACTTCCCTAATAAACCCCGTAATTGTGAGTATGGTCTGTGAGTTCTGTGTGGCCATTGCAATGAGTAATTGAACCCAGCAGAGAAGTAGAGAGTGCTGTGGGAGCAACTGTTGGTGTCAGAGTTGGTAAAGATGGCGAAGGGAGGAGGCATGTCTGGCCTCTGCCTCATAGGACGCAGCCTTGGGCTATTGACCTTGGTTCTCCTTCCCCCTTGTGGGGTTGAAGGAGGTCAGACACTGCCCTCACGCCATGTTTACAGGAGGTTTAGAAGCACAGAAAGTGGCCATTTCCCCCTGGACTGGGCTGTGTTGTTACTGCGTTGTAGGTGTGTGAGTCCCAAGTCATGCCCTGCGACGAGGACAAGTCTGATTGGCCGTTTTCATTTTAATGCTTCCTGAACATTTGGGTGATGGGGGGGATCTGCCATTCTAGGACTTGCTTCTTCAGCCCCTGCTGCTCGGCCAAATCTGTTCCCTCAAACATGTCCCTGGCTGTTTGAAATGTGTCCAGCCTGAGCTTCCATCGACGTGCTTCCTGTGGCCGGAGAAGCCAGCTCATGTCCTTTCCAACGTGCTTTGTGGCTTTGGCTTGCTCGGACTTCAGGCTGGCCACAGCGTGATGGGCCTGCATCTCAGTGGGAGTTTCAGGGAGCCTAATCAGATGGAAGGAGCTCTGGTGGCGCAGTAGTTAAGAGCTCGGCTGCTAACCCAAAGGCCGGCAGTTCGAATCTACCAGTTGTTCCTTAGAAACCCTGTGGGGCATTTCTACCCTGTCCCATAGGATCGCTATAAGTCTGAATCGACTAAACGGCAACAGGTTAATCAGATGGAAACCTGGTCTGTATGCAGGACTGGCCTCTGCCCCATGAGGTGACCACTAGCAGCTTCCCTGGACCAACTGTCCCCTTGTCAGATTGCTTGGTTTCTTCCTTTGTAAAATGGAGACGTAACACTTAGGAATCAGATGGTGCTAAGAATCAGCTCGAAAATGTCCAGTAAGAAGTCTGTTTTTGGGAAAGGAGGTGTATGTGTAAGAATTATATTTCATGTTTTAGCAGGCATGTTGACAGGAGAGTGTCCAAGATAATGGGCTGCTTGTGGAACCTTCCAAGCTGCCGTTGGAATAAATTATTGACAAGTGCCTATTTTATTATGATTTGCCTTCCTCTCCTAAGCACTCGGGGGAGAAAAATTTCACTTAATTGTGGATTATTCTTTACTGAGGAAGTATTTTATTTACCAGGTTGGGAAAATAGTGGTAGGTAGGTAAGTCATGGGAAAATGGCCGAGAAAAGCAATAACCTTCCCCCATAGAAAAGGGGCAAAGGACGTGAGTGATTCACAAAAGGAGCTGTGAGAAAGAAGCATTTTTAGTTTGGAGAGAGAGCAGAAATGTTAGATTGTCTTTTCTTCCTTCAGCTTCCCTTCAGCAACCCAGCGCCATGACCGTGTCCTGGAAGCTCGTTTCACACAGAAAGGCTCATCCTCCAGAGTTTCATTGTGAGTGACCTGTTCTCTGATAAGAGTATGGTCTGCTCGTCAACCTGCCTGGGACTTTGTCCTCCAGCCTTCCTCCCCTACTCACCTCATGGCCCTTTCTGGCCCGGGTTCCCTGCCGACGCAGCCTGGATCCTGTGGACCAAGCTTGGCTTCACTCTCCATTGGATCTCACCCTTGCCCTCCCACCGCAGCCCCTGCTCCAACGTCCATACGTGCCTCTCCTGGTCCTAGGGAGCTGGCTCCTTATCACTGGTGGGGATCACAGCACCACACCTGCATACATTTTCCCAACCTCAGCTAAGGCCAGAGGGCTGCTTCCCAACCCTGTTGTACATCCCAGGATAGCAAAGCTCTTAAGACCTTGCTTGGTCCAAGCCCCGCTGCCACCACTTACCAGAAGCAGCCTAACCCTAACCCTAACCCTAACTGACCTACCGGATGCCACTTCCCAAGCCAGCTTCTGTAGTCTGACATTCTCTGTAAATCCCTGACACATCAGAGCGGACTGGACGCCCTGCCTTTATCCACCGCCGTCTGGATGTAGAGCTCTCCTGGCCACTTCTGCGTTCTCAACCCTCCACATGAATTAGGGACTTCTCTTATCTCCTGTCCTGATCGTACAGTACGCTTACTCTGCACCTGGCTCGCTTCGTTTTCTTTGAGAATCAAATAAAAGGATTCATTTCAACCAATCTTAAATTGAAGTTTCATCTCCAGAATTGCAGGAATAAGCAGTCTTTGAATAGAATATTCATGTTAGTAAAATTTGCTTACCCATCCCCCTCTGTGTTGGATATTTTCAGTGCTTCAGACTTCTCACTATAATCCCCAATATAGAGTAAGCCCTTCATGTATGTGGTGGTCTCTATATTTAGGATTCTTTCTTCCGGATAGATTCTAAAATATGGAATTATGCAGCTCAGCATCCTGTGCTGCTTGAACAATAATGTAGAATTGCCTTTCTGAAGGTCTGTGCTGATCTAGGATGCCACTAGCAGTACATAGAGATGCTGATTTCCCCGCAGCCCATGAGGATTGAGAACCAGGATTGAAATTCATCTGGGGACAACGGACGAGCTTGACGGAACTTAGCACCTAGCTCAAGTCAAATAACATGAATTCGTATCTGAGCACGGTGTTGTGATTTCCCCCATGCAGTTTTCTGAGTCATCTGCTCGGGAGCAGAAGTGACAAGAAGCAGACCGGAGGGACAAGGAGGTCGTGGTGGAGGTCCCAGGAGTGACTGGGTCTTGGGTCAGGTGGGAACACTGGCCGTGGAGGCGGGCTTAATCAGGTGGAAATCTCACCTCAGAGGAGCTGCCTGAGCGACTGAGAAAGCAGGAGAGCTGGTGTGGACCGAGGAGGAGGTTCTGTAGAGGTGAGGGTGAGAGTGAGATTGGAGGGTGAGACACTGGGGCTTCACATTTTCATGGGTGGGGCAAATCCAGGCTCCAAGTGAAAGCCAGCTCCAACCTATGGCCAAGGGCATGGGTGATTGGAGGTGCCGTAGGTGCTGAGGAGGTCAAGAATCGTGGTGCCAGGGGCCTGGATCGGTCTTCCCATGGATGTTGGCAGCTGCTCAGGGTGATAGTTGAGAGGAGACTGAAATCAGTTCTGGGTACCAGTGGCCACGAGGGAGTGGTAGGGGAAGAAGGGCTAGGGAGAGAGAAAGATGGGGGAGGGGGAGGAGGAGGAGGACCAGGAGGAAGAGGAAGATGAAACCCACGTGTTGACAGAAGCAGTGGCAAGGAGCAAGTGTGCCTGGAGAGGGAGAGAGATGGAGGGGTGGGGCTTGGTGCTTCCCACTTCCCCTGAGACCTTGCTGTCCTCCTCCCATCACCCCCTTTCAACTGGAGCTACTCTCAATGCGTTTCTGGTCTTTACGCTGGGTGATCTCTAAAATACGTAATGATTCTTGGTACTCTACCACACAAAACCCCAGGGCTCCGTTATTACCCTATACTTAGCCATTGTGTGGCATTCATTGACCAACATTGACCAGCGTGGATGCCCACACTTGGAGAATAGTTACTGAGACTCCCCAGCAAAGGCATAAACAGTGCTGACGGTTCCAGCGAGTCAAAAGGGATGCATACCACTTTGAGGTCCTGTCTCTGAGGCGGTGCCTCCGTAGCTTAGGGTGACGCTATTCCATTGTAAGGCTCCAAATTATCAGTTATGACACTTGTGCTTAGTTCCTTTCTTCTGCCCTGAGATGGGCCAATTATGGAGCACGAGGCAGGAGAGGGTGAGACACTGAACCGAAGTCAGAAGTGAAAATCAAAAACCAACCAACCAGTAAGCTTCTAAAGACCTTGGGCACAGCTAGCCTGATGGATGTGTGTGTTTGGCTCACACACTATTGAAAACAACCACCACCGCCACCTGGAATGCCTCCCAGTGAGGCGTTTTGCTCCAGTTTGCCCTGCTCCCCAGCAGTCCTTGCTGCCCCTGACACAGCCTGCCCCTTTCATTTACGTTTCCTGCGTGGCTCATTGTGGCGTGTGACTTGGCCACCCCTGGTCCAAGCAGAGATGTGAATACAGGGGAACGGGTGAGAGATCAGCCTTCTAGATTACACGGGGGCTTCAGGAGACCTTCTCTTACCTTCCTTCAGCCAGAAGATCCAGGTAGAGGCTTGATTTTCCATCTGCTCGCTTGCCAGGTTTTTGTTTCCGGTTCACCAGGAGGGCCCCGGTCTCTGAAGTTTAGGTCCCGTAGTCAGTAACCCAAAGGAGATGGAAATACAAAGTTGGCGACATCGTGCAAGTGGTACCAAGCGTCTCACCC
Organism: Dugong dugon; assembly: GCA_030035585.1. Lineage (NCBI taxonomy): Eukaryota > Metazoa > Chordata > Mammalia > Sirenia > Dugongidae > Dugong > Dugong dugon. Next base: position 4,309,847 of record CM057461.1, on the reverse strand, counting down.
TGTTTCTTTTCTCTTAAGTCTCAAAATTCCTTTGTCTAATGAATCTGCATCCATCCTAAGGGAAGTTAGGTTTGCACGACTGTTATTCAGATGCTGCTCATTTAAGGTCATCTTTACTGGCTGGAAGTGACCAGTCATTCCTGAGTCACCCATGGAGGTGACAGCAGGAATCAGGCTTCTTCCTAGAGTGACGAGTCAGTTTTTGTTAGCTTTGTTGAGGTGGATGCATGAATAGAGGTGGCGTGCCGGATGCCTCCTACCTGCAGCGAGATGTCCATCACCAGCGTCTTTGGTCTTTTCATGGCTGAGACTGTTGTGCAGATACAGCCCCTTTCTGGTGGCCATTTGACTGTCCTGGAACACAGCTGTCCCCAGTAAGGGCATGCATCCTCTCTCTAGGATCCTTCCATCTTAGGCCAGGTGCCCCCAGAGTGAGCTCCCTCCTGGTAGTGACTCAGGAAAGTGCGTGATGTGTGGGGGAGAGAGGGGCAGTGTAAGAGGACAGTTAAAAACCTAAGTGTGTGTCCTAGGCACTGTGGGTTCAGATCCTGCCTGTGCCATCACAAGCTGTGTCCGCTCGGGCTGGTGGCTCAGCCTCTCTGAGTTCCAGTTTCCCCATCTGTAAAATGGAGACAAAGACTGCCTCTTCGCTCTAGGGCTGGAGGGAGAGAGGGGAGGGTGGTTCCTGGGGCAGAGTGGCAACTCAGTAAATGTTAATGGCGGCACTCTTGATGACAGGGATGTGATTTCTCAGCAGCCCAGGTCTCCAAACTATTTTTTTTTTTTTTTTTAATAACTGAAAACAATACAAAACAAAAAGGTGGGACCATGTGCCTTGGAGTCGATTCCAACCCATGGCGACGCCATGTGTGTCAGAGAAGAACTGTGCTCCCCAGGGTTTTCAGTGGCTGATTTTTCGGAAGTAGATTGCCAGGCCTTTCTTCAGACTGAAGGTGGGGTTAGTAGCTGATCACCTGGAGAGCTGAAGTGATTAATGCTGCTTTCTTTAGTGCTCATTTACACTCCGAGTCGCCTTCAGACTGGGCGAGTCTGACCCAGGATGAGCTGTCTGGAAAGTTTCCGTGTTAATGTGTTTTGTTAACAGCTTTGTTGGGATGTCACCCACATAGCGTACAGTTCACCCACTGAAGGCCGAGTGGTTTGTAGGACGTACGCAGAGTTACGCAGTCACCACCGTCAGCTTTAGAACATTCCCATCCCTCCAAAAAGAAACCTTGTCCCCCTTAGGTGTCATCACCAGCCTCCCGTCCCCGCAGCCTCCCACCCTCGACAACCACTGGTCTGCCTTCGGCTTCTGTAGATCTGCCCCTCCTGGGCATTTCGTGGGAGTGGAATCACGCCGTGTGTAACCTCTTGGGTCTGGCGTCTTTTCACTCAGCGTAATGTCGCGAGGTGTATCTGTGTTGTCCTGCGTTCTAGTTCTTCATTCCTTTTAACGGCTGAATAGTATCCATTGTACGGGCATAACATATTCATTTATCCATGCACCCATTGACGGACACTTGGATTGTTTCTATTCATTTTTAAAACCTGAATTGCCTTGTATAGCACTCTTGTTTTGATATCTCTGTCTGCCTTAATTGTAGAGTTCATTGTTGTTGTTGTTAGGTGTCAGTCGATCAGTTTCGACTCCTGGTGACCTTGTGTGACAGTAGAACTGCCCCGTAGGGTTTTCCTGGCTGTAATCTTTTCAGGAGCAGATCGCCGGGTTTTTCTCTCAAGGAGCTGCTGAGTGGGTTTGAACCGCTATCCTTTTGGGTAGCAGCTGAGCGCATTAATCTTTGTGCCACCGGGCTCCTAGAGTTCAGTAGTTCATCTATTTATCCCGCACATTTTTATTGAGCACCTAGTATGCTCTGCATGCTGCCCTGGGCACTTCTTTTTTATTGTGGTGGCACCTCTCATTACCCCTCCCGACTCATAGTCAGTGAGCTTGACCTCGTGCCAAGCACTTTGCACGCCTGTCTCAGCTCCTCTGGCGTCAGGCCCCGGGCCGGGCACCCTGTTGTGTGGTTGCGTAAGTCTAAGTGTCCACAGTGCCTTTCCCCAGCCACAACGCGGCGCGAGCAGAATGCAGACCCATGGCTGCACAGTCTGGCTCCCTGCTCGCCCTCGAGGCTCACGGGAACCAACCCTTCACAGCAGGAGGTTCATGAACACAGCTCTTGGGACTGGCCCCATGGTCGCCTTTGTGGGTGAGGACACCGAGGCTCAGACAGGTGAAGCTGCTTGCCCAAGTCCACGCAATTATTCAGGGATGGGGCCAAGTCTAGCCCACGACTGCCTCTCTGCAGATCAGCGGTTCTCAGCTGAGGGCAGTTCTGCCCCCCAGGAGACATCTGGATATCTGGCGCTGTCTGGAGACACTTGTGGTTGTTACAGCTGGGGAGGGGGTGCTACGGGGAGGCCAGATAATGCTGCTAAACATCCTGCAATACCCAGGACAGGCCCCCCAGCCCCCAGCAGAGAAGTATCCAGCTCTAGATGTCCACAGTGCTGAGGTGGAAACCCCTGCTCTGGGCACCCTCCCCGCCGGCATTCATCAGTCTGTGGGTCACACGCTTCTGCCCCTAAGCTCCCAACAGAGGCCCCTGGAGCCAGTGGCTTCCCCCCACCCCTGTCTGCCCCCTCTCCCTGGGCTGGAGTAAAAGCTGCAGGGAGCGTCCCAGGGTCCAGAGTCTCCTTGACCTCCGTCCAGTGTCAGAACCCACCCCTCTGCTGTGGCCCCAAGGGCTTGGCTGTGGGTGTCCCCCGATTAGTGATTGCAGCAGCTACCTCCAATGCTGCACCCCAGGGCCCCGCCCCAAGGTCACGGGGGCACAGGGAGGTGAGGAGAGGCTCCCCAGAACACCTCTGCCCCTGTAGTTCATGGAGGCTGCCCAAAGCCAGGGCAAGTGGCTGATATCAGATGGTTTCTCAGGTGGACTTGGGGCTTGGGTTCCAGCCATTTCCGCCAGGCCCGGGCAGCATCCTACCAGCACTGGGTGATGCTTGGCGAGCACCGCTGGCACTTGGTCGCTGAGCTGTCTCCCCGGCATGCCCGCCTCAGGCCTCCCGCCCCGACCTGCAATGTCTATATTTAAGAATGTTTACAGATAATAACGGTCTTCAGCCTCTTCTCCGACAGGCAGGCAGGAGCTTCCCGACAATTGCAGGGCTGCAGCGGCCTGGAAGCTTTTTCAGGGAGTTCAGCATGTCCCGAGGCAGGCATGGGGCTCCATGCCAATCACTGCCTCCTCACTACCTCCCGGGGCAGCTGGGGAGACGATCGGGAGCCGCAGGGCAGATGGGCCCTCCATTCAGGATGGCTCCGCGACTCTAAGGTGAGGGGAGTTCAGGCAGGCCCCTCGTGGGAAAGCAGTGGGTGTCTTTCGGGGGGGGGGGGGGGGGCGCTTGCAGGCCAAGGCTTCCCACATTCTAGCAGCAGCCCGAAAGGGACTGGCTCTGTTTCTGTTTTTCTGGAATCCAGTGGCTGTGCTTGGGGACTCAGGTTAGGAGCAGGGGCTGCCCTTCTCCAAACCATAGAGGGGTCCTTTCCGTGCCTCTAGAGGTGACACCAGGGTGACCCTGCTGCCCGTGCACCCACCCCGAGCCTGGGAGCAGGCGCGGCCTTTCGTCTTCACGTGAACGTCAGCTTCATCTGCTTCCGGGCTAAAAACACAAACCCCGCCTGACGCCTTCCAGCTCCATGTGGGGGACAGTTCCCCGGGCGCCATCGAAGGCGTGGGTGTGGGTTCCGACTGCTTTGTGGCCTAGTCTTAGTCCAGGTTTAGTAAAAATTCGATGTAGGGAGGCTTCTGACGGGGAGGTTGGACCCTTCCTTTAGCGCGAGGACTAATAATATAGGAACACCCTGTCGACGGCAGTCAGCATCCCCATGAGTCCCCCCAGAGAAGCCTGGCCTCAGGGCCGGTGTGGATTTTGCCATCATGGACTTCTGCATTTAATTGCATTTGTGGCTTTTCTGTTCAGAGAAATGGGCTGCAGGGGAGGTTGGGAGTGGGAGTTGGCAGCGGACAAGGGGGCTGGGGAAGCTAATTTCTGGGGCTAAAAGTTGCAGGCTGTGTGAAGCTCTTGGAAGCGACATTAGTTTGAGGTGGTGCCCAGCGGTGTTTCTGGGTGGCGAGATTTTGCCTCTGTGGGAAATGATGATTCTCCTTCTGTGCCCAAGGACTTGGGGAGGGGGTGGCTGTTTGCTAACCCCACTCCCCTAAAATGCCTCCTCTCTTCTTGGGTGGGGGGAGGGAGACGGTCACTTAGCAGTCCTATTGTGGAGGGGCATTGGCGTGTTATTCTGCGAGGATGAATTACGGAACTATGCAAATGCATGATGACAGTAACGGCTCACGACGTCTAAGAACAAATCAGGGGAAAAATGGGCAACTTCCATTCAGAAATCATCCAGGGTGTGTGGTTTGACCAGGGAGAGGAGCTGGGGGAGAGTAGCCTCCAGCCACCATTCCAGCTGTCATTTAGGTGTGACTCTGAGCAGACGTCAACATTCCCAGTAAGGCGGTGTGCAGATCCACTGCCCTTCCAGGTCACGGCCTTTACCAGGCAAGCTAAATAAGAAGCCCTGTAATAGAGCCCCATTCCTATGCCTTAAATTAGCTCCCTTCCCTGAGACACACCCACAGGTAGCTCCTAGTTTGCAGTCTACCCTGTGTTTATGTGGAATGTTACCGATGTATCTTTCTTTTTCTGTATTAACTCCTTGGTTGCCAAGCAGTTGAGACCAAAGTCAATATTACCGCTCTACAACCTGTAATTTATGGGGTTTAAACACATCGTTGTTACATAATGCGATTGCTTTGCTGGTGAGGTGGCTGTTCGTATTGTGTAGGCTCAGAACATTCTATTTATAAAGTAGAAAATATTAGCCTCAGGAGCAGCCGGCTCACTCCTGCCTCCCCGCAGAGTTGTGGATATGGGGCATGTGACACTGACCTGCAGCGGGTCCCTCCTGTCGGGCCTCCCAGGGCTCAGGGGCAGCCAGAGAAGGTTTCTTTCCGGTCCTGTGTGGATGTTCCTGAGCCCTGGGTTCTGAGCTGTGGGCTGCTATTTTTAGCTCTCTTTTCTTCACTGCACCTTGACATAATATGACACGCCACAGCCGAATTTCATCTATTTGCAGAGGTAACTGTGTGTGTTCTGTCATCTCTATTTCGTCATGGGGCAGAAATTGTCCTGAGCACATGGCCCCGTTATCGTCCTAGGGAGGATGTATGGTCTCGTCAGTTAACTGCGAAAGAGTCACACCAAGTCAGGCGTGCTGTCATTTTATGTCTGCCGCTCCTGTTGGCTCATTTCCCTGGCTGTGACACCCCGGAGGGTAAGGAGTCTCAGCCCGCTGCTTGGCCAGAAGCATGGAGGCCTGGTTCTCAAATCTGGGGAGCATCAGCATCCCCTGGAGGACTTGCTACAGCTGAGCCCACCCCCGGAATTCCCGAGTCTGCTGGTCTGGGGCGGCTGAGAATTTGTGTTTCTCACATGTTCCCAGGTGATGCTGACCTGCTGGTCCAGGAGCCACACCGTGAGAACTACAGATGGAGATGGTGGCAGAAGGTCAGTGACTGTTCAGGCCAGGTGGCGCCTGAGCCTGGAGAGCCGACGCAAGACGTGTCCACACGAGGAGCAGGGGGGTTCTGCTGGGCGTTACCCTGTACACGTGGTGAAGATGAACTTGATTTTAAAAGAAGTTTAAGTTTAAATTAAGGGAACAGACAAACAAATAAAAAAACCAATATTAGGGGCTAGGTATTAGGTGATGGCGGGGACTCCTCTTGCTAGATGTGATAACGTTATCTTGGGGGAATGAAGCTGAAGTGTTTAAGGAGTGAAGTGTCTAGGCTTAGATGACTTATTTCAAAAATGGTTCAGCAGTACCTGGTATATAAAAGAAGTATGTATATGAACATAGGAAGAACATGCAGCGAAATTTACTGCTTGCTGAATCTGGGGGTACCTGTGTGGTATTCTTCCTACTTTTCTGCCTGCTCAAAAAATCATGTCAACATTTTAACAGCAATAATAGCTTTTCTTTTGCATAACAGTGGGCCAGTCAAGAATGTCTGCATGTTTGAAGCTAAGTTCCTGCAAGTGTCCCTGGAGTATATGTGGGCCCCTGGGAAAGGACCCATAGGTGCTACAGTTACCCCCCGGGATACTGTCATGTACCTGTTTGACGTCGTTATTGGATTGTGTTAGCTACTGCTGGTATAAAGTGCTCCCCTGAAACTCTGCTCAAGAAATGTCAGTACTTCCCTGATGTGTCAACTCCCTACTTCCGTTGTTTGTCTCTGAATGAATCCCCCCATTGTTAGTAGGAGAACCCCAGAATCTCAGGCCTGAGGCACTGGGGAGGGGGAGCCCTAGTCTCCAGCCTCCAACCTCCAAGAAGGTGTTACCTGTTCGGGGACCCTGAGTGACCTTTGGATATAATTAGTACCAGCTGGAGTTCTGCTCTGGAATGAAGTGTTGCCTCTATGGAGGCTGCATAGCAAAATGGATTTCAAGGTGTGTGGGGGGTTGGGCAGCTCATGAGGGCCCTTGGAGTGGGCGCCCTCAGGCCATTCAGGAAGTTTCCGTTTTCTTCCTTTCTCCCTGCCTTCTCTCCTTTTTCCTCCCCTTCCCCTGGCTCTCAGTCTTTCCTTGTCTTTCCTCGTCTGTCTTCCCCCCTTTCCTTCTTTCTTCTCTCTTTACTGTCTCCCCCCTTCCTGCCTCTCCTACTCCTGCCTCTCCCCCTTCCTGTCTCCCCCTTCCTGTCTCTCCCCCTTCCTGTCTCTCCCCCTTCCTGCCTCTCCCCCTTCCTGTCTCCCCCTTCCTGTCTCCCCCTTCCTGTCTCTCCCCCTTCCTGTCTCTCCCCCTTCCTGTCTCCCCCTTCCTGTCTCTCCCCCTTCCTGTCTCCCCCTTCCTGTCTCGTACTCTCTTCCTGTGTCATCCTCCCAGTCACCAGCATGTTCGAGTCCATCATTGCGGCTGCTTCGCCAGCCCTTCCCACTGAGGGTCTCCCTCGCCCTCACTGGCCCTCCACTTTACCAAACATGATGTCATCATCTAGTGATTGATCCCTCATCATGATGTGTCCAGAACAAGTGAGCTGGGCAGTGTTTTGTTGTGATTTACAGGATTTTCACTGGCTAGTTTTCAGAAGTAGATCTCCAGGCCTTTCTTCCTAGTCTGTCTTAGTCTGGACACTGGGGAAACCTGTCCACCATGGATGACCCTGCTGGTATTGGAAATACAGTGGCATAGCTTCCAATGTCACAGCAATACACAAGCCACCACGGTATGGCAGAATACTAACAGGGAACACATATCGAGTGCTTATTTTTAGCAGGCATCCCGAGTTCCTTCCAGGAAGACGGGGGTCCATTCTCTGGCACAGACTGCCTCTCTGAGAACCCTCACTGGACCTCGTGTGTCTGCCTTAAGGAGCTGCCCCCGAGTCAGCTCCTCTGGGGCATCTTTCTGCTGTTCGTTTGCCATCACCTCTTCTTCACAGTACAGGCTTTCCTCAAATGTCTGGCGATTCTTGGTTGACCTTTTCTGTTTCAGATGAAGGAGCAAAGAGCAGTGCGTGTACTTGGGCAGGGTGTTTCCATCAGTGGGTTTTGCTTCAGGGGGACCAGGCCCGGAGTGGGCCTTTGTGCTGAGGGGTCCTGACAGAACCTTCTTTTTGTGGGTGGTCTGTAGACTGACAGAGGTGCCCAGTGGTTTGTGCCTAGAGGTGAGGGCTGTCCTTGCTCGCTGCCGTCCATCCCGTGACTGATGTCAAGGGTGGGAGTTTACTACCGTGGGATGTATGTAAGCAGACTCAGGAAGTCCTCAGTATTAGAGGCTATTTGGGGTTTGAGGACCTTCTGACTGCACATTTACAACCCACCCTGCAGGAATCCTGAGGCTCCTGACACTTCCTGGGTGGGATCCTCTGGGCAAAAGGGTCTGTGGACCTTTGTGCCACCACACCGTGCACTGGGCTGGCATTTGGGAAGCTCTGGAAATGTGGTTGGGTGAATGAATGGAAGGAAGGAGGAATGAGCCTGCTGCCAAAGGCAAACCTCTCAGCTCAAGGCCACCCCGCTTGACATTGGTCTGGCCGCAGGGCTGGGCTTGGATAGACCCTTGGGTCTGGAAGGACTGCGCTCCTCACTTGAAGTTTTTTTCAATTTTATTGTTTCTTTATCTGTAAGGCGGGGTAATGATGGTACCTGTCTCAAGGGTGGTTGGGAGGATTAAATGAGTTAAGGTATTTAAAGGTTGCAGAACAGTTCAGTTCTGTTGCCTACCCAGCAAGTGCTAAGTCTGTATGAGTGTTAGCTGCTGTGATGGTGATGGTGGTGATGGTGATGGTGACAATGGTCATGGTGATGACAGTTATGGTGGTCGTGGTGATGGTGATGATGGTCATGGTGATGGTGGTGGTGGTGGTGATGGTGACGATGGTCATGGTGATGGTGGTGGTGACAGTGACGATGGTTGTGATGGTGGTGACGGTGACGATGGTCGTGGTGGTGGTGACAGTGACGATGGTCATGGTGATGGTGGTGGTGATGGTAACAACGGTCGTGGTGGTGGTGACGGTGACGATGGTCATGGTGGTGGTTGTGGTGACAGTGACGATGGTTGTGATGGTGGTGGTGACAGTGACGGTCATGGTGATGGTGACAGTGACGATGGTCATGGTGATGGTGGTGGTGACAGTGACAATGGTCATGGTGGTGGTGGTGACGGTGACGATGGTCGTGGTGGTGGTGACGGTGACGATGGTTGTGATGGTGGTGGTGACAGTGACGATGGTCATGGTGGTGGTGGTGACAGTGACGATGGTTGTGATGGTGGTGGTGACGGTGACGATGGTCATGGTGGTGGTGGTGGTGACAGTGACGATGGTCATGGTGATGGTGGTGACAGTGACGATGGTTGTAATGGTGGTGACGGTGACAATGGTCATGGTGATGGTGGTGGTGATGGTGACGATGGTCATGGTGATGGTGGTGGTGACAGTGACGATGGTCATGGTGATGGTGGTGGTGGTGACGGTGACGATGGTCATGGTGATGGTGGTGGTGACAGTGACGATGGTTGTGATGGTGGTGGTGACAGTGACGATGGTCGTGGTGATGACGGTTATGGTGGTCGTGATGGTGACGATGGTCGTGGTGATGACGGTTATGGTGGTTGTGATGGTGACGATGGTCGTGGTGATGACGGTTATGGTGGTCGTGGTGATGGTGACAATGGTCATGGTGGTGGTGATGGTGGTGGTGACGGTGGTCGTGGTGACAGTGACGATGGTCGTGGTGATGACGGTTATGGTGGTCGTGATGGTGACGATGGTCGTGGTGATGACGGTTATGGTGGTCGTGGTGATGGTGACAATGGTCATGGTGGTGGTGATGGTGGTGGTGACGGTGGTCGTGGTGACAGTGTCGATGGTCGTGGTGATGACGGTTATGGTGGTCGTGATGGTGACGATGGTCGTGGTGATGACGGTTATGGTGGTTGTGGTGACAGTGACGATGGTCATGGTGATGGTGGTGGTGATGGTGTGGTGACAGTGAGGGTGATGCTGATGGCGGTTATGACGATGGTGGTGTCCTGTAATAGATCTCAAAGTGTGAAATAGAGCAGAACTGACCAAAGGCTAGCGAGCTAATGAGAGAGAAGCTAGGGCACGGGGATGTTTGCCAGGGAACAGCCGAGTATGTGCACAGTCAGGTGAATGCAGACACGTGAACGTCACTGAAACTGGAATGTCCTGAAGCTGATGGCAGGGTCCCTGTTTTCCAAGAGTGGACGGCAGCCCCGGGGCCACCCAAGATGATCTGAGAGCAGTGCTTCCCACGCCCTCCGCAGGAAAGACCCGTTTGTAATGTGGCAATCTGCTGCATGCTCCTCTTCCATCAGGGTGCAGAGATGGTGTGCACTTCACCTCCAAGGAAAGAAGCACAAGTGGACCAGGACCCGGGACAGAGACCTACCTCGTTCCCATGGCAACAGATACTTCTAGGATGGGCACTGGAGCGAGAAGCCCTTTGAGTTGCTCTGTTCTAGATATAGCACGGGTGGGGCTTTGGGGATCACTGAGTGCCACGGTCAGGTGGCTGTTCCCCTTGGAGTCACCTCCAGTCTTCTGGTTGTATATATTGAGGAGAAAGTTTTAATTTGTGGCTGATATGATTGTGACTTCTAAGCCTGGCTGATTTCCATTTGCTAACAAGCAGAGAACAGCCTTGGGCATGGAGCCCTCGAAGGACACAGTGTCTCACCAGAGCATAATTACATTGACTTGTTTCCACTGTGTTGATTTTGCGGCCACTTAACATTTCTGGAGATCGATTCTGATTTTCCTACTGGAGCAGAGATGTCAAGTTTGTAAAGTTTGTTTAATAAATAAATGTATTTAGGTGCAAAAAGTGAGTTGCTTAATGTCATTCAGTAAATTATCATGCAGCTGGGCGTGAATATGGCACACAATTGTGAAAGTAGTACAGGAAGGACTCTTGAAACCAGCTTGCAGAGGACTCTTTAGTGGAAGCTAGAGTAAGGGGCTGTGAGTAGACAGAATGAAAGCTTGAGTATCATTTGGGGCTGTATGAGCTCTTCCTCCCCCCTGACAGGAACCTTGAAGACTTTATGAGAACCCACAAGGAGATATTCTTACTACTGGAGAGGACTGGTTTGCTTTATTATTATTACTATTTTTGGAAACTGAGAATGTTGTAAATGATCCTGTTTCTCTTTTCACCTGGGTTGCTAGGAAGCTCAGCATCCAATTTGTACCTCCCTTCAACCCCTGCACAGAATCCTATAGTATATATTTTTTGTGTATTGAAGCCATGGAAAATTTCTTCTCTGTCTGGCCTTTCCTTGATTTGGTTATTGTTTTTATTGTTATTTATTTAACTGCCATGTACATTTTTGGAAGCTACCTTCAGTTCTTTTTGGAACATGGTGGTGGAGGAGGATGAATGAATGCTGGCTAAATAAAAATGATGGAATTCTCCTCTCAAACCACACAACTGGGGGCAGCTCTGTTGTTAGAGGTGTTTACAGTGATTGGGACAGAGGCGGAGTATTAGGAAGGCAGCCTTTGTTCTTGGAGCCTTGGCTGGGTGACATCACGGTTCTGAATGCTAATTTCTATTATTTGCTGGTGCTCCTATCTCAGGCCTCTATTTAAGATACAATATAGATTACTTAAAGGCACATATTTGCATTCTGTGTGGGCTGAGGTGCCTGGATCGGTTTGCTCTATATATACCCACACCAGCTCACGAGTATTTTTAAGTGCGCATCCTGAGAGCCAGCTCTTCCGCGGTGTGAGCTTCTCTGTGTGCCAGGGGAGTGGCCATGTGGGTTTGCAGGGGCAGCGACGTCCTGGGGCCAGCGGGCAAGCTTGGGAGGGAGCCCTGCTCTGGCTGCTCTTGATGGGCTGATCAGGAGGGTCGCTCCCCTAGCCGGGCAGGACTCGGCCCCAGGTGGCTGTTGCCTATGGTACTGGTATGGCCAGCTGGCCCAGTGGACTGCAGGGCAGGTGAGAAGGTGACCTAGACAGGAGATGGCTTGTCACATAGGATAGCCAGACAGAGATAACAAGGACTGGGGCCTGCTGAGTCTTGGGTTCCTTCTTACTTGCCTGGGGACCTTCAGGAGTCTCTTATCTTGAGGTGGGGTCCTTCCCTGGCAGCTGTCTTCTCTGGTCTATGTGTCTCTGCGTCCATTCTCTGAAGTTATTAGGTTAGAACTCCTCCTGCTCAGGTGCGACCTAATTAACATAACACAGAAAACCTTATGTCCCAACAGGATCATATTTTCAGGTCTAGGGGCCAGGGTTTCCGTACATGTTTTGGGGAACACAGTTCAATCCATAATACCATACGTAAGTGGTTTCGCATTCCAAGGTCCAAGAAGGAAACTTCTTCCCCCTCATCTTCCTCCTAAAAAAAAGGAACCCACCTTCTTCTTCACTAGGTCACTGAAGCGGTACACTGTGTAATAGTTCAGATGCAGGGTCCCGAGGACAGGGGACCATCTGCAGCTCGCCACCCCCCTCCGTGCTTGCGCTAATAGCAACAGGCATTCACTCGCTTGCTATCTGTTCCCTTGTCAGAGCCTAGCTGTCAAAGACCCCCAGAGACCCTCTGCCATAGAGAAAGTTAGGTTTATCTGCTTGATGCAGCAGGAAAACATACCCAGAAGGGATTGGCAGCATTTTGGTAAGGGGGCGCTGTGAGGGGCTTTCTATAGGGCTGATCGCTTGAGCTGGATGATCCTAGATGGAACCAAGGCAGCAGGGATCAGCTCTGGATTAGGAATAGTCAAGAAACGGGGGCTTTTCCCCAGGTGGGTGCCTGGGTCTTTGTTCAGGGGCAGGAGGAACAAATTGGGGCTGCAGACGTCACTGGTGAGAAAGGGGGCTGTTCACCATTTTGGCAGCTGCACGGTGGCCTTGTGTGTGTCCTGCCGGAATCCTGGTCTCTCTTCTGTCAGAATCCTGGTCTGATGGTCAACAGCAATGATTTTCACTTTGCCCGCTTCTCTGTTGTTTCTATTATTATTACTTTCTATTCTGTATGTGTATATGTTGAGTTGGGTACCATGGAGTTGATTCCGACTCATAGAGACCTCATGTGACAGAGTAGAACTGCCCCATAGGGTTTTCTAGGCTGGAATCTTATCAGGAGCTGATCACCAGGTCTTTCTCCCATGGAGCCGCTGGGTGAGTTTGAAAGGCCAACCTTTTGGTTAGCAGCTGAGCGCTTAACCATTGTGCTACGGGCACTCCTTCTGTTTCTCTATACTCTTGGGTATAATGGAGTTTAGAGAGTACAGCCCCTTGTCTGAGATATTGTTTTGTCAGTTCGTTGCTAGTCTTTTAACTTTGCTTATGGTGATTTTTGTCATACTGAAATTTTCGTATTTCTGTAGGTGAATTTATCAAGACTTTTTGGGGGTGACTCAATTGGGCTTCATGCACAGTTAGAAGATCCTTCCCCACTCCAGGAATATTTTAAAAAATATTTTCTTTTGCTCTCTGTCTGCTTTTATTTTTATATTTAGAGCTTGGATCGATCTGGAATTTATACTGGTGTAAGGTGCAAAGTGCAGATCTAACCTGATTTTATTCCAGATGGCCACCGAGTGTCCTAGCGCCATTTACTGGATAATCCCACTCTCTGCTGCTGGCCACCTTTGTAAATCTGTTAAATTCCCATATGATTTTGGGATTGTTTTTGGACTTTTCATTTTGTTCCATTGAAATCTTGCAACAAAGCTATGTCATTTTAATTGTTGTTAGGTGCTATTGAGTTGATTCTGACTCATAGTGACCCCATGTGACACAGTAGAACTGCTCCATAGGGTTTCCTAGGCTGTAATCTTTATGGGAGCAGATCGCCAGGTCTTTTTGCCTGTGGAGCTACCGGCTGGGTTTGAACTGCCAACCTTTCTGTTAGCAGCCCAGTGCTTAATTGTGCCACCAGGGCTCCTTTTGGTTTTAATGATTATCCCTTTGCTATCTATGTTTTAATAGCAGGTAAGTGTCTTCCCCTTTCCCCTCTCTCAGCCTTTTCTCGGTGGTTCTTGTTTCTTCTTCCACGTAAGTTTTTAGCTTATCTACCATTTAAATCTCTGATGCCTTTAGCGAGACCCTAGTCAGAGAGGAATTACTGCGTTTTAATCCTGGAAGGATATGCTCAGAGAGCTTTCTGTCCAACTCTCCCATTTTCCAGAAGGGACAGTGGTTTTGTTAAAGGGGTGCTGTGAGTCAGTGGTGACAATAAACCAGGAAATCTCCCACATCCCTGCTCCCCACTCCCCACCCCCCACCCCCATGCCCCAGCTAGAGGCCTTAACTCCCAACCCTTTGTCTTCCCCAGTACCAAGGTAAGCAGAATGCTTTATCAGCGCTTGGCATAGTCCACTTCCTGTGATGCAGACTGGCTGTTTTGAGTGAAGGCATCTCCTCTAGCCAGTGTTGGTTTTAGAAGAAAGGGCAGAGCTGAAGCTCTAACCTCCAGTTTCAAGAAAAGCCACAGCATCGTGAACACCCTGTCTTTGTTTCTGTGACCAGGCTTTGGAAGGAAATTCTTTTCAATGACTTGGCTCCGTTGAACCTGTGGGTACAGTCTTCAAAGTACCCAGAGCACGGCTTTCAGCGAGGAAGTGAGCCATTGGAATTGAGGCCAGTGAACAAAGACCATATGAGCATTTGCCCAGTGGAGCCACTGGACTGGAATGGCAATAAATAGAAGTGGGTGAGAATCCAGAAAGTCACACATGGTCCAGCTCCTGAGGGGGCTGGTTTGTTCTCGCTCCACGTTAGCCTCAACTTATAAATAGCGGCTGGCCGGTGGCCCAGTGATGACTTTGGCTGTCCTTTGCCAGAAGCCTGGTTGGGTGACTTGGCTGTGAGACTCTCGCAGGTCTCAGTGGCCTTAGACAAAGAGACAGGTGGATGGGGAGGGATGCCGCTCCTGCTGAAATTAGCAACTGTTATGGGTTGGATTGTGTCCCCCCAAAACGTGTGTCAACTTGACTAGGCCGTGATTCCCAGTACTGTGTGGTTGTCCACCATTTTGTGATCTGATGTGATTTTCCTATGTGTTGTAAATCCTGACCTCTATGATGTGAATGAGGCAGGACTCAATCTACAGGATTAGGTTGTACCTTGAGTCAATCTCTTTTGAGATATAGAAGAGAGAATTGAGCAGAGAAGAGAGGGTCCTCCTACCACCAAGAAAAAAGAGCAGGAAGCAAGTGTATCCTTTGGACCTGGGGTCCCCGTGCTGAGAAGCTGCTAGTCCAGGGGAAGATCACTGGACCTGGCACCCTAAATTTGGACTTCTAGCGTCCTCAACTGTGAGAGAATAAATTTCTCTTTGTTAAAGCCATCCACTTGTGGTATTTCTGTTATAGCAGCACTAGATGACTAAGACCGCAACTAACCTTGTTGGATTACATGCTGGTACCATTCTAGTACATTCCATGGGCTAACCCATTTAGTCTTCCAACATCCCTCTGAGGCATGGCTGTTATCACCCCTATGTTACATATGAGGAAACTTGAGCCCCAAAGAGGTGAAGTCAGAGTCCATTGGAGAGCTCACCTGCTAGGCGGTGGCCCCTCTCTCTGCTGTGTTTGTGAGGTAAGAGTTGTTGGAATTGGGGAGACTTGGCTAAAATCTCCTCTCTGTCTGCTATGACCTTGGGCAACTCATTCATCTTGAAATCTGTTTCTTCACCTGTTAAATAGAGTATTTCAGCTTAGGGAGTGTGAGGATTAAATGAGAAAATGCACAAAACTCAGTACACAGCCTTCAAACACAGAACAAGTGCTTGATAAACAGGAGTAATGAATTTTACTACCTCATTGAGTTTCTAAGCCTTCACTTTCTCATTTATAAAATGAGGACATTGTCATGTATCTGCGGTGGTTGGATTCTCTTTGGGTTTGGTTTGGTGGGAGGATTCAGTGACCATGGGCTGGAAATCATAGCCTCTTCAAGCCACCAGTTCACTCATCTCTAACATGGGGGTCTTAATGATACATGTCCCAGGATTTTGTGAGCATCAAATGAGATATGCTTCTAGAACTTCAGAACTCTCTCGAACCCTAGCACAGTGGTGCTGGACCCTCCGAGTTACAATTGCTTTGTGAACGTTCATGCTTGACTTCTAGTACACGTTCGATCCATTCCCATTTTCTGTCTCTTCTCTTTATTATTACCTTTTTTTAAATGACAGAATCTTTAAAAACACTTGTTGAACCTGGAATTTGTCTGAGGAAACATGACTGACTTTTAGGGTTGTTGTGTGCCATCCAGTCGATTCCAATGCATAGGGACCTTATAGGACAGAGTAAAACTGTCCTGTAGGGTTTTCTGGGCTGTAATTTTTTGAGGAACAGATTGCCAGGTCTTTTGTCCTGTGGAGCGTCTGGTGGGTTCAAACCACTGACCTTTCGTTTAACAACCAAATGCTTAATCATTTTACCACCAGGATTCTTTTACTTTTAGGGTGGCCTCTGTAATATGGGGCAAATTCTTCGATTTCTGAGATACTAGGACACTGCTATTTGACTTGGTGCCTGTTAGTATGACCTTACTGAGCTCTGTGAATAGTGACTGCCTCATCTATCAGGGATGACACCACTTTTTGTATAAACTTTTGGGGAGGCATAGCTCCTGTCTGTAGCTTTACTGTTTTTAGGTGACCTGATGTACCTGTTAGCTGTTTCTACTAACTATCCCCACATTTAGTGATTTTAAACGGCAGTTTATTTAGCTTGTAATTTTGTGTATTAGTACTGTAGGCTGGGCTCAGCTGTGCGGTTCTTCTCATCTTGGCTGGAAGAGGGAGAAGGAGGGAGAGGGAAGGGAGAAGAAACGAAGGGAGTTAGGAAGTTAGGTAGGTATCTCAGTAAAAAGGCAATGAGGGAAGGACTGGACGGAGAGAGGGAAGGGAGAAGAAACGAAGGGAGTTAGGAAGTTAGGTAGGTATCTCAGTAAAAAGGCAATGAGGGAAGGACTGGACGGAGAGAGGGAAGGGAGAAGCTTCAGGTAACAGCTAGGAAAGAAGGAGGTTGAAAGAAAGGATTAACATGATTCTTCAGTGAGCTAGTGGTTTAACTTTGGGGCAAGGCCTTTTGCCTTTTGGAGCCTCCCTGACCTCGTGTACAGTGGAGGTAGCAATAGAACCTGCCTAGTGATAACGAAATAATACATGTGAAGTGGTTAGAGTGGTGCTTGTAGCTGCTAGACAGCTGCTCCAGTCATTCTAGTTGCTGGTGATGGAGATGTTGTTGCCTCTTGAAGACAGAGTGGCTTGGAAAAGAGGAAGTGGCCATAGGTACAGGAAGATGGGGCGGGGACTCGGCGCTTCCCTGGGTGGGACTCTCAGCAGTGTCTCAGCCAGGCTGGCTCCGAGTAGCAGTCAGCTTGTCTCTCACAAAACTCAGAAAAATGTGCTGTGAGCCCTCTGGGAGCCAGACCTGTGCATGCGCGCCCTCACCTGTGTGTACTCATTCTCACATGTGCATTTGTCCCCTCACCTGTGTGTGCTCTATCTCACCTGTGTGTGCATGCCCTCACCTGTGTGTGCGTGTGCCCTCATCTGAGTGTACTCATTCTTACCTGTACATTTGTGCCCTCACCTGTGTGTGCATTCTCACGTGTGTGTGTGTGTGTGTGTGTGTGTGCGCCCTCACCTGTGTGTACTCATTCTCACCTGAGTGTACTCATTCTCACCTGTGCATTTGTGCCCTCACCTGTGTGTGTATTCTCACCTGTGTGTGCACACCCTCACCTGTGTGTGTGTGTGTGTGCCCTCACCTGTGTATGTGCCCTCACCTGTGTATGTGCCCTCACCTGTGTGTACTCACCCTCACCTCTGCATACACATTCTCACCTGTACGTATGCACTGTCACCTGTACATCCGTGCCCTCACCTGAGTGTACGTGTTCACCTGCGTATATACACCCTCACCTACTGCTCACAGCTCCCCTCTCGGATGTAGATGTACTGTCACACTTAACCCCACTGTCCAGAGAGGGTGCTGCTGGCATCCTGGTCTGTTTCATTCCAGCATTTTGTCCCTGTTCGTGTGTATGTCACTATAGATTCTGTAAACAAAGTTGAAATCAATGCCATTTATGCTGTATCCTACTCATTCAACCTAATATTTGTGAATATTTTTACATGAATCTCTATTGACTGAGCAGGTGGGTCAGGCATTTTTCACTTCACCTCTTGGACTCAGTTTCCTATCTAGAACCAGGGATCATAATATCATCTACTACCTTATTGCTGCTGCTGTTAATTGCCACTGTGTTGACTCTGACTCATGGAGACCTCATAGAAGTTGTTTGTTTGACTTTGTGTTGGGAGAAGGTTAAATGAATTGACACCTTTCACCCTAGTCTCTGAATTTTAACTCTCAATGTTTATGTTGTTGAGGAAGCTGTCAAGGGTTTCATTTTACTCGGATCCACAATCAACACCCATGGAAGCAGCAGTCAAGAAATCAAATGATGCATTGCATTGGGCAAATGTGCAGCAAGAGACCTCTTAAAGTGTCAAAAAGTAAATACATCACTTTGAGGACTAAGGTGTGACTGACCCAAGCCATGGTATTTTCAGTTGCCTCATATGCATGCAAAATCTGGACAATGAATAAAGAAGACCGAAGAAGAATTGATGCCTTTGAATTATGGTGTTGGTGAAGAATATTGAATATACCATGGACTGCAGGCAGAACAAACAAATCTGTCTTGGAAGAAGTAGAGCCAGAATGCTCCTTAGAAGCAAGGATGATGACACTTCGTCTCACATACTTTGGACATGTTATCAGGAGGGATCAGTCCCTGGAGAAGGACATCATGCTTGGTAAAGTAGAGGGTCATTGAAAGAGAGGAAGACCCTCAACCGGATGGATTGACACAGTGGCTACAACAATGGGCTCAAGTGTAGCAACAATTGTGAGGATGGCGCAGGACTGGGCAGCCTTTCGTATTGCCGTACCTGGGGTTGCTAGGAGTCAGAACCGACTCGACAGCACCTAACAACAACATTTATCCTGGAAGAGGGCGAGCATCGCGCTAGGTTGTAGGGAAGGTTATGTGTTGAGAGAAGTGCCTCGCATGCTTTGGTACTGGTGCAAAATGAAATTAAACTGAGGGCAAAGCAGAGAGAACTTGTGGATTCACAGAGCGTCCGGACAGCAGTGCTGGTTACAAATGGCAAAGAAGGCCCAGTGACGCTGCCTTGGGGACTCCCTCTCAGCACAGCGCCAGCACCAGGCCGTGGACAGTGAGCCTCCCTGAAGGCTTCTTTGGGAGCCTCCAGAGATGACGGCCATAGAGGGGGAGGACGTGAGTGACCTTCTTTTATCTGTGGGGCGACCGATGGTAGAGTTAGGCCCTGCCCCTTTTCCTAAGTGGCTGGGCCAGGCGAGTCCTCCCTGGGCTGGTTTATGGCCCCCTCGCCATGCTGGGATGCCCCGTCCCTAAGCAGAGTTTGCTCGTTCAGACGTGAGGTGTTTGTATTCCAGACAGTGTGCTGAGAAATAAAGAGAACGCTATAAGGGATTACTGTGAAATCACCATTACTGGATTTCTCCCGCCCAGGCCCTTTCTCTCCCTTCTGCCCACACATTGGATGAACTCCAGCACCCCGTTTAACACCGAGACTATTCTTTGTATTGTTGCCAGTAGATTCAGTGTCCACCCACCTGGAGAACCAGAGACCACACCTCAGTGTCTCAATTCTGATTCAGATAAAGCAAGAACGAGGCTGGGGAAGAAATTCATTGGCTTTCAAAGTGCTAGGACTAGGTTTAGGGTTAGGGTTAGAGTTAGGTTTAGGGTTATGGTTAGCATTCGGATTAGCGTTAAGGTTGGGTGGTGATAGGGCTAGGGTGGGTGAGTGTTAAAGTCAGCACCTGGGTAGGGCTAGGGCTAGGGGCGGGTGGTGAACACTAGGAGTGACCCCCAGCCTAGCTCTGCTGGCTCCAGGCTTCCTGGACAGCTGCCTCTGAGAATACAAGCCGGTGGCCTCGATGAGGAGTGTTGGACCCCTTGGGGTCGAGGGAAAACAAGGAAGCTCTCAGGATGCCCAGACCTGCTTCTGGGAGACGTTGACGGCCAATGATTTTCTTGTTGTCACAAGACTACAGCTTTAACAGCAACTGGGTTTGTGAATTCTATATATTATTCCCTGTGCTTTCAATTTAAGAAAAAAGATTGTTCAGAGAAATTAGGGAAATAATTTTAAAAGTACAAGAAGAGAGTTACTTGGGCAGGAGCTGAGGGGGAGAGAAAAGGTCTGGATAGAGGAAGCATTCATATTTTTAAGGAGAAAGTCTGATTTGACTGACTTTGCCTACTGTGTTTATGGCCCACAGAACTGTTAATTGCCTTGTGGGGATCGGTCTGTCTGTCCATCATTCTGTCTAATCTGTTTCACACTGGTATGGTTCTAAGGAGCGCGGTGGTTAAGTGCTTGGCTGCTAACTGAAAGGTTGGCAGTTTGAACCCACGCAGTGGCTCCATGAGAGAAAAGACCTGACAGTCTGCTTCTATAAAGATTACAGCCAAGAAAACTCTATGGGACATTTCTACTCCATCACATAGGGTCGCTGTGAGTCAAAATTGACTTGACAGCAGCCAGCAACAACAAGCATGGTACTAGTTCTTTAACTACTGGGCACAAGAATTCATCTTGTAATTAAACAAGTTCGTCTTTGATGACTTTTTCTCTGGGCTTGATAAAGATTTACGTTGCCACTCTCTGGCCCATTTACGCCACAGAATGTTGAGGGCTGATCAGCAGTGCCTGTGAAGCACGTCCAGAACCGCCATGTTCCCCAGATGTTCCAATGATTCTGCTGATCCCAAAATCCCAATGTCAGAGTAGTCAAAATAAGGTGTGTCTGAGCTTTGGAAAAAAACAGAAATGTGTCAGAGTATTAAGTGGAAAAGGATGTCACTTCTCGTGTTTTATTGGCCCACAGAACTCTAAGGAGAGAAGAAACATTTCAGACCCAGCCAGAAAGAACAGACATGCCAAGGCCATCGACCGCTATCTTTATCTGCTTCCAAAACCATGGGGTTGGAGGGTACAGTTCCCAGGGAAACAGTTGTTGTTGTTAGTTGTCTTGTCCCCAACTCATGGCCACCTTATCTACAACAGAACGCAGCGTGGCCCAGTCCTGCACCATCCTCATGATGGTTGCTATCTTTGAGTCCATTGCTGTGGCTATTGTGTCAATCCATCTCATTGAGGGTTTCGTTCGTTTTTGCTGACTCTCTGCACTACCAAGTAGGATGTCCTTTAGGGATTGGTCTTTCCCGATGACGTGTCAGTAATGCCTCCTTATGTTGTTTAAGTCTGGGGCTGGGACCAACATGGTGTCCTCTAAATTCAGGGCCAAGGAGCCCTGGTGGTGCAATGATTAAGCACTCAGCTTTCAACTGAAAGATTGGTGGTTTGAACCCACCATCCACCCCACTGAAGAAAAGACCTGGCGATCTGCTCCTGTAATAATTACAGCCTGGGAAACTCCTTAAGGGGCAGTTCTATTCTTCACATGAGGTCACTATGAGTTGCAATCGACTCAATGGCACACACCAACAACAACAAATTCAGGGACCAAGAGCTACAGGAAACATAGCCCCAAATCCACAAGTTCAAGTCCAGAGTCTTTAATTCTTGAGGAGCTACTCGTGGATCCCTCATTTACCCGTTGTGACCTATAAAGACCTGCATACTTTCTTGATGCTATTAAAGAGAAAGTGGTGACTTTGGCTGACGCCAGTTCCTCTATGTTACACTTTCTCTCAGATCTCCTTAGAGGCTAGATATTCTGTTTGGTCTGTCCCCCGTGTTTCTCGCCTCCTTAGGTTTATTTTAAAAAAAAACTTTAATATGTAATCTACGCATGTGATAAGAAAAATTAAGCAGTATGAAGGAGCACACACTGCGATCATCATCACCTGTTTTAGACCAAGAGCTGTCTCCCTGCTATTCTTGTTCTTCGGTCTTCCGATTCTCCTCCGCTGAGGGGAACGCTGTTGCCAGTTCCCTATTTGTAACTCCTTGGAGATATATTCAAGTCATAAATCGTCTGTGCATGTGGGTCTCTTCTTTTTCACCCTAACAATGGGAGCCTACACACAGTTTTGGACCTTTCTTACTTTACATTATTTCTTGTAACTCGTTCCTTATCAGTACACGTCAGTGTCCCTCATTCTTTTATGCCCGATATTCTGAGGACAGCATGGAGCAAACGGTTCTTCTCAGAGCCCTGTTGGTGGACGTTGAGGTGGTGTCCAGACATGTGCCAGGAGACCCAGCGCTGCTGCGAATGCCCTTTTACTAGTATACACATCTTTGTTCTCAGGTTCCACTTTATTTGTGATAAATATTCTGATAATTGCAATGCCTGGATCAAATGATATGTGCATTTTAATTCAGAGGTATAAGGAGGCATTGCCCTGTGACACTTGTCTACCGATTCCTAATTGTACCAATAAATCAGTTGGGGGACTGTTTTCTCCAGACCTTACCAACACAGGCCATTGGAAATTCTAAAAGACGGGTCAGTGAGTGTTGTGCTTGAAATCAGATGTCATTTTGGGTTAAAGTCGTACGGGTGTAAGCTCATGCAGTGAAACATGTGAGAGCTGCAACCCGACGGGACTGCCTCGTTTTTCCAGGTCTCGCAAGTCTTCCGCCTTTGACAGGATGCAGCCTTACCACTTTTCTATCACTTATTTTGGTGGAAAATATTTGAATTTTCTTTCTCTGACAGATTTCTGCCTAATACAGGTTCTGGCTTTCACAGGTTTTACTGTATTTACCGGCGAAATGGTATGATGTACTCCACTTGCTTCAAAATAATCCAGCCAAGAGGGAGGGGCTGTAAAAATGGCGTGGAGGCAGTGTCTGACTTGCTCTCACTCACAAGATCAACAGCTCAAGGCTGATTCCTGTGAGGCGGGGGTCAGACGTGCCGCCTCCCTCCGCCATCTGTACCAGCTCTGAAACCAACCAACCCTCCCACAGCACTCTCTACTGGGCTCGATAATTCATTGCAGTGGCCACACAGGACTCACAGACTGTACTCATGATTATGGGGCTTATTAGGGAAGTAACAGTTACAGTTCAGGCTCAGGAACACTCAGGATACAGTTCTCCCATCAGGACAGCCTCTTCCCAGCTGTGCTCGCAGGCACGCCTCTACCCGGCCCTCAGTCTCTGCCCGAAGGCGCTCCGTTTTCCCTCCTCCTGGGCCTGGAAGCCCACCACACCATTTCCTGCGGGTCTCTCCTTCCTTGGTGGTGGTGGGCTCCTCTCTTTCCTGCCGCTGGGGTGGCTCATTTCAAGCCCTTTGAGAAGGCAAAGCTGACCAGCCTTTGGTGGGCCACAGTTACTCTGTTGCGCAGTCCTGCCCAAGCAGCTGGGTGGAAATTACAAGTCCATGGCTAGAAAGACCGTGTGAAGTAATTGGTTACACCGCAGGGGGACTCGGTGTGTGGGGATCAACGTAAAGAGATGGACCGCCTGTTGGTAATTGTTGAAGCTGAGTGACGGGTTCCTGGCGGTTCGTTTTTCTGTCCTCTGTACTTCTGTGGTATTTGGATTTCTTTATAATTTTTATTACAGGAAATTTCAGACCAGATGTGAAACAGCTTCACCATCTGACCCATATACTAAAATCTGGGAGAATAAATTATCCTGAATTTTTATTTTTCTGCTTGCATTTAGCGGAAGGTCACCGTGTACAGGACACCCAGGTAAATGCTTTGCGTGCACTGTCTCTCCTCAGCACATCCCTTTGAGGTCGGGGGCATGGTGCTTTTACTTCTGTTTTACAGATGAGGAAACAGAGCTCCAAAGAGGTTGAGTAAGTGGCAGAACCACAGAACCCAGACTCCTAAGAAATGGGACACGTGGCCTCTGACTGTCCCTTTGCCTCCCACCTCCCCACCCCTCCCTCCCACCTCCAGGTGCTGCCTAAGCACCAGGCTGTGGGGGGAGCTGAGGATGTAGTGACTAGACAGAATGAGAAAAGACCCGGACAGACGTGAATGCGTCATCCAAACTTGACAACAGCACGCTCTTCTCTGTACTCCAGAATGGGTAGACTTCCCGCGCCAATCTCAATACACTGAGAACGTCCAGGTGCTCTAGCTTTCTTTCTGTTCTTCCCCACGCCACCCTGGATCCCCCGTCAGCACCTGGACTTGCTTGCTTCCTGCTGTCTCTGAAAGCTCTCACCCCAGGTCACGGCTCAAATGACTTCTCCTCCGAGAAGCCCTCCTTGACTCCATTACTTAAATCCACATGCCCAGTAACTCTCCTTCACAAACTCCCGTTCTGATGTCTTTTGCTGCATGTTTCACTCTTTGAAATGGTCCTGTCGGTTTCTTGGGTGTTACCTGTCTGCCCCTCTGGAACGTAGTCCTGGATCTGGCTTGTCCCAGGCTGTGTCCCCAGCCCCAGATCAGTGCCTGGGACACAGTGGCAGAATATTTTTGGGTGAATGAATGATCATTGATTATTCTGACCATTCGAATATGCCTCACCTTGATAGTCTTACATCCACACTGATTGGATTTATCCTTAAAAAAAGAGAAGCTAGGAGAAGTCCGTCTTCAGTGACTTCAGTTGCAATTCTGCGTGTAATTCCTGCCTGGGTGGGAGCATGCTGTGTCTCCATGAAGCTTGAGGTTCATCCCCTCCTTCGGGACTGGAAGGGATGGGGCTGTCTTTGTTGTATCATTCCAAACAAACATGTTGGGAGAATCCATTTCAAAGAGATCCTTTTTAACTGCTGCCTCTCGCCCCTTCCTCCGGGTCTCTTCTAGCCTTTGAAAGGTGTTTATGTTGATTCTGCTGTTCCCCATTCCTGGGCTGCAGATGAGCACCATAAATGTGTGAGTTTTGAGCAGGTCCTGAAATTTACTGACATAATTTCTATTTTCTTGTCGGTACTTACAAGCATGAATGGCTGGTCTCTTTTTGGTATGGTAAACTATCAACAGTTCGGGAGGGTTTGAGGGTATTTTTATGAGGACATTTGGTCTTTTGGATCACTTGTTCCTGAGTCACACATTTATTTTCAGTCTAAGTCTTTTGAAAGGTCATTTAGATTTTTCAAGTATAGTAGGCGTATCATTGTCTCCTATTCTTTCTCCTGGCTCATTCTTGCTTTTAACAAGGGAAACTATTTTCAGGGAAAGCAGATTGCGATGCATAATCGGCCCAGAAGGATAGAGCTTTACAGACACATTGGTGTGGTCATTGTGTCTCTGATTGGAGAAGGATTGTGTCGCTCGTGGAGGGAGCAGTGAGATTTTTTTAAACCAAAGTTTCAGTTCCAATTACGAAAATAAGATGTGTATGATAGAAACCTTTTCAGATAAGTATAAGAAGGAAAATAATTATTACCCATAAAACCAAAAACCTGTTGCCCTCGGGTCGATTCTGACTCCTAGCCACCCTATACGCATTCCCTCTAGAAAGAGAGGTAATCATTAACATTTTTACCTCCTCCGTGTGTGTGTGTGTGTGTGTGTGTGTGTGTGTATGTGTCTGTGTGTGTCTGTGTGTCTGTGTGTCTGTGTCTGTGTGTGTGTGTGAGAGAGAGAGATGTCATTAGACTGTAAATTACAGGCATCCATGTCTGTTTTCTTCATTATGTAGTGTCTGCCTGTTAGAAGATGCTCGACGCAAATTTAATGAATGAAGGTTCAGTATATATGTGTCTCCTATTTCAAAGCAAAATTTGGATAGTTCTCAGTTCTCAGTAGTTAGTCTTGTATCCTGCTTTTTTCATTTAACATCAGCAATTTCTTATTTTCTTAAATTTCTTCTGAAAACATGATTTTTAATAGCTGAATTTTTTTTTTTTCGGTATGCAAAGTTATGTTGGAAAACACCAGTGAGTCCCTTTGGACTGGGATCTTTGAAACCACCTTCATTTATTTCCTTAAGATAACTCTTTAAAAGTGGAATTCTTTAGTCAGAGGGCTGGACCATTCCTAAGAGAAAATAACAATTGTCACACTCAGCAGCCGTGAATAAAATGGTCCCCCATTTTTATGTCCCCACTAAAAAAGGGCTTTAGGGGTGCTCTTATTGGGCTAACGTCTTCCTGTTGTGTGTGTCCAGAATATTCCTCCAGTTTGTCAGTAGCCTCCTGCTTTTTTTTATAATGTTCTTGTTCAAAAGTTTAAAAAATTACATCAGATCAACTATTACTTTTTCTCTAAGACTTCTGCTAACTGATTTTATACTCAAGAAGGTTGTCCGCACCACCAAGATCAGATAAACAGCTAGTCATTATTTTCTTCCGGTTCGTTTATTGGTTCTTTTTCTTTCTATTTAACACTTCAGTCCATAGGAAATTCATTTTAGTGGGAGGTGTGATTTCCTGACCCTTCCTTTTTTTTCCCAAAGAGCCAGCCGAGTGACTCAGCGCTGTTCTTTGAGTAGTCCATTTTTTGCCATTTACATGACATGCAGCTTTTATGATATACCCACTTCTTATATTTATGCTTAGCTCTCTTTCTGCACTTTTAATTTTCTTTTATTCGTCTGAGTCTGTCCTTGATTTTGTATCACATTGTTTTAATCTCCACCATTTTATTATATATTTAAATATCCAGTGTAAGGGCCCTGTCTCATATTTTTCTCAGTTTTTTTGACTATTCTATCATCTGTATTCCACCAGAAGAACATTAGAACAATTTGGTGCTGTTTTGACAGAATTAAAAAATCATTTTGGAGAATCGCCTTTTTCATCAAGTTGAGTTGTCCTATTCGAGAACCTGGTACGTCTCTTTTTTTATGCTAAGTCTTTTTTTTAATCAATAATAAATCTCAGTTGAAATTTTATAGTTCCCTTCTGACAAGTCGAAACTTTCTTACACATTTCTATGTGTTTAATGTTTTACATTTGTTATTGTAGATGGGATTTTTATTTTCCTATTAAATTTTCTGGGTAATTATTATTAGCTTATCAGGAAAAAAAGTGCCGTTTTTTTCCACTACTCATTTTATAACAAGTTACCTCAGAAACCTTCATAATGTTTAAAGCAGTTTTCCAGTTGATTCCCTTCAGTTCTTTGAGTGTAGACTGATTGATCGATTCATTAGTCACTCATATCGAATAATGAAAAGGAGTGACTGGTTTCTGCAGAATGCTCTGGAAGGGCGCCTGGTGTCCACCCACGGAGATGACCCTGTTAAAGGACCTTTCTGCCCTGACTCCTTCTCTGTCTTCAAGGAGAAGGCTGCATCCAAGCAGCCTTAGAGCGCTCTCTCTCCTTCCCTACAGGCAGCAAGCCTTAGAACATTAAGGGCTGTCAAAAGCCAAGTGTTACGGATTGAATTGTGTCCCCTCCAAATGTATGTTGTAAATCCTAACCTCTATGCCTGTAGTTACAATCCCGTTTGGTAACGGATCGTCTTTGTTATGTTAATGAGGCAGGATTAGTGTAGGGTGTATCTTGAGTCAGTCTCTTTTGAGATATAGAAGATTAAAGAAGGGAGCCAGTGAGCAGAGACCGGGTAAGAGAGATGCCAAGACATATGGAGCTCTCCAAGGAACCAGGAAGCAGACGCTGAAGAGACAAGGGCCTTCCTCCAGAGCTAACAGAGAGAGAAAGCCTTCCCCTAGAGCTGGCGCTCTGAATTTGGACTTATAGCCTCCTAAACTGTGAGAAAATAAATTTCTGTTTGTCAAAGCCACCCACTTGTGGTCTTTCTGTTACAGCAGTGCTGGGTGACTAAGACAGTGAGTTTTTCTGCTTAACTGAAGGAGTTGTCAATTGGTGCAAACTCATCCTTGGCCTTTGAGGTCTGAGCCTGGGTGAGGAGGGTTCGCTCTGGGTGTGAGTTACTTTTTAATCAAGTGGTGGGGTTAGCCCCTGGGGGGGTGTTGGTTCTTTGGCCAGAACCCTGGTGAGCTGAAAGAGCTCGCTCTGCGGTGAGAAGCAGCAGTCCAAGTCAGCAGGCTCCCCTCAGGGAAGAATCCGGTTCGATCATCTTTACAATTTTATTGTGCCACCAGGCTTCTTAGATAATGAGCTGAATGGCATTTTGATAAAAACAATGACATTTAGACCCTACTGGTCCTGGTGGCGCAGTGGTTAAGAGCTCACTACTAACCAAAAGGTCAGCAGTTGGAATCCACCAGCCGCTCCTTGGAAACCTACGAGGCAGTTCTACTCTTTCCTATAGGGTTGCTATGAGTTGGAATTGACGTGACGGCAATGGGTTTGGTTTGGTCTCCTCTTAAGGAGCCATGGTGGTGCAGTGGTTAAGCGCTCATCTGCTAACTGAAAGGTCTGTGGTTCAAACCCACCAGCTGCTCTGCAGAAGAAAGATGTGGCAGTCCGTTTCCTTAAAGATTTACAGCCTTGGAAACCCTGTAGGGTCATTATGAGTCGGAATTGACTCGATGGCAGTGTTTCTGGGTCTCCTCTTAGTTCCTGACCACGTCAAACCCTTGCCAGCCTGCCCCTCACACTCACACCCTCCTGTCTGCGTGCATCTTTTACCTGTGAGCATCTCCTGGATGGTCCTTTCATTTCGTTACATCTCAGATTAAATGTCACCTCCTCAGAGAAGCCTTCTTGGGTCCACTTCACTAGATGTTGTCAAGTCAACTCCGACTCATGGTGACCCATGTGTGTCATAGTGGAACTGGACCCCTTAGGGTTTTCAATGGCTGATTTTTTGGAAGTACCCTATTTTTACACAGGTGTGCCTTCTGTGTTTGCTTGCCAACGATGCCCCCCTGCCCTAGGAATTTTTTCCTAAGCAGAAGCATGCTACGCTAATTTCAAAAATTAGCGTAGCATGCTTACGAAAATACCTCTAGAGGGAGGGCGAAGTTGACAAACAAAGTTAGAAGGCATGTGTTATTTGAGTAAAAATACAGTAGATTGCCAGGCCTTTCCTCTGAGGTACCTCTGGGTGGGCTCGAACCTCCAGCCTTTTGGTTAGCAGCCAACTGTGTTAACGATTTATATCACCCCAGGTCTTCCTTCTTTGGTCATCCCCCCTTGAATGCCCTCTGCTGCTCCATTGCTATTCCAGATGATCATTGATTTCCTTCCTAGCGTGTCTCAAATCATAATTGTTTTGTGGTTCTATTCTTTCTAACTTTGTCTCTGCCTCTAGACCAAAAGCTCCTCTTGGGCAAGACTTTTTTTGCTCATTGTTGGATTTCTGGGGCTTGGCATATAACAGACGGTGATGGTTAATGTTATGTGTCAACTTGGCTAGGCTGTGATTCTCAGTGTTTTGGCAGACACTGGACTGGGTGCTCTTCCGTAATGTAATATAATGCAATCATCTTCCATGATGTGATCTGATGTGAGCAGCCAATCAGCTGAAAGAGGAGTTTCTTTGGGGGATGACCTGCCTCTAGAATATAAATGGATGTTCTGGCAAAGCTCGCTTGCTCTCTCGACCCTGCACACTTCTTGTCGCCTCATCCCTTTTGCTTGGGTCATAACCCTGCAGAAGTCTTCAGCTTGCCACCTGGCTTGCTGATTTTGGGTTTGTCAGCCTCTGCAACCACATAGGCTAGCAGAAGTCTCCAGCCTGCCGCCTGACTCATGGATTTGGACTTGCCAGCCTCCACAATTGCGCAAGCTATTTCCATGAAGAAAAATCTCTGTTATGGTGTTAGGTGCTGTTGAGTTGGTTCTGACTCATAGTGAGCCCGTGTACAACAGAATGAAACACTGCCTGGTCCTACACAGTCCTCATAGGTGTTATGTTTGAGCCCATCATTGGAGCCACTGAGTCAATCGATCTCGTTGAAGGTCTTCCTCTTTTTCACTGATCCTCTACTTTACCAAGCATGATGTCCGTCTCCAGGGATTGGTCCCTTCTGATAACATGTTCGAAGTACATGAGATGAAGTCTCACCATCCTTGCTTCTAAGTAGCATTCTGGCCATACTTCTTCCAAGACAGATGTGTTCGTTCTTCTGGCAGTCCATGGTATAGTCAATATTCTTTGCCAACACCGTAACTGAAAGGCATCAGTCCTTCTTCATTTTACTTATTCATTGTCCAGCTTTCACATGTATATGAGGTGATTGAAAATACCATGGCTTGAATCGGGCGCACCTTAGTCCTCAAAGTGACATCTTTGCTTTTTAGCACTTTAAAGATGTCTTTTGCAGCGGATTTGCCTACTACGTCATTTGATTTCTTGACTGCTGCTTCCGTGAGTGTTGATTGTGAATCCAAGTAAAATGAAATCTTTGACAACTTCAGTATTTTCTCTGTGTATCATGATGTTGCTTATTGGTCCAGTTGTGAGGATTTTTGTTTTCTTTATCTTGAGGTATAATCCATACTGAAGACTGTGGTCTTTGATCTTCATGAGTAAGTGCTTCAAGTCCTCTTGGCTTTCAGCAAGGAAGGTCGTGTCCTCTGCATATTGCAGGTTGTTAATGAGTCTTCCTCCAGTCCTGATGCCACGTTCTTCATGTAGTCCAGCTTCTCAGATTATTTGCTCAGCATACAGATTGAAAAAGTATGATGAAAGGATAAAACCCTGACACATACCTTTCCTGAATTTAAACCATGTGGTATCCCTTTGTCTTGGTCTGTGTTGTACAGGTTCCTCATGAGCACAATGAAGTGTTCTGGAATCCCATTCTTTGCAAAGTTATCCATAATTTGTCATGATCCACACAGTAGAATGCCTTTGCATAGTCAATAAAACACAGGTAAACATCTCTCTGGTATTCTCTGCTTTCAGCCAAGATCCATCTGACATCAGCAATGACATTCCTCATTCCACATCCTCTTCTGAATCTGGCTTGAGTTTCTGGCAGTACTTAGTCGATGTACTGCTGCAACTGTTTTTGAATTATCTTCAACAAAATTTGGCTTGCGTGTGATATTAATGGAGCCCTGGTGGCACAATGGTTAAGAGTTCGAATCCACCAGCTGCTCCTTGGAAACCCTATGGGACAGTTCTACTCTGTCCTATAGGGTAGCTGTGAGTTGGAATCAACTTGACGGCAACGGGTTTGTTTTTGGTGATATTAATGATATTGTTTGATAATTTCTGCATTCTGTTGGGCCCTTTCTTTGGAATGAGCACAAAACGGATCTCTTCCAGTCAGTTGGCCAGGTAGCTGTCTTCCAAATTTCTTGGCACAGATGAGTAAGCACCTCCCGTGTTGCATCTGTTTGTTAAATATCTCAGTTGGTGTTCTGTCAATTCCTAGACCCTTGTTTCTCACCAATGCCTTCAGTGCAGCTTGGGCCTCTTCCTTCAGTACCATCAGTTCTTGATCATATGCTCCCTCCTGAAATGGTTGAACACTGACTAATTCTCTTTGGTACAGTGACTCTGTGTCTTCCTTCCATCTTCTTCTGATGCTTCCTGCATCGTTCAGTATTTTATCCATAGAATCCTTCAGTACTGCAAGTTTAGGCTTGAATTTTTTTCTTCAGTTCTTTCAGCTTGAGAAATGTGTTCTTCCCTTTCGGTTTTCTAATTCAGGTCTTTGCACATTTCATTATAATACTTTGCTTTATCTTCTCGAGCCATCCTTTGAAATCTTCTGTTCAGCGCGTTTACGTCATCATTTCTTCCTTTCGCTTTAGCTACGCTACGTTCGAGAATAAGTTTCAGAGTCTCTTATGATGTCCATTTTGATCTTTTCTTGTCTTTGCTGTCTTTTTAATGACCTCTTGCTTTCTTCATGTGTGATATCCTTGATGTCATTCCACAGCTCATCTTGTTCGTTCATTAGTTTCAATGTGTCAAATCAATTATGGAGATGGTATCTAAATTCAGGTGGGATATACTCAAAGTTGTACTTTGGCTCTTGTGGACTTGTTTTAATTTTGTTCTGCTTCAACTTGAACTTGCATATGAACAGTTGATGGTCTGTTCTGCAGTTAGCCCTTGGCCTTGTTCTGATTGATAATATTGAGCCTTTCCATTGTCTCTTCCCAGAGACGTAGTCCATTTGATTCCTGTGTATTACATTCAGCGAGGGCCATGTGTATAGTTGCCGTTTACATTACTGAAAAGAGGTGTTTGCAATGAATAAGTTGTTGGTTTTGCAAAATTCTATCATGTGATCCTGCATCATTTCTGTCAGCAAGGCCATATTTTCCAACTACTGATCCTTCTTCTTTGTTTCCAACTTTTGCTTTCCAATCACCAGTAATATCCATGCATCTTATTTGGATGTTTGATTAATTTCAGACTGCAGAAGTTTGTAAAAATCTTCAATTTCTTCATCTTTGGCATTAGTGTTTTCTGCGTAAATTTGAATAATAGTTGTATAATTGGTCTTCCCTGTAGGTGTGTGGATATTATTCTATCACTGACAGCACTGTACTTCAGCATAGATCTTGAAGTATTCTTTTTGACAATGAATGTGACACCTTTTCTTTTCGATATGTCATTTCCAGCATAGTGGACCATATGATTTTCCAATTCAAAATGGCCAATACCAGTCCATTTCAGCTCACTAATGCCCAGGATATTGATTTTTATGCCATCCATATAATTTTGGAAACCCTGGTGGCGTAGTGGTTAAGAGCTATGGCTGCTAACCAGAAGGTTGGCAGTTCAAATCCACCAGGTGCTCCTTGTAAACCCTATGGGGCAGTTCTCCTGTGTCCTATAGGGTTGTTATGAGTCAGAATCGACTCGACAGCAATGGATTTGGTTTTGATTTATATAATTTTTGACGACTTCAGTTTTCCTGGATTTATGCTTCATACATTCCATGTTCCTATTATTAATGGATGTGTGCATCTGCTTCTTCTCTTTTTAAGTTGTGCTACATCAGCAAAGCAAGGCCCCCAAAGCTTTACTCCAGCCACATCATTAAGGTTAACTTTACTTATAGGAGACAGCTCTTCCCCAGTCATATCTTGAGTGCCTTCCAACCTGAGGGTCCTATCTTCTGGCACTCTATCACTATATAAAATCTTTCTATATATTTATATATATGCTTCATTGGTTTTGCTCCTGTAGAGAACCCAGAGTAAGACATAGACGTTCAGATATTTGTGGAACAAATGCGTTGTCAGATGAATAAATATTTAAACTTTTTGGAGGTTGAACATGTCTTCACACAAATGCCCTTATTTGTGCTTTCTAGAGAAACTCAATAAATGTGACTAGCTTGTTGTACCCACAGGGAACCTGGAGCTTAGAGGTGTAAAGTGGGTCACCCAGGGTCTCGTTGGATGTAGATGACGAAGGCAGGATTTGAAGTGGGACCTCCTGTTTCTCCAGCCTATATTTTTCCTTCTCAGCTGTTGGGGGCCAAGGCAGAGTTAATACAATGCCTGTTCATGGAAATGTGAGGCCCTAGGTGCTGAAATGTCTTTCTAAGAGCCCAGATATCAAGCAAGGGGGCAGGAACCCCCTTAGTGTGGATGCTCTGGATTTGCTGTGTGCATACTCCATGTATGTTTGCTTTTATTACTTATTTGTCATTTTATCTCTTATCTATCATTTGATTATCTGATCATCTCTACTCCTGAGTAGGCTCCTTAAAAAAAAAAAAAAAAAAAACCCATGCCGTTGAGGCGATTCCGACTCATAGTGACCCTGTAGGACAGAGTAGAACTGCCCCATAGGGTTTCCGAGGAGCGGCTGGTGGATTTGAACTGTGGACCTTTTGGTTGGCTGCTGAGCTCTTAACCACTGCACCACCAGGGTGTCCTAGCAGGTTCCTTAGGGTCTAATAGTCCGTGCAAAGCTTTTTGTTCATTTTTTTTTTAATGAACATTTATGACAAATAGGTAGGAGTATAGTTTTGCTTGCTTTGAATAAGAAGAACATTGTAGATAATTTGCGTGGTTTTTATATTTTGAGTTTTGCTTTAGCTCCAGTGGTTTCTCCTGAGGGCTGGGATGCCTGAGAATCATCTGGGAGTGATTTCAAAATACAGTAAAACCTGTGAAAGCCAGAACCTGTGTAAGGCAGAAACCTGACAGAGAAGGAAAACTCAAATATTTCCCACTAATAGAGAGCGATAGAGAAGTAGTAAGACTGCGCCCCGTCAATGGTGGAAAACTTGCAAGACCCAGAAAAACAAGGCGGCCCTGCAGGGTTCCAGTTCTTGCGGGTTTCACTGTATATTTGTGCGCCACTCACTGTGGTGTAGCCAACGTGGCAAGAGGGGGTGATTGGGGGGGGGAGACGAGGAGGAGAGTAGGCACAGGCATGCTGATGGCATCCCATAGGGTGCCCCCCCACCAGCTGAGGGGCGCGAGGGGAAGGAAGTGTGGAAAGGAAACGCTAAGTGAATATTCATTATTGGAAATTTTAAGTCTTCCACCTTCCCGGAATGCTCCCTAGAAGCGAGGATGGAGAGATGTTGGCTTGCTTACTTTGGACAAGTCATCAGGAAAGACCAGTTGCTAGAAAAGGACATCGTGTGTGGTACAGTAGAGGACTAGTGAAGATGAGGCAAACCTCCCATGCGGTAGATTGACACAATAGCCCCGCCAGTGGACTCAAACGTATCAGTGATCATGAAGATGGTGCAGGACCAGACAACGTCTCGTTTCGTTCTGTTGTATGTAAGGTCACCGCGAGTCAGAGCCAACTCAAGGGCAACTAACAGCAGTAAACCTTCCCAAAATATCAGTCTGGACAGAAGATGATGTGGACAACAGCTAAGGACAATATTAAAAGATAGCAATAATACAAGTAACCGAAACAAGACCAAATCCACTGCCGTCGAGTCAGTTCCAACTCATAGCGACCCTATAGGACAAAGTAGGACTGCCCTGTTGGGTTTCCAGGGAGCGGCTGGTGGATTTGAACTGGTTGACCTTTTGGTTAGAAGCCATAGCTCTTAACCGCTGCGCCACCAGGGCTCCATATAAACGACAATAATCAATAATGATGACAGCACTAGTATTGGCAGTGCACCAAACACGAAGGAGCCCTGGTAGCGCAGTGGTTAAAACACTCAGCTGCTAACCAACAGGTCGGTGGTTCGAACCCATCAGCCACTCAGCATGAGAAAGAGATGGCAGTCTGCTTCTGTAAAGATTACAGCCTTGGAAATCCCATGGGGCAGTTTACTCTGTCTGTAGGGTCATTTTGGGTTGGAGTCAACTTGACAGCAGTGGGTTATGGGTACACCAAACACAGCAGCCCTGTTGACCGAGCATGTGCCTTGCACCCCTCCTTCCCTCCCACGCTGTATCTGTACCCCTGAGAGGTGCCTGGCATGGGGCAGGTCTTGTCTGTGTCCTCACGGTGGCCCCTGAAGCCTGGGGGTGAGCAGCTGACCTGGGTCACCAGTGGCTGGTGGTGGCTGGGACCAGCCCTCTGAGTGTGGGCTCACTCTGCTGTCTAGTCCTGCTCTCTTAGGACACGGAACGTTTGTCTGTCTGCGCCGGATCCTGGTCCAGTGATATCCCCTGCCTTATCTCCATCTGGACCATCCTGAGGGGTCTCCTGTCCCCTGCTCCCATGGCGGGGCCTCCCCTTCCTCCCCCACGATGTCAGGCCCCAAGGCAGATGAGTGCATCTTGTCTTCCATGGGCTCCCTACGTAGAGCGCACGGGGCATCCACCTGGCAAGTACTGGGGAGAATGATGGCAACACTGACAGGTTTTAGGTACCTCACAGGGGCTGGTTCCTGTGGTGGGGGGCAGCCACGTCAGTAGGAATCCGAGACCGGGGACCCTGCCACACGGGCAAGCAGCTGAAGATGCTGCCTACAGTTCTGGACGTTGTTCACCAGGGGCCGTGGGGTTGGTTTGGGAGTGTCACACCGTGGGTCTGACTCACACCCTGCATGAGGGGGGACCCCGTGCGCTGCTGAGAAGGCTGCTCAGAGGGCAAGTGAGGTCTGGGGTGCTGAGGTGACCTGAGAGGCACCGCAACCGTGGCATGTGCATGTCCTTGCTCCTTGCCTCTGGCTGTGCAGACGGTCCTTTCTGGAGGCACCTTGCAGGCACGGAGACAGGGACGGGACCCCCGGACCCCCAACCGTAGCCGCACCTCTGGGGCTGAGACGACAGTGCAGCCCCGGAAGCCTGTGCCCTGCTCCTGTGAGGATCCCACTAGCGTTAATGGACGCTTCTTCTTGTGCCTCGAAAGATCATGGAGTCCTTCCCCTGAGAGCTGCTAACTGGGGAAAGAAGTGTTTGTTCACTTTGCTTCTTCCACACTCGTGTTGTTGTTTAGAACACAAACACGCAGGCGTAGATGACAAACCACCACGAAAAGATGGCCTTCTGTCTAAGACCAGACTAGACGGAGAAGGAGAGCAACCCTCCCTGGCTCCTGGGGACCCTTCCTCCTGTCACTCTCAGTTCTCTCTTGGGTTTAAACACTCTCAGCTACTGTTACAGATTGAACCGTGTCCCCCCAAAATGTGTGTCTACTTGGCTAGGCCATGATTCCCAGTATTGTGTGGTTGTCCGCCATTTTGTCATCTGATGGGATTTTCCTATGTGTTGTAAATCCTTCCTCTATAATGTTAATGAGGCAGGATTAGAGGCGGTTATGTTAATGAAGCAGGATTCAATCCACAAGATTAGGCTATGTGTTAAGTCAATCTGTTTTCATATATAAAAAAGAGAAGCGAGCAGAGAGACAGGGTGACCTCATACCACCAAGAAACAAGAGCCAGGAGAATAGTGTGTCCTTTGGGTCCATGGTCCCTGGGCTGAGAAGCTCCTAGACAAGGGGAAGATTGATGACACGGACTTTCCCTCTGAGTCACCAGAGAGAGTGAGCCTTCGCCTGGCGCTGACACCCTGAATTTGGACTTCTAGCCTCCTAGACTGTGAGAGAATACCGTTCTCTTTGTTAGAGCCATCCCCTTGGGGTATTTCTGTTATAGCAGCACTAGATGACTAAGACAGCTGCCAAGTCCTCCAAGTCATCAGGGGACCTTATCCTATATGCTTCTCAAGACATCTTGCTGTTTTCTTTCTAAAGAGAACATGCAATCTGTGTGTATTAGGAATATTTTGGTAGCAAGGGTCCAATTTAAACTGTGTCACTGGAAAAGGGCATTGACTGGTGCATGGTGCTGAGACTCCAGGGTGCAGCTGGGCTGCGGGCTCACACTGGGTCCCAGGAAGCCTCTGAGCCTCCATACCTGGCCTGCTTCCACCTGGTTTGGCGTTCTCCTCCACAAAAATGGTTGTTTCAAGCCCCAGGCTTATCTTCTCAAAGCTTGTTGTCATTCCTCACTGTCAAGTCGGTTCCGACACATGGAGGCCCCACATACAACATAAGGAAATGTTGCCTGGTCCTGTGCCACCTTCACAATCGTTGGTATGCTTGAGTCTGTTATTGAGGCCACTATGTATTTTGAGTGCTTTCTAGCCTAGGGGACTCATCTTCCAGCACTATGTTAGAAAATATTCTGTTACAATCCATGTGTTTTCATTGGCTAATTTTTGGAAGTAGATCGCCATGCCTTTCTTCCTAGTCTGTCTTAGTCTGGAAGCTCTGCTGAAGCCTGTTCAGCATCCTAGCAACACACAAGCCTCCACTGGCAGACGGGCAGTGGCTGCACATGAGGTTCATTGGCCGGGAATCAAACCCAGGTCTCCCGCATGGAAGGTGAGAATTCTACCACTGAGCCATCATGGCCCCCTTTCTGACAGCTTAGCAATCCTGACTGATGGGCCTGCACCATTGATCTGACTATGGATACTTCCTCTGGGGCTGTGCTGTCTTAGCTATCACAGCTTTGAGCTGCTTTTCTGATGCATTAACTACCCCTGGTGGTGGTTCTTTTTCGCCTTGCTCCCCTCATTGCCCAGGGGTCCTGGTGATTTGTGTGTCTGTCTTTGCTGCTTGGGGCTTCCTGAGGACAAGGACTGTGTCTAATTATCTGTGTATCCCTGTAGCATAGACAACTGCAGAGTTTGCCAGATAGAATTCACTAGTGCCCAGTTGTCACATTGAGTATGCAGTTTCTTTTGGGTCGTTTTGAGTTTACATGTATTTTTAGGCAACCCCGCAATCAGGTGTATCATCTGGGTAAATTTAGGAAGCAGATACATGCTGTGTTTAATAGGTTTTTTTGTTTCTCGTTTCCAGCCCAAGTTCATTTAACTTTCAGTGCCATTTGCAATTAACGTTCACTGCGTTAATGAAGACTTTTCCAGCAGTGATTTATATTCACTCTTGAAGATAATATTTACTTTGAGTCATCGTTCTGATTTTTGTATCCACTCATTTCTGTTTTCAAACCAAAACACAAACTTGAGCTAGTAAATGCTGTGGAGACCACAGGAAAAGAGGCCTGGGGTGGACAGTGCCGGGCTGCTACCTCTTCCCACGTCCAGGTCGCAGCTTTGCGTTCCCAGACCGCACCACGGCAGATGCAGGGAAATCAGATTACCTTCCAGGCTCCTCTGAACGTGCTTGGAGTCTGTGCCGTCTTGAGCATCTGTTTGCCCTCCTGGGGGTAGGCAGAGGCCCTGGAGGCTTCCATCATTCCTGTTTGTTTTTCGGTTTACACTTTAACCCTTAAAGAGGTATTTGTACGTGTCTTGTACTTTTTGTGTTTCCCACAAGGTGTCGTGCATCGTATTGCACAGAACAGATGCTCCACAGGCAGGCTGTTTTACCGAAAATATTTTAGGAAAATCACATTGCTATGTAACATAAAATGCAGAAAAACGCAGAACTCAGAATGGTGCAGCTCAGCAAACTTTCACAAAGTGAACGTACCCATGTGACCTCCTGTCAGGCCGTGAAACAGAACGGTCCCAGCAGCCCCCTTATGTCCCCCCCCCCCGCCCATCACCACCACCCCTAAGATGACCACTGCCTTGACTTATAACACTATAGATTAGTTTTTCTTGTTTTTGAACATTATACAACTGGAGTCATACCCAAAACCCAAACCCATTGCTGTCGAGTTGATTCCAACTCATAGTGATCCTGTGGGACAGAGTAGAACTGCCCCATAGGTTTCCAAGGCTGTAATCTTTATGGAAGCAGACTGCCATGTCTTTCTCCTGTGGAGAGGCTGGTGGGTTCGAACCACCAACCTTTTGGTTGGCAGCTGAGCGCTTAACCACCGTGCCACCAGGGCTCCTTTGGAGTCGTATATAATATTTTATATCTTACTTCTTTTGCTCAACATGATGTTTCAGAGATTGATCTGTGTTGTTGGGTATGGCGACTTTTCATTTGTTGTCATTGCGTAACTATACCATAATTTGTCCATTCTACTGTTGAGAATATTTGGATTATTTCCAGGATTTGGCTATTATGAATAGTCCCACTAGATAAGTTCTCGTACATGCTTTTCGCTTGTCGGTCGGTTGGTTGGTTTCTGGTGAGGTTTTGATGGTTCATGTAGTTTTCATGAGAAGATTATGGCAAAGAGTTTTCCAAACCGTGAACTAGTGTGTGCATGCCCATCAGAAGCGGGGCGTTCTGGTGACTCCATAGTTCCACTAACCCTTGACACTATCGGCCTTCTTTGAAACTCGTGGAGAAGGCAATGGATCTCTCTCCTGTATTGCCAGCAGAAACCCTGGTGGCGTAGTGGTTAAGTGCTACGGCTGCTAACCAAAAGGTTGGTGGTTTGAATCTACCAGGCGCTCCTTGGAAACACTATGGGGCAGTTCTACTCTGTCCTATAGGCTTGCTATGAGTCGGAATTAACTCCACAGCAACCGGTTTGGGGATATGTGCGTGTGTGTGTGTGTGTGTGTGTGTGTGTGTGTGCGTGTTTGGTGAAGCCATTTTGGTGGGTCTGTGCTCAGCCTCGTGTTGTAATTGGAAGGCATCTCTGCATCACTAAGACCTCAGGATCTCATCATGAGGGGATCCATTCCTTATCTTGGCAGGAGCCATCAGGCCTTAATGAAAATTTAATGGGTAAAAGTGTACAGTTGAATGAGGGTTTTTAAAGAATAAATTAGTTCTCAGCCCTTGGTAATACCAGCTGAATGAATTAATAATGTGCCTTCCCCAGGGACTGTGTTGGAGGGAGGGCTGATGGCACGCGGCAGCGAAAGTCACTTTCTTTTGTTGGTAGCTCATCCTTAAAGGGGGCTACTTCCTGAGGTGGTTTCCAGCTGCCAGATTCTGTAGGGTTTTAAATGGATCTTGTGCTTTTAGCCTAAAGGATGGAACAACAACCCATTAAGCTCTCCTTTCTCCAGAGAAATAGTTGAATTTAACATGTAGTCCCGACTGAGCCTCTCTTTAGGGGGGATTGAAAAAGGCTTTGTGGGCATTAGTTTGGCTTGCCTAAGTGTCTGTTTTCATCGCCCTGCTTCTCTTCCAGCTTCACCGCCGGTGTGACTGTTGCTGACATTACCGTTGTCACATTTCACAGGTGGGACACTGAGGCCCGGAGATGTGACCAGCTTCACAGGGCCATCAGGTAGTGGAGGTGGTCCGAGGTCTCGGCTCTCCTGCCCCAGAGCCCGGGTTCTTTCCCAGTTGTCGAAATGATGGCTGGTTGTGTTTGGTTTGGATGACATTATAAGCTTCCTGAAGGCAGGGCCCCACACTTGCATTTCTTGGTTTTGCCATCACCTCCAGCAGCAGCGTTCTCCTGGGAGGCAACCAGTGAGCACAGAGGGGAGGCGTCTCGTACCACGTGGGCTTCTAAAGCCAGGAAGGGCCATCACAACCAAACTACCCTTAGGAGGCGCCATGTTGAAGCCAGAACAGCTTCTCTCAAGGCACCAACACAGCTGGTCAAAAGGATCCACCATTTCTTCTATTGAGCACCACGCGGAGTGGTCAGCTGGCCTGTAGTGGCCGTGCTGCCTACACAGAACAGATCAATAAACATGGTGAGTCCAGGTGCTCACAGGCCTACAGCTGCCGAAGGCTCTCAGTGCCCATCCCCTCTGCTCATTGGGTGTACTCATTGCGTGAAGCCCAACCATGCTGGCTCTCACTGACCCCACCATAACCCATAGCTGATGGCATCCCCCTGATACCATGCTGTGTTTGGTGCTCCCCTCCACGATGGTGCACCTGGGCTGAGTCCCCTCATTCGGCCTGAGCCCTCCTGCCAAAGTCCTGTTCCAGCGGGGAGTGAGTGGCACACAGTCCTGTGTCTGAGGATATAAGTTCTTCCAAATTCTGTTGGCGGTGCATTTCCTTGAGGAGGAGGAAAGTTCCAGAAGGAAAAGTGTGTGCAAAGGCCTTGAAGCAGAAGCAGACAGACTCTGAGGAGCCAGAGGAGGAGACAGGTCTGTTGAGTGAGGGATGATGACTGGGGGGGGCTGGCAACGACCAGATCACGTGCCTTATGGGTTCCCCATTGTGGGGCAGCGGATGTTTAATGGGGGGGGGGGTGAATTGCATCTGTCAGGTATTTATAGAGCCCCTACTGCCTTCGGAGGAGCCCTGGTGGCACAGTGGTTAAGCGCTTGGCTGCTAACCCAAAGGTCGGCAGTTTGAACCCATCCAGCAGCTCCACAGGAGAGAAGACCTGGAGATCTACTTGCATAAAGATTACAGCCTTGGGAACCCTACAGTACAGTTCTACTCTGTCACATGGGGTCGCTAAGAGTTGGAATCGACTCGATGGCAACGGGTTTTACTGTCTCTGTGATACACAGTGGTGGACACACAAGGCCCCAGCTCTCAAGGACTTGTATTCAAGTGGAAGATCAGACCAATAGACACGAGACAATCAGAGAATGGTGTGTGCCCCAAATAAAATAAACCAGCTGAGGGCCTAGCGTGAGCTGTGGGAGGTAGAGGAAAGCCACCGGAGACGTGGCGGTCGGGGGCAGAGCCTTTGGGCAGTGGACACTTGAGGATGAGGAGGCAGCAGTGTGGCAGCGCTGGGGGAAAGTATTCAGGCCGAGGGACAGCTGGTGCAAAGGCCCTGAGGCCGCACACAATGGCTGTGCTCACAGAACAGAAAGTGCTGTCAGGGTGGCTGGAATTGGGGCAGCGAGGTGGGGAAGGTGCCGGGTGAAGGTGGAGGGGTCCTCCAGGAGTTTGAATTTTATCCCGAATGCAGGGGGAGCCATTGGAGAGCCAGGGCAGAGGACAGCACGGCCTGACCGGTGTGTTTGACGACTGCTCTGCTTCTGTGTGGTCGGGTCAGTGGGCTGTGGAGCAGCAGGAGTGGACATTGGGATGGGGGATCACCGTCATCCACGTCACAGGTGATGGTGGATTGACTTGATGGGGGCTGAGGGGGAGAGAAACCAATGGGTTTGGGGGACGTTGGCAGAGAGTGGTGCCTGCTTTGGTGTGGGGCCTCTGGCCAGGGCGGCGAGGCCCACGGTGCATGGGAGGCTGTCCTGGTTCCTTGTCTCTGTTCTTTATTAGAGAGACCCCAGCAGGAGGTTGGAAACTACTCCTCACGGACCTCACCCAGCTCGGCAGTGGACCTGAGAGAGGATTTAGGTAGGCCGCTGGCTACCTTTTTCTTTTTCATAGCTTTAAACTAGTTGCTGTCACGTCAACTCCGACTCATGGTGACCTCGTGTGTGTCAGAGTAGAACTGTGCTCCATAGGGTTTTCCGTGGCTGTTTTTTTCGGAAGTAGATCGCCAGGCCTTTCCTCCAAGGCACCTCTGCATAGACTCAAACCACCAACCTTGAGGCTCACAGCCGAGCACGTTAACTGTTTGCACCAGCAGGGGCCCCTTAGCCGCTTTGCCGACATACAATTCACATACCACACAGGTCACCTGTATAGAACGTGCAATTCAGTGGTGTTTAGCATTCTCACGGGGTTGTGCAAACATCACCACAATCTCATTTTAGAACATTTTCTTCACCCCAGGAAGAAACGCTGCACCCATTAGCAGTCACTCCCCATTCCCCGCCTCCCCAGCCCCTGAAAACCGCACGCTAATATACTTTCTGTCTCTGTGGATTGCCTGTTCTGGACAGTGCACGGAGTCACACAATGGACAGCCTTTTCTGCCCGCTTCCTTCGCTCAGCATAACGTTGTCAAGGTTTACCCAGGTCGTAGTGTGTATCACTGCTTCGTTCATTCTTAGAGCTGAATAATATTCCCTTGTACGGACAGACCACATCTTGTTGATCGTTCCTCAGTGGATGGACATTTGGGTTGTTTCCACTTTTGAGCTGTTGTGAGTAATGCTGCTGTGAACATTCATGTCCAGATGTTTGTAGGGGCATGTTTTCATTTCTTCTGGGTCTGTGCCTATGAGGGACATTGCTGGGTCCTGTGGTAAAACTGTTTAACCTCCTGAAGGTAGTTTTCCAAAGTGGCTGCACCATTCTGCGTTCCCATCAGCAGTGTCTCCACATCCTCACCAGCATCTGTGATTGAACATCTTTTGCACACCCACTCACACTCACCCTGGTGCCCTGTGCATGAGGAGGGGCACCACGCCGACGTGTGTCTGCTCCGAGGACCAGGGAGCAGGTTTAAGGGCAGGGTCCTGTCTCTGTCTTTTCCCATCTTCATTGCATCCTGCTGAAAGGAATCAGCTCTCAGGCTTAATTTCATTTGCTTAATGGGTGAGGAAGAAAGTGATTTCTGAGGCCCGAGTGGTCCCCAAAGACCATGCTTGACAGTGCATTTCAGTTACCGCATGAGGACTTGCTTGCTAGGCTGGAAACCGTGACCATGGGCCTGTCACTGTTTTATATTTTATAAAGGAAGCTTGAGGGTAATGTTTCAAAAAGGCATTTGAGGAGGGGAGGAAGGGGATCATTTTGAGGTGCACAGACTCTTTGTCTCTTTGAAGTTTGCATAGAAGCAGTTGAAGAAGGTATATTCTGTAACGTTCTCGTGTGGCCACCTAGGGTAGGTGAGCAGCAGGGACTGGTAGAAATCTCAGTGAGCCTGGCATTTATATTCAGGAGTCCTTGGGTGGTGCAAACAGTTAACAAGCTCGGCCGCTACCCAAAAAGTTGGCGGTTCGAGTCCACTCAGGTGCCTCAGAAGAAAGGCCTGGTGATCTACTTCTGAGAAATCAGCCATTGAAAACCCTATGGAGCATAGTTCCACTCTGATACGTATGGGGGCGCCATGAGTTGGTGTACACTCACTGGCAACGGGTTAGTTATATTCAGGACTGTCAACCCAACCAGTCGTGGCAAGTCCGTTTGTCTTTCTGGACCATATTTTGTCTCTGCTTAGGAGTGCCTGATGGCAGTGCAGGCAAGATAAACAGGCAGGCAAGGTTTTCAGAGAAAGAGATGAGCCTGAATGTCCCCAGCTGCCTCCTCCCAGGTGACGTTTCGCGTTGTTTCTCCTGAACGAAAGGCATTTAGCCTGGCTCCTCCTAAACACCCTAGTCCCAGCTTGAGCCCGTCTAGGAAGTTCTCCAGCTGCCACCACATGCTGTCCTACAGCCTCCTTCCTGCCCCTCCCATGAAGACGCTTCCCCAGACTGTCGTCATGCGGTGTGACTTTGGTTCTCTGTGAACACCTGTGAGCCCAGGTAGACGGAGCTCAGAGGGCAGGTGCCACGTCTGGTTCTGCTGCTCCATACCGCTTGGTGTCAGCACCCAGCACAGCGCTGGCAATTGTTTGAGTTTGGGGTTTTGGGGAGCTGACTGTGGGACGAGGGTTTGAGGGCAAGGAATTGGTAAGAAAATAGTCCTAGGAGAGACTGATCATGGATGGGGGAGCAAGCTAGGGCAGGGAGAAGGCCCAGCAGGTGCTGATCCCGGGCCACGCTGTGCGGACGCGGTCTCATCCTGGGGCTGCAGGGGCTCTGGACTGGAACAGCTCAGGGTTTGTCCACCCACCGAGGTGGAGAGCTGGCCTCTGCACTCCTGTCGTGCTCAGCCATGGCTCAGGGTCAGCCTGGGGTGCAAACAGCAGCCCTTCCCACCGTCTGCACCAGGGCACAGCCGTGCAGGAGCCAAGGGGGATGAGGCTGCAGATGGGGCTTCAGGAGCGGAAGCCAGGGGAGGGAAGGGCCACGAAATGCCTCAGAGAACAGCCACTAGAGGACTT
This sequence comes from Dugong dugon, assembly GCA_030035585.1. NCBI lineage: Eukaryota > Metazoa > Chordata > Mammalia > Sirenia > Dugongidae > Dugong > Dugong dugon. The sequence goes on along the minus strand of CM057461.1, from coordinate 4,265,381 downwards.
TATGTCTCTGTGGGCTTGCCTGTTTGAGACATTGCATGTAAATGGGATCCTGCAGTATGTGGCCTCTTGAGTCTGGTTTCTCTGACTCAGCGTGGTGTTTGCAGACCCGTCCGTGTCATAGCGTGGGTCAGGGCTTCATTGCTTTCGATGGTGGAGTGATACTCCATGAAGGTCCCTGGGTGATTCCAGCACTTTGCCATCATCTACTAGCCTAAAGGTGGGTGGTTTGAACCCACCCAGTAGCATCGAGGAAGAAAGGCCTGGTGATCTGCTTCTGTAAAGATGACGGCCAAGAAAACCCTGTGGGGAAGTTCTGCTCTGCAGCACACGGGGTCGCCAGGAGTCAGAATCAACTCCATGGTAATGGGTTTGGTTTTTTTCTTTTTAATATTCTGTTGTGTGGCTGTACCACATGGTGTTTTATCCATCCACCCATTATGGACACTTGATGTTATGGATTGAATTGTTTCCCCCAAAAATGTGTGTCAGTTTGGCTAGGCCGTGATTCCCAGTCTTGGGTGGTTGTCCACCGTTTTGTGATCTGATGTGATTTTCCTGTGTGTTGTAAATCCTATCTCTGTGATGTTAATGAGGCAGGATTAGAGGCAGTTACGTTAATGAGGCAGGACTCAATCTACAGGATTAGGTTGTATGTTGAGTCACTCTCTTTTGAGATACAAAAGACAGAAGCAAGCAGAGAGGAGAGGGACCCCCTACCACCAAGCAAGAAGAGCCAGGAGCTGAGCACAACCTTTGGACTTGGGGTCCCTGCACTGAGAAGCTCCTAGACCAGGGGAAGATTGATGGCAAGGACCTTGCCCCAGAGTCTACAGAGAGAGAAAGCCTTCCCCTGGAGCTGGAGGGACCTGGAAGGTTGTCAGAGATGTGATTCTCCCCGTCAGAGACTTTCTGCCCCTGGGGGAGGGGTCACAGTGAGGGGCAGCCACAAGTCTTGGGAACTAAATGTACCTGGATTTGGGTCCTTGAGGTGCCACTCGGCTGCTGTGCGACCTTGGGCGGGTCACTGCTCTGAGTCCTGCTTTTCCCGTCTCACACAAGGATGTCTGCATGGTGGTGTTGTGAAGGCCTCATGCAGCAATACCTGAGAGGGCCAGTGCAGACTCGTCTGGCACAGAAAGTTCAACAGATGGCTACCTACTTATTTTTAATATTTATTAGTAGTAGTCACAGGGTTTTCATTGGCTGATTTTTCGAAGTAGATTGCCAGGGCTTTCTTCCTAGTCTTAGTCTAGAAGCTCCACTGAAACTTGTCCCACCATGAATGACTCTCCTGGGATTTGAAGGACCAGTGACAAAGCTTCCAGCATCAAACCCTGTCCCAGAATATTGCCCGAGACTTTGGCTCGCTTACTCTGGATGCGTCATCAGGAAGGACTGATTGCAGGTGGAGGATATCATATTTGGTAAAGTGGAGGGTCAGCTAATGTAAGGTGTGGCGCAGGGGGAGGGGGCGTAGCATAGGAGAGGGGCGTGGCGATGGGGGAGGGGCGTGATGCAGGGGAGGGGGCGTGGTGATGGGGAGGGGCATGGCTCGGGGTGGAGGCGTGGTGCGGGTATGGGGGTGTGGTGATGGGGGAGGGGCGTGGTGCAGAGGGAGGGCCGTGGCACAGGGGAAGGGGTCATGGTGCAGAGTCGTGGCGCAAGGGAAGCTAGAGAAGGGAGGGACTGTGGGGCCGCAGTGGGGGTCTTGGATTTCATCCGGAGAGCTACAGGAAACCATCCATGAGGCTAAGCAGGGAAGTGATGCTAGACCCTGTTTGCCTGGGATGGAGGGAAGGGAACAGAAGCCAGGAAACCAGAGAGGGGCCTGCAGAGGTATGGGGGTGGTGATGCTGGCTGGCCCCCAGGGTCTTATAAGTGGGACTGAAGATATGTGATCCCCAACCCCTGAAGGCATTCCTTAAGTGGCCACGGAAGTCAGGAGTCTGCAAACTACGGCCTGTGGGCCAAATCCAGCCTGCCACCAGTTTTTGCAAATAAAGTTTTATTGTAAAGTGATCAGGCTCATTCCTTGGTGTATTGCTGTGGCTGCTTTCCTTCTACAAAGACCCTCTGGCCTGCAAAGTCTAGATATTCACTGCCTGGCCCTTTACAGAAAAACCTGGCTGACCCTGACCTGAGCAAATTCAGATCAGGCTGCGGGTGCTCTTTCCAGCACTTTAAATGCGCGCAGTCCCTCTGAGAAATGCTAAAGCATAATACGTATTTTAAAATTAACCTTTGTCCTTAAACTTTCACTGAAATGTGAGATGCTCACTATATGCTTGAGGCGTTATGAAGCCCAGGCGGTGACTCAGCTTTTGAGGCCATGGGGGCCTATGATTTGTCTGACTTCCTGCTCCAATGCTGAGGTCTCCTGCTGTGTCATTTCACTGTGTATCCCCTCTACAATGCTCCTTTTCCTACTAAACGACCTTTACAAGAAAAGCTCTGAAAGCAGCTTTTAGCCTTCGCAAAGAAATCAGCATGCTTCTTGCAAGGTAGTTTTTATAAGACTTTACTTATGTGCAAATCTGGAACATCCTGTTGTTAGTTGCTGTTAAGTTGATTCTGACTTACGGCAGCCCCACGTGTGCAGAGTAGAACTGCTCCGTAGGTTTTCAAGGCTTTGACCTTTCAGAAGCAGGTTGCTAGGACTGTCTTCTGAGGCACCTCTGGGAGGGTTTGAACCGCCAACGTTTCAGCTAATAGTCTAGCGCTTAACTATTTGTGCCACCCAGGGGCAGCTAAGCCAGATAACACAAAGGAACAATAATGATAGCAACAATGAAGCCCAGTTTTCAAATTCCACCTTCCTCCCTGACCCTGTAATCTTCGTGTTTCTAACTTAGGCTTCCAAACTCCATGCAGCATTTTTGATCCACTTGATTTACAGGCTGGAGCCGGTTTTCCTTGCCGAACTGGCCATATGTCTGATAGGCAGCAGCTACCATTGGCAGAATTACGAGCTTGATACTAAACAGGTGGGCTTTCTAGTGAGATGGGTTGTTTTTCCACAACGCATATGAGGAGAAAAGAAGCCACTTTAATAACATCTTGATTTTTCCACTGACTTCAGAGACATAAATGATGTCCGCTTGCCCAGTCTTCACGTTGGCATCCTTGCAGAGTAGGGTGTCTCTGACAGCTGGAGGAAGCTTAGGTACTTGGGAGATTTTGACGGCCTGCTTCTAAGATCTTCTTGTTGTTAGTTACCATCAAGTCAGCTGTGACTCACGGTGACTTTTGTGTAACAGATGTTATGTATAACTTCTGCGTGTACTTAGTTATAACACCGCCCGATTCTGCGCCATCCTCACAACCATTGTTACGCTTGAGGCCACTGTTGCAGGTCTTGTGTCAATAATCTATCTCACGGAGGGTTTCCCTCGGTCTTAGAGAATCCTGTTATCAAATCTGGGGGAAAGTGGCTTTATATTTCAAAATTAAATTATTATTAACACAGCCTAGCAGGAATACATTCAAACAGGGTGTAATCCCAGGCTCGAGGCTCAAACCCAATTTGACAGCTTTTTGTGTGGTTCCTGCTGTCTTGGCAGCGAGGTGTAGATGGGGTAGGCTGATCAATCTTCTGTCTCACGTACTTTGGACGTGTCAGGAGGGACCAGTCCCTGGAGAAGGACATTGTCTTAGTTATCTAGTGCTGCTGTGACAGAAATACTACAAGTGGATGGCTTTAACAAAGAGAAATTTAGTCTCTCACGGTCTAGGAGGTTCGAAATTTAGGGCACCAGCTCCAGGAGAAGGCTTTCTCTGTCAGCTCTGGGAGAAGGTCCTTGTCATCAATCTACCTCGGACTAGGAGCTTCTCAGCGCAGGGACCCCGGGTCCAAAGGACACATTCTGCTCCTGGCACTTCTTTCTTGGTGGCATGAGGTCCCTCTCCCCTCTATTGGGTTCTCTCTTTTATATCTCAAAAAGATTGACTCAGTATGCAACCTAATCCTGTAGATTAAGTCCTGCCTCATGAACGTAACTGCCTCTAATCCTGCCTCATTAACATCATAGAAGTTAGGATTTACAACACATAGGATAATCACATCAGATGACAAAAGGGTGGACAACCCCACAATACTGGGAATCATGGCCTAGCCAAGTTGATACACATTTTGGGGGGATACAATTCAGTCCGTAACAGATATCATGCTCGGTAAAGTAGAGGATCAGCAAAAAAGACAAAGACCCTCAACGAGATGGATTGACACAGTGGCTGCAACAATGGGCTCAAACATACGGGGCAGCGTTTTTTCTGTTGTACATAGGCTCATTTTGAGTCCGAACTGATTCGACGTCACCTAACAACAATAACATGTTATCTGTCTTTGGCAAGAGCTGTCTAAACAGTAGGCTAGGATTCTTTCCTGTAGGACTCCTCAGAGCCTTTATGTTGTGGATTGAATTGTGTTTCCCCAAAATATGTGTTGTAAATCCTAACCCCCCACCCCATACCTGTGGATGTAATCGCATTTGGTCGTAGGGTTTTCTTTGTTGTGTTAGTGAGGCCATATCAATGTAGGATGTGTCGTAAACCAATCATTTCTGAGATATAAAGAGGCAATCAGGCACAGAAGCAAGCAAGCAGAGATGGGGGCAGATAGGTGCCAAACCACACGAAGATCCCCAAGGAACTGAGGAACAGGAGCTAGAGAGAGACAAAGACCTTCCCCCAGAACCCACAGAGAGAAAGCCTTCGCCTAAAGCCAGCACTCTGAATTCAGACTTCTAGCCTCCTAAAACTGTGTTAAAGCCACCCACTTGTGGCATTTCTGTGACAGCAGCACTGAGAAACTAAGACGCTTTGCTCTGCTCCTGTGGAGTGGGGCTCCGGGGTGGCTTTGAGTGTGTACAGAGTTTCCATGACTGTTTTCATCCAGGGAGCAGCTCCTCGTGCTAGGGTTCTGTGGAACACACCTCGGCAAATGCTGGTGTCACGCGCAGATTCTGAACTTTGATCGGAGAGCTGGGGTCTCTTACCAGCTGCGTGAAACCTCTCCGTGAGCCTCCCTGCCCCAAGCCTCCTCCTTCTGTATGAAAAGGGAGCTAGTCGCAGCCCTTCCTCCTCAGGCTGTTTGCCTGGAACAAACACCCCTAAGATTTTGGTGGCCTCCCTGCGCACGTTCAGAACTCTTTTTTCCTGAGCTTAAGCATTGATTCACCTCACGACTTTCCAGGGGCCAGCATTCACCCTGAAGCTTAGCTAGACTTTTGTCTTTTCTCCTCTGTGCTTACTGGCACCTCCGATAACAAACGAGCAAGAGGAAAGGAGATGACGTTTGTGTTAGCAGCTGTTCAGGTAGTACTGGCCGAAATGACAGCCACCGTGACTTCTGCAGGCTGCTTAGGGACTGCAGTTAGCCACCCCCATGAAGGGACACTGGGAGATGGCCCCAGACTGCTGTGGATAACTGCTGGCCTGCATTTAGACTCCACTTCAGTTTCTGTATCACAGGATCAAGCTTTTCCTCCCCGCCCCCCTTTCTCACTTCCTCCCACTCATCCATCCGTCCACCCATATGCCCACCCACCCTTTCACCCATCCATCTACCCAGTCACCCACCCATACATTCACCCATCCATCTTCCACCCACCCACTCATCTATCCATCCATCCACCGATCTACTCATCCATGCATCCATCCATCCATCCACACATCCATGCATTCATGTATCCACCCACACATCCTCCACTCAGTCACTGATCCGTATCTCCACCTATCCATCCGTCCATCTACCTACCTATGCATTCATCTATCTACCCACACATCTGTCTACCCATCCACCCGTCGTCCATCCGTCCACCACCTCCCACGCTCACCCACTCATCCATCCACCCACCCATCCATCTGTCCATGTGCCAGGCACTGTGCTCGATGCTGAAGAAGGAGAGAGAGGACCATAAGCCTATGAATCCCTCTTTGCAGGTATTGCGATCCCGCTTTTCTCCATCCTGGAAAAGGCTGCAGTTCTTCCATGGCAGACAGCTATAATCAGCCTGCAGAGGTTCTGAGAACAGTGCCGTAGGCGTTTAGTATTTCCCCTTCCCCTGTGTCCCTCCCCCACACCAGCTGCCAGGCCCTCCTGTAAGCAGCATGGGTATGTGTCGTTTATTGAGTGGTCTCGTTTCTTCCTTGAAAGGTGTTCATGTGGCCCTTGAGTAATTAATCACTATGCCCACAATTTTCCAGGAGGAGTGGAGGAGGTCGAACCAAGAATACTTGTACATCTGGGAGACTTAAAATCCATTGTTAAAATTTTCTTTTGGAGGTGGAGACCCATCCTGGTGGGAGATCTAGGAACATACCCCACACTTTTCTCGCTCACGGGAGATGGCTGCCACTGTCCAGCCCCATCTCCTGCGGCCTGGGCACGGGCACTTGGTTGTCAACCCTAGGTGCTCTGCCATGATTTTATATGTGGGTTTTCTTTTATATGTTGATCTTCTCCTCCACCTGTTCCTCCTCTCTCACCCAGTGTCTCACACAACAGCAGCATTACCATCTGCTGCGGGTAGTCTAGCAGACTGGTTAGGATCATGGGCTTTTGGAGCAGACGACCTGACTTCAAGCCTCTGTTTTCCTCATCTGTAACATGGGTGATGGAAATAGTGACCTGCCTTCTAGGATCATGATGGTAAGGCAGTGAATGGGTTAGCTCATGTTGGGTGCTTAGGATCGGGCTTGTCACACAGTGGGCGCTCCATAGATGCTGCTGCTGCTGTCAACGTTGATGGCAGAACAAACCCTGGTTTCCCCCACTCTTCCACAGGCCTTCTTGCCCCACGTGATTTTCGTACCCAGTTCTGACGACACAGCCGAGGAGCATTCCTGCACCCCTCCCTCCTTTCCATCCTAGCACCCACTGCCCTCACCCTGCTTGTCCCCTCTCAGCTGGCCTCCCAGCCTCCAGCCTCGTTCCCCCAAGCCTACCGTCTGTCCTGACATTCTGTGTGAGCTTTCCACCATGCTGATCTTGCACCGGTTTCCTCCGTGATTCCCCACTGTCCTCAAGTAAAACTCCAGACTCTATCATGTCCACATACAGCGCTTCTTGGCTGGCCCAGCCCGCCCTCCCAGCCTCACCTCTGTCCATGCCATACAGCAACGATAAGCTCCAGGCTAAAGGTCCTCAAGTTCCAGTTCACAGACCCATGCCAGGTCCATAACAAATTAAGAACATGAAAGACAAGAGCGAGTTCTCTATCTATCCATCTATCCAATTAAAAGATTCTTCCTTTGTTTTAAGATCATATTCTTTGTATTTTTTTCGCCAGTGGTGATGATACATGATGTTGTTGTTGTTAGGTGCCGTTGAGTTGTGTCATGGTGACCCCAGGTACAACAGAACGAAACACTGCCCAGTCCTGCGCCATCCTCACAGTCATTCTCATGTTTGAGCCCGTTGTTGCAGCCACTGTGCCATTCCATCTCATTGAGGGTCTTCCTCTTTTTCACTGACCCTCTACTTTACCAAGCATGATGTCCCTCTCCAGGGACTGATCCCTGCTGATAACATGTCCAAAATATGTGAGACAAAGTCTCGCCATCCTTGCTTTTAAGGAGCATTCTGGCTGTACTTCTTCCAAGACAGATTTGTTCATTCTTTTGGCAGCCCACGGTATATTCAGTATTCTTCCCCAACACCATAATTCAAAGCATCAGTTCTTCTTCAGTCTTCCTTATTCATTGTCCAGCTTTCGCATGCATATGAGCCTATTGAAAATACCATGGCTTGGGTCAGGCGCACCTTAGTCTTCAAGGTGATGTCTTTGCTTTTTAACACTTTAAAGGGATCTTTTGCAGCAGATTTGCCCAGTGCAGTACGCTGTTTGATTTTTTGACTGTTGCTTCCATGGGTGTTGTTCGTGGATCCAAGAGAATGAAATCCTTGACAACTTCAGTCTTTTCTCCCTTTATCATAATGTTGCTCATTGGTCCAGTTGTGAGGATTTTTGTTCATGTTGAGGTGTAATCCATACTGAAGGCTGTGGTCTTCATCTCCATCTGGTCTTTGATCTTCATAGGTTTGTGTATATGTGTTTGTGTATGTAGGTTGGTCATTAATTGGCACAATAGATGGTTGGCACATCTATGTGATCCCCATTGTATGTGGAAATTCACTGGGCTCTGAATTTCAGAGCCTGGAGACTCAGCCTTGCTTCCCTGTACTATTCTCCAACCCACCCCACAAATACTATGTACTGTCATACTTTTATGCATTTACACCTTTTCTTCCCCCAAGCCAACTCCTACTCAGCCTTCAAGGCCCGACTCAAATATTATGTCCCCCAGTAGCCTTCCTCTGCCCCATCTTGGTTCTTCCTGGTAACTCCCTGCCCTGACTGTGGTTGTCACTGCGGGTGGCGAGCCCACAAGGGCAGGGAGGTGTCTGACATCTCAGTGCTCCCTCTTAGGCCTAGTATGGTGCTTCATTCACAGGAGATGGTCACCAAACATTGGCGGATGGGTTCCTCGGGGCAGGGAAGGACTCACCATAGAAACAGAAGCCACCCTCGCTCAGACCACCTCTCGGCTTCTTGTTCGCTTCTTTAGTAGCTTGTATCATGTTCTGAAATTCAGTTAATTTGTTTCCTTTTGTGTTTCTTCCTTTTCCATAACCACCAGGGCTTCATGCAGATGGAGACAGCGCATCAGCTGTGTTCACTGCTCCATCTCCAACTAAGAACAGTTCCCACACGGCAGGCCCTCAGTTGTTACTTGAAGAATGAGCTTGTGAATAAATGAATGACAACATACTAAAAGCAAGATCGTCTCCCAGTTTTGGCTGACACCGACGGTGCCCGTCTCCCCTTCAAGAGGCCAGCCATGCAGCACGCGGCACCCCGTTACCTCCTAGCTCCCCCAGTGAATCCCCGCTTTTCTTCCATTGTGTTTTGGGCGAAGGTTCTACCCTGTCCTATAGGTTCACTATGAGTTACATGTTTGGGCTGTAAGGGGAAGGTAGGGAAAGAGCGAAGAGGAGGAGGAGACCGACAGACGTGTATGGGGCCACGAGGGGGTGGACTCGGATAGGCAGAGTCAGACCTGGCTTTAGCGTGTGGCCATCATGACCCTCGATTGCAGGCCAAGCAGGTGTTCATTTCAGCGTCTCCTGTGTGTTAGGAGCCAGGGAAGGAGCAGGGGCCCGGCCGTGGGCAGTCACCGCAGCTTCCTGTCCTCGTGGAGCAGTGTTCGTCCCAGGGGAAAGACCATCAGCTAACAGTGACCTCAGGCTAATTCCTGGGTGTGCTCCAGCCCAGGATGGAAGAAAATACATGTATAAAGGAATCGGCCCACACCAGGCATGGAAATTAGCCGGTGAGCTCAGTGAGGTGACCGCCTTGTCCTAGAACGTGGCTGACGTGTCGATCTCAGCTGCCCACATGAGGGATGTGGACTGTGGCTGGTGTGGTCCCGGGGCTGGAGCCAGGGGGGTGGGGCCTGTGCCTCCAGCCCTGGGCGCCCAATGCTTCTGCTGATGAGGAGGGCTGCCTGCCCTGTCCATCTGGGGAGCCTCCAGAGGCCCCCCCGGGCCTGCTCCGTAGTTGCCCTTTCATGCAGATGTGAGAAAACATGTTGCGTTAATTAACTGCTAATTCCTCCCAGGTGGCAGAGGTGCCCCTGAATGTGGCACGGCTGTGTTACTCAGAGGCTAGAGGAGACCGCTAATGTGCTTGCACCTCCCGGAATTCTTCCGAGTGTGGGAAGGTGTTTCCTCTGGGAGTCTAAGGAGAGATGCTGAGGATTCACAGGGTGGGGAGGGAGGCAAGGAGGGCAGGTCTCCCCACTTCTCCTTTCCCTCTAAGGAGACACCTGCACAGGTGCACGTATACCTGCCAGTGTACACGCACACCTGCCGTCATATATGCACACCCGCCTGTGTACACGTACAGCCAGCCACGTACACATACACCCACCCACATACACATACCCACCCAGGTACACATATGCTTGACGTCATATATACACGCCCACCTGTGTATAAGCACACTCACCCACAAACATACCCACCCACCCACATACACATGCAAATGACATATTTGCACACATACATACCTACCCACCCACATATACACTCAGTTGACCCCATATGTACATGCACACCCACCCAAGTACACACATCTCCACACGCGCATACGCCTATGTACATGCCCACTCACCCATGTGCACACACACTTGACCCCGTATGTATACGCCTTCCCATGTACATGCACACTCACAAGCCTGCATACCACCCAAGTGTATACATACACACCTGTGTAGGAACACACCTCCAAATGCCCGTGGCCACACGTGCTCAGGAAGACCCGCCTCATGCACACTCGCACCCTCGTGCGTACTCACACACCACACTCACACAACAGCGCGCAGCATGAGCACACTCCATGGAGTGGTCACCTTGTTTCACCCCAGTGCAGAGTGAGAGCGTCACCGTCTGCTGTCACCTAACGTGTGGGCATATCTTCTGCTCATCTCCCTTGTGGCCGTGAAGGCCCAGAGGGCAGTGCCTGTACACGTTTGTTCTGGTGCCCCCAGCACCTGACACACGGCCGTGGAGCTGGCCCCAACTCATGGCGACCCCGTGCACAACAGGACAAAATGCTGCCTGGTCCCGCACCATCCCCATAATTGGTTGTGGATTGGACTGTTAGATCCATGGGTTTTCATTGACTGATTTTTGTGAGCAGGTAGGTGCTTAATAAGACACGAAGGGATAAGTGAGCGAATGCATGAGCAAATAAGACAGACCAAGCTCTGAGAGAAAACTGAGACGTATCTGGTACTCTCCACACACTGTTTCTTGTGACGGTGGTGCTGCACTTGGAGCTCCATGCGATGACGCGCTGCTTGAGTTTCATCAGCTGACCTGAAGTCAAATCTCGCTTCTGCTAATGCATTTGCTGTGTGACCTTGCGTAAGTTACTTAACCTCTCTGAGCCTCATTTCTTCACATATTTTCCTGACAGCGCTCAGCCGAGGATTGGATGTAAAAGGTTTTTAGCCCCAAGCCAAGGACAAGGTAGTTATTCTAATAATAATGGCAGATACTTACTAAGTGCTGGCCATTTTCTGAGACTCTTATGTGTATTAGTTAATCTTCAGAGCAAATCTGCAAGGTGGGTACTGGCTATTCTCCCCATTTTACAGGTGAGAAGACAGGCACAGGGTGTTGAAGTCCATTACTCTAAATCACACAGCTAGTGTGTCAGCTGGCCTTTGCTATAAAAATGCTGCATCGCAAACCATCCCAAAACACAGTGACTTAAACAAAGGTCATTCAGTTTTGCTGAGTCTGCAGGTTGGCTGGGTCTGGGGGGACCTCGGCTGAGCTGCAGTTCGTGTGGTGGTGGGGCACCTCTGCCCACGTGTCTCTCCCGGCTTGGCCCCCTGGGCTGGCAGGGCGTGCTGTTCTCACGGCTCAGAGAAAGGAGCTCCGTCCCTTCTCCCACGTGCCCGAGGTTGAAGCGAGTGGGTGGCCGAGCCCACGGGTAAGGGTGAGGAAGCGCCCGCCTGCGGAAAGGCCTTGACCAGCGAGGACACAGGGCGGGGAGGGGAGCAGAGCCAACGCTTCAACACCGTCAGTAGGCGGTGGAGTCTGCGCGTGGACCGGCTGTCTGGTGCCACCACCAGTGTTCTTAAAACTTCTTCACGCTGGTTTCTGTTCACACAGTTACATGTTGATGCACACGCTACATGCTGACACGCACGTTACATGCTTATGCACATATTGCACGTTAACACACTACACGTTAACACACATGTCACATGTTAACATTAACACACACGTTGCATGTTAATGCACACATAACGTGTTAGGGCACAGTAACGGGGATGATGAGTCGTCTGGGGGAGAGTGGGTACGGGTGCAGTCCGTGGGAGGGGGAGCAGCTGACGGAGGGATTGGTGGGCGTGGTGATTCATTTGCCTTTTGTCCTAGATGGAAAGGAAAGCCCCTGGGAAAGGGGCATCAAGAAGTAAAGTGGTGTGATTAGAGCATTCTTTCTAAGGCGCAAAGGCAGTGGTGGGTCAGTGGTAGAATGCTCGCCTCGCGTGCAGGAGACCCAGGTTTGATTCCCAGCCAGTACACCTCATGCACTGCCACCATCCACCTGTCTGTCGGTGGAAGCTTTCACATTGCTAGGATGCTAAACAGGTTTCAGAGGAGCTTCCAGACTAAGACTGATTAGGAAGAAAGGCCTGGCAATCTACTTCTGAAAACCAGCCTGTGAAAACCCTGTGGATCACAATGGTCTGACCTGCAACTGATCGTGGAGGTGGTGCAGGGCTGGGCAGTGTTTTGTTCTGTTGTGCACAGGGTCACCACGCCAGCTAACGATAAGATCACCGACACTTAAGGGAGCACATTGTCCTCGGCAGAGCAGGTCAAGGTGGAAGCAGGGACACCAATCAGAAGACTAGCGCAGGCGTCTGGTCGGAGGTGGTGGTCGCCCGGACCAGAGTCACAGTGATGCGGTGACAGATGGAGCTGCATTCAGGATCTGATTTGGAGGCTATTCCACCTGCTGCTCCTCTTTGCTTTGGCCGCTAGGAAACTCTGAAGACCCGTGGTGTCTCTTGTAGGGACTGACCTACCCCCGGCTGGGACCTGCTCCCGCCGGATTCCTTGGACACTCACTTCACTTTGTTGCATGCTCATGCCCAGTTCGCCCCGCAGGTCCTTTGTGGAACTGGGCGAGGTTTGAACAGAGCGGTGAGGCGCTCCTTCATCCCCTTCATGCTAGGCTCTGCGGGTCTCTGGCTTCATCTTCCAGCCAGGCCGGAGGGCTGGGGGAGCCCTGGCCCATTCTCTCCTTGTTGTCCCAGAAATGCCTCCAGGACAGCCGGCTCTCCCTCGGCCCCTCGGCATACACAGTTCTGCTCTCCTCTGGAGCCGTGGGCGGAGGAAGGAGAGGCGAGGATAATCACATGGGTTAAACCGCCTCTGGGAAGAGAAGGATGAGGAGTGTGGGGCTGGCGGGGATGGTGGCGGAGGGCGTCTGTGGTCTGCTCACCCCTCACCCACCATTCTGGGGCCCCCCCGGGTGCCAGCGGCTGGACGATGGGGTCACCGCTGAGAGCCAGGTGGAGACCTTCGTCATATTCTTGGTGGTTTGCCAAGTGAGCAGGGAGACGTCCTCGAGCAGGAAACCCCTGGGCTCTTCGTGAATAGAGTGACCTTCTTCGTGGGGTTGCTTTATGGAGGGTGGACACGGCACCTGGCACAGTTAACACCCGATGAACGATAGCTGGAGAGTTGGGTACAAATGGGGAGTGGCTGCTGGCGGACACAGGGTTTTTGGGGGATGACGGAAATGTTCTAAAGTTGATTGTGGTCATGGTTACACAACTCTGTGAATATATTAAAAACCACTGCATTGTATATAGGTAACAGGTAGTCCCCAACCTATGAATTATAAGTTGAATGCCTCATTTTTTTTTTTTTTTTTTTTTTTTAGTTTTCATTATTATTGTCTTTTACTATCAGTATCTTTATAAATCCAATTTTTATTTGTCTTTGGGGGTTGGAAACATTACATACACGCTTACAGATATGTTTTCTTACACCTATACGTACATACATATTACCGACGATAAGATGTGTTAAAAAAGACATCGTGAGTGTGGTTTGTCGTAACTTGAATACTTTGTAAGTCGGGGACTCCCTATACTTTAGACAGGTTAATGGTATGGCTTGTGAATTACATCGCAATGAAACTATCATAGCAGGGGTCCCTGGGTGGCCAAACGGTTAAGGGCTCGATTACTAGCTGAGACGCTGGCGGTTCAAACCCATGCAGAGGTGCCTCAGAAGAAAGACCTGGCAATCTGCTTCTGAAAGGTCACAGCCTTGAAAATTCTATGGAACACATCTCTACTCTGCACACGTGAGTCGCAATGACTTGACAGCAGCTAATGACAACAAACAAAGCTACTACAAAACAAACCAAAAAAAAAATCACAAAAGAGAAAAGGAGAGTGGCCGCACCCTCTGTTGACTCAGGAGGGTCCTGGTTTCCGCCTCTTGTCTTGGGGTCCAATCCGTCTGTGTGCTGGATGATAAGTTGACACCGTCACCCTGGATGCAGCTCAGGGACAGGATGGGGTCTCTGGAGACAGGCTGCTCGAGGTCATGCCCCACCTGCAGCATCACTTTCTCTGTGACATTGGCGAAATGGCTCACTGCTCTGAGCCTCAGTTTGCTCACCTGTGAAATGGGTATTCTGATAGTCCCCACCTCCTAGCTTTGTCATGCGGGTAGAACTAGATGATGCTTTAGGATAGTGCCTGGCGCAGAGCAAGCAGCGACTTTTACTGCATAATACTCATTATCTTATTTATAAAGTGAAAGCTTTTATCCTGAAGGGTGTTACCTAAGGCCCCCGACACTTGCATGGTCTGTTGATCAGGATGGCAGTGGGGTCTAGAAGTAGAGAATGCTGTTACACGTGCTGTCACGTGCTGTCAGCGAGGCACGTGCTGTGTATGTTCTCCTGTCTCTAGACTGTATGTCACCCCGTGACTGGCCCCACCGAAGCTTCCTCTCCGCCTTGGGTATTGGGGGCGATTACTGTTTTCATTTTACAGGTGGAAAACCCGAGGCTCAGAGGGCCTGAGTGGACGGAGCCGTTTGGGAGGTGGAGAAGTGGCAAGGTCCTGCCTTGTAGGGTGCCGCAGCTCGGGCATCACCGCACCTGGGGTCTCCTCCCGCTGACAGCTCTGCGGGCCCAGGTTCGGGCTAGGCCGTGAGGGGCCTCATTTCGGGGAGCAGGTGGCACAGGGGCTGCCTTGGCTGGGAAAGTGGGGCTGAGGACCCGTCACTCGGTCCACTGGTGCTGGCCTGTCACAGGCCCCTAGCCTCTCGCCCCTGGTGGCCCACTCCCTCTCTACAGCCCTGCTCCCTCGGCTTCGGCCTGCCCCTCTGGGGACTCTTGGGTCTGTGTAAACTGGCGGGCTCCATGCCCTCCTCCAGGCGGTCGCAGAGTTGGTTAACCCATTGAGTGTGGAACAGAATGTGCGCCGATCGTGGGAGGTGGACCAGAGGCTGCAGCCTCAGGGTGGTGGGAGTGTGCGTGTATGTGTGTTTAGGGAAGGGTTGGGGGCTCCTTGCTGAGGTCTGGGCTCAGCTGCCGGCCACCGTGCTGGGGAACACCAGCAGGTCTGTGACCCCCACAAAAACATCATCAGGAGGTAAAACCTGAGACACCCCCGCCTGGAGCCACAGCCCTTCCCTGTGCCGTGAGGACGGGGGGCCACGTGGGCCCCTTCTTTAGTCCCACTGTAACCTTCCCCCACACTGACAGTCTGAGGTCCGCTCTGTGATGTGGCCGGCGGGGTCCGGGGTGAGGGTGGGGTCCTGGCTGAGCTGGGGGAGACCGGGGTCCGTTTGGAATCTGGGAATTTCTCAGGCTTCTGCAACTTGGCCATCTTGTTAGCTGCACGTCGTTTTCCATTTTAACTGACGCTCATTCTCACAAAGCGATACGCGCTGTACGTACCGAGCAGCCTGTGATGCCCGGGGGCCCTCTCCCTCCCGACCCCACACAGCCAGCGTCACCGGGGTCTGTGGCCCCCTGGGCATTTTCCCGCATCTCCCAGCAGCAGCCTTCCCCCCACGTGGGTGGCATTGCTGTGTGACTTTGCACATCCCTTTCTCTCGACCTCCTCGTTTTTCTTGGACAGTCCCCGCCTGCATACACAGGCCTGCTGCCCTCTGCCCCCGTGTGACGTGGGTCTCTGAGCTTAAGGGAAGCTGCCCAGCCAGGCCTGTTGATGGGCGTGCACTTGGCGTCCGGTCTTTTTATGGCAAACAGCACAGCCAGAGCCACCTCCTGCGTACACCTGTGTACATCTCACGGCGCTTCCAAAAGTGGCTGTGTTTCATGAACATGGAAGAGGTCAAAAGGAGGGCTGTTTCCATCTGTCTGTTCCCAAACTTGCTCATCCCACTGCGTTTCCCTGTGAAGTTCCTACAGGGTGACGCTGGGCCAGGGGCTGAGGCTGTACCTGGACACAGGCCTGCCCCCGCCTTCACCAAGCCGAGCAGGAGGGGCAGGCCCAGCAGACTCCTGCTGCCCACAGCATCAGCACGAGTAGCTTCGCGAGCAAGCATGAGGCCTGGCACTGCGCCTGGTCTGGGCGAGGAGGAGGGGAAGACTTCCTGGGGGAGGTAGCATGGGGCTGATTGGCTGATGTTTACTAGGCAAAATGGAGGCTGGGTAGGAGAGCAGCCCCGGCTGCTTATAGCATGTGCAAAGGCCCTGAGGTGGGAAGGGCTTGCTACTGGGCTTAGGTGAGTGTTGAGTGAGGGCTGACAACAGCCTGTAAAACGGGTTCCTTGCGGGGAGGGTCTCCTGGTCCCGGGAAAGGTCTCCGTGGGAGGGAAGCTGGGCCCACCTACTTGAGCCGACGCGCCGCCTGTCACACCCCAGCTGGGAGGGGCCCCAGAGGGCCTCCTTGCTCTGCTGCCTGGATATTTGTGCCTCAGACTTTGGAGAAGCCGCTGGCCCCTGGGGGTGAGGGGCATCTCGTGGGGAGTCTGGGGCTCGCTGGTCGCTGAGGCCCGCTTTGTTTCACTTCCAGATGAGATGGACCAAACGCCCCCAGTGCGCTCCGAGTGCCTGACCTCAGGGGTCCGGACGCCCCCTGCGAGGAGGAACAGCAAGCTGGCCACCCTGGGCAGGATCTTCAAGCCCTGGAAGTGGAGAAAAAAGAACGAGAAGCGGAAGCAGACAACGTCAGGTGGGCCCTGGGCAGGTGGGCTGGCTGCGAGGGGCCCCGTGTCGGGGTGCTGCTGTGGCTGTGTCGTGTCCCCCAACACCCACAGCAGGACGGCAGACTGCCCTGGGGTCTCCAGCGACCAGGAGCTGCCCGCCTCCCTGCAGGCCGCCTCCCTCCACTGGCCCCTCTGGGCCCCACCTGGCCACCCCAAGGGCTGGGGTGGGTCAGCACCAGGCACCCTGTCACACACTTGTGGTGTGGTGTGGGGAGCACAGACCTTGACAGCCACACAGTTACCTGGGGACCCCTTAAAAACCCGACTCCGGGAGGTGGGCGGGGCCGAGACACTGGAGTTTACAAGCCCTCACTGACCTCTCTGAGCAGCCCTGACCAGGCCCACGACCCGCTGCAGGGTCCTTGGCCACCTGGGACGGCCTGAGGGGCCTTGGCCAAATGGGCCTGGGCCCACCCCAGAGATCGGGGTAGCGGGTCTGGGGTCTGGATTAGGGCCTGGGTCCACCCACAGAGATCAGGGTAGCTGGTGTGGGCTAGCGTCTAGGTTGGGGCCTGGTTTCACTCCCAGAGATCTGGGGTAGCTGGTCTAGGGTCTGAATCAGGGCCTAGGTCTGCTCACAGGGTTGCTGGTCTGGATCAGGGCCTGGGTGCACCCCCAGAGATCTGGGGTAGCTGGTCTGGGCTAGTGTGTAGGTTGGGGCCTGGGTCCTGCCCAGAGATTGGGGTAGCCGGTCTGGGCTCTGAATCAGGGCCTGGATCTGCTCACAGAGATCAGGGTAGCTGGTCTGGGCTAGCGTCTAGGTTGGGGCCTGGGTCCTCCCCAGAGATCGAGGTAGCTGGTCTGCTGCGGGATCTGGGTCAGAGTCTGGGCCCTGCTGTGTCTGAGCGCCCCCGAGGTGGTTTAGGAGCTCGCACCTTTGGTGTGACAGTGACTCCTTGAGATTTTATTGTCACTGGGAGATGGGGCATCCCAGGCTAGGCTTGGTTTCCCCAAAACCCGGCCACTCAGAGTCCCCTAGTTCTGGGTTATTCCACGCACCCACTTGTAGATACCTGCCGCTGTCCACCCCCCTACCCCAGAACAGGTGTGGGCAGAGGCCACACCTCTCTGGTCCCCAGCACCTAGCACAGTGCCTGACACACATTAGGTGCTTGATAAATGCTTTATTAGCTTAACTGAGTAACTGTGGGATCACTGCCTGCGTGTTGCCCAGCTCCCCTTTGGGTCCCACGCTCCATGGAGGTGGGGGTGGGGTTGGTTTAGTTCTCTGGGGAATCCCAGCCCCTGGCACACGTTGGCTCATGGGAGGAGTTCGGTAACTAGTTTTGAATCCATTGAATGATGTCATGGTCAGTTACCCGCTGTTGTCTGCCTCCCCCTAGCACTAGACTTGAAGTTCCAGGAGGCAAGACTACCACTGGGTTGTTCTCATGACCTTGGTCCACACAGCACCTGCACACACACAACTCAGGGCCTCTTGCCGCCCAGACTCCACGGCAGGCTCTGTGTCTGCATCTCCCAAGACAGGCTCGGAGTGGTTACTGAGTTTTGTGTTTGGAAATTGCAGTTTAGACAAATGATGTTTTCTGGAAAGTTAGAGAAAAAAGGTCATTGTAGACACAGCAGGCCTGAGCCCCAGCCTGTGACGGGGGTGGGTGGGGTGGGGAGAGGGGGACACAGGGAGAATGTGGTGGTGGTGGGGTGAGTTGCCAGAGCTTGTTTTGTGCTTGGATGTTGTTGTTGTTATTGGGCACCATGGAGTCGATTCCAACTCATAGCGACTCCGTAGGACAGAGTAGAACTGCCCCGTGGGGTTTCCTAGCCATAATCTTTATGGGAGCAGATCGCCAGGTCTTTCTCCGGCAGAGCCACTGGTGGGTTCGAACCACCAACCTTTAGGTGAGCAGGTGGGCGCCTAATGATGGTGCCACCAGGCCTCACTTTTGTGCGTGGATAGGGAGTGGAGAGGAGATTTTCGGAAAGAGGAATCGACAGGCTTTCGCAGGTTGAGTTAGGGGAGGCTCCTGGCCTCTTCCCCTCCTGCCCGTATGGTGAATTCCTGAGCCACAACCTGGGATTTCTGGGGGGAGGGTCTGCAGTGGGCAGCCTTCACAGAAGCCTTGGGCCTGCACACAGAGGGAAGGGAACAGCCCGCTGGGGTGTGTTAGCAGATGATCATCCACAGAAAAGTGCCCTGGGCATTGGGGCGGAGCAAGGACAGTTTCTTGGCTGGTAAATGAGGCACTTTGGTGGAGGGTGGGATGGGCAGTGGGAACTAGCTTAGAGTGGGGCCTTCCTTTTCGTTAAATCACCAACGTGCTTTCCCCTCACTGTTTTGTGTGCGATTCTGAACAGAGGTCCGATTGTTGGACGCACAGTCCCCGCCCCCTCCCGTGGGCCAGGCCCCCTGCCCCGTGGTCACCTGCTACCCCCCTGCTCCTCTGTAACCGTGAGACTGATGTTGGCTCGCTGTGGGCCCCGTGGCCGTGACTCCCCCGGTGTGTGTGTGTGTGTGGCCTTGGAGAAGGTGACCCCCCCGGTGTGTGTGTGTGTGTGCGGCCTTGGAGAAGGTGACCCCCCCCCGGTGTGTGTGTGTGTGTGCGGCCTTGGCGAAGGTGACTCCCCCGGTGTGTGTGTGTGTGTGCGGCCTTGGAGAAGGTGACCCCCCCGGTGTGTGTGTGTGTGCGGCCTTGGAGAAGGTGACCCCCCCCGGTGTGTGTGTGTGTGCGGCCTTGGAGAAGGTGACCCCCCCGGTGTGTGTGTGTGTGCGGCCTTGGCGAAGGTGACTCCCCCGGTGTGTGTGTGTGTGTGCGGCCTTGGAGAAGGTGACCCCCCCCGGTGTGTGTGTGTGTGCGGCCTTGGAGAAGGTGACCCCCCCGGTGTGTGTGTGTGTGCGGCCTTGGCGAAGGTGACCCCCCCGGTGTGTGTGTGTGTGTGTGCGGCCTTGGCAAAGGTGACCCCCCCGGTGTGTGTGTGTGTGTGCGGCGTTGGCGAAGGTGACCCCCCCCGGTGTGTGTGTGTGTGCGGCGTTGGTGAAGGTGACCCCCCCGGTGTGTGTGTGTGTGTGTGCGGCCTTGGCGAAGGTGACTCCCCTGGTGTTTGTGTGTCGTGCAGCCTTGGAGAAGAAGATGGCCGGCAGGCAAGGTCGGGAGGAACTCATCAAGAAGGAGCTGCTGGAGATGATGGAGCAGGGTAAGTGGATCGTCCCAGAGGGTCAGAACTGCCCACGTGCACCCGGAAGCCCGCTAGGGGACGGAGCAGGCGTCAGAGGAGCCCCACCACCCAGAGATAGGACTTGACCATAAATGGTGCCTCTAAGGTTGGAGAAGTCCCCAGAGTCAAGGACCCATTGGCTCAGCCCCTGGGGCATCTGAGAACCCGTGAGTGAGTTTAAGGGCACGTCCCAGTGTGGGGCTGAGCTGACGGCAGCCATCTTTCCTGGTGAATGTCTAATTGCTTCTGGTGGAGCTGGGTATGGATTCCTGCAAAGTGGTAGCATTGGGTGGTTTTTTTTTTTTTTTTTTTTTTTCCTTTTTCAATTGTTTTCCTGTTTACATTTTAATCCTTGATTTGGGCGCATGATTATTACTTCTGTCACTGCCCTGCGGCTCCCCTTTGTGAAGCATTTATTGTGCGCCATGAGCTGCGCTGAGCATGTCCCACCCTCATCTCTTCGCCTCACTGCAACCTGCAGATCCGGCTCGGCTCTTACCCCTCACTTTGCCGATGGCGGATTGGAGGCTCTGGGAGGTGCCTGCCCCTGGTCATGGGAGGTGATGGCAGAGGCGACCTTCAGACCTGGTCTCTCGGTCTCCACCGTGGTGTCTGCATTTCTGAGACTCACTGGTATATTCACTAGAACAATTGATTCGACAGAACTCTTGTTCTGCAAGCCGCCTGCTTTCCGTGATCGGTGTCCCACAGGCGAGGGACCCGGGACTTGGATCGTGACCTGGTCCCTTCGTGAATTCTAGTGCTCAGAGATTCTAAATACCGGGGGGCTTGGGGTGGGCGGGGCGGTCACCAGAACCTCACTGCCCTGTCATCGTCTCTCTGGAGTTGGACGAAGCTCTCACCTTCACGTGTAAGGAATCCAGCTTTCCAGAGCCGGTTCCCAAAGGTTGTGTGAACACATTGAATTCCTCTCCCCTCTTCAGATTTAACACATCACCGTGTCTTTGTAATCTGGCTCAAAGGACCAGGGGTTAGGAATGCGCTCAGGGCATGAACGGATCCCAATTCTATGAAACGCCATGACCCTGGCAGGCCTGGCAGCCTCACAGCCCAGCTGTGGCCCAAACCTGTCATCATCACTTCTGTTCTTTGGATTCCGAGAGTTCAGCGTTTTGTGATGCTGTCGTTCAGCTGCTGACCAAAAGGTCGGCAGTTCGAATCCATCAGCCACTCCTTGGAAACCTTATGGGGCAGCTCTACTCTGTCCTATAGGGTCGCTATGAGTCAGAATCGCCTCGATGGCAACGGGCGATAGTCAAGACAAGCCTATGTGGAGAATGGCTTCATGCTCCTAATAATACTTGGCCTGTGAGAGGCGGCTTGCTAGCAGGTCCTGTGACATCCTGGCATGTAGCGCTCAGTTCCCACTCTCAGATCTGGAGGAAGGTCTTTGCCGAGTTAGAAGTCAGCCCTGTTTTAATTTGGCTGCAAGGAAAAAACCCCAAAGTCTGGCATTCTGGGTATGTTGCCAACGAGGAGTGCTTCCGATCTTCTTGTTGTTTGGGTGCCGTCGAGTCAGACTTCTGACAACCCCGCGTGACAGAGAACTGCCCCAGAGGGTTTCCTTGGCTGCAATCTGTACAGGAGGATCATCAGGTCGTTCTCCCACAGAGCCGCTGACCTTTAGGTTTGAAGCTGAGCGCTTAACCGTCGCACCACCAGGGCTCCTTAGGGAGGGGGAGAGGAGAATACAGTCAGTGTAAGGCCCGTCAATCACCTATCCTAAGAAACAGTATTCTGATGAATAAAGAATAAAGACGTCGATTTGATACCTACCAAAAACAAAGCAGTGAGTTGAAAAATCAAAGGGAGGATGTCTAGGAGAAGTGCAGGGTGGGCATTCTTAAACTCTGAAGTTTTGAAAAAGGATTTTGTCAGATGGCCTTAGAATGGAGGCCCAGAACTGATGCTTGGAGCCAAGAAGGTGACGGGATCGCGGTTCTGATGCCGAGGGCCCTCCTCTCGGGCGCCCTGGTATTTACGGAGATGTCACACACTTGCTGTCTTACAAGATTATGCCAGATCAGGGGTCGGCTAGCTTTGTCTGTGAAGGGTCACAGAGTAAATATTCTTGGCTCTGCAGGCCACATGGTCCCTGTTATGAGGACTCGGCTCTGCCATAACACTGCCAAAGCAGCCACAGTTTGCAAACGCGCGAGCGTGGCTGTGTGCCCATGAGCTGTTTTCTGTGGACGCTCGAATGTGAGCTGCACATACTTTTAAGTGTTATTAGCTATCGTACTCCTTTGGACATTTTTCAGCCACTGGAAAATGTGGAAACCATTTGTAGCTCGTAGGGAAGGCCTGACTTGGCCCGCGGGCCGGCGTTTGCCAATCCCTGCTTTAGCTTGCTTCTTCCCACACGCTAAGCGATGGTGGTCCAGGAACTAGAGTGCCTGGGAACACAGTCTTTATCCTCCAGAGCTCAAAATGCACACACCCAGGGGTTCCCCTAACTCTTACCATCACCTACCAAGTGCCAGGCTCCGCGTGAAACGCAGAGGGCACAGGTGACCAGAACTCAGTGGTCCAGGAGAGTACAGGCATTGATGACCCCACAAGTACAGATCAACTGATGGCTGTGTGTGGAGAAGGACAGGCTCCGAGCACCCTAAGAACATGCCACGGGGCCTGACCTGGCCAGTGGCTCAGGGAAAGTCTGTCTGAGCAGCCAGGAAGAAAACAGGCTGGTCCTCAGAGTTTGCTGCACAGTAGAATCACCGGGGCGGTGAGCGGACTTAAAAAAAAGAAATCCATGCCGGCACAGTTAAATCAGACGCTCGGGGAGTGGGATCCAGCAGGCTTCAATAGTCCATAAACGCCCTCCCCAGGGTGATTCCAACCTTGGTGCAGCCAGAGGGGAGGAGCATTCCAGTCCGAGAGAGTGGCTTGGGCAAAGGCCCAGTGGTGCGTGGGTACAAGGAAGGAACCCAGAGAATGATCCTGTGGTGGGAGGGCAGTTAGGAAGGAGGGACGGAGAGGGAGATGGGGCTTGGGTCCGCAGGGGCCTTAAGTGCTACCTAACCCTCCTGTCAGCATGTCCTGTGATGTGGACAAAGGAAAACTCTAGACCTTGCTAAGAGCAGGCTGGGGTGATGGGAGCATCCCAGCTGCTGGGAGAGCTTGGGGCTTGGTTGACCCTGACCCTGACCCTGACCCTAATCCTAATGCTAACCAGGCAGGGTGAGTGGACCAGGTGGATCTGCCAGGACCTTGTCTGCAGCCAAGGGCAACCTCCCAAGAGGTCTTGCGGAGGGGGGTGGGGCACACATCAGAAACTGTGGCCGCCTATGGGGAGGGGACCAGGGCTGGGTGGGGGCATGCTTTTCACGGTGACTCTTTCTGTACTGCGTGGATTGTTTACCCTGTGTGTGTGTGTCCTATACAAACACAGCAACAACAGGATATATGAAAAGTTTGCAAAGGCTCCTGGATTAGTACTTCCCTTGCAACGTTGTTTCCATAATTTACTTGCTGAGAAAATGCTTCAGCTCGCAGAGGGGCAGAGACGAGCTGAAGGCAGCCCCTGAGTGTTGTAACTCGTCCTGGCCTGGGAACTGCAGGTCCTCTGGGGGCCGGTGGGAATAGCCACCCCTGGGTGCCTGGCTGCCCAGCCCAGGAGGGCTATGCCTGAGAACTGGTGTGCCAGGTGGGGCCGCAGGCTCCTCCTCTTTCCAAGGCGTGTCTGGGTGGTGGTGTGAGGATTCCAAGGAGGATGGGGATTTTCCTGGGTTTGGATTAAGGAAGCAAGGAATCCATCTTCAGCACCACCTTCTGCTCCCAGGGAGGTGGGCTGTCCCTGAGGCAGGGGCGCCCCCCGTGGTTGGCTGCCCTCACTGTGCCTGTGGCGGGATGAGGTATCTGGGAAGCTGAGGTGTATGATGGTGATGGGTCCAGAAGAGGCTGTACCTCAGATTCTTCCAGGACTGCCCCCAGGAACTCACACCTGAGCTTTCTGGGCCAGGATGAGCCCCAGGAGTGCCTCCTGCCTGCCTGTGACACTGCACGCGGCACGCATGCACACACGCACGCACACAGACACACACGCGTGCGCGCGCGCACACACACACACACACACACACACACACACACACACACACACACACACACAGGCAGAGTCCAGTGGCCTCAGGGTTTGCTCACAGACCAGTCAGGGCGCACGACATGGCGTCCTGGCCTCCAGACAGGGCTTGCAGAAGAGCGCCCACAACCCCCTGGGCCATGAGCCTGTGTCCAGGGCCTGAGTTTGCCCTGCTGGGGGGGAGGGGCATTTATGAACCACTTTATCCCCCCTGCCCCCTCCCGCGACTCTTCATAGCTGTGGGACCCACCCAGGACTTGCCCGCGTGTTCCTGACTTCTTGCCGTCTCTGGCATGATTGGTCCCGCACCCGGCCCTCCGCCCAGTCCCTGGCTCAGAATGAAGTGAATCATGAATGGAGCCTGCGGCTTCCTCTGTGCCAGAGGCAGTTTGAGTTTCTCAATGACTGTTCTGTCTTCCTGTCTGCGTTGATGGGGTATCTTCTTTAATAATTTAAGGAATTTCATGCTTCGTCATTGGCTATGTATAAAAAGCATTATTACCCCGGTGCTGTGCTCGGTGACCTGAGAGACACGAGGCGTGCGTTCCTCGGTGGAATTGGACAGCGGCGACCAAATCTGTCTTGTGTCTGTGTGGTGTAAACGGGGTGGGGTGTGCCTGTGTGCACGTATGTGCATATATTCACATGTGGCTATGCATGTATAAGTGTGTACACGTGTGAATGTGTACGTTGTGCCTGTGTGTGTGCTATATATATGTGTGTGCACTGCACGTGGGTGTGTGCTATGTGTAGACATGTGAGCACACGCATGTGTGTGGATTGTGTGCATATATGCATGTGTGTATGGGTGTGTGCCTGTGCATGGATGTGTATACATGTATGCATGTGTGCCCTCGTGTGTGTGCTGTGGGAATGTGTGCGTGCACATGTGTGCACGTGGGTGGATGTATGCATGTACATGCACATATATGTACTGTGTGTGTGCACACGAGTGTATGCTGTATGTGCAGGCATTGTGTGTGCACGCGTGCGTGTTTGTGTGCACGTGTGTGTGTGGCGTGCTCCCCCTCACCGTGGCTTCTCTGCACCATCACAGGCTCGCTGTGGTCCCCTCTTCCTTTCTTCCTCTGAAGCAGAAGGGCTCTGACCACGTGCAGGCAGCTGCCCGGGGTGGGGGCGGGGTAGGGGGCGTGGCGTGCACAGTGAGAGGAGCAGGGACAGCTGCCCACTGCCCCCCTCCCCAACCTGCGTTTCTTAGCAACAGCTCTGCCACCAGGGCTATTTTGGGAATGGGAACTTCTCACTGAGCATGCTCCTGAGCCGGAGTGCTGAGCACAGCCCAGAGAAGTCCTGCCGGCAGCTGAGCCGGGAAGGCGGGGGAGGACTCGGGACTGAGTGCTGGGGGTCTGCTAGCCCGCTGATGGCTGGAGACCTTGTTTCGGCCTTCCAGGCTCAGGCTCAGAACCTTTTATTGCTGTGGTCGATGACAATGGTGATGGAGGACATGTGGCTGTTGTTAACAAAGATGATCATCGCCAGCAGCAGATGACCAGCCCTTTCTAAGATTCCGTGTGCACCCTGTAAGAGGCAGACAGCCTTTCTGAGCCGAAGGGTCATGACACTCAAGTGAGAGTGTGTTTGGGACGTGCGGGTCCCATGCCCCCACAGAGCAGTGCGGAGATGGTATCGGCCACCATCATCTTTCCGTCCCCCAAGGGCCGTGAGCTTGCAGCAGGGACTGTCGCGGTTGTGTGTGAAGTGTGAGTGAGTGAGTCACGAGAGAGGTGCCCAGAAGCCCCACAACTGGTGTGTATAAAGAGCATTGTTACCCTGGTGCTGTGCTCAGTGACCTGAGAGACACGAGGCGTGCGTTCCTTGGGGGAATTGGACAGGGGCCAACCAAGTCTGTCTCGTGTCTGTGTGGTAGAGATGCGGGGGTGGGTTACGTCTGTGTGCAGATGCTGTATGCATGTGAGTATGCTTGCACGTGTGTGCACGTGTGTGCCTGTATGCACACGTACACGTGTGTGTAGTGCATCTTGCTGCTGTGTGTGTATGTACATGCGCATGTGTGACTGTGTGGCCGTGCGTGCATGTGTGTTATGCCCGCGTGTGTGCGTGTGTTATGTACACATATGCACGTGTGGGTCTGCTGTGTGACATCAAGTTTTGTCGACGCAGCGAGTTTTCTTGGCTGTATCTGGCTCCTTGCCAAACTATACCCATAAATCACATGTGCCCCAGGATGTGTTTTTACACGCCCATGAGGTAAGAATAGTTTTCTTACACTTTTACACATTTTTTCAGTTTAAGAGAAAATCAGAAATCAAAGAATACACAACGCACATCGCATGGTTTGTGGCCCCCAAGCCTCCAGTATTTACCGTCTGGTCCTTCGCAGGGAAGGGTGCCAGCCCCTGGCCTAGATCCTCTGGCAGGTGTGTGTGTGCACGTGTGTGTGAGCGAATTTGTGTATGTGTGTATGCATGCATTGTACATACCTGTGTGTGTGCCTGTATATGCATGCGTGTGTGTGCATGTGGGTGTGTGTATGTGTGTGTATGCATGCATATGTGTGTGCATATGGTGTGGGTATATGTGCACTGCATAGATGAGATCCTCCAAGCCCTAAATCTTCCAGACTCCAGCCTGGCTGGCCCCTCTGTCTATCTCCTGAGGGCAGTAGAGGAATAGAAAAACCAGTAATTACAAACTCTTAATCCCTCTGAGGGTCATATGGGTGAAGGGGCCTGGTCTGGGGCTGGGAATGGTGAGCGGGTACCCCAAACTAAGAAAACCTCTCTCTCTCTCTCGCCTACTGTTATCACGTGGGCACAGTGGCCTGGGCCAGATCTTCACCCCTACTGTCTTCATCAAAAAGCGTCATCATCAACAACAACAACATATAAAAAAGCACGTGTATAGTGCTGACTATGCCAGGCACGTTATGTCTATTAACTTGTTTAATCCTCACAGTAATTCTGTAAAGTGAGTATGATGGTAGTGTCCTTGTTTTATAGATGTTGTCGTTAGGGGCCGTCGAGTTGGTTCCGACTCATGACAACCCAGTGCGCAACAGAATGAAACACTGTGCCGTCCTCACAATAGGTTTTATGCTTGAGCCCATTGTTGCAGCCACTGTGTCAATCCATCTCGTTGAGAGTTTTCCTCTTTTTCATTGGCCCTTCTACTTTACTAAGCATGATGCCCTTCTCCAGGGACTGGTCCCTCCTGATAACATGTCCACAGTACGTGAGATGAAGTCCTGCCATCCTTGCTTCTAAGGAGCATTCTGGCTGTACTCTTCCAAGATAGATTTGTTCATTCTTCTGGCAGTCCGTGATACATTCAACATTCTTAGCCCACACCACAATTCAAAAGCGTCAATTCTTTGGTCTTCCTTATTCATTGCCTAGCTTCGGATGCATATGAGGCTATTGAAAACAGGGTCAGGTGCATTTTATCGATAAGGACATCTAATTATATCCGTCTGTCTATGTAGATATCCTTATAAAGAAGGGTAAGGAAACTGAGACCCAGAGACATGTCTAGATGAAAAAGCAGACCCAGAGAACTTTCTAGATGCTGATATTGAGGCCCAGAGGAGTTTCCTGTGTGGGCAAAAGGAATCCCACCTGCAGTAGGTGTGATGCCTGGGTAGGTGACCAGCCAGGTGTCCAGACCAGGGCACTTTTGAGAGGGAGGGAAGGGGCCCTGCTACAGGTCACAGGGATAACAGGCTTACAAAGGACTGACTTGGACAGATGAGACCCTGACTCTGAAATCAGCCTTTCCTCCTCCCACCCACCACCAGCAGGGGAGGCAGTGTCGGGGGAAGGGCTTCCAAGGCAAGGGGGTGGGGGGCTCAGTTAGAGTCCCACACTGCTGCTTCTGGGAGGCTCTGAGGCGAGGCGCCCTCTCCTCTGAGCCTGCCATGAGGACTAAGGGGGTTCCCACAAGGGAGCACGTGGGTACTCTGCACTGGGGCTGTGGCCGTGTCTAAGAAGGGGTGATTCTTACTAATAGGCCACCACTTCATGGCCGCCACTTCATGGCTGTGTGGCCTGGACCAGTTCCTTATGCTCTCCACATGCTGAGCTCCTCATTGGTAGATACTGCCCCGGGGTCATCAGTCACAGCCGACCCTCAGAAGGCCCCACAGCCAAGACCTGAGCGAGGGGAAGCACCAGGTCCCTCTTTCAGCCTCACTGAGCCTTGGTGTCATCTTTCCTGGGAAGGCTCCTGGTTAGATGCAGGCACTCCTGCTCAGTGCCCCCTGGTCCTGGGCCATGTCCCCATTCCAGGGCTCACGGTGACACATATGGTTGGGTGGTCTCCTCACAGATGCGAGCTGCCCGGGGACAAGGACCGTGTCTCATCCACCTGTGCCTTCCCAGGGTCCACCACATTACCAGGAGCACAGTAGTGACCGCTGGTCAGATGGCCCCTCTCAGTACCAGGAGCACAGTAGTGACCGCTGGTCAGATGGTCCGTCTCAGTACCGGGAGCACAGTAGTGACCAGCGGTCAGATGGTCCGTCTCAGTACCAGGAGCACAGTAGTGACCTCTGGTCAGATGGTCCGTCTCAGTACCGGGAGCACAGTAGTGACCAGCGGTCAGATGGTCCGTCTCAGTACCAGGAGCACAGTAGTGACCAGCGGTCAGATGGCCCATCTCAGTACCGGGAGCACAGTAGTGACCGCTGGTCAGATGGCCCCTCTCAGTACCGGGAGCACAGTAGCGACCGCTGGTCAGATGGTCCGTCTCAGTACCAGGAGCACAGTAGTGACCTCTGGTCAGATGGTCCCTCTCAGTACCAGGAGCACAGTAGTGACCAGCGGTCAGATGGTCTGTCTCAGTACCGGGAGCACAGTAGTGACCAGCAGTCAGATGGTCCGTCTCAGTACCAGGAGCACAGTAGTGACCTCTGGTCAGATGGTCCCTCTCAGTACCAGGAGCACAGTAGTGACCAGCGGTCAGATGGTCCGTCTCAGTACCGGGAGCACAGTAGGGACCGCTGGTCAGATGGCCCCTCTCAGTACCAGGAGCACAGTAGCGACCGCTGGTCAGATGGTCTGTCTCAGTACCAGGAGCACAGTAGTGACCTCTGGTCAGATGGTCCGTCTCAGTACCGGGAGCACAGTAGTGACCGCTGGTCAGATGGTCCGTCTCAGTACCGGGAGCACAGTAGTGACCGCTGGTCAGATGGCCCGTCTCAGTACCGGGAGCACAGTAGTGACCGCTGGTCAGATGGCCCCTCTCAGTACCAGGAGCACAGTAGCGACCGCTGGTCAGATGGTCTGTCTCAGTACCAGGAGCACAGTAGTGACCTCTGGTCAGATGGTCCGTCTCAGTACCGGGAGCACAGTAGTGACCGCTGGTCAGATGGTCCGTCTCAGTACCGGGAGCACAGTAGTGACCGCTGGTCAGATGGCCTGTCTCAGTACCGGGAGCACAGTAGTGACCGCTGGTCAGATGGTCCCTCTCAGTACCAGGAGCACAGTAGTGACCGCTGGTCAGATGGTCCCTCTCAGTACCAGGAGCACAGTAGTGACCGCTGGTCAGATGGTCCCTCTCAGTACAAGAAGCACAGTAGTGACCCATAAACATTTGCTTAGCGGGTGACCGGTGGTTGGGTGGTCCATCATGGTGCCAGGAGCACAGTAGGTAGGTGCTCAGTAAACATTTGCTAATGGGTAACCAATGGTTGGATGGTCTGTCATGGTACCAGGAGCGCAGTAGGTAGGTGTTCAGTAAACATTTGCTAATGGGTAACCAATGGTTGGATTGTCATGGTGCCAGGAATACAGTAGGTGATCCGTGAACATTTGCTGAAGGATGACCAGTGATTGGATGGTCCATCATGGTGCTAGGCACACAGTAGGTGATCCATGAATGTTTGCTGAAGGGTGACCAGTGGTCAGATGGTCCATCACAGTGCCAGGAACACAGTCAGTGATCTAACATTTGCTAATGGCTGACCAATGGTTGAACAGCGGATGCAGAGGTGCCTTAGTCATCTGTAGCCACGGTAATGATGTGTGACAACCAGCCTCAAACCTCAATGGTGTTCAGTGGTGGTCTGCTGCTGACCGTCTGGGCTGGCCTCGGCTGGCAGGACATGAGTGGCTCAGGCCTGGTCCCTATCCCTCAGTCCTCTGGCATGCTGGCCAGCACACCCTCACAGCAGGCAGAGGTGCATAGAAGGGATGCAGGGACGTGGGCAAGCTATCCGTCAAGCCATCACTTGCATCAAACCCATTGGTGTCCCATTGGCTAAAGCCAGAGTAAGAACGGGCAGGCACCGCAAAGGCACATGGCAGAGGGTTTGATTCTGGGTGGGGGTTCCAGGGGCCACCGTCCGGTCTCCCGCAAGGTGTCGGGTTGGGGACCACAGCCTGGAGGCCCAGGGCCGAGATGTGCTACAATGCCTGGTGCTTTTCTTAGGAAGATGGGATGTGGAGCGTGGTGGTCCTGGCTGGGGCGTGTCCAGGTCCACACTGTCCCTGCAGGAAAGTTCTTCATGAGAACGAAAGGGCAGGCAGCGTGCCGGCCGGCCTGACAGCTGCCTTCCGTGCAGATGCTGAAAGCAAAGCCAACCCCAGTGGGGGCCCCCGAGGCGTGCAGAGCGAGCCGGCCCCACCCCAGCAGGAGGCGCTGACGTTGGAAGATGCCCAGTCAGGAAGCCCCTTGGCCACCGGGACAGACCCCCCATCCCTGGATGAGCAGCTGTCCGCAGACACCCACCCTGACGATGCAGGTACTGGCTGGAACCTGTGTGGGCTGAGCTGCCTGCAGAATGTCCATCAGCCGGGGGTGGCAGCTGGGGTCCCTGCCGGGCTTGGGCAGTGGCCCTCAGGGAGGTGTCCTAGAGACTCAGGGTGTCCTTGTGTTTCAGACCTGCTGCACTCCACCACGGGGCTGAGTTAGAGCGTTTGCTGGAGTTTTTCTCCACTGTCTCTTCCTAGGCCTGGCATGACCAATGAGTCAGGTGCTTAAAGGTGTTCTCAGGTTCACAGGTGACCTTCACCTGACTCTGTCCTCCCAGGGCACTGTGCATTTTCACTGGGAACTTCTGAGCAGGAAGGTGCTCTCCAAGGGAGCGATTACCCAGTGGGAGCATTTCAGCAGATCCCAGGACCGCAGGGCATGGTGAGGGCAGAGGGAGCAGCCTAGCTGCCTCAACCACTAGCAGGTAGCTGTCTCCTCCCCAGAGAAGGAGTGCAGCTGCTTTTCCAGGTGAGGCCAGGGCGGTGCGTGCTGGCCGGAGCGCCGTGGGCTGTGGTCCTCCAGCTTTAGGGCTCTGGGTTCAAGCTGAGGCTCCCCCACCTCTCCACCAGGTGTGCTTGGCACGTTGCTCTAAGCCTCAGGTCCCCCCTCTGTTAAATAGTGAAAATAACAGTCCCAACATCAGGGTTGTTTTGAGGGTGGCAAGTACTTAGCACAGTGTCTGCCATGTTGAGTAGTTGTTGGTGGAGGTGGTGGGCAGGGTTGCTGCTGTTGTTTTAACTGGAGGGACCAGGACTGTTGCTGGCAGTGGGGAAGGGAAAACAGAAGGAAGAAGTGAAGGATGGAGAAGGAAGACATGCTTCCAGCATAGAAACCTGCTGGTACTTTGAGATACCCGCTGCTCGCTGCCCAGTCAGCAATGGTTTGTAGCATTATTGGCAGACCTTGCTTTTGAGCTGGGTACCTGGTTCCTTCTAAAATGTCATGCCGTAAAGATGTGTGCAGTCTGGGGGCTGGAACTTGAACTCAGTGCCTTGCCATGAGAGTGGCTGGTTGAAATACAGATTTGACCCAGGGGCTGTAGTTTGTCACCCCCGGTCAAGAACGGCCATGGGCCTTTGGCAGAGCCTCAGTTTCCCTGTAAAGCCGGAGGTGAGGCCACACAGGAGGAGAGAGGTCAGGTGAGGAGCTGGAGGCAAGAAAGGAACGGAGAAAGTGAGAAGCAGTTGTTACAGTAGAAAAGCTTGAGTGGAGAAGACGCAATGGAGAATTGACCCACCCATCCATGCACTCACCTGTGCACCCACCTACTCATCCACCCACCCACCCACTCATCCATCCACGCAGACACTCATCCATCCACAGACCTGTCCACCGATCCATCCATCTACCAATCTACTCACCCATCCATTCACCTATGTACCCATCCACTCACCCATCTATCCACTCACTCATCCATCCATCCATCCACCCATCCACTGATCCATCCACTGATCCATCCACCCATCCACTGATCCGTCCACCCATCCACTGATCCATCCACCCATCCACTGATCCGTCCACCCATCCACTGATCCATCCACCCATCCACTGATCCATCCACTGATCCATCCACCCATTCGCTGATCCATCCATCCATCTGCTGATCCATCCACCGATCCATCCACCCATCCACTGATCCATCCACCCATCCACTGATCTACCCACCCATCCACTGATCTACCCACCCATCTACCCACTCACCCACCCATCCATCCATGCACGCATCCATGCATCCATCCATCCATGCATCCATCCATCCATCCAACCATCCAACCATCCAACCATCCACTCAGCCATCCACCATAGGGCAGAGCCAGGGGCCCCAGAAGGTGCCGGTCCTGAGTGGTGGGGGTCTCCTGAGTCATCTTTCTTCCTCCTGTGGCGCTTCGCCGCACAGCGGCAAGGCGAAAGCAAGTGTTGGAGGCCACCTCCAGAATGGGGTTTAGCCAGAGAGGGAAATGAGAAGGAGGCGAGGCACAGGGCTTGGTGGGTACTGTGGGAGTTCTGTAGAGGTGATGTGCATTGGGGCCTGAACTGGGTAAAGAGAGACATGGGCAAGGGGACAGGTGATGAGTTAGGAGATGGCGGAGGGTGGACAGGCTGGGGGTCCAGGAGGTGGGGGAGCAGTTGATTGGAAGCCTGGACTCAAGGAAAGGAAGCCAAGGCTCTGGAGAGCTGACCCTTCCTCCAGGTGCCTCCCTGTCCGCACCCCGCACCACTCACCTCCCAGCTGGCCAGGAGGCGGGGCCGCTTAGAATGGACATGTGAAAATAACAGATGTTCTAACAGGGGCCGCTGTGTCTCAGGCCCACAGCTCATCATCACTTCCTGTTTAAAGCCTTCCATAATCCTGTGAGAGGGTGTTATTACTGGCTCCACATCATCAATGAGTAAATAGAAGCACAGAGAGGTTTAGTAACTTGCCCAGGGTCACAGGGTGAGTGGCAGAGTCAGCTTGTGACCAGGTGTGTCTGACTCCCAAACCTGTGATGGTGCCCGCCACCCCAGGTGGGGCTGGTCTGTGGCTGAGGTGGAGCATGGCATGAACCTCGTGAGTGGAAAAGTGAACAGATCTCCCACGCTCTTGGAACTCCCTCCTTTCCTCCCTTCCTCCATTTCTGGTGGTCGTATTGACAGCTGGGTTCAGAGGCGGTTAAGGGTGTGTGTGCAGTGGCTCCTGTGTGTTTTTCTCAGTGTTAAAATCCCACCCAGCCAAGGGCTCCACATTTCTTCATTCTTTCCACCACAGTCAGAAGGAATTATGTTTTGTGAATTTTCTGTTTTGCTCTTCAACTAGCCAAGTTGCCGTCAGTGTCCAGTGGTGAAGAAGAAGACGATGGCAGCCTCTTGTCCACCTCAGATGAGTCCTCTCAAGCCTTAGCTGACTCCTTGGAGAGTCCTCACAGACCCCTGGAGAGATCCGTGGGCCAGCTGCCCAGTCCCCCACTGCTGCCCACCCCGCCACCCAAGGCCGGACCCAAAATCGTGAAAAATGTCACAGGTGGGTCCACATTCATTCCTCCCTCCCTTCACCATCCACCCACCCATCCGTTTGCGCATTTACTCACCTATCCATCCACCATTCATCCATTCACCCAGCCATCCATCTAACCATCCACCCAACCACCCACTCCTCCACCCTTGCATCTGCCCATCCACCCATCCATCCATCTATGATTTCAGCCAGTCTTGATTGGGCACCCACTAGGGGCCAGTTCTCACCCTTTGACTGTTACTGGGCTTAGGGGTGGCAGGTCTGGGGGCAGAACCAGAGGCAGGAGAGCTGTTCTTAGCAAGGAGCTCCGGTTGTCCAGAGTAGACCACTCGGGCTTCTCAAGCAAATGAGGTAGTCTGTTTGCAGGAGTCAAAGAGCATGTCTTTTAGAACATGAGTACAGGAGACACAGCCAGTCCTGGGACGAGGCCTTTGTCTTGTGTCTGTCTGTCTGAACATTCGGGGGCTGTCTGTCTATCTCTTTCTTGCTTCTCTCTGAATCTGTGTCTTTCATTGTCTCTCTCAGTAAATCTTTCTTGCTGTCTCTGCTGGTCTGGATTTTGTTGATTCTCTCTCCAGTGAGCTCTGTCCAGTAAGACAGAGCCAGGGATGACACCAGACTTTAGGGACGGTGGTCAGAGAGTAGGTCGTGGGCTGGGCAGAGGCCCCCAGAGGCATCTCCCTAGGCAACTTCAGCCACGCTGGCCTGATAGCCCCGGGAAGTCGATATTTACTGCTGTTGCCTGCCTGTGTATCGCTTGTCCCATCACTGCTGATCTTGGAGAAAAGCAGGCTCTTCACCAAGAGGTGGTTTGGATTTTGAGAGGAAAGCCTTCCACACTGTCTTTGATGACAAAGGTCACAGAAGATGACACCAGATAGCCGAGCTCAGCCACTTGGTCCCGGTCACCTGAGCGACACCGTCAGTACTTAACGTCTGCTGGGCGCACACCGATCCCGGCTACCCAGCAAGGCCCAGACACGCACAAGCACTGCACCTTCCCTCAAGGGATGTGGCATGAGCCCCACCTCACAGTTGGGAAACCGAGTCGGGAAGCTTCTGAGGTTTGTCCAGGGCCCCATGGCTGACTGAGACGGGAACCCAGTTCCATGTCTCCTCGGAACTGCTCCACTTTGTGCCACATCCTATTCCTGGGTCCCAGGGTCCTGCCCCAGCCTGTCGTCAACACCTCTGACTTCTAATCTCAGTCCCCAGGGACTGGGGGACGTCTGGGGTGGTGGGCACTTCTGACATGTCTCAGGTTGATTTGGGGACTGAATTAGGAGCTGGAGGGAAGGGAAGGGTGGCCAGGAGCTTTGGACGGCGTTCTCATTTCTCACTGCTGGGCCTACCTTGTGGGACTTCATCTTCATTTGCTCTTCTGCTTGAGCCTTCTTTTGGAGGACATGTTTGCTGCAGCATATGAATGCTAGGTGGCAGCAGAGGAGGAGAAAGCCCTTTTCTTGGGCTTCACCCCTAGGGTCCCTTGGTGCCTGCTGTCCCAGGCCAGGTGAGGGGAAGAAGGCACTGCAAGAGGACCCTCAGCCCACCCTCCACCCGAGACGAGAGAATCCCACCCACAGACTTGCTTTGTTGGATCTGCATGATGTTCAATATCTAAAGGATTTTGTTGCCCGCATTTTAAACATTGGAGATTTTTACCTATCATCAGACACCTAGCTTTTCTCAGGAAGTCTTTGCATCTGGCAGCCCCCAGCCTGTTTTTCCTCATGGCAGCAAAGAGCAGAGTCTGAAAGGCAGCAGTGGCCTCGTTAGGTTGGAGGGGCTCTTCTGTTTGCCACGGTCCCCGCCCCTCCCTTTTGTCTGCATTGCAGGAGGCCCCTTGGCTCCTCCACCTCCCACCTGCCTAGCCCCTGGGGGCATGGAGCTTACCGCCCTCACTGCCCGGTCCACCTCTGTGACCCTCAGCTCAGTGCGGTGGGCATACCTCAGGAGGGCTTGGGGGAAGGAGGGAAGGAGGGGGGCCTCACCTTTCTAGGAGGGATTTGGACAGGTCTGTTTTGAACCATTGTCAAATTTATTCCGTGAAAGTCAATGCTTACTGCTCACGTTTGAAGTGCGGGGACGCCTGCTGGCCTCACCCCTGCAGAGCTCAGCCCCTGTGGATCACAGAGGGAGCACGACAGGACAGGGATGTACCCTTCTCCCTAGATTTGGGGGTGGGGGGCTGGCTGGCTTGTGGGTGCCTGTCCTCTGGGACCGGTGGCCCACCCAGGACCTGGGGCTCGTTGGGGCTGGCTGGCTTGCAGGTGCGTGCCCTCAGCTCATTTGCTTGTCTGTCAGCAAGGACCCTCGCCCCCCAGAGAATCACGTTCTGGCTGGTCCCTCCCAAACCAGGCCCGGCCACGCTCTTCCAAGGCTCCAGCGTGAAGAATGCAGACTCTGCCCTGCGGGGCCAGCTCTCCACCCCCACGGGGTCCCCACATCTCACCGCCGTCCACAGGCCGCTGCCCCCCAGCCGGGTCATTGAGGAGCTGCACAGGGCACTGGCCACAAAGCACCGGCAGGACAGGTGAGGCCAGCGCCGAGCCCCCCAGCGCTGTGCCCCCCCCCCCCAGCACCGCCCCCCAGCGCCGCGCCCCCCAGCACCGGCTCACAGACCTGCAGCCCGAGGAGGCCCTGTGCCGGGTTAATGTGCTGCTGCCACCACCTTGAAACCCTTAGTAGTTTCTGAATGCTAAAATCCAAAACTAGTTGTTGTCGAGCCGATGCCAACTCATGGTAACACCATGTGTGTAAGCGTAGAACAGTACTTGAAGTGTATTCAATGACTGATCTTTTGGATGTAGACCACCAGGCCTTTCTTCCGTGGTGCCTCTGGGTGGACTCGAACCTCCAACCTTCCAGTTTGCAGCCGAGCTCTTAACCATTTGCACTGCCCAGGGGCTCCCAATTTTTTTAACCAGGGGCTAGCATTTTTATTTTGCCCTGGGCCCTAAAAATCCTGTAGCTGGCCTTGATTCCCACATTTTGATATTCAGGGTAAGCCCACGTAGATTTTGTGAGGTTTAGGGGAGAAGGGGTCAGGTAGAAATGGATATATCTTCCTGATTTAGTTTTCAGGGAAGGGAAAACAAAGGGTCCCCGAAGAAGCGCTTGGACACACGCTTGTCGAGGACTTCCAGCATGGAGCGGGGCAAGGAGAGGGAGGAGGCCTGGAGCTTTGACGGGGCGGCGGAGGGCAGGCGGACGGCCGTCAAGGAGTCGGAGGAGAACAAGGAGAACCTGCTTATGGACTCCGAGCTCAAGGACGACTTGCTCCTGTATCAGGATGAGGAGGCGCTGAACGACTCTGTCATCTCTGGTGAGGACTGGCTGGGTGCTCCGGGGGGATCTCTTCCCGGAGGGAGCATCGGGGGTGGGCGTGAGCCTGTGTCTGAGTTAGTGTTTCTGCCTGCTCACGTGGAGGGGGCACGGCCCAGGGCCTGGAGCTGGAGCAGGTGGGGGGGGAGCCACCCATCCACAAATGTGCCTTCCCCAAAACCCGCTGGGTGTGCATGCCACGGGCTCAGGAGTGGACTAGGTAACACCTACGTGGACTTGTTTTAGCTTAATAATTATGTATTAACTTTCATGTGTATTAGGAAACCCTGAGTTGTGCAGCAGTGACTTTGTAAGCATTTCTGCCTAGGACAAGCCGAGTGATAAAGTTCACCGAGATGTTGATGTTACATGTGGTGTGCAGATGTGGCAGGAGGTGGCTTGGGGTGCGTGGACATCTGATATTTAGAAAATACAGAAAAGAATTTGAAGGAAAGGGTACATGAGATGGCAGTGGGGAGTGGGCTCACGTGACCGCCTCAGACGCTTATTTTTTGGGGAACACAATTCAATCCGTAGCACCTTCCATGTTGCTTGTCCTGAGGAGCATAATCGGGGGTCTCTGAGCCCCTGAAATCGCACCCAGAAAGGGCTTCTCTGCTTTTATCACCTTCTCGAAAGTGTCCGTAACTCCCGAAAAGTTATGAATCTCTACTCAAAATACTTGGGGGGGGGGGGGGGGGCGGGGCGATTCAATTGATGATAGAAAAGGTTTATAAATAAAACCTTACTTTTGGGGAAAAATTGGTCCCAGTAGGAAAGGCCCCTGGAAGCATCCTGCTTTGCCTGATGCAGCAGGTTTTACTGCTTCTTTCTGCAACATGTGGTTTCAAACCTTGGGTCTAGTTCTTGTGGCTGATGCTTTATTTGAGATCTCGGTGGTGCTGAAACAGAAAAGCGCCAGGCAGTAGATTAATCAGTTATTAATCATAGCAACCACAATTTTATTTACATGCAGTTTACTGTTGATGGAGCTTTTCAGGCATCATCTTGTCCCATGTGAATACTCTGGGGAAATTTTTGTCAAGCATGCAGTCAACCTGCATTCTCTACAGCTTGGGAAACCCTATGAGGCAGTTCTTCTCTGTCACAGGAGATCACTGTGAGTCGGAACCGACTCAACGGCACCCAACAACAACAATTTTGGAAGTAGATTGCCAGGCCTTTCTTCCTAGTCTGTCTTAGTCTGGAAGTTCCTGATCTCGTCGATACCCCATGCTGATTTGTACCGTTCCTGTGAGTAAACAGGGCCCTCGTTCCTTGGCCAATTCGTTGACTTAACAAGAGCATCGCTGTCCCTGCAGACAGACAGGCAGGCCTGCTCCACGTCTGGAAGACCCCAGTCAGTGTGTTTGTAATTGGACCGTGTTTGCTTGCTCGCTTAGCAGGGAGCAGGGACAAGGAGAATTAGACTGTCACCTGAGCCTGGGTCAGCAGGACAGGCTGAAGGGTCCCTCGAGTTGGAGAGAGAGGTCCGGAGCAGGCCTCCAGGTACCCTGCAGGGGGCCATCTCTCCCAGGCAGTGGGAGGGACCCTCCAGGGCCCCAGACTGCAGGACCGAGTGTCCCTTTTACTGTGTACCATGGGGGTACCTGGGCTCATCCCTGTGCCCCTGGCCCCCGAGGCTTCCTCATTAACATGAGGCGACAGTCTTCCTGGCAGGCTATCGAGGGGGTGAATGAGATGGCACCAGTGAGGGGCTTAGTGCTGGGCAGGGCCCCTGACAGCGTCCTCATGGTCGTCATCATCATCCTGATGTGAAAATGGAATCTCAGCACCCCCACCACCTTGAGAAAACGAGCACCCTGGATTCCTTTAATCAACATGCCCAGCACATCCTAACCACTCCTGGGGGGAGGCTGGGCCCCGTGGTAAATGGGATGTGGAGGTGGGTGGGGCCATGGCCTCCAGGAGGAGGGGTGGAGGGACTGCTCACCAGGGCTTCTCCCTAAAGTCTGAGCCCTAGGAGGAGCGCCTTCCGCCCCTTCGCCCCCACCTAGTGATACCTGTGCATTACCGCGTGTCTGTGTCACCCATCTGCAGACCCAGCTACCAGTCAGACTCTGTTTTCAGTTGGTCATTGTCCTGGTTATCTAGTGCTGCTGTGACAGAAAAACACTAAGTGGATGGCTTTAACCAACAAATTTATTCTCTCACTGTCTAGTAGGCTAGAAGTCTGAAGTTAGGATGCCAGCTCTAGGGGAAGGCTTTCTCTCTGTCAGCTTTGGGGGAAGGTCTTTGTCATCAATCTTCCCCTGGTCTAGGAGCTTCTCAGTATAGGTACCCCTGGTCCAAACAATGCACTCTGTTCCTGGCACTACTTTCTTGGTGGTATGAGGTCCCCCTGTCTCTCTGCTTTTTTATGTCTTTTATATCTCAACAGAGATTGATTCAACATACAATCTAATCCTGTCAATTGAGTCCTGCCTCATTAACATCAGAGAGGTAGGATTTACAACACGTAGGAAAATCACATCCGATGACAAAATGGGGGACAACCACACAATACTGGGAATCGTGACCTAGCCAGGTTGATAAAAATTTTTGGTGGACACAGTTCAATCCATAAAAGTCGTGGTCCTGCCAACATGGCGTTTGCGAGTTGGATGAGCAGTGAGTGCTTGTCAGGGTGTCAGGGAGTAAAGTCACAGCAGCCCCGGCGGAGGTCTTCCCCACGCCCGCTGTGCTCAGCTGGCTGCGTCGGGTGCTGTTCCCAGGGTGACGATGTAACATGTCCCCCTAACATGTCCCTGAGGTATGACTGCCCCAATGCATGGTGCTGTGAGCCCAGTAAAGGCCAGAGCACATGAGGAAACTAAAGCTCAGAGAAGCTCACGTTTGCAAAGGGGCAGAGTCGGGATTTAACCTGGAACGCTGGACTCCAAACCCTGCAATGCTGGGCCACGGGGCTGTGCTGGTAACACCCAGAGAGGGCAGAGGTGAGGAAAAGTCAATGCTCCTCTACCTTGTGGTGTGGCCACAAAATGATGTGCCCTCTGTAAAGCGCTGACAGACTTTCAGTGCACAGACC
Organism: Dugong dugon; assembly: GCA_030035585.1. NCBI lineage: Eukaryota > Metazoa > Chordata > Mammalia > Sirenia > Dugongidae > Dugong > Dugong dugon. The sequence goes on along the minus strand of CM057461.1, from coordinate 4,225,216 downwards.
TTCTGTTCCAGCAACTTTGCTTTCAGGAATTTCTTCTCTAGCCATCCTCGCACGCAAGCATAAAGGTTTATGTAAGTCAAGGCTTCTGAGCCACGGCCCCATGACATTTGGGGCTGGTTAATCCTGTGTTGGGAGGCTGTCTCGTGCATCACAGGGTCTTGAGCAGTCTCCCAGGTCTCTGTCCTCTGGATGCTGTAGCACCACCCCTATGCAGTGTATGGATATGTTGCATACATTATAGAGTATTGCAAAAATAGTAATGAAGAACAAGTGACAAGCAATAACACCTGTATATATGAGTATGAATATTTTCTGCCACAGCCAGACCTTGTGAATCTGGGGGGCTGAGGCCCAGAAATCTGTATTTCAGCAAGTGCACAGGGGAAGGGGGTTCCCACACAGGTGGTCCAGAGTTGATCCTTTGTTTGAAATAGTGTGAAAGCTAGATGGGAAATATTAAAGTCAAGGAGGGATTTCAGTGCTTTATAGGATTGTAAAAATAATTTTTTGTTGTTTTTGAAAATACACAGAGCAGAACATATACCAATTCAGCAATTTCCATGCGTGCAATTAAAGGACACTGATCACATTCTTCAGGTTGTGCACTCATTCTCACCCTCCTTTTCCAAACTGCTCCTCCGCACTTAACCTAAGAGGAGCCCTAGTGGCGCAGTGCTTAAGTACTCGGCTGCTAACCAAAAGGTTGGCGGTTCGAACCTACCAGCCATTCCGCGGGAGAAAGATGTGGCAGTCTGCTTCTGTAAAGATTACAGCCTTGGAAACCATATAGGGCAGTTCTACTCAGTCTTACAGGGTCGCTGTGAGCTGGAATCAGCATGACAGCAGTGGGTTTGGTTTTTGTTTTCTTACTGAACATGAACTCACTGCCCCTCAGCTTCCTGTTGTCAGTTTGATCCCATGTAGATGCATCTTAAAAAGCACAATACTCAAGGCAGACATTCTTTACTAGTTGAGCTAGACTATTGTGTGGTTTGAAGACAACTTCAGGGGATGTTTTTGGTTTAAGGTTTAAAGATGATCTCAGGGCAACATTTTGGGGATTCAGCCAGCCTTCATGGCTCCAGAAAGTCTGAATTCCGTGAGAATTTGAAAGCCTGTTGCTTTATGGAATTTTTAAAATAGTCTTTTTAAAAATGCCTTTGCTGTTTATTCACCAACCGGTGTATGTCCCAGCTCCAGGCTGAGAAAAAACTAGACCCAGTCTCTACCCTCGGTGTCTCATGGCGAACATGGAAAGCAGAATTTCCACCCTAGTGGCAGTGCGGTGAACTCAGGCGTCTGGAACAAGGCTAGCGTCCCTGTGGAACTCCGGGGGCTGTGTGAATTTGAAGGACAGAGTCCCTGGAATCCTTCCTCCCGTGGGCATGACTGTGAAAAGTGAAGGGGTTTCCTTCTCTGAATCCTGTTTTAAACGCAGCAGAGGGTCTGTTGAAAGGCCCCTTGCAATGAATCCTCCTGTACAGTGAAGAATCTTCTAATGAGTGAGGACTCCGCTGTCCCCATCATCCCGTGAATTCACAGAAGGAAACAGTTGCCGCCTTTTCTTGGAAGATGGGGCTCTGGGGTTTCTCCCCATGGACACTAGATGGCGCTGCAGACAGTCACTGGGATGCAGGATGCTGGGGAGATCCTAGTCTGGTCCCTTTGGGACAACCTGGTGGGAACCTGGGAGTCCCTGGGGGGTGCAAACAGTTAAGGCACTCAGCTGCTAACGGAAGGTTAGAGGTTTGAGTCCACCTATAGGTGCCTCGGAAGAAAGGCCTGGCAATCTACTTGGGAAAACGCAGCCTTTGAAAACCCCATGGAGCAGTTCTGCTCTGACACACGTGGAGTCACCGTGAGTCACGGTCACCGTGAGTCTGCATCGACTCCCCAGCAACTGCTGTTTTGTTTTTATTTCTGTGGTGAAAATACACCCAGCGGCTGGGTTTTAACTGAGTGGCGCTTTGTGGGGGCGCATTGTCAGGTCTGGTGGGTCTCGGTGACACCCAGCAGGCAGAGCTGCCACTTACTCAGCTTTTTGGGGGGTTGTTAACTTCATGCCAGAGCCCTGGTGGCACAGTGGTTAAAGCACTCCAGTGTGAACTGAAAGGTCAGCCATTTGAACCCACCAGCTGCTCCATGGGAGAAAGATGTGGCAGTCTGCTTCCGGAAAGGTTTACAGCCTTGGAAATCTGAGGGGGCGGTTCTGCTGTGTCCCACAGGGTTGCTGTGAGTTGGAATCATTCAACAGCTGTTGTCCCTTCTTACAGTTGACGAGGCTGAGAAGTGAGGGAACAGGCCTTTGTGTGTAGCCCCCATTCATGCACCCAGTTCTCCCCAGCACGTAGCCGATGTTAGGCATGGGTGAGCCAGGGCCCCAGCCTTCAGGCAGCCCGCAGCAAGTGGAGCCCCACAATCCCCAAGAGGCGATTTGGGGAATGAAGGACAAGGACCGGGATGCGTGAAGGACACCCTGTGATTCTGCATCCAAAAGCAGCCATCTCAGCCCCCGGGTGATACCTGTCAGAGGCACCGAGGCGGGCGCCTTCTGTGGGCATTGTGTGGGAATCCCTGGGGTCTGGGTGGGCACAGCTAGTTGAACAACCGCCCCAGGTGATCCTCACTGCAGATGGGGTGGAGGAGGAGCAGTCTTCCGGAGTCTGATTACCTAGACGGAAGGAGATGGGACTTCCGCAAAGATACAGGTAGAGACTTGGGAGGCACCCACACCGTCCTGTGGGCTTTCTGGAGCCAGCGTGTGACCTCGGGCCTGGCTGGGGGCGGGGCGAGAGACCTTTCTACATTACCGGAAGATGGGTGTAATCCAAAAGGCAGCAAAGCTGGAAGCCGAGGAACGCAGCCCTGAATCCCTGCCTATGGCTGTGTGACCCTGGGCAAAAGCTATCATCTCTGTGCCCCCTTCCAATCTGCAAAACTGGAATGCTAAATCCCGGCACCCAGCTCCTGGACTGTGAGAGTGAAGTAATTTTGAAAATGTACGCAGGCTGCTGTCAGCCTTAAACGTTGGCTGCTCTGGTGCCACTGTTGGTGGGCAGCATTGTCTCTGCTTCCCATTCTGACCCTGTGGGCGGGACTCCTGCCGTGGAGAGGCCCCCAGGCTCTGGTAGGGAGGTGGGGAGGCAGAGGGAAGCCAGGACAGGGGCTGCTGAGGAGGTCCTGGCTTGGCCCAGGGAGAGAGGCTGAGGAGCCTGGGGAGACTGAGGCAGAGAGGAGAAACGAAGTAAAATGACAGGAGAGTGACTGAGAAAGCAGGGTGCCATCTCCGGGAGATTGCATCTCCTTGTTGGAGGAGCCACGTGGCCACTTCCAGATCGATCTCCCTTAAAGCTGTACGTGGAAAGTTCCATGGCTGGAACATGGTGGGTCTGGGCTAGAACTTAGTTTCCCAGACACAGACCCTGACTCTTTCCCCAGCCCTTCCTACGTCTACGCAGCTGCTACATGAAGTGCGACCCCCTTGCTGTTCTCTTTGTGACAGACAGCCACGCTCTTGCTAGAAAACAGACTCCATTGTACTCGGGAGAAGCGTGATCGTGGAGATCCACAGAATTATTTCCTAGAATTGTAATTCTGGCTCACATTTGAGATGCAAACCCAAAGGTACGTCCCTCCCTGGAGAAATCCCCTTCCAGGCCATCGGACATTTCTCGTGAGGTGCTGGGCCTGATACCCCTTTTTTCTGAACAAGGTTGATGAGAAAGAGTAGGTGGGGATGGTTTTGGAAACCGTGCTGACCCACTGCATGGTTTCTGGGAAGTGATGGGGCAGTGTTCTTAGCCAGCGGGAAACCAGAAGCCAGTTCTGTGCTGTCGACTCTGACTCATGACTTTAGCACTGACTCACCACGACCCTGTGTGTGGAATTTTAATTGGGATCCCACTGACTCTGTGGATCAGTGTGGGGCGAATTGGTGTCCTCCCCATCAGCTTGGTGTATCTCCATCTTTAATTTCTCTCAAGAAATGTAGTTTTTAGTGTACAAGTTCCATATCTTTTTGTCGAGTTTCTGCCTAAGTATTTCATATTTCTAGGCTATTGCAAATAGTATTTTTTAATTTCAATTTATGATTGTCTGTTGCTAGTATATAGATGTACAAGCCATATACTAATCCTCCCATGTAATGCTTAATAGAAGTAGTGAGAGCGAACGTTCTTGTTCCTGGTGGTGGTGCGCACCGTCACGTTGATTCCGCATAGCGACCCTGTGAGTTTTCTAGGCCGTCATCTTTACAGGGGCAGATTGCCAGGTCTTTTCTCCCGTGGAGCCGCTGGCAGATTTGAACCGCCAACCTTTCAGTTAACAGCAGAGTGCATTAACCATTGCACCACCAGGACCCCTTTTCCTGATATTAGGGGGAGGTTTTTTTTTTCATCAATAAGTATGATGTTAGCTATAGGTTTTCATCGATAGCCTTTATTAATGTAAGAAAGTTTCCTTCTAGACATGTTTGCCAAGAGTTTTTAATCAGGAATGGATGTCGAATTTTGTCAAATGATTTCTCTGGGTCTATTGATATGATCTTTTTTTGTTGTGGTTAATTTTGGTAAATAACATTGATTGCTTTTCAAATGATAAACCAACCTTGCATTTCTGGGAAGAAGTCCCACTTGGCCGCGGTGTATCACCATTTTTATGTATTGTTGGATCTGATTTGCTAACATTTTGTTTAGAATTTTGCATCAGTGTTCATGAGGGATATTAATTTTCTTCAAATGTCTTTTCTGGTTTTGACATCAGGGCAAATTCTGGCTTCGTGGAATCAGTAAAATATTCCCTTTTCAATTATCTGAAATAATTTGTATAGAAATGACATTCTTTATTCCTTAAATGTTTTATAGAATTCATCAATACATCCACCAGGTTTTTAACTGTGAATTCTATTTCTTTAATAGACATAGATCTACTCCAGTTATATATTTCTTCTATAGTGAGCTTGGTTAGTTTGTGCTTTTTTAAAATTAGTCGTATTTATTTTATGTTTGCTAAAGATACACAGAGCAAAACATAGACGCGTTCGGCAGTTCCTACACGGACAGTTGAGTGACGCTGGTTACTTTCTTCGCTTGTGTCAAGGTCTCGCCGTTTCTACTCAGATTGTTTCACCACCTTTAACGTAGACTCACTGCCCCCCAAACTTCTCCCCTGGACTGGAGATCGACTGTTCTCGGTTTGGTCTCATATACATATATAATCTTTTAAGAGAGTGCAATACTCAAGAATACTCAAGGCATACGTTCCTTACTAATTGAGCTAAACTGTTGTTTAGTCTAAAGATGACTTCAGGGGATCGTTTTGGTTAAAAGTTTAAAGACTATCTAAGGGCAATAGTTTTGTGGGCTTCTTCAGCCTCAGTGAGTCCAAGAAGTCTGGAATCTTCAAGAGTTTGAAGTTCCATTCCGCACTTTTCTCCCTTTCGATCAGGATCCATCTATGGTGGCCATGATCAAAATGTTCAGTAATGGTAGCTGGGTACCATCCAGATCTTCTGGTCTCATGACAATGGAGGCAGCAGTTCATGGAGGCAATTAGTCCTGTAGTCCATCTCCTCTGATTCCTGGGTCTCCTCTTCTTCCGTTGCTTCTAGTGAATAGAGACCAATTGTTATATCTTGGATGGCCACTAGCAAGGTTTTGAGACCCCAGGCACTACTCACCAAATTAGGAAGTAGAGCAGAAACTCTAAAAATAGTATTATGCCAATTGAATGGATTGTCCTTCAGAACTATGGCACCGAATCTTTGAACCAAGATTCTTGAACCAAGAACTAATCTTATGAGGTGTGTTCCATTGTATCTAAGTAGTATCAACATCTTTATCCTGTTATTTTTTTTAAAGCAGTTGTTGTAAGATTATATATAACATAACATATGCCAATTCATCATTTTTCTTGGATACAGCTTAATGATCTCATTTACGTTAGACAAGTTATATAACCTTTCCCCCTGTTCGGTGCCACTTTCCCGTCACCATAAACAAGCGTCACTATTACCTAGAGAATGACCCCCTCCCCCAACTCCTGGTGGCCACTAGCAGTCACTGATCTCTGTGTGTTTACCTATTCTTGTCTTTTCATAAAGGTGAGATCATACAGTATTTGTCCTTTTTTGACTGAATTATTTCACTCACCATGATGTCCTTGGGGTTCATCCATGTTGTAGCATGTACCAGAACTTCATTTCTCCTTATGGCTGAGTAATATCCCGTTGTATGTACACACCACGTTTTGTTTATCCATTCGTCTGTTGATGGATGCTTAGGTTGTTTCTAAATTTTTGCTATTATTAATAATGCTGCAGTGAACTTGGCTGTACGTATGTCAACTCGTGACACTGCTTTTAGGTCCCTAGTGTAGATGGCTATAGGATTGGAATTACTGGGTCATATGTTCTATTTGTAATTTTTTGAGGAATCACCATACTGGTTTCCATAATGATTGTACCATTTTACATTCCCATCAGCAATGGATAAGGGTTACGATTTCTCCACATCCTCACCAACATTTGTTATTTTCTGGGTTTTTTTTTTTTTTGGTTTTTTTTTTAATCATTTGCCACGCTAGTAGGAGTGAGGTGGTATCTCGTTGTGGTTTTGATTTGCATCTCTCTGATGGCTGATGAGGATGAGCATCTTTCATGTGTTTGTTGGCCACTTGGATATCCTCTTTGGTGAAGTGTCTAGTCATATCTTTTGTCCATTTTTTGTCTTTCTGGTAAGTTGTAGATGTTTTATGTACTTTTTGGATATTAGACAGTTTAGCTAATAGACTGTTCCTGAATATTTTTCCCAGTCTGTAGTTTGTCTTTTTACTCTTTTGACAAAGTCTTTTGATGAGTGTAGGTATTTAATTTTCAGGAGGTCCAGTTGTCTATCCAACTCTTGCCGCTCGAAGTTTGTATTTTTCTTTTACAGAAATTTGTTCGTTTAATCTAAATTGTTGAATTGATTGGCATAAAGTTGTTTATAATATTCCCTTATATCTTTTTGATAACTGTAGAATCAAATGTGGATATTGTTGTTGTTGTTAGGTACCATTGAGTTGATGGTTCCAACCCATAGCGACCCTGTATACAACGGAACGAAACACTGCCCAGTCCTGCGCCATCCTCACAATTGTGCTTAAGCCCATTGTTGCAGCCACTGTGTTAATCAATCTTGTGGAGGGTTTTCCTCTTTTTTGCTCACCCTCTACTTTACCACGCATGATGTTCTTCTCCAGGAACTGGTCCCTCCTGATAACATGTCCAAAATATTTGAGGTAAGTGAGGTAAGGAGCATTCTGGCTGTTCTTCTTCCAAGATGGATTTGTTTGTTCTTCTAGCAGTCCATGGTATATTCAGTATTCTTTGCCAATACCGTAATTCAAAGGCATCAATTCTTCTCCAGTCTTCCTTATTTATTGTCCAGCTTTCCAATGCATATGAGGTGACTGAAAACACCATGGCTTGGGTCAGGGGCACCTTAATCCTTAAAGTGATGTCACCTCTCTAATTCCTGATGTTGGTAATTTTTGTTCTCTCTCTCTCTCTCTCTGTGTTTCTTCCTGATCAATCTGGCTAGAGTTTTATTGGTTCTACATATCTTCTCATAAGAAGCTTGGTGGCACAGTGGTTAAGTGACAGCTGTTAGCCAAAAGGTTGGCGGTTCAAACCCACCAGCCACTCCAAGGGAGAAAGATGTAGCAGTCTGCTTCCATAAAGATTACAGCCTTGGAACCCCTATGGAACAGTTCTACTCTGTCCTATAGGGTTGCTATGAGTCAGAATCAACTTGATGGCAATTTTTTTTTTTTTTGTATGTATCTTCTCAAAGAACGAGCTTTTGATTTTAATGATCTTCTCTATTGTTCCTCTATTTTCAATTTTATTGATTTTTTACTTTCATTGTTATTTTTCTTTCTCCCAGTTAACCAAAAAAAAAAAAAAAAAAAATCAAACCTGTTGCCATTGAGTTAATTCCGACTCACAGGGCCCCTATAGGACAGAGCAGAACGGCCCCATAGGGTTTCCAGGGAGCAGCTCGTCTTTTGGTAGCAGCCAAGCCCTTAATGACGGCACCACCAGGGCTCCCTCTTCACTTACTTGGGTTCAACTTGCTCATCTTTTTCTAGTTTCTTAAGATAGATTCTGAGATCATCGGTTTGAGATAGTTCTTCTTTTCTAATACAGGCATTTAGAGTGATAAAATTTTCTCTAACACTATGTTGATATGTTGTATTTTCATTTATTTCAAAACAGTTTCTAATTTCCAATTTGAATTCTTCGTGGACCTGTGAGTAATTTAGGTGTTTTGATTTAGTGTTCAAATATTTGAGCTTTTTAGAAAGATGATTTTGTTATTCATTTCCAAAATAATTGCACTCTGTTCCGAGAACAGACTTTGTATAGCTTGAGTGGGTTACAAATGTATTGAGACTTGTTTTCTGGCCCAGGATATGGTCTGTTTGGTAAACGTTCCGTGTGTGCTTGGAAAGAATGTGTATTCTGCTGGGGCTGGGTAAGGTGTTTTATAAATGTAGGTCGGGTCGGGCTGGTGGATGGTGGTGGTTAAAGTCTTCTGTGTCTTTACTGATTTTCTGTCTGCTGGCTCTAGCAATTATTAGAGTGGGATTTTGAAATCTCCCACTGTAACTGTGGATTTATCTGTTTCTTCTTTTGGTTCTATTAATTTTTACTTTATGTATGTTGAAGCTCTGAATGGGTTCATAAATATGTAGGCTTGTTATGCCCTCTTGATGAAGTTACCCCTTTATCATTGAGATGACTCCCTTTACCCCTGATATGTTCTTTGCTCTGAAATCTGTCTTGTCTGATATTGATATACCCGCTTCAGCTTTCTTTTGATTAATGTTAGCATGGTATATCTTCTTTCCTCCTTTCACTGTTAATCTATTTATGTTTTTATATTTAAAGTACATGTTTGTAGGCAGCATATAGCTTGGACTTGCTTTTATATGCTAAAGACGATGTTTGCCTTTAAATAGGGTATTCAGACCATTTACATTTAATGTGATTATTATATCACTCGGCTTAAATCTATCATGTGACTATTTTTTTTTCTCTCCATTTTCCCATTTGCGGTTTTGTTCCCTTCCTGCTCCTTCACCTTCCTTTGCATTAATGGCTTTTTGTTTAAATAAATTTCATCTCCTCTGCTGGCTTATTAACTGTAACTGTTTTATTATTTCAGTGTTTGGCTTAGTCTGTAGTATTTATCTTCATCACCGACTACCTTCAGAAGATACTATGCCGCTTCATGTATACACAGCTACACGATGCTATATTTCCGTTTCTCCTTTCTTGACTGTCATGGATTGAATTGTATTCCCCTGAAAACGTGTGTCAGTTTGGCTAGTCCACGGTTCCCGGTATTGAGTGGTTGGCCACCATCTTGTCATCTGATGTCATTTTCGTATGTAAATCCTAACCTCTATGATGTTAATGAGGCAGGATTAGAGACAGTTATGTTAATGAGGCAGGAGTCAAAATCTATAAGATTAGACTGTATCTTGGGCCAACCTCTTTTGAAATATAAAAGAAAGAAGTGAGCAGAGAGACAAAGGGACCTCATTACCACCAAGCAAGGAGAGTCAGCAACATGTGTGTTCTTTGGACTTGGGGTCCCTCCTAGACCGGGGGAAGATTGCTGACAAGCACCTTCCCCTAGAGCCAACAAAGAGATAAAGCCTTGCCCTGGAGCTGGCACCATGAATTCAGACTTCTAGCTTCCTAGACTGTGAGAGAATACATTTCTGTTTGTTAAAGCCCCCTACTTGTGGTATTTCTGTTACAGCAGCACTAGATGACTAAGACATTGACCTTTGTCAGTGTGTTGGTGCATATGAAGTGCAGAGGCTGCCTCCTGCTTGGTGAGGTGCAAGCCCAGGGAGCTGCCATTCAGCAGCTGTTGGGGCCACTCTGGTACCTGGGGAGGAGCTGACACTGCCCATCCTGTCCCCTAAGCCCTATCTGTCAGCTGTGTGGTGGAAAGGTGCCCACGGGGTTGCTGGAGTTGGACGGGACCTGCAAGAATCACAGTTTATTTTTTATTTAATATAATTTTTTTTTTTTTTTTTGGCCTATGCATTGATTTTTATTGGTATTTGCCAATAGAGGACTCCACAGGGCATTAAGCAGGGCTGGTCTAAAGAAAAATCCAAGTCTTGTATTTGAAAAACAAAAGGCTTTTTACACTGGGCAAGCTCCTCATCAGGTCACAGACAGACAAGTGGGGTCTTCGGGGACTCCCAGGCAGGTCACAGGTGTTAGTTCTCTGGGGACGAGGCTGGAAAGGAGCCTGGCCCAGTCTGCTCCCTCTGGTAGCTGCAGGCTGCTAGTTTTCACCGTAAACTTATATTCACATTTCAAGGCTCCCGGGGAGCTGGAGCGTGAGGATGGTACCAGGACAAGTGAGGACGTTTGTGCCGAGAGTCAGCTGTTTTTCTTGAGCAAACGCTCCCCAGTTGCTGTGAGCCAGTGGTTAATTTCCAGAGTTCTGAAAATGTTGATTTTGACAATTTTTGCTAGTTTTCTCATTGATTTTTTAAAACAATTTTATTGTGGTAAAATTACATAACATAAAATTTGCTGTTTTAACCATTTTCAAGTGTACAATTCAATGGCATTAATTATATTTACAATCTGGGCAGCCATCTCAGGCAGAAAATCTGTACCCATTAAACACTAACTCCCCACCTCCCCTCCCCCAGCCCCTGGTAAACGCTGATCCACTCTCTGTCTCTCTGCATTTGCCTCTTCTGGATATTTCATATCAGTGGGATCATCCGATGTTTGTCCTTGTGTCTGGCTTATTTCACTCAGCATAATTGTTTCAGGGTTCACTCACGTTGTAGTGTGTATGACAACTTCCTTCCTATTTAAGACTGAGTAATATTTTAATAAATTTTAATAAATTCTTTACTTTATACAAGGAAACCATATTTTTGGTAAAAATAAAATACCAAAACCCGTTGCTGTTGAGTCGATTCCGACTCGTAGCAACCCGATAGGACAGAATAGAACTGCCCCACAGGGTTTCCAAGGCTGTAACCTTTACAGGAGCAGACTGCCGTGTCTTTCTCCCATGGAGCAGCTAGTGGGTTTGAACTGCTGACCCTTCAATTAGCAGCCAATCACTTAACCGCTGCGCCACCGGCCTCCTTATTAAAACAAAACACAAGAGAACCAAAATTAATAACTAAAATGATTAATTCTTGGCTTTTTGATGCCAATTTATAATACAAATATTTGTATTTACAAAGTTGGACACACACACATATGCCTGCTTTTCTAGAACTTGCTTTCCTTAGCAATACGTCAGAAATGTATTTTTGTCATTCCGTAACGTTGTTGTTCTTTGCCGTCAAGTTGATTTCGAGCCATGGCGACTCCGTGTGTGCAGAGTAGAGCTGCTCCGTAGGGTTTTCAAGGCCGTGACCTTTCGGAGCAGATCGCCAACCCTGTCTTCCGAGGCACCTCTGGGCGGGTTCCAACCACCAGCCTTTTGGCTAGTAGTTGAGCGCTTAACTGTTGGCATCACCACCCAAGCACTCCTTAGTAACATACTGCGCCATTTTTAACAGATGCATGGTGTTCAGATGGTTCAGGTGCACCGTGATTTTTTAATAAGTTGCCTCTTGTGGGATATTTAGGTTGTACTTAATTCTCACTCTCATAAATAATAGATAAGCATCCTTTTATTTTTATCATTCTTATTATTTTTAATATGTCTCATTAGTTTTGAGATACATACTCCTGGAAGTAGGGTTTCTGGTTCAAAGGAAAAGGAGCATGTCTGGGGGCGTTAAGAGAGGGACGGTCTCTTGCCTCCTGAAGTCTGGACAGAAAGGTCTCGCCTCCCTGTGTCTCAGCTTTTTGCATCCTTCTCGGTGTTAGGCAGCGGGCTCTGAGGAGGCACCTCTTTTAGGTTAATTCTATCAGTTAATTTGAAGCGCCACTCAAATTGATGAAAAGTCCTCTCCTGCTAAGCTATGTTTCTAGAAATTTCCTCTTGTTGACATGTAAGTAGAGAAAACTGGTAACTTCCTGATACTCCAGGGAAGACCGGTCATCTGGAAGTTTTCACTGCGGTCCTACTGTGTCCATGTTGTGCTTTTAGAGGCTGGTTTAATAAGCAGATGAGAATTACTTGTTGCCAGTGGATAAGTTCCATGTGGCGTGAATTATCATTAATATCTAGAAACCTCTGATGACAGGATCTTTTTCTCAGCCAAGAACAAATAGGATTAAAGTTTGTAATGACAAGCCTGAGACGTTTGCAGTCGATTTCAGGACTTACTGTATCAAAAGCTAAAACAGATTAAACCATATTCATTGTAGTTTTATGGTTAAGCATATTATAATTCTCTGAAAATGACAACCCCTTCTTGCCCTATATTAAACCCTTGACCTTCAAGAGGGTTCGTCCCGAGAACTTTGATGTATGTATGCCACCATAGCTTCCGATTTCCCCCATAAAATGCAGGAAGGATGAAGTGAAAAATGCATACGACTCTCCCAGGCCCTTTATGATTCTATAAATACAGGACTCCAGTCATTTATAAAACCATGAAAACAAGTCTGGGATGGAGCCCTCGCTGAAATGGTTTCCAGAATCATCATTTTTCTCATTCTTTATCTAAAGTGCACCTGGCAAACAAGCTGACATTAGAAATTCAAGTCTCGGCTGAGCTCAACTCTGTGTATCTTACTTTATCCCAAACTTCATTAAATAATTGCACCAGTAGACTTTTGTTCTTGTTTTGTATTCCCATCTCCCATGCTAGGAGTTGATTTTGGGGGGAGCCATTTTTCTTAAGAAATAAAGTTCCATCTATGGAAATGACCAGGTCAGGTGGTGGCTCAAGACCACAGAATTTGAATCCAGGCCCCATAGAACTGTAGAACTGAAAACCGCATGATACTTTGGAGTTACCTGCAAATAATCAACATCTTCAGTTGTCAGGGGTTGGAAGGGACTCTTATTCAGAAGCTCAACTAAGTAGAACAGTGTCATTTCAGAACACCCTGAATGAATGGCAGCTCTCTGCTTGTGAATGACCTCAACGCCATTTCTTCCCTTCAGTAAATTTAAACATTTGCCTCTCTTAGTTATTGCTCGTGCCCTGATCTCACTCAGCTGATCCTGGACAAGTGCAGAGCACAAAGGCCAGGCTCAGTCCAGTGGACCCTGCATCAGCCTGCCCGTTCACCCAGTCAGCAATATTTGTTGTTGTTGTTGTTGTTAGCTGCTGTGGAGCTGGCTCCTATTCATCATAACCTCACGTACAACAGAACAAAACATTGCCTGGTCCTGTGCCATCTTCATGATCGTTGATATGTTTGAGCCCAGTGTTGAGGCTGTTGTGTCAGTCCATCTTGTTGAGAGTTTCCCTCTTTCTGCTGACCCTCTGCTTTACCAAGCATGATGTTCTTTTCTAGTCATCGGTCTTTTCTGATGATGTGTCTAAAGTAAGTGAGCCAAAGTCTCGCCGTCCTCGTTTCTAAGGGGCATTCTGGTTGTGTTTCTTCTTAGATGGATTTTTTTGTCCTTCTGGCAGTCCATGGTATATCAGCACTCTTCACCAACACTACAACTACCATTATTCACTGGTAGCCCACTTATCAGCACTAGTCTAGGAGCTGGGATACAGGGTGACTGGGCTCATATGGAACTCAGAGCCCCATGGAAGAGACAGATGACAAACTAACCAGCCAGAACATCATCAGATAGGGGACCAGTTACAACAGGGTGATGTGATGTGGACCAGAGGCTTCACTGGGCCTCTTCAAGGAGACGATGTTCAAGCCGAGCTGTACAGCTGGGGGAGGGGGGCAGCCCTAGATAGTTGTCTCTGTTACCTAGTGATGCTATAACAGTAATACCACAAGTGGGTGGCTTTAACAAACAGAAATTTATTTTCTCACAGTTTAGGAGGCTAGAAGTCTGAATTCAGGGCACCAACTCTAGGGGAAGTCTTCTCTGTTGGCTCTGGAGGAAGGTCCTTGTCTCTTCAGCTTCTATTTCTTGGCTTCTTGGTGATCTTCCTGTGGCATCTGTCTTCCCCCATTTCGGCTCACTTGCTTGCTTGTTTAATCTCTTTTATATGTCAATAGTGATTGGATTAAAACCCTTTCGTGACCTTTGGGATATACGGTTGCCCACCCACATTTTCTGCCTCTCATGTTTCTTGGGATCCTACTTTTCCCACTAAAACTATTTGCTGCCCCTCAGGGGAGACTTATGTAACAGTGAAAAATGAAAGATACACTTATTGGCCCAAAATAGCTGGTGTACCAGACTTAAATGTAAGGTAATGCATCCAGGAAGTGTGACTGGGTAAAACTTTTGTCTCTTTTGGCTTTTGTACAGCTACATAAGCCTTGTAAGCATATTTATGGTTTCCTGTGTAATAGTTAAAGAGCCCTGGTGGTTTTTTGGGGAGGATAGTTTTGTGTCATATTTGGAAAACCAGAGGTGCCCAATGTAACCAAATGGAAGGAGCTCCACAATAATTCCTGCCACCCATGTCCAGTGGGACAGACAGGTACCCACCAATCATGGCACCAGAGTACCACCAAATTTTCTTGGTAAACATGTAATCCTACATAATATTTCTCAAAATCCATATTACCAAACAAAAATTTAAACACACTCAATGATTCAGCATTCTTCCATTAATGAAAACACACGGTATCAACAGAAAATTCAAAGCAGAAAATAATTGGGTCCTGAAAGGTTTAAGACACACCCAACACTAATACTGTCTCATTAACATAACAGAGAAAACCCATTTCCAAATGGGGTTATAACCACAGGTATACCAGAAAACAAACCAAACCCTTTGCAGTCAAGTTGATTCTGACTCATAGCAACCCTGTAAGACAGAGTAGAACTGCCCCATAGGGTTTCCAAGGAATGGCTGGTGGATTTGAACTGCTGACCTTTTGGTTAGCAGCCAAGCTCTTAACCACTGCACCACCAGGGCTCAACCACAGATATAGGGGTTAGGATTTATAACACATATTTTTTGGGGGAACACAATTCAGTCCATAACAGTGGTCCTGGCGGAGTGTTGTGGTGGACAGAGGAAAGAGATGGTGCAAAGACCCTGAGGTGGGATGTTCAAGAAAATGAAAGAGGACCCACGTGACCCAGTGTGGCAGGCAGTGGGGGGAGTGGGACTGGGGGAGGGTATGGGCAAGAGGCTGCCATGAGCAAAGTGACCGTATAATTTATGGTCCACACTGGGACACCTTGGGAGGAGAGAGGGTATGTCATTAAGAATCACTGTGGAACCACAGGTGTCAACCAGGGCACTCCTGGCAGCCCAGGGTGGCCCATGGGTCAGGGCCGCGGTGCATAGCCATCACGGCATCACTTTCTCCCTGTGCCAGGGAACACCAGGCTGGTGGATGTGCTGATGGGTATGTGTGTACTTGGCTCTGGCCCCCGCCACCCTGGTCCAGACTCCTTCCTCCAAAAGGCGGGGTGGGATGGACAAGCTGACACCCCACTAAGGCCTGTTTCTCTCTCTCCTGTGATGGGTCTCTCAGGAGCACTGCCCAGGAAATGCAAGAAGGAGCTCCTGGCAGTGAAGCTAAGGGACCGGCCAAGCAAGCAGGAGCTGGAAGACCGGAACATCTTCCCCAGGAGGACCGACGAGGAAAGGCAGGAGATTCGGCAGCAGATTGAGATGAAACTGTCCAAGTAAGTGCCGTGAGCAGGCCTGGGGAGGCCGCCCTTTGGTCTGGATGGCCCTGGACTGTCTCCTTCCTCATTGCCTTGCACCAGGGCCCCCACACCCGGTGTCTGCAGAAGGGGTCTCAACTGAGGCACTGCTGGCATTTGCATTGTGGGATGTCTAGCAGCATCCCTAACTGCTACACATTACACCCCCTGGGGACAACCCAAGATGTCCCTAAACACTGCCAACTGTCCCTTGGGGAGCAGAATCACCCCCATCTGAGAACCACTGGTCTACAGGAGCCAGGTGAGGCCCAGGAAGAAGCGAAGGGCTGCAGGCGGGTGTGGTGGGGATTGGCAGACTGGGAGGGCCATGTCTAGGGGCAGAGGCCTGAGGGCCATCCCTGCTCACTTGCATGGGTGTTGCCATGCAAGAAGGTGGATCCGGTATTGCCAAATCTTCTAAGGTTTTCCAAAAACAAAAAAGCTGGGACTCTGGAATTTTCTCTTTTGGACAGTGTATTGCCACACCTGGCGACCTCCTGTCTGACTGCAGCCCCCAAGCCCCTAGACACCCTCTGCTTTGTAACCCCTGCCGTCCCCTTAGGCAGTCCTTTGGGTCTGGGGGTCAGAATCATGCTGTGTTGCGGGCAGGACAGATGGGGCTGCTGCATCCTGGACTGGGACCTGGTCACCCCGCCCTGGGCAGAGTGTCTTTGTGTGCTGGGTGACTGGATGGCTGGCTTCCCGAGTGCAGGTGCAGCCGGGGTCCAGGAACCCTAGGGTTCCCTTGGCTTCTAGTCCTCACTCAGACATGGCAGCGAGGCCACCCGGAGAGGCCAAGGCTGTGCAGACGGATGCTCAGCAGGTGGACCTGTTTCCCAGTCTCTCCAAGGAGGGGCAGGTGGTTGCCCTGAGCTTTGTGGGGGTGTGGGGAGATGAAATGCTGATGGTTCGCGCACGTTGTCTGACCCAACAGCCGACTTCACAGCAGCATGTCCCCACCTGCCTTGTCCCTTCTGCTGGGGATCAGCCTGCCCTGCAGGAGTGGCGTAGGGGACAGGGCCTGGGTGCACCCCATCCCCCCTGCTCTCCTGGCATGTCCCGAGCCTCTTCTCCCTCCTTGCTGGGGAACAGCTTGCCCTGCAGGGCTGAGTGGGGAACAGGGCCTGGGTGCACCCTGTCCGTCCCACCCTCCTGGAGCCCCAGCACCGGCCCCTGTCTCACAGCCCTGCAGGGCTGGGTGGGGCACAGGGCCTGGGTGCACCACACCTGCCACACCCTCCTGGAGTCCCAGGAGCCGCCCGCCTCACACAGAAGAGACAGCGCAGCACGGTGAGCTGGGCCAGCTCAGAGGTCGTCCCCAGGCACCGAGACTTGTCCTCAGTCCATGCTCCCAGGCCACCAGGGACCTCGGGAAGTGCAGGCTTGGATCCCGCCTGCCAGCAAGCAGAACAGTCCTTGATTGAGAACCCTGCTCTAAAGGATGCCTTGGGCCTCTTCTCTTGGCAGTTACTCCTCTGCTGAGGTGCAGGGGTCTTCACTTGGCGGTGGGGGGGCTCCTGTTTCTGCTCTCTGCGGGAGAGCTTGAGCCCCGAGGCCAGCCACCCTGGTCTGTGATGTTCCCCCTTCTGGCAAAAACCTGCGTGTCAGTGTCTTCAGGGTGGAGGCAGTGAATGTGAGGGGGATTCAGACCTCAGGTGCTATGGCTGCTACACAGTGCTGAGTGCCCTGTGATTCTCCGGGCCTCGGTTTTCTCAGCTGTAAAATGGGATGGTACCCACTGCCCAGCTCACTGCAGAGAAGGGGCTGTTCAATGTGGCAGACGCTGACTGCTGGTGCTGCGGGCCCTGCCAGCATCCTGGTGGTCGACAGAGGGGCCGCAAGCATGGGCTTTGGGACGCCAGGGACCCAGGTTCAAATCCCAGCTCTGCCCTGACTTGCTGTGACCTTGGGCAGTGGCCTTCACCACCCTGAGTCTTGGTTTTCCTGTCTGCAATGTGGGTCGTCATGAGTCCTCAGGGAAATCCTGTAAGGAGGTGCTCACAGGTTTGAGTGGCGAGGTGGGGCGCCAGTCTTCCCAGCTGCCCTGCAGGGCTGGCACTGGGGACATGAGGTTTGCTTTCGCTCCCTGAGCTGCGTGGCCGACGCTGCCTATGAGACAGACCCTTGGTCCAGGTGCTGGTGATGACCTGTGGCTCCTGAGCCCCAGAAAGGGCTTCTCAGGGAGAAGCTTTTTAAAAAAGATGCATTAGCCCCACCCAGTTTATGGCTTCCATCTCCAGGGGTAGGGCCCAGGAATATGTGTTTTAATGAGTTCCCTAATATTTACATTTAGCCAGGTTGAGGGAACCGGCTTCCAGCCTTATCAGCTGGTCACAGCCTAGTTAGAGTGAGGTTGTCATACCCACCAAGCACTTACCCGTGACACTGAGTGTACAGGTAGTCCCCCACTTAACACAAGGTTCCATTCTGATGACTCCATCCTAAGTCGGTTCTGACATAAGTCAAATACCTCATTTCACACTAACAGCTGATGCTTCTGGTGATATGAAACACCGAATAAGATCACTCTATAGACAACGACATCGGTGACGGCATCGTAACAACGAAGTCGGAGTTGTAACGGCTGTTGGGCGTGCGCAGTTCAACTGTCGTCTGTCATTAGGGTCGAACATTGCCCAACTTTCTATCCGTTACAACTCCTGACGCTGACTTCATTGTAGACGAGGCCATAGCCTGCAAGCCGGCACTGTTTTGAACAGTAAATTATAAACCTGAACATCTGCAAGTGATCATCTGAGAATGATACCATCAGCAAATTATGCTCTGCAGCGTTGTACGTAGTACGTATTACCAACAATAAGATGTGCAGAAAAACAGAGCTGGTTCTAAGTGTGGTTCAGCATAACTTGCATGCATTGTAAGTTGGAGACTCCCTGCATTGTTTTGCATGTTTATCACCTTTAAAGAAACAGAAGCATATTGTTGGGGTTTCCCTTTAATTTGTTTTTTTTTACGCCCAGGCAGCGTTTGTGAGATTTGCCTACGCTGGTACATGTGACTCTGGTTAATTCATTTTCATTGATATATAGTATTCCATTACATGAGTATACCACACTGCACTCATTTGTCAGTTGACGGACATTTGGTTCTTTTTTCCCTCAAATGTTTACATTTGTACCAACACTAAACTGAATGTTCCTTATGTACTTTTTCTTAAGCTAGACTTTCCCCAGGACCTATACCTAGAGCACAGTTGCATCTTGGAGCTGCTCGTCACCTCGCCAGGCTTTGCCAGATTGTTCTTCAAAGTCGCTGTACCAGTTTACGTTTCCATGAGCGCTGATCCCTGCTGTGTGACTTTGCCATTCCTGGACTGTGTCAGACTTCCATATTGTGTCCCACTGGCCTGACCTCCACTCTGTGAGGCTTGGTTTCGTGTTTCTGTGGTTTCTGGTGAGGCTGAGCCGTCCTTCAGCATTGAGCATCATTTGGGTTTCTTCTTCTACTTGTGTGCTTGGACTGTGGTTTTCTTTCTCAATGATTTTTAGGAATCCACTTTTTAAGTTGTGACTTCTAGTCCTCTGCCAGTTTGATGAACGACACGGTTCTCGTTTGTGGCATGTTTTCATTTTGTTAATGCTTTCTTTTAATGCACTGAAGCTTTTCATTTTTAAAGTAGTCAGGTTACCAATTATATACTTCAGGGGTCCACAAACATTTGCTGTGAGGGGCTGGATGGTAAATACTTTTGGCTTTGTGGCCAGATTCCTGTGCCATGTATGTACTCAGCTCTGCTGTTACAGACCAAAAGCAGCTGCCAACAAAATACTCAAATGAATGGGCGTGGCTGTGTGCTAATAAAACCTTATTTACAAAAACAGATGCTTCCCCATGGGCCGAAGTTTGCAGACCCCTAATATACTTTACGGTTTGTGTTATTTATACCACATTTAAAAAGTCCTTTTCTAGCCTGAGGTCAAAAAATTACATTCAACCATTGTGTTATTTTTTGCAGCTGCCACTGGGTTGTGTCAGTTGATGACGGTTTTCCATTTGATAACTACACTGAATTCTCTTTCAAAACAAAGTACTAAGCAAATCAATTTAAAGAAAAAATATTAAGTAAATGGTGATAATACACACGGTGCATTAATTTGACAACAGTTATAGTTCTGGTGCCCGAAGTGAGAAAAGTCAGGGCCCCCACCCCTAAATGTGGAGGTGAGGGGTGGGTAAAAGGTGGGGCTTCTGGAAAACCAAGCCCAAGGGCCTTGAAGGCCACCCTAACTAAGAGGCTAACCACGTGACCAGCTGCCATCAAGTTAACCCCAACTCATGGTGACCCCATGTGCATCAGAGTAGAGCTGTGCTCCACAGGGTTTTCAATGGCTGATTTTTCAGAAGTAGACCACCAGGCCTTTCTTCTGGGGCACCTCCAGGTGAACTCAAACCTCTAGCCTCTGAGCTAGCAGCGGAGTGTGTTCATCATTTGCGCCACCTGGGGGCTCCAGTTAAGAGGCAGTGCCACAAACCTAGTTCCAGGGACTGAGTGTATTCCGCTGCTCTGGAGCTATTTTAAACCTTGGATAGAATGGAGTAGCTCCCCGGAAACTTGTCACCGTGTTTAAACACTGAAAGGCAACCCCAGAATTAGTCACAGAGAAAACAGTGGGTGGAGACATTGCCCCCGGGGGGTCAGATGCTGCCTTCTTGGCTGCCTATCTCTGTTTTCCCCTAAAGACAAGGTCTAATTGGGCCCCTTTGTCTCTGTGAGGCCAGGGCCTCGTCTTCAGCATCACTGGCTGATCAACAGCCTGTGGTTGCCGTGGCAACTCGGCATCCTCCAGGTCCTGAAGTGTGGTGGTGTTTCATTGTTACTGTTTTGTTCCCAGATCCTTACTGTTTTGTCTCCTAAGTGCTCCTGGGGCTTTTCTGGGTGAGTGGTCACCGTTAGCTGAAGCCCCTGCTCTCTCCACGGCACACGCTGTGTGCTCAGCTGGAGGTCCCTCGGGGAGTCAGCGTCGTCTTCGGGGGGTAAACGCTCTGTGATTAATTAGCACCCGCTTCCAGGACCTTTCATGCACCTGTAAGTTTAGGTGGAGCATCACGGACCCACAGCTGTACCTTGTTCAGGATGCCGTTTCAGGAGAACCAGAGATAACATGCAGCTTTTGTTGGCTGGAAGTTTTGCTTACTTTCCCCCATTTAATCAGTGTGGTGGTTGCTAGCTGCTGTTCAGGATGCCCGCCCCCACACCCCTTTCACAATGAAACCAGACGCTCCTGGTCCTGTGCCTTCCCCATGATTGGCTGCAGATCGGACCATTGTGATCCATAGGGTTTTCATTGGCTGATTTTTGGAAGTAGATCGCCAGGCCTTTCTTCCTAGTCTTAGTCTTTAAGCTCCCCTGAACCTGTTCTGCATCCTAGCAACATGCAAGCCTCCACAGACTGACGGGTGGTGGCTGTGCAGAGGTGCGTTGGCCGGGAATCAAACCCGGGTCTCCCATGTGGAAGGGGAGAGCTCTGCCAGTGACCCACCACTGCCCCCATAGACCCCCTTTATTCTGTTGTCATTGCCATCGGTCGAGTCAATTCTGACTCGTGACTACCCCACATGTGCAGAGTGGAACTGCTCCGTAGGGTTTTCAAGGCTGTGGCCCCCTTGGGAGCAGATCACCAGGCCTGTCATCCAAGGCACCTCTGGGCGAGTTTGAAGTCCAGCCTTTCAGCTAGTAGTCAAACGTTTAACTGTTTGCATCACCCAGGGACTCCTTTATTTCATTTAGCCCTCACCGTAATCCGGAAAAGCAGGTGTGGTTCAGGTCTCCATTTTACAGACCGGAGGCCTGAGCCTCAAGAGAGGTTAAGCAGCTTGCTGGGTGGGGTCCCACCACGGGAAAGAGGCAGAGTGAGGGGTCACTTGGAAGTCTGATGGAACACCAGCTCGGGGCTGCCCTTTTCTCTTGCTCACAGTTTTGGGTTTTTTTGCACTGGTTTGGCATGGGTGAGGGTGCACTCCGCCAGCCCTGGGCATGAAATGCTTTGTGCCTGTGTCGGGGGTGGGGGGGTGATGTATGAGGTGCAGGGAGTGAGACTTTCTTGCTGTTGTTGTCAGGTGCCGTAGAGTGGATTCTGACTCAGAGACCCTGTAGGGCTGAGTCGGAGTGCCCGGTAGGGTTTCCAAGGAGTGGCTGGTGGATTCGAACTGCTGACGTTTTGGTTAGCAGCTGAGCTCTTAACCACTACGCCCTCGACGGAGTAAAGGCTTTGTTGGAGAACCACAGACAGACAGGCTCGAACCCTGGCCTTGCTTGTCTGAGCACTGCCCCTTTCTGACCCCTGTCTCTGGGTTTGTAAAATGTTCATAACCCTTTGCAAGGTTCTGGGTTAGTCCCTGTAAAGGCAGGAGGTGCTCAGGGGTGGGAGCCACTGTTGGGATCACAGCCTGGCACACTCCTGGGTAGTCCTCGCCTGCCAAGGGCACAGAACATGCCCCCCCAGCCTGCATGAGGTCGAATGAACTGGCTGTGAGTCCTCTCTCAGCACGGGAGGGCCCAGAATGCCCGAGGGCCAGGCCACAGTGCCAGCGTTGTTGTTGGCAATGGGATGACCGCTCTTCCTGTTGGTGATTGCTGTCATGGGGCCTGGAGACCCGGGAGCTGGCAGGCCCCATCCAAGCAATGCACATCCTTCTATTGAGTCTCCCCTGGGGGCCTGTTCCCGGCACGGCCTGTGAGAAGCTGAGGATGCTCCATGGCGTCTCTGGGAGCTGGCACTTAGCATGTTAGCACAGCAAATGTGTCAATGATGTCCGAGCTGGCCCTTTGTACATTTTGTTCTGCCGTGTCCAGAACAGGCTTCTGCCACTCCTGCCTCCGTGAAAATACCAGTCCCCGAGAGAAAACAAAGTGCCAAGGCTGCTGCTCCCAGCCCGGCGCTCACTGGAAACCTGCAGGGGTTTTAAGGAGGGCGCCCGGGTTCTCAGGCAGAGCCAGGCCAACTGGCAGCAGTAGGCGTGGGCCTGCAGACGCGAGCCTTAGCGTTCTTTCCACAGAAGCTGCAGAGCTGAGCTGGTGTGCAGCGCGATTTCTCAGCCTGGGCTTAGCAGGAAAGAATAGTCTACTTTTAACTGCCCAGAAAGGAAGCCACTCCCTTCTGACGTGTAGAAGCTTCATGGCAGGGGTTAAGGGCTGCAGAATAACAGGCAGCCACTGATGAATACTGGGGAGGGAAGGTTGTCCCCTTCCCCTCTCCTGGCCCTGAGAGTGCCGGGTGGGTGCCCGGTTCATCCTCAGTGACCTAACTCCACCCGGTCAGCACCATCCAAGATGAGCGACAGCAAGGCCATCGTTAGTACTAGAAGGCATCGCTGACATTGCCAAAGTCTCCATGTGCCGCCATCGGGCTGCACGCTTCATGTATCATGTCCTTGAAGCCTTGCTTGAGCTCTCTGGGGTAGGTACAGCTAAGGGTCTAGTTTTTCAGTGAAGAAATCTGGCCCAGAACCTCGAAGTCACTTGCCCCCATCATGAAGCCAGGGAATGAAGGCAGGGAGAGTTCTGGTAGGAAGGTGGTCGTGGATCCACGCCAGTTTCCCACATCTGCCTGTACATCCGTATCGCTAGGGAGCTTTGTGAAAGCAGACTTCTGGGCCCCTCCAGGTCTCCAGAGTAGGAATCTGTATTGTAACAGAGCGCCTCCCCACCAGTGACACAGCCACTTTACGTGACACTGCGTCTTCTTCCTCAGGGCCCTCGGAAAACAGTTCTCTGAGGCTTCGGGAGCAGAATAAGCTGGTTTCTGCTTAGTAGCTGGCCTGATTGCATCTTAAAGAAAATGCACATTTGGTGATTAATTGTGTTTCCCTTTTTGCTTTGGCCACCAGGAAGCTCAGAAACAAATGTGCATCTTCCTGTGACCATTGTATCACTTAGAGTGCACGTCTGTGTCTTCGAGTGTTGGGCCTTCTGTCATTTTCCCTTTGTCCCAGTTTCTTTAACTCTTCGTTTGATCTTTATGGGATGCTTATTTTTCTATAAACTGTTTCAAATCCATTCTAGATTTTAAACATAAAACTGTAAGTGAAAATACAGATTTTTCGCGAAGGCCCTCTGAGTGTACACGAGGTTTTGCCCTCTAGCAGCGTGTCACAGTGGTCTTCGTGTCACAGCGCGGCATTTGGAGGCTCATTTTCATAGCAGCGTAGGATCTGGGGAGCTCGTAGACGAGCCTGCCTTGTTTCTCTTCCACCTTCCATAGACTTTCAGTTGCCTCAAGATCTTTACTTTTAAAATAAAACCGTGATGATCATTTCCACAAGCCAGTTTTTTTAAATCATCATTTACATGAGATATGTTTCCAGAAATATTACAAAAATGCAGTGAGTTAAACAGACGGTGTTGACCCTCAGGAAGGAAGGCCAGTTATCCAGGAAAAGAGCGGGGCCTCAGCAGAGCATCAGGCAAAACGCCTGAGTGAGTGATTCAGGAGGGAGGGGCAACGTCTGTAACAAACGTAGAGAAAGTCCTTCAACTTCACTGCTGACTACAAGGAGCTCTGGTGGCGGAGTGGTTAAACACAGGGCTGCTGACTGAAAGGTTGGCGGTTTGAATCTACCACCTGCTCTGTGGAAACCCTGTGGGGCAGTCCTACCCTGTCCTATAGGGTCACTAGGAGTGGGAATTGATTCAACGGCAGTGGGTTTGGTTTCTGGTTTTAGTGACTACAAAGGCCTGATTGCGCAGTGGTGGTTAAGCGCTTGTCTGCTAATTGAAAGGTCAGCAGTTCAAACCCACCAGCAACTCCATGAGAAATGACCTGGTGATCTGCTCCTGTAAAGAATACAGCCCTGGAAACCCTACGGGGCAGTTCTACACTGTCGTGTGGGGTCACCAGGATCCAGAATCGTCCCGACAGCAATGGGTTGTGGTGACTACAGACATAAAAATTTCATAATAACAAAGAATCTTCCGGCCCCAATTAAACTAACAAACAGTCAAACATTTCGACGAGAATGTCCAGTGCTGGAGAGCTTGTTGTACACGTACACACCACCGCTGGCGCCGCTCGGGAGACCGTGTCCACAGAACCATCTAGCAGTACGCATTGCGGGCCCTGGCTGGGGCAAGTGGGTTGCTCTCGGTTACTAACCGAAAAAGGAGCCCGGGTGGTACAGTGGTTAAGCGCTCCACTGCAACCAAAAGGTGGGCAGTTTGAACCCACCAGCTGCTTCGTGGGAGAAAGATGTGGCAGTCTACTTTCGTAGATTATAGCCTTGGAAACCCTATGGGGCAGTCCTACCCTGTCCTACAGGGCTGCTGTGAGTCGAAATTGACTTGACAAGCAACCAAAAGGCTGACAGTTTGAATCTACCCAGCGGTGCTGTAGAAGAAAGGTCTGGCAATCTACTTTGGTAAAGATTCCAAAAAAAAAAAAACCCAAAACCCATTGCCATCAAGTCCATTCCAATTCATAGCGACCCTATAGGACAGAGTAGAACTGTCCCACAGGGTTTCCAAGGAACAGCTGGTAGATTCAAACTGCCCACCTTTTGGTTAGCAGCCAACTCTTAACCACTGTGCCAGTTATAGCCAAGAAAACCCTGTGGAGTACAGTTCCGCTCTGGAACACATGGGGTCGCCGTGAGTCAGAATCCACTGGCTTTCAACGGGTTTGGCTTTTTTGTTTGTTTATAAAGAGCCAGGATGATAAAAATTTTTGCATTTTAACTCCAAGTTCCACTTCTGGGAGCTTATGTTAAAGAATTTAGAAGAAAAAGAAAGAAAATGTTATAATCATTTATTTTAATCATTTATTCAATTAATAATCACTTTTTTAGTCTTTAAGTCTGGAGCAAATGTGAGACTTTTTACACACGCACGGCTGGCAGACTCTGGCATGCCCTGAGGCTGTGGAGGGCTTTTCTGGGAGCAGAGGGGACCAGCCGGCTTCTCCACGCCTGTTCTGGATCTTGGCTTTGAGCCCTGGTTGTGGGTACCAGGCCAGACCTGGTGTTTCTTCCTCAGAGACTCTGCTCCCAGCTCTTCTTTGGAATGAGCTCACTTTGTTCTGGGAACTAGTGGGTGGGGTTGACAGTGGAGTCACCCCTGCTTGGATGGGGCCCTGCCAGCGATTTTAGCACAAGCCTGCCCAAGACGGACAGCAGGGTCCTGGGTTAGGCCTACCCAAATGCCTCCGGGCTGTGCCCCCCTCGGGTGTGCAGGCTCCCTCCCTCCTCTGCTCCATTCCTGGGGACGTCAGCGGGGCCTGCTCCATATGCTGTCTGTGAGGGTGATATGGACTCAAGATCACATGTAAAGTGTGCAGTCACAGGCTTGTTGTGGGTTGACTTGTTCCCCCCCAAAAGATACGTTGAAGTCCTATGCCCCAGTACCTGTGAACGTGACCTTGTTTGGGAATGAGGCCAGTAGGGTGCTGTTTCACCCTATATGACTGGTGTCCTTACAAGAAGAGACAGATGCAGAGAAGACACCGTGTGACGGTGGAGGAGGAGAGTGGGGTGATGTGTCTCTAAACCAAGGAACACCGGGATCGCTGGCCACCCTAGAAGCTAAGAGCAGCGCACAGAACGGATCCTCCCCGGAGCCTTCAGATGGCCGAGGCGCTGCTGACACCTTCATTGTGGACTTCTGGCCCTCAGAACAGGGAGACAGTACGCTCCGGGTACCCTAAGCCCCCTGGTTTGTGGTACATTGTCACTGCACCCCAGAGCAGGGAGACAATACACTGTGTGCTCTAAGCCCCCCGGTTTGTGGTACATTGTCATGGCACCCCAGAACAGGGAGACAATATGCTCCATGTGCCCTAAGCCCCCCGGTTTGTGGTACTTTGTCATGGTACCCCAGAACAGGGAGACAATATGCTCCATGTGCCCTAAGCCCCCCGGTTTGTGGTACGTTGTCATGGTACCCCAGAACAGGGAGACAATATGCTCCATGTGCCCTAAGCCCCCCGGTTTGTGGTACGTTGTCATGGTACCCCAGAACACAGTACCCTCTCCATCTCAGCACCTGTGCTTTCTGAGTCAAGGCCTCGCTGGGGACAACGAAGCCCCTTGCTGTCTGGGAGAGGATGGGCAGAGGCCCGGGACACAGTGTGACAGCAAGTCTGGGGAATTGTCCTACAGATGTGGTTGAGACAAGGCAGGTCTGTTTTAGGTTCCGAGACAGAGCGCACCGAGACGTGGAGACAGTGCTCCTGCAGAGGCTGCAGAGTGGAAATCCACGCTGGGCCACCACGCCGGGGGTGAGGGTGGCCTGGGCACCATCTCCCTGGGCCTCTGTTCTGCCCTGGGTTTGCACGAGAACCTGTGTGGATAGCGGTCTCACTTCTGGGAAATACCCTTTGGTCACCTTCAGACAGGTGGATGTAGGGGAGGGATTGGCCCCCGCTCAGAGCTGCCTTCTGATCCTGGATTCTGATCCCATAAAGTCAACGACAACAATGGCACCTGACGCGGGCCACTCCTTGCTGCTCGCCAGCACCGTGCTGGCTGCCTTTCCACCCCCGGGCAGTGCTGGAAGGCCCCCTTCCCCCCTACTCTGCAGGTGAGACCCTGGGGATGCACCTCCACCTATCTCTAGGGTGTCACCACTACTGAACGGCAAAGCCAGATGGAAGGTTCTGGAACCCTTGCTCCTAACCATTGAGCATGACTACCTGAAGCCAGAGTGTCGAGCTCACCTCCTGTACACAAGTGTAGGACGCTGACAACACACTGCGGCTGAAGTTCTGCTTCTAGTGAATCCCAGTGTTAACGAGGTCGTTAACAGCCATGTTAAACACTTGGCTGCTAACCAAAAGGTTGGCAGTTCGGTCCACACAGTGGTGCCTCAGAAGAAAGGCCTGGTGATCTATTTCTGAAAAATCAGCCACTGAAAACCCTGCAGAGCACAGTTCTACTCTGACACCCGTGGGGTTGCCGTGAGTTGGCATTGACTCAGTGGCAGCTGATTTTTAACGTCCACGTTAGCTGGGCTGAGTCCATTCCTCCCGATGTCAGCACCCTGGAGCTCCGCCCTGTGCTCAGTCTTGGGAGGTGTGTACTGGACACGTGTGACCTCCCCAGTCCCCGTGACGTCCCTCAAACAACCTGCATTGCCTTCTCACTAAGGAAGGGAGCCACGTGACTCAGAGCAGGCCCCTGCCCACAGAGGTTTACTAAATGTCGCTTTTAGCAATGGTTACTGTTGCCTTTTGGGCCTCCTGCTGGCTGGCTGGTGTGCCCTGGTGCTGGGATGTGAGTTGATGCTGTAAATTACTCACAGGGAAGGCAGAGGCTGTGGGGACCAGCCCTGTGTACCCTGCAGAGCCAGTGCCTGATCCGTCTCTCGGACGCAGCCCCCCAGTCACAGATCCCAGGTGCAGACACTACACAGGTGCGGGGGCTGCAGAGATGAACAGCTGTGCTGGCAGAGGCATCCATAAATCATTGCAAGGCCATAGAACACGTCCAAAGACAGGTCTGCCGTGGAGGCCTGGGAGAGATGGGTCCCAGTGGGGGCTCAACAAGTGGCGTTACTCGAGCCCGGGTGTGATGGACTCCATGGGTGGGGTCCACCCGGCAGGCTGGGGGAGGGTGTTCCAGGCAGAGAGCAGCACACGGAGCACAAGACCTGGGACAGCTCTGCCCAGCGGGCGCGGATGCTGCTGCTGTGGGGTTCAGGGCCGGGGTGGTGGGGAGAGAAGGCGAGGGGCTCGATGGGGCCGGGGTGGTGCCTTCCATGCCTGCACAGTGCAGTCCCCTGCTGCACACACCACTGTCCCGGTCACTCGCCTCAGCTCCGACGCCGCCTCTCCAGAGTGACCCTCCCTGATGGCCCCAAACATCAGGGCCTCCCCCGACAATCTCCACCACACTGTCCTGTTGTGTTTTCACTGTTGCACTGACCACTGCCTGGAGTCACCTATTTATCCACTTGTTTACTTGCCAGGGTCTGCTGTCCACTAGGACCTTGGGATCCTGCCTGCCCTGGTCACGGTATACCCTTGAGGCACTCAGTAGGCACTCAGTAAATAAGGGCTAAGCAGTAAATAGGAACCCCTGGGTGGTTAACGTGCTCAGCTGTTAACCAAAAGGTTGAAGGTTTGAGTCTACCCAGAGGTTCCTTGGAAGAAAGGCCTGGCAGTCAACTTCTGAAAAATCAGCCGAGAAAACCCTCTGGATCACACACTGACACAGGATTGCTGTGAGTGAACTGCTTACGTGGTGAATAAAAAGTGTGACCTTTACTGAGAAGGCAGGAGGCTCCACGAAGGGTTGTGAGCAGGGACAGGGCTTGGCCAGGACAGTTGGAGGAAGCTACTCTGACCACAGGGTAGGGTCGTTTTGGGGGAGCAAGATGGCGGGCGGGGTAGGAGGCTGATCTTATAAATGCTCTGCCCAGGAGGTCCATGCCTGTGTGTGGGCACTTGGGTGGGGAAGGGGGTGAATTTGAGAGCCGGTGGAGGGTGAATGGCCGCTTAGGGACTGATTGTACTTGGGGATGAGTGGTGGAGGAGACGGCTCAGCCTGGGTGAGTTACGGCGTTCCACACTGGGGTGGGGAACACAGGAAGAAGGAGAGGACTGGCATGGGGAAGGCTGAAGTTCAAACTTGGACACAGAGCTGGAGATTGGGGGACCACCAGGCGTGGTGGGGGGGACCACCAGGCGTGGTGGGGGGGACCACCAGGCGCAGTGAGGGACGACCAGGTGCAGTGGGAGACCACCAGGTGTGGGAGGGACCACCAGGCGCAGTGGGAGACCACCAGGTGCGGGAGGGACCACCAGGCACGGTGGGGGACCAGCAGGCTCAGTGGGGGACCACCGGGCACGGTGGGGACCAGCGGGCGTGGTGGGGGACCACCAGGTGCGGGAGGGACCACCAGGCACGGTGGGAGACCACCAGGTGCGAGAGGGACCACCAGGTGCGGGAGGGACCACCAGCCACGGTGCGGGACCAGCAGGCTCAGTGGGGACCAGCGGGCGCGGTGGGGACCAGCGGGCGCAGTGGGGGACCAGCGGGCTCGGTGGGGGACCACCGGGCGCGGTGGGGGACCAGCGGGCGCGGTGGGGACCAGCGGGCGCGGTGGGGGACCAGCGGGCGTGGTGGGGGACCCGCGGGTGCGGGCATCTTTAGGTAGGTAGAGATACGACATCTCTGGCAGTTTTGTCGTTGACATCGTTAGCTGCTGTCAGGTTGGCCCTTGACTCGTGGCGACCCCATGCGTAAGGATTTCATCGGCTGATTTTCAGAAGTAGATTGCCAGGCCTTTCTTCCTAGTCTGTTTTAGTCTGGAACTCCACTGAAACCTGTTCAGCATCATAGCAACACGCAAGCCTCCAGTGACAGATGGGTGAGGTGCATTGGTTGGGAATCGAACCTGGGTCTCCTGTACGGAAGGCAAGAATTCTACCGCTGAACCACAGTTTTTAGTGGTGGGTCGATCCACCAGTGCAGGTGAGGTAGCCGAACAGGTGTGTAGACCAGGAAGAGTAGACGGCACGGGGGGTTTTGGATGAGTGGGTGGGCGTTAGGCACTGTGCCGGCTCAGAGATCGGGGGCTTGAAAGACCACCTGGGTGTCTTTTTATCATTTTCATTTTCCACGAAAGCATTTTCCCTTTGATTTCACATCACTTAGCGTACACGTACTGGGAGCAAGTGGTTGGTGGGTTTTCATGGAGTACCTGGGACTGGAGCAGGTGTCTGTGTTCACGTTTAATAAGTGACTGGAGCAGGTGTGTGTGTTCACGTTTAATAAGTGCCATCTGTGTCCTGGATAAGGGGGTGGCATTTTACGCTTTTGTTTTGAAATGCCATCCAGGGGATGAGATACCCATCGTCCTAGTCGATTCTGACTCATAGCGACCATATAGGACAGAGCAGAACTGCCCCATAGTATTTCCAAGGAGCAGCTGGTGGATTCAAACTGCTGTCCTTTTGGTTAGCAGCCAATCTCTTAACCACTATGCCACCAGGGCTCCAGGGGTGGGATGGGGGCCTTGAGACTCATTTTTTTGTTCTGGAGTCCTGCAGAGCTCACGCTATTGGATCTTGCTGAACCATCGTGTGTCGGGTTGGGCACCTCAGAAGCCAGGTGCTTCTGTGTGGGTAAAACTGGACATGGGGTGGGGAGTGAGACCTTCTGCTCATTGGTGAGGACGTGGGCTGGGACTGAGCTCCCCAGTTTCAAAGGCGGTGTCTTACAAGCCTCACCTGGGGCTGTAGCCCTGTGGGATCCCTGCTGGATGCAAAACCAAGAGAATCCTCTAATCCTCGCTAATAAACAGCCTTCAACCAGGAAAGCACAAAGTGTTCCCCAGCACTGGCTTTGACCACGTGGTGAGAACCCTCCGATGGTTGAGTTTACCTTCCTCATGGACAGAAGCACAGCCATCTGTGAGTCTGTGGAGCTGCTGGAGGACATTTCCTAAGGGAGTCGTAAAAGGTGGAGAAAGTGGATCGGCTGATAAAGAACTCACTGTGCCCAAGACAGTTCTTGAGCAAAACTCCAACAACAAGCTGTCTTCAGCACAACCAAGGGCGGCTGTGGTGGGGGAGGGTGAGACTTAGCACCAACGGGCTTCCTGTTTTACGGTGAATCCTAAATGTGTAAAACAGGTGAGGAGGCCTGTGGTTATTCCCCTTTTTGGGGTCATGAATTTGAGAATTTGATGAGAGCTTTAAGCATACTGAGTGTACAGTTCGTGTCCTGTGATTTCAGTGTTTCACCTTGACGGCCACCTCTTGCTGAGTGCTCCTCAGTGCTGAGGACTGTGTGCCTGATGGCATTTCATTCCTTTGCAGCAGCTCTCAGAGTCTCCATTCTGCACGGAGTAGGACAACAGAGGCTTAGGATTGTTAGCAGCCAGGGAGTAGCTGAGTGAAGACATGATCTTGGGCCTGTCCAGCTCAGAGTCCCTTCTCTTGGCGCACTGTACCCGAGCCTGCCTACAGCTCCCCTGAAGCTCACCCATGGACCGCCCCATAGTTTGTTGTCATTAGGTGCTGTCAAGTTGGCCCCGACCCATAGCGACCCTAAGTACAACAGAACTAAACACTGCCCATTGTTACAGCCACTGTGTCAGTCCATCTTGTTGAGGGTCTTCCTCTTTTTTGCTGACCCTTTACTTTACCAAGTGTGATGTCCTTCTCTAAGGACTGGTCCTTCCTGGTAACATGTCCAAAGTATGTGAGACCAGGTCTCGCCATCCTCGCTTCCAAGGAGCATTCTGGCTGTACTTCTTCCAAGATAGATTTATTCATTCTTCTGGAAGCCCATGGGATATTCAGTATTCTGATTTCCTTCTTAGCCTTACCATTATGCAAAGGTTCCTTCTTCATTTGTTTGCTTCTTCTTCTTGTTTTCTGCCTCGTCTCTCAGGAAGTCACTGCTGTGATGGCAGAGATTCTGACTGGTTCCCCACTGCTCGCCAGAGTGCTGGGCACCGTCGATTAGCCCTTCCTGATAACATGTTCTGGTTTAGAACCTAAATTGTTTGTATGATTCTCCACTTAGGCAGTAGAATCTTCTTAAAGAAAGGACTTTGCTTCTTCAATGCTTTATCCCCAGTGCCTACCACAATGCCTAGTACAGAGTAGGCTGTTGGCAAATAATTGTTGAATGGGTGGGTGGTTGGATAGATGGATGATTGGATAAATGGGTGGTTGGTTGGATGACTTGATGGGTGGTTTTGTAGTTAAATATGTAAGTACATGGATGAAGAGATGGTTGAATGGATGGGTGGGTAGATGGGTGATTGTATAGTTCAATGTATGGGTAGGTTTATGGAGAGGTAAATGGATGAGTGGTTGTGTGGTTGATGGATGGGTAAGTGGATGGAGAGATGGTTGAATTAATGAATGAGTTGGTGGGTAGATGGATGGATGTGTAGTTGGAGGAATTGTTGGATGAATGTGTGGTTGTATAGTTATACGAATGGAGAAATGGATGGATGAGTGGCTTGGTGGGTGCATAGTTGGATAGATGGGTAGGTAGGAGGATGAGTGGATGGGTGTGTAGTGGGTGGGTAGATGGTTGGGTTGATTGGGTGGTTGCATAGTTGGATGTGTAGTTGGAGGGATTGTTGAATGGATGGGTAAGTGGATGGAGAGATGGTTGAATGGATGGATGAGTGGTTGAGTAGCTTGGTGGTTGCATAGTTGGATGGGTGGATGGATGGTTGATTGCATTAGGCCAAGTCACTCCCCTTGCTAAGATCCTGTGAAGACTTTCCATTGCGCTTGAATAAAACTTCTTTCCAGACCCTCATGGCCTATGGACTCCGGCCCCACCTACCTTCCCGGGTCCTCTCACTCCCCTCAGCTTACTGCCCTTCACCCATCCTGGCCCCATTTCTGTTCCTTGAGCACTGCAAGCTATCTTCTGCTTGGAGCCTTTGTAAGTGCTCTGCCCTCTGCCTGGAATTCCTTTCCCCCAGCTCCTTGCGTCACTGACTCTTACTCATCCTTCAAGTGTCCCTCTTGGTTCCTGACTTCCCCTCTCTGGGTGGTGATGTCATGGCTAGTTAGTAGCATTGATGAAGTTTCGTGTCCTATAGACATGGTGGTGCCGTTTTCTTTTTTAAATCAAGGACAATTTTGAGTGGCGTCTCTGTTTCTCTCTGCCTTGGTGTTGTGTGTGTCTGGTATTCACTTGTCTGCTTCAGCGTTATGGAGCACCTACTCTGTGCCTCAGTCCTGTATTAGACGGGGCCGTTGCCTGCCAGCAGCACCCAGACCTGCTGAGGGGGAGGGTGAGAGCCATGAGCCAACTGTGACCCAGAGGAAGAGCCTGCAGGCCAAGGTGTACCTGTTAACTAGGGAAGGGAACAGGCTGTTCCGCTTGGGTGAGTTGGGAGGCTGGACGAGGAGGGTCACTGGGGCTGACCCCGGATGACCGAGAGGGGAAAACAGGCCTGGTGGGGCCCTCCTGAGCAGCAGCTGAGAGGAGGGAAATACACGGCGTTGGAGGAGGAAAGGGAAGCGGCAGCTGCGGTTGGGGCAGCAGGCTGAGGAGGAAGGCCACGGTCTGTACACAGCAGGTACTCCATAAATGAATGTTGCACAGACAGCCAGCTGGTCTGCATGCGGGGGAGCAGGCAGTGGGAAGCACTGCATATTGTTTTAATTTTTTAAATTTGAATAAGGAATTACATGTTTTTGTTGTCAGGTGCTATTGAGTCGGTTCTGACTTACAGGGACCCTGCGTACGACAGAGCGCGACACTGCCCGGTCCCGTGCCGTCCTCACAATCGTTGTTATGTCTGAGCCATTATTGCAGCCACTGTGTCAGTCCATCTCCTTGAGGGGCTTCCTCCTTTTCGCTGACCCTCTACTTTACCAAGCATGTTGTCCTTCTCCAGGGACTGGTCCCTCCTGACAACATGTCCAAAGTATGTGAGACGAAGTCTTGCCATCCTCGCTTCCCAGGAGCACCCTGGCTGCACTTCTTCCAAGACAGGCTCCTTCATTCTTCTGACAGTCCATGGCATATTCAGTGTTCTTCGCCAACACCATAATTCAAAGGCATCAATTCTTCAGTCTTCCTTATTCATTGTCCAGCTTTCACATGCATATGAGGTGATTGAAAACACCGTGGCTTTAGTCCTCAAAGTGACCTCTTTGCTTTCAACACTTTAAAGAGGTCTTTTGCAGCAGATTTGCCCAGTGCAATACATCGTTTGATTTCTTGACTGCTGCTTCCATGGGCATTGACTGTGGATCCGAGTAAAATGAAATCCTTCACAACTTCAATATTTTTCTCTGTTTATTATGATGTTGCTTATTGGCCCAGTTGTGAGTTTTGTTTTCTTTGTGTTGACGTGTAATCCATACTGAAGGCTGTGGTCTTTGATCTTCATCAGTAAGTGCTTCCGTTTACATACACAGTAAAAATTAAAATTGTGTATCTCACTGCCACCCCAGGGGCAGCCTCGGTCCATAGGGTGGCTTGGTCACCTGTCAGAAGTGTGTTTTTACACAAACACCAGCAACCACAGCGGTAAGTGACACACACTGGTTCATGTTCACGGTGACCCCGTGTGTCAGAGTAAAACTGCTCCAGAGGGTTTTCAAGGCTCCAACCTTTCGGAAGCCCATCACCAGGCCTGTCTTCTCAGGCACCTCTGGGTACGTTGGAACTGCCAGCCTGTTGGCCAGTAACTGCGTGCTTAACTGTGTGCACCACCCACCCAGGAGCTCCGTGGATCAGAATCGACTTGACAGCAGGTAACAGCAACAATAGCTCATGTTCACTGAGGACTGCCTGTACAGCTGGTTGCTGAGTCCCCACACAGGATCAGTCGCTATTCTGCGTAACGACCCTTCACGACTCTCAGCATCCAAACGCTAGTTAAAAGGAGAAATCATGACAATGGTTTGTTCATGCTTTAATTTTTTATTTTAACCCGTCCATAAGCGCTGGGACGTATACGTCCCTGTTACATTTTCTACCCCCCGAGGTTTACTGGCAGGCGTTGGAGCCCCTTTAGCACGTTCTGGCGTCCTGGCGGATCCTGGTGCAACTGCCTAAAAAACGAGGAGGCTGGTCTGCGCCACGTTGGAGTGTTGAGAGCCATTCGCACGAGGGGCTGCTTCCCAGAGGAGCGATTGGGTGAAACTTTTGTGTCTTTTGGCTTCAGTACAGCGAGATAAGGCCTGCAAGCGTGTTTACTATTTCCTTTGTGTTATTGGGAAGGTGCGGTTACCAGCATTTGGAAGTATTCAAGTAAATGAGTTACTTTTGGGGTGAACACAGTCTGTGATGCACTTCCTGGTCCGTAGTACCGATATGTCCCACGTTTGTGATGTACTCCGTGGAACATGGTACTGATGGGCCCACTGACAATGGGCACCACATTTTTTCAAATGATAAAGAACTCCCAGCAGGCAGAGATTCAGCAGCCATTCCATTAATGAATAAACATGGCACCACCAAAAAATACCCCCCAGAAAAATCCACCTGTGAATTTATTGGACCATCTTTGGATGTGAAGGACATTTTTTTGAGATAAGATCTACCGATTGGAGTTCTTTCTGGGGTAAAACACGTGCTGCATCGTCTGGTTTCTGGTTGTTGATTTCTTTGAAGAGGAGAGAGAATTTGAAGACACTTGGAAGCAATCTAAGCATTGACTCCTGCCAGATTTTTAAGACCTCCCCCCCCACCCCCGCATCTTTTGCAATTATATCTCCC
Organism: Dugong dugon; assembly: GCA_030035585.1. Lineage (NCBI taxonomy): Eukaryota > Metazoa > Chordata > Mammalia > Sirenia > Dugongidae > Dugong > Dugong dugon. The sequence continues at coordinate 4,189,304 of CM057461.1, read as the reverse complement.
ACACTAATTCAACAGCGATATTTTTAGCAACTTGCCTTTATTTAAGCTTTTCTGAGCCTTCAGCGGAAACCCTGGTGGTGTAGTGGTTAAGAGCTTGGCTGCTAACCAGAAAGTCGGCAGTTCATATCCACCAGTTGCTCCTTGGAAACCCTATGGGGCAGTTCTACTCTGTCCTACAGGGTCGCTATGAGTTGGAATCGACTCTACATCAATGGGTTTGGTTTTTTTTTTTAAGCTTTCAACTTTGTTCTAGAAATAAGAACATGTTCTACATTCATATTAGAGCATTTAATCGATGTACATAAGGCCTAATTAAATCACCTAATTACAGTAATAAGCACACCTGGTACAAATAGGTTTGGGGACAAATGCATCCTGTTCTTGATAGATGTACAGCTCAGCTGTGAGGACGGAAGAGCATCGGGGGAGGGCAGGGCACCAGCCATGGCAGCGGGTGGTGGTTGTACAGAGGGGTTGGGCTGGTTAATAGGCAGTCAGATAAATAAATACACACACACACACACACACACACACACTTACATATAATTGTGTGCGTATGTGTGTGTGTGTATATGTATATACGGACCCCTGGTGATACCATGGTCAAGCCCTCGGCCGCTAACCAAAAGGTCAGCAGCTCAAACCCACTCAGTGGCTATGGGAGAAAGACCTGACCATCTGCTCCTGTAAAGATCACAGTCTAGGAAACCCTATGGGCAGTTCTGCTCTGTCACAGGGTGTTGCTATGAGTTGGAATGGACTCAGTGGCAACCAACAACATACGTACATATGTACACACACACACACACACACACACAAGCACACATACACACACACATACACAGAGATACATATAGACCTATATAGATATACATTGTGGTGGGCTTCTGTCAAGTCATGATGATCCCTTGCACAACAAAACGAAAGACTGCCCAGTCCTCCTTTAGCTGATGTAGTCCAGGTAGACTTCCTGGAGGAGGGAGCATCTGGGCTGAGTCACAGGAAAGTCTGGTGGCAGGCATGAGGTCAGCAGGTGGGTGCAGGCGAGACCATGGTGATGATATTCAGCAGACTTTCCGCCAACACGCTGTCTTGAGTGGACTCTTGGTCTGGGTGGGTGAACATGGATCCTTGCCGATTGTCTGGGCTAGGACCAGCAGGGGCCATCAGGGGCCAGCCATCTTGGTTCTGCCAGGTTGGACCTGAGCTGGGCTTGGTTCAGCCTCAGCTAGGACACAGAGGAAGCCCAGCAAGGGCGGTTGGCACCAGCCCCATGACAGGAGGGTTTCTTAGGGGTCCTTGGGGCTTTACAACTTCTCACATGCAGCCGTCTGCCCCCCAGCCTCTTACCCCTCCTGACATCCCTGCCTCTTGGCTCCCCTGGGCCTGCCCCTTGTCACCTGGGCATGCATCCTCCTTAACCCGCCTCTTACTCCTGTGTTTGAATACTTTGCTCCACCTGGGCTGTGAGGCAGGAGAGAGAGCCTCTGCACAGGGGACTTGAGTGGTCCTGAGGGTCAGCCACCTGGGCCCGCTTCCGCTGGGCTGGCCCTGCCCCCTCCCTCCCCCTCCCCCTAGTCCGCTTCAGCAGGTGACCCCTCAGCATCTCAGAGTCCCCACACTGACGGGCCTCGACGCCTCTGGGGACCCAGCCTGTTTCGCTGCTTTTAGCATCTGGGCAGCAGAGGTGGGAAGGAACACACTCACAGTGGGGCGGGGTGGGGGAGCCTTCTGGGGCACCAGGAACTATCTGGAGTGGATTTACAGGGACAAGGGGCCTGTGGAGGCCTTCACAGCACTTCAGCCTGGGTCCTTCAGACACTAGGCTCCAGGGGCAGTCACAGGTGAGACCCCACCCATCTCCTGGTGCCCCCAGGGAGTGGAGGGGCTCCCCTGTGGCTCAGGTGAGCTTCCCTGTGCTGGGTGGGGCTGCCTGTAGCCTCTCATTTCTGCAGAAAGGGCGGTCCTTTCTGCAAAACGGAAATAACAACATTGGAAACACTAGTAGTGGCTGCATTCATTTAGCACCAATGTATACTGAGCATGGTTCAGGCGTTCCACATTCATTGTCCTGTTTAATCCCCACCTTAAGCCTACGGAGGGCGGGGTGTCCTCTGTCCTGCTTGGAGCCCTCCGAGCGCGTGGGGGGGCTTTGGCCTGGAGGCGTCTCATAGGCGCCCCCTGTCTATGTGCTGTCATAGGCACAGGCAGCATGGCCGTGGGAAGCCCAGTTTATTGACAGAGGAAGGCATGACCTTGTCACCCCCTCACCAAGCCTGGGGCCTCCTGAAACCACAGGGGTGTCCCGGCCCCTCTCCCGCACCTTTTGGGGAGGTGTGGGGGTCCTCACAGTCTCTGGGGCTTCCCCTGTGTTCTCAGCATCCTGCAGTGGAGGCTACCTTCCCAGCAGAGACCCGTGGCCACCCACTGCCCTCGAGTGCCCGTGGGTGCATCTGTGCATGGTCACCTGAGCCACAGCCTGGGCACAGAGTGTTTTTCGGTTTCCCGACACAGACTGAGTTTTCCAGGAAAGCAAATGCCTTGGAAACCGGTGGACAATGTGCTTTGCCTGGTCTGGGGTTTACCAGGAATTGCCAGTCATTTCCAGAAATGGCTTCTTCCCCGCGGCAGCTCACTCGGGCCTCAGAGCGGCCGGTCCGGCCCCCGTCAGTCAGTGTGTTAGCGGCTGATGCCACCGTGGGGTGGGGCATGAAGACACGGGGTTCCACGCCAGCGCTGGCGTGTTGTCAATTAAAATTTACCTTCCTTCTTCCTCATTTGTGTTACAGATAGGGTGGTGCGTTGGTTTTTTTTTTTTTCTTTAATTACGTATATGAGTGGGTTGGAGTAAAGACAGAAAAACAGACTGTTTTAAAAGTGGGTGTAGGAGCTAGACTGACCCAGTGGCTGCAACAGTGAGCTCAAACACAGCAATTGTGAGGATGGTGCAGGACCAGGCAGTGTTTCCTCCTGTTTACGTTGGGGGCTAGTGAGGAGCCCTGGTGGCGCAATGGTTAATCACTCAGCTGCCAACCAAGAGGTTGACAGTTTGAACCCAGCCAGCAGCTCTGCAGGAGAAAGGCCTGGTGATCTGTTCCCGTAAAGATTACAACCTAGAAAGCCCTGTGGGGCAGTTCTACTCTGTCACATGGGGTCACTCTGAGTCGAGATCGACTTGAGGACACCCAACAACAACAGTGCCTAGTGGGGTCGAGAACGCCTGACTTAGGAGAAGGTCATCTCTGCCCAAGGGGTGGGTGTGAGCAGCCCTTGCGGGCACAGCACAGCTCGCGTGCCTTGTCTTTGTGCTCCAGTCCCTGTTCCTGGGCACAGAGCCTGAAGCAGTGAAGCCAGGGTGGGGGGTGGTCTCTGAGGTCTTGCAGGCCTGTCTGAGGGGCCTGGACTTTGTCCTGAGGATGGCGGGGACGAGATGCAGTGAATCATGGAGTGACTTGGTGGTCGTCACGTTTCAGGAAGGTCACCCCATGGCTGATTCAGGTTGCAAGGGGCAGTGCAGAGGTGGGGGCCACGTGGGTTGTCACAGTCGTCCCGGGTGGGGCAGGGACAGGGGTGTGGAGAGAAGCAGATGGATGTGTGAGGTTACAGCAGGTAGAGGCCAGCAGAGGTGGAGGCCTCTGGGGTGTTGGCATTGAGGAGCCAGACATTGCCTGGCGTCTGGTGAGTGACCGGCAGGACAGGGAGGCTGAGTGACAGGGTGGGGTGGGGAGGATCTGGACTTCTGGGCGTGAAGTGCATCCTCACTGCGTCTGGGAGTGTGGGCATGTGGGGGGTGGGGCCCTCCAGGGTTGATGATCATCGTGAGGACAGAAGGAGGCTAAGGAGAGTCGCTACCATTCCTGGTTGTAGGTAAACCCTCTCTGCATAGGGCCCCCTACCTGGACGTCCATTCCCTCAGCTGGACGCCCAGCCCCTCCCCACCTGGATGTCCACCCTCCCACCTGGACACCCAATTCCCCTACCTGGACACTGGGCACCCCTCCTGGGTGCCTAGCCCCGCTGCCGGGATGCCTGCCCCCGCCCCGGACACCCATCCCCCCTCCCGGACACCCATCCCCCCTCCCGGATGCCCATCCTCCCTCCTGGATGCGCATCCTCCCTCCTGGTTGCCCATCCCCCCTCCCGGATGCCCATCCCCTCTCCTGGATGCCCATCCCCTCTCCTGGATGCCCATCCCCCCTCCTGGACGCCCATCCCCCCACCTGGACGCCCATCCTCCCTCCTGGACGCCCATCCCCCCTCCTGGATGCCCATCCCCCCACCTGGACGCCCATCCCCCCTCCTGGATGCCCATCCCCCCACCTGGACGCCCATCCCCCCTCCTGCATGCCCATCCCCCCACCTGGATGCCCATCCCCCCACCTGGACGCCCATCCCCTCTCCTGGACGCCCATCCCCTCTCCTGGACGCCCATCCCCTCTCCTGGATGCCCATCCCCCCACCTGGATGCCCATCCCCCCACCTGGACGCCCATCCCCTCTCCTGGATGCCCATCCCCCCACCTGGACGCCCATCCCCCCTCCTGGATGCCTGTCCCCCGGTCTGTTCCTGGCCTTATTCCTGTCATCACCCTGTACATCACCCTGTCTTGAGCCTCCTCTCCTGGGCACCTGCTTGTCACCTGTTGTCTCTGACTTGGTTCCCAGGCTGTCACTTTCCTCCCTGGTACACACGGGGCGCCTGGTGGGAGCTGAGGGTATCTGTCTACTCACGATCAGTGACTAGTCGCACCCCGGCCCCGCCCAGGGCCGCCCCACCTGGAGCTGTGAGTCCTGCTGAATGGGGGACGGGATGGTGCTTCACGGGGAATCCCGGCTCTGGGCGGGGTGCCGGGGTTTCCTGGTGACTCAAGGCTGTGGCGGAGCTGAACGGCATTCCCAGGAGTGAGCCTCCCAAAATAGCTGGAGTCCCCGTGGGTGTCAGGCTGTCTGTCTCCAGCTGCCGCTCCCTCTTGGGAAGGCATTTTGCCTCGTTTGGAAAGAAGTGCTTCTCAATTCTTGCTCGACACTGTGGTGACTTTTTACATTTATTTAAGCTTCAGCTGAGACAGCTGGGGATGTGCATTTGGGAGGGAAAGGCTGGTATGCTGGGGTTTGTCAGGGAGGCAGAGCTCAGGGCTGGAGCCACCTCTCCTGACCTCAGCTCTTCCCCAAGCCATGGCACCTGTTCCTTCTGCTTCTCAGTTACCTGCAGCCTCTGAAGCCCTGCCCGGCCGCTGTGGTCATCTGGTGAGGAGGGATCAGCCGAGCTCTGTGTGCTAGGCACCATTCAGAAACTTGGGTGCCTGCTGTGTGCCAGCACTGGGCCGGGCGCTTCTGTGTCATTTCATAGTTCTCAAAACAGACCTCAGAGAAAACTGAGGAGAGAGAGAACGAATATCCTGCCCAGGGCCACCTAGCTTGAAAGTGGCAACTGTTGTCATTAGGTGTACTCATGACAATCCCATGTGACAGAGTAGAGTTGCCCCAGAGGGTTTCCTAGGCTGTAATCGTTGTGGGAGCAGATCCCCAGGGCTTTTTCCCACAGAGCCACTGGGTGGATTCGAACCCCAACCTGTTGGTTAGCCACTGATTGCTTAAACACTGCACCAAATTCTCACATAACTTTTACCAAAATCTAAGCTCTTTGCCTGTGCAGTAACTGCTCACTAGCAGAGCACTTCCCTAGACGGGGTTTTGGTGAATGCACATGGAGACTGCCCACAGGAGGCTGGCCATCCAGCAGAAGAGACAGTGGTGCCTGAGTAACTGAGATAAGCTGGGTGAGATCAGTGCCTAGTGGGAGATCCAAGGAGCGTGTGAGAAAAATGCAGAAGATGGAATAATTCCAACTGGAGCAGGCTTCCAGGAGGCAATAGCATGTTAACCGACTTGGGTTAAAAGGAATTGAAAACACAGTGACATGGGGAAAGTCCCCTCATGCTGAGGGGACAAGCTGGACCAAGGTGGAGAAGTGAGAAAATACACTGTACATGATGGGGGCAAAAACAGCTGAGTGCGTACGTGGTGGGGATTGGATTGTCCTAATATCTCCGTGAGCTGAGCGTGTACCTGGTAGGGGCAGTAATGGCGTGTACGTGTGCTGAGTGCATATGTAGTGCTGTTAGGTGCCATAGAGTCAGTTCCGACCCACAGCAACCCTGTGTACAACAGAAGGAAACACTGCCCAGTCCTGCGCCATCCTCACAATCGTTGTTATGCCTGAGCCCATTGTTACAACCACTGTGTCAGTCCATCTCCTTGAGGGTCTTCCTCTTTTTCGATGACCATCTACTTTATCAAGCATGATGTCCTTCTCCAGGGACTGATCCCTCCTGATAACATGTCCAAAGTATGTGAGACTTAGTCTTGCCATCCTTGATTCTAAGGAGCATTCTGGTTGTACTTCTTCCAAGACAGATTTGTTCATTCTTTTGGCAGTCCATGGTATATTCAGTATTCTTCACCAACACCACAAGTCAAAGGCATCAGTTCTTCTTTGGTCTTCCATATTCATTGTCCGGTTTTCACATGCATATAAGTTGATTGAAGACACCATGGCTTGGGTTAGGTGCACCTCAGTACTTAAAGTGACATCTTTGCTTTTCAACACTTTAAAGAGGTCTTTTGCAGCAGATTTGCCCAATGCAGTGTGTCTTTTGATTTCTTGACTACTGTTTCCATGGGTGTTGATTGTGGATCCAAGTAAAATGAAATCCTTGACAACTTCAATTTTTTTCTCCATTTATCAGGATGTTGCTTGTTGGTCCAGTTGTGAGGATTTTTGTTTTCTTTATGTTGAGGTGTAATCCTTATTGAAGGCTGTAGTCTTTGATCTTCATCAGTAAGTCCTCTTCACTTTCAGCATGGCAAGGTTGTGTCATCTGCATAATGCAGGATGTTAATTAATGCATCTTCCTCTAATCTTGGTGCCCCATTCTTCTTCATAGAGTCCAGCTTCTTGGATTATTTGCTCAGCATACAGATCGAATAAGTATGGTAAAAGGATACAATCCTGCTGCACCTTTCCTGACTTTAAACCACGTAGTATCCCCGTGTTCTCTTCGATCGACTACCTCTTCATATATATATAGGTTCCTCATGCACACAATTAAGTGTTCTGGAGTTCCTGTTCTTCTCAGTGTTATCCATAATTTGTTATGATCCACACAGTCATTTGCATAGTCAATAAAACACAGGTAAACATCTTTCTGGTATTCTCTGCTTTCAGCCAGGATCCGTCTGACATCAGCAATGATATCCCTCGTTTCACGTCCTCTTCTGAATCTGTCTTGAACTTCTGGCAGTTCCCTGTGGATGTACTGCTGCAGCTGCTTTTGAATGATCTTCAGCAAAATTTTACTTGTGTGTGATATTAATGATATTGTTTGATAATTTCTGCATTCAGTTGGATCACCTTTCTTGGGAATTGGCATAAATATGGATATCTTCCAGTTGGTCGGCCAGGTAGCTGTCTTCCAAGTTTCTTGGCATAGACAAGTGTGCACTTCCAGCGCAACATCCATTTGTTGAAACATCTCAGTTGATATTCCATCAATTCCTGGAGGCTTGTTTTTCGCCAGTACCTTCAGTGCAGCTTGGACTTCTTCCTTCAGTACCACTGGCTCCTGATCATATGCTGCCTCCTGAAATGGCTGAACGTTGACCAATTGTTTTAGGTATAACGACTCTGTATATTCCTTCCGTCTTCTTTGGATGCTTCCTCTGTTGTTTAATATTTTCCCCATAGGCAGTAATAACAACATGTACACGTGCTGAGCGCATATGCGGCAGGGATTGTATGGTACTGACGTGTACATGTGCTGAGCATGCACCTAGTTGGGGCAGTACTAGTGTTTACCTGTGCTGAGTGTATACGTGGTAGGGGCAGTAATAATGTATACATGCGCTGAATGTGGTAGACACTGTACTAACGTGTATGTGTGTTGAGCGCATACGTGGTAGACACTGTACTAACGTGTATGTGTGTTGAGTGCGTACGTGGTAGACACTGTACTAATGTGTATGTGTGTTGAGCGCGTATGTGGTAGACACTGTACTAACGTGTATGTGTGTTGAGCATGTACGTGGTAGACACTGTACTAACGTGTATGTGTGTTGAGCATGTACGTGGTGGACACTGTACTAACATGTATGGGTGCTGAGCGCATACGTGGTAGACACTGTACTAACGTGTATGTGTGTTGAGCACGTACGTGGTAGACACTGTACTAACGTATGTGTGCTGAGCACGTACGTGGTAGACACTGTACTAGCGTGTATGTGTGCTGAGTGCATACGTGGTAGGGACAGTAATAACATTTACGTGTGCTTAGCGCATATGTGGCTGGGTCCATGGGGTCGCCTGGGATCATGTACTTGGCGGTTGTCTTAGTTACTGCATGCTGCCTTAATAGCAACAACAATCACCACACGTGGTGGCTTTACGGAACAGGTGTTTATTTTCTCACAGTCTGGAGGCTAAAGTCCAAATCAGGGTCTTGGCTGTGTGGATTCCTTCTGGAGCCTCTCTCCAAGTTTCTGCTGTATGTTGGCAGTCCTTGGCGTTTATTTTGCTTGTAGACGGTCCTCACTTGTCACTCGTCTTCCCCCTGTTGTGTGTCCTGTCTGTTCTGCTCCTTTTTAAGGCACCACTCGGAAGTGATTAGGATTAGGACCCACCCTGTTCTGGTGTGACCTTATTAACATAACCAAAGAAAACCCCTGTATCCAAACAGGGCCACATTCACAGGTACAGGGGTCAGGGCTGTACCTGTGAATGTGGGGACACAATTCAGTTTGTACCAGAAGTGACTCGGGAGAGGTGTGTCGGCTGCAGGAGGACATGCAGCTGGAAGGTGCTCAGGTGGGAGTGAGCAGCCGGCTTGTCCAGAGAGCAGCGCCCTGCTGGGCTTGCTTTCCTGGAGAGAGAGTGTGCTTCTCCATGTCAGTGAGAGAGTGTGAGCTGAGATCTAGAAAGTTTCTGGAAAATGTAGATCCAGCATCCTTTACTTATAGACATTCTGAAACGATGATGATGACAGCTAATATTTCTTGAGAAATTACTGTATCAAAGCAGCATTGTTTTAAACACGTTTGTGCTTTATCTCGTTTAACTCTGGAAATGCTGTGAAGAACACTGTTATCAGGCCCCATTTTAGATGAGAAAGGCGAGGTGAGGCTCGGGTGCGTTAAATAACCTTCCCATCTTGGAGATGGCCACTCTCCAACCTGCGTCTCAAACTTCTGTTTTCCTCCTTCCAAAATCCGCCCACTTCCCACTCTGCTGCATACTTTCCTGGGCCAGGACTCCCTGAACCCATCCCTGGGCGTGACCTCTGTTATGGGCTGGCCAGGAGGGAGCCTCCCAAGATGTGGACGGGAGCGTGCAGATGTCAAGACATCGCAGAGCTGTCACGTCACTGCCCTGCGCAGCAACCTTCGGTGGCTCTCCACCGCCCACAGGATGAAGTCCAGTCCCTTGGCACGCCTTCAGGGCCCCCCAGAGTTTGGCTCCAGCATATCTTTCCAGCCTTCTTCTCTGTTTCTGACCCGTCCCTACGATCCCTCAGATTTCCTGATGTTCCCCTTCGTTCCTCTCAGTCCATCTCAGACCCTTGCCCTGCTGCATCTGCCCTGGTGCCCTGGTGTGGCTTCTTCACTTCACTGTCAGACGCTTCCTCCTCCATGAAGCCCACCTTGATCACCCTCCCCTTTCTCCCCCAGTCTCCAAGCCCAGCTCGTGGGCAGTTAAGAGCCCAGTGTGCCTGGAGAGGTGTCCTCACTGTAGGTCGCCCAGGCTGTGCCCTTCTCTTCATTCAGTCAGTCTCAGCAGAAATGGGATCTTCCCTAAAGGCCCCTGCCCGCCACTGGCCCACCAGCGCCCCTCTCAGCACCAGCTGCTCTCTGACATGGTCTTGTCTGTGATGGCTTTACCCTGCTGTCTGTGCCCCCCTCTAGACCGGGAGCTTCCCACGGCAGGGACCCAGCTTATCTTGTTCACCACGTCTTCAGGGCTAGAACAGTGCTTGGTGCATGGTCCAAACCAAATCAAACTCTCTGCCATTGAGTTGATTCTGACTCATAGTGACCCTGTAGGACAGTGTAGAACTGCCCCATAGGGTTTTGTAGGCTGTAATCTTTACTGGCGCAGATCACCAGGTCTTTCTCCTGCAGAGCCTCTGGGTGAGTTTGAACCACCAATCCTTCTGTTAGCAGTGAGTGCTAAACCATTGCATCACCAGGGGTCGTTCAGTGGTTAACCAAAAACCAAACCCATGGCCCTCGAGTTGATTCTGACTCATAGTGACCCTATAGGACAGAGTAGAACTGCCCCATAGGGTTTGCAAGGCGGTAACCTTTACAGAAGCAGACTACTACCTTTCTCGTGAAGTGCGGCTTGTGGGTTCGAACCGCTGACCTTTCAGGTGGCAGCTGAGCACTTAACCACTGTGCCACCAGGGCTCCCTCTTGGGTATGGTGACCACCACATAATCATTTGCTGAGTGAGGGGGTGGCTGGTGTTTGGGGTACTTTGACCAGACTGCAGGGGCCATTTAAGGAGCCAGAGGGTATGTGTGCCACTCCGGACAGAGCGGGCAGCCCGGTCCTGGGTCACATCCAGGGCCTCGTCAGGGGGAAGTCCCGGGCTCACTGACACCAAAGCAAGATGTTGAAGCAGCCTCCCAGAGCCAGAGACCCAAAGCCTCCCGGGAAAGCCAAGGACAGACCGTGAGGAGTGAGGACGAGTGAGGGAGCGGGGCTGCCGGGCCCCCTGGGCTGTGTACTGGGCCGGGCTATTAATAGAAGCCGAATGCTTCTGGAAGCAGCATCCTCGTGGGGCAGAGTGTCACGGCCCCAAATTGGGGGTGCGCACACGCCCAGCCCCACAGTGCCAGAAGTTCCCGGAAGTGGGCCAGCTTCTGGCTCGGACCCAAGGGCAGCATTGTTTTAGTTAACAAAAATAATCTGAGCGTGACATTCATTTGGACTAATTGCGCCTCCCGCTCCTGACAAGGCTTTTCTTTCTTTGTGTTGGGGTTTTTGCTGCTGCACCCTCCGCGCCTCTCACCCAGGAGCCTTTTGAAAAGAAAAGGGGGAGCCGTCATCTGTCGCCGCAGGCGGCGCGCTCGCGGTGGCTCCGCGCCGAAGGGGAGATTCCTGGCTGCCGCCGCAGTGCTGAGCCCGCGGCCAGGGCCCGGCTGGTTGGCGGCTGCGCTCACCACGCGACAGGAGGCGGGAGGACCCGGAGATCCTCCTCCCTGCTCCCGCTCAGAGTCCCAGGTGCAGCGGCGCCCGGTGCTGTCCCTGCGTGGCCCGGAGCAGAAGCTGGACTGGCCAGCTGGGCAGCCTCGGAGAACGGGGCTCGGGTGATCTCCAGGGACCCCTGGACAGGAGCCTGAAGGCAGGGGTGCTGCCCCCGCTCCCGAGCGCCTGGGCGGAGGAGGAGGCATCCTGAGCGGGTGTCCGCTGCCTCCACGCGCCGCGCCTAGTGACCTCTGCCGGCTGGGCCGGGCCGCGGACCCCAGGATGATGACTGGCGCGTGCAGAGCCGGAGCAGGGACCCCCACGGCCGGCCTGTGACCCGGGGCAGCGCCCTCCCCGCGGAGCCCAGCTGAGTTCCCAGCAGGAGGCAGCCGCCGGCTCGCTGTCCCCCCAGTCTGAGGGGGGTGTGCCGGCCACCGTAGACCCTCGCGGACCCTAGTGGGATGTGCAGCCCACCAGCATGGTGCAGAATGTAATTCTGGTGTTTTTCCGCAGACGGCTCAGCCAGAGACCTGCGGTGGAGGAGCTGGAGAGGAGGAACATCCTGAAACGTGAGTAGCTGACGGTTCCCCCGGGGTCCCCACTGTGCGTTCAGGCTGCCGCAGGAAGCCGGGTGCCGGCTCAGAGCGAGCTCGCTGCCTGTGGATCCACGGTCCTCGCATCCAGCCTCACCCTGCCCACCTGTGGGGGACCCCTGCCACCTGTGAGCAGCTAGGAGTGGTGAGAGCAATCGGGAGGAGGACCGAGACCCGGAGCCATTCCCTGTAGATCAGAAGTGCTCCTCCCAGCTAATCGTAGCCTTCCCTGTTTCCAGGTCACTTACTCAGTCAGCCTGCAGATCTAAGGGCGACGCGTCTGCATTCCTTCTGCAGGCTGGCTTTCCAGCAAGTTCTCCTGGCAGTTTGGGACAAGCGTCTTACAGGCGCTGAATCACAGGCAGAGGGACAATGTTGTGAATCCCACCCGACAGGGACATGCCCCGAGCTTGCTGCTCCACGGGCAAGAACGCAGTCCACTCCAGAGACAGGGACAGGGTGGGTGAGGGTTCCTGTCACCCACAACTTTGAGGTTCTGGGGCCATCTGCCCCTCCCAGCCCCACACCCCGTGGGTTTCCTGTTAGGTATACAGTGGAACACAGGCTGCACACAGGTGCCACAGGTGACCTCCACTGTGTGGAGAGCAGTATTCCACCTTCAAGTCATGGAGGATTTCGGGTAGTGAACCCCCCAAAAGTGGTTCTCTAGGTAGTTCCTGTCTGACCCTCTTGTCAACGGACTGTTCAGTTTTCAAAACATTTTCTACAAAAGTATCCGAGGGCCTGGCTTGTAAGAGTGTTTTCGGTTTACTCTCTTTAGTATGATGAACAGTGCAGACGTCCTCTGAGTTTGGTGTTTGGTCCATCAGTGTCTGTTCATGAAGAGCTCAGGTAGCACAGAATGCTGCCTTCTCCTTGGCAAACAGCCCTTCCCAGGCTGTGACCCCTCCCTTTCCTTCTCAGACAGCTCCCTCCTTTGTAGATGGCTGAAAATAACTGACCCAAAGACCGAGATAGGATGACTCCCGTCCTGTTAACGTGGACCAGGCATAGCGCTCCAGTGGCCGTGGGCCCGACCCCGACTCACGGCGACCTGTGTGTCCGAGTAGAACTGTGCTTCACAGCGTTTTCAGTGGCTGATTTTCCAGAAGTAGATCACCAGGCCTTTCTTTGAGGCACCTCTGGGTGAACTCAGACCTCCAACCTTTCTGTAAGCAGCCGAGCACAGTAACCGTTTGCACCACCTGGGGACTCCAGGCATAGAATAGCCATCACCATGTCTTAGGCTTACACCTGAGGACCCAGAAAGACACTTTTCATTGACATCATGCTTCATCAAGGAGGCAAACAGAAAATTCAAGCCATTTCAGATGCCAAATATTTGAATTTTAAAAAATTAAGTCACCTACTTGTAAAGCTTATGTCATTAGGAAAAAAAACAAACCCATTGGTGTTGAGTTGATTCCTACTCATAGCAACCCTACAGGACAGAGTAGAACTGTCCCATGGGGTTTCCAAGGAGCGGCTGGTGGATTCGAACTGCTGACCTCTTGGTTAGCAGCCAGGCTCTTCACCAGTGTGCCACCAGGGCTCCTTAGAAGTCACTGATGCCACTAAAATTAGTCGTCCAGACTTGAACTGGCTAGGGAACTAGCTACTTCCGGGAGAACCTCTTCCCTGCTGTCATGGGCTGCCAGGTCCTCCCACCTGCAAGTGCCTCTAACAGTGTTGTTCTTTGCACATCGGTGCTGAAGCCTTAAAAACAAACAGCACTTGGTGAACAGAGAGAGCGAGCACCCGAGTGACTGCCCTGTGCTCTGCGCTGAGGGACAATGGGCTTCCTCTCTGTGGCCATGGCAGTCCCCCCAAGTCCACTGAGCTGTCACCCCGAGCCACAGCCAGGCCTGTGCTGAGTGCCGAAGCTTCCTCCAGGGCCGTGAGTGAGCTTTGGGTGGGCGTGTTTTGTTTGTTTTGTTCTATGGGGACGAGAATGGAGTCACCCTACATGGCTGATGCAGGGCATCCTGCTCACAGGCCCTTAACGCACGGGGCTCCAAACAATCGTGCTGCGCTGTGTCTCCTGCTTGTAATCAGTTCTCAGAGCATCAGCACTTTGTGTTCGCTCCCCTTTCAGTGGGGAGCACATGACCAACCACGGCCCCTATTAGAGGGCACTTGTCTCTGCCTGTGGGTTTAGGGGTACACGGCCCCTCTGTGGGTGATGATGATGATGGTTGTGATGGGTCTTTATCAAGCCCACCCACTCTGTGCCAGGTGCTGCACTCAGAGCTATGCATGTAGGTTTACAGGTGCGTGGCTCCTCTGTGGGTGATGATGATGATGGTCATGATGGGTCTTTATCAAGCCCACTCTGTGCCAGGCACTGTACTCAGAGCTCTCCCTGTGGGTTTACAGGTACACAGCCCCTTTATGGATGATGATGATGATGATGTCTTCATCAAGCCCACTCCGTGCCAGGCACTGCTCTCAGAGCTTGGTGCATGTGCCCCTGTTACATCATTACAACACATCTGTGAGGTGTGCACCCCTTGTCTCCGTTTTACTGGTGAGGAACCCGAGGCTCAGAGAGGTGGTAGGACGTCACAGTGAATGCCGCCAAGGCTCAGAGAGGCGGTAGGACTTCACAGTGAACGCCGCCAAGGCTCAGAGAGGCGGTAGGACTTCACAGTGAACGCCTCCAAGGCTCAGAGAGGCGGTAGGACTTCACAGTGAACGCCGCCAAGGCTCGGAGAGGTGGTAGGACTTCACAGTGAACGCCGCCAAGGCTCAGAGAGGTGGTAGGACTTCACGAGTGAATGCTGGCAAGGAGCTAGAGCCCGACAGCAGGTTTGCCTGGCTCCGTCGTCCTTACCCGTAACCACCGCGCTTCTGATTGTTTATGGCAGGCCCAGGTATGATTGCCCTAGCTGTTGGAGCTATCTCCAGAACACACGGATCAAGAGGTTCTGGAAGGAGTCCCTGGCTGGCGCAGACGGTTAGACACGCTACTACTAGCTGAAGGGTTGGAGGTTCGAACCCACCCAGCGGCGCCTAGGAAAATAGGCGTGGTGATCTGTTTCCGAAAGGCCACAGCCTTGAAAGCCCCATGGAACACAGGTTCTGCTCTGACACACGTGGGGTCGCCATGAGTCGGAATCGACTCAGTAGCAACTAACAACAACGGCAGAGGTTCTGGAGGTGGGTCCCTTGTTCTGTCGAAGGCACAGGGTTTTCTTAGAGGACGTGAAGAGAGCTGGGGAGGCACGTCTGGGCTGGACATTGAGATCTCCCAAGCCATTGCCAAGGGGTGCCAGGGAAGAGCAACCAGAGAGGGCACCAGGCACACAGGAGGGTCCCCCAGGTCTCTTCAGAGATCAGCTCTCCAAAGAGCCTGCTTGTGCCCATATGATCTTGGTCTTGACAGTGATGTTTTTTACGATTAAAAAACAAAATCTGATTTTGTGTCAGTGTTTCCACGTGGACTTGGAGTTTGTCTACGGCCAGCATTCAGGAGAGCTGAAGAATCCACGTCACACCGTCACTGAAGTCTCTCATGGCTGGCCCTCTGTGATGCTTTCACATTATTAGTATTTGTTCCTAGCTGTATCACCTGCTTTGTTGGTGCCTGGGTGTTGCAAACAGTTGGTGCTTGACCACTAACCTAAAGGTTGGCGGTTCAAACCCACCCAGCAGCGCCATGGAAGAAAGGCCTGGCAGTCTGCTTCCATAAGATCCAATTAAGTCTGTAACACGTGGGGTTGCCATGAATCCAAATCAACTCAACGGCAATGGGTTTGGTTTGGGTTTATCATCAGCTTTCTGACTACAGCTTATTAAACGTGGTTTCTTCAGTGTATCATTTAGATTAAGAACAACCACGTAACCGTGTCTCCCGAAAATGTCATAATTCAAGAGGAATCTTTCTTTTTGTATTTTAAAAATTACTGAAAAGGATGATGGCTGAGACACTAAACAGCCATATGCCCAGCCCCCGAGATGCACCTTTCCAGGGCAGATAATGGGAGATTACATGAACTGCCAGTAGCAGATCTTCCCTTTTCCAAACCCTGGCGGTGTTTCTAGGAGTGCTGGTGGTTAAAACCCCTTTCCCAGGAGCGGAGCTCTGGCAGGTCGGGGGCCTGAGGCTTTATTTAGCACCAGCGAGCACCAGAAATAGAACATCCATTATCTCATATCCCCGGGCAAGGCATACATTTTATACTACGTCTCAGCACTCTGGTCTATTTTTAGCTTCCAAGTGTAGGTGTGAACACAGCTTGCATCTTAATAGTCATGGCCCACCCAGCAAAGCCAGCTGGGACGAGGGACTGGGCTCCTTTCAAAGGCACTGCCATGTAAGATGACAGCTAAGAAACCCCAGAGGAGCTCAGCTCTGCCGTGTAACATGTGGGTTCGCCATGAGTTGGAATCGACTCGACAGCAGTGGGCTTGGGGCTTGGCCATGTAAGTATTTTGGCCTCAGCGATGGAGAGTCAGCTGGGTTCGTGAGTATCTTTGGATGAAAATATGCAGACAGTCATATGTTGCTCAGAATCTGAAGAGGGTGTTCCCTAGCGTATGTTGGGTGATTAAAAAGTATGTATATTGATTAAATAAAAAAAAGCAGTGACAGTCTGTTAACATATATTCATTCAGTTTTTATGCCTCAACTATTTTTGCATGTATGCATTTCTAGATGTAAATATACAGGTTAACCCAGCTGCCGTCGAGTTGACTCCAGCTCATGGCGACCTCACGTGCGTCAGAGTAGAACTCTGCTCTGTGGGGTTTACAGTGGCTGAGGTAGCTCTCCAGGTACCTCTAGGTGGGCTCAAACCTCCAACCTTTTGGTTATCAGCCAAGCGCTTAACCGTTTGCAGCACCTGGGGTCTCCGGATATCCAGCTAGAGATAGGATATTTGGCTACAGGGAGGGAGGAGGGTAGAGAGAGACTGAGAGACATCAACTTCCTGTTTCTCCTGCTAATAAACATATAGCAGCAACGTCTGGCGGGGGGGCCCTTTCTGCCACCGAGTGGGGCTGAGGAGAACACAGGCCGGGGTGAAGACAAAGCTCCCCTTAGTGCCAGGGTTCTCTGTGATGGAGAGACCCCTGTCTCCTGAGTAGTGACAGGCCAGATGGAGACAAACAGAAATGGTGATATGGAAAGAGGGGTGATCTACGAGGTGTCCTTAATATTCCAACACCAGCTATTGGAAGATGGAGTCTTGAATACACGTCCCTGCTCGAGGAGACTGTCTCAACCTGTTCTTTCTTCCTTTCTAAAATTTTGTCCCACCATTTTACTCTTTCACAGAAAGGAATGATCAGACAGAGCAGGAAGAAAGAAGAGAAATCAAGCAGAGATTGACCCGAAAGGTACGTCATTTACGCACCTCACATCCTGAACATCACAAAAGGCAGACTAGGGAACCGCTGCTTCCACGCAGCAGGGACGGCTGCTTCAGGGCTGCTTCTGGGCGTCGTCTGCCATCTCAGTGATGGATGGGCAACGTGGCTTTAGTTCAGGATGCTTGCTCAGCACCAGGGACTGTACTCTGCGGCCACTCGAAACGCAGTGCCTTTGACATAGCCCAGCGCAGACTCACTTCCCCACGGCCGAGGCCTTTCCCAGCACGGGGCAGGTGGGCACAGTGGCACGTTTCCACTTCCAGGTGGCGAGTGGGCGTTGTCTTCATCTGTGATCTTTACGCATGTACCTAAGAAAAGCATACCTGGCTCTGGGCGTCTTGCTTACGTTTTAGGCTGTTATTGTTTTGGGTCACCTTCAATTTGTCTAGAAGTCCCTTGATTGTTGAAAACTTTATTCGCTTCAAAGGTTTGTATCTGCCACCCAAGCAGTTAAACTTTACTGTGGCTGAGGTAGGGAGCGACTCTATAAACTCTGCTCTCCTTTTCAAGCTCTGGCCATTTCTTGACTCAGGTCTTCTGGAGTTTCTTCTACTCTGTAGTAATAAGGGGATCTTGTCCTGCTGAAAGCTAACAGAGCATCCTTCCTGAGCTTGACCTATGAGTACTGGTAGTGCTTAGCGTCGTAACTCCACCATTAATTTTTTAAAAAGCTTATCTAGTGGTAATTGAGAGAAGCAGCGTCCTGAGCCTGTGCTGCGTACGGGGGAGTCCTGCTGTCGGGGGTGGGTTGGGGAAGGGGATGGTGATCTCAGAGGAGGTCACTTAAGCCCTCCTCATTAGCAGTCAGGCCTGTATCTCCCAGCTCCCGAGCTTTATACTTATTTCTAGAATCTAGAACATACCGCTTGTTAAGAGGACCTCAGGAAAGCTGGTTTGGCACATAATACTAACTGTACTGGTCTTTGATTTTAGCTTAATCAGAGGCCCACCGTTGATGAACTAAGAGACAGAAAAATCCTGATCCGATTCAGTGACTATGTGGAAGTGGCAAAAGCGCAGGACTACGACAGGAGGGCGGACAAGCCCTGGACGCGGCTCTCGGCAGCGGATAAGGTACCGGGCGGCCCTGGCTGTGCTGGCCGGGGGAGCAGCGTCTTGTAACAAGGGCAGAGCGTGTCCTGCCAGGGGCTTATTCTCTAACAGCTGGAGCTCCCGGCAGCTTACATCAAGGCTATGACCTGGCCAGGTGTGGACCTCACAAAGACCATCCTGGGTCAGCTGGAGGAGTGTGGCCCCCCTGGGGACATTTGACACTGTCTGGAGACATCTTTGGTTGTTACAGCTGAGAGGGTGCATTTAGTGGGCAGAGGCCAAGGATGCTGCTCGGTCTCCTACTGTTGCACAGGGTGCCCCCACCACAGAGAGTGATCTGCCCCTAATGTCAGGAGGGTGGAGGTTGAGGGTCTGGGGGCTGAACTGAAAGGAGGCAAGGCTGGCCCAAAAGACAGCAGGTGCCAAGGGTGTCAGCAAAGGGGACAGGGAGGACGGAGACGGGGGTATGGGGACAGGGAGAACAGGGACAGATTGAGGAGGCGCTCAGGGTGGGGACAGGGAGGGCGGGGACAGATTGAGGAGGCGCTCAGGAAAGCCCAAATCTGTACAGAGAGTCTTGGCTTGTGTCTGGGCTCGTCCAGTCTGTGGGGTCTCCGGGAGCCTCTTGAAGAGTCTCAGCTGAATGGCCAGAGAGGCAGGAAGAACAGGAGGAGGCAGTGGTTACAGAGGCTCGGGAAAGTGAGGAAATTAATCCTTCCCTGCCCAACACCTGGTCTGCGTGATTTCGTTTAATCCTCACAAATACCTCCAAGGAGGAGTTACTTACCAGATTGAACAGATGATTCAGAAAGGCCCGTGAGGACACCCGCTTGTCCATGGTCAGCAGCACGGAGTGGCCCGTGAGGGCACGTGTTTGTCCATGGTCAGCAGCACGGAGTGGCCCGTGAGGGCACGTGCTTGTCCATGGTCAGCAGCACGGAGTGGCCCGTGAGGGCACGTGCTTGTCCATGGTCAGCAGCACGGAGTGGCCCGTGAGGGCACGTGCTTGTCCATGGTCAGCAGCACGGAGTGGCCCGTGAGGGCACCCGCTTGTCCATGGTCAGCAGCACGGAGTGGCCCGTGAGGGCACCCGCTTGTCCATGGTCAGCAGCACGGAGTGGCCCGTGAGGGCACCCGCTTGTCCATGGTCAGCAGCACGGAGTGGCCCGTGAGGGCACCCGCTTGTCCATGGTCAGCAGCACGGAGTGGCCCGTGAGGGCACGTGCTTGTCCATGGTCAGCAGCACGGAGTGGCCCGTGAGGGCACGTGCTTGTCCATGGTCAGCAGCACGGAGTGGCCCGTGAGGGCACGTGCTTGTCCATGGTCAGCAGCACGGAGTGGCCCGTGAGGGCACGTGCTTGTCCATGGTCAGCAGCACGGAGTGGCCCGTGAGGACACCCGCTTGTCCATGGTCAGCAGCACGGAGTGGCTTGTGAGGGCACCCGCTTGTCCATGGTCAGCAGCACAGAGTGGCCCATGAGGACACATCCTTGTCCGTGGCCAGCAGTGTAGAGTGACAGAGTTCAAGCCCAGGAGTGTCTGTCTCCAAAGAGTCTATCACACTCTTCTGCCTCAAGGGATCTTCAGAACTCTTAAAGCCTTTTTCAGGAAGTAGAAAATAATACATTCAGCCAGTGAATTTGCTGGCTTTGCTAACTGTTCCTCGTTCTCTATTTGCTGAGCGTGACCATGTGAGCTAAATGTATGTAGGTATTGCATTGACTTGGAGAGATGCAGACAGCTGGAGTTGGACTACGTTTTTAGGTTATTCTTGGTTGATGTGCTCTGAGGATAAAAGCGATAAAAGGGGAAAAGAATTTTTGGCAGCAGACGTTTTTATTATGGGAATGGTACTCCCGTTAAATTCTTGCCTTGAAGCCTTTCCTTTACCCAGGGGCTGTGTGTCTGATGTCTTTGTCTCACTGGCCCTGGGGGTTCAGCTGAGAGAGGAGGACTCGATGAACACAGGTCATGGGAAGCGGGAGGACGGCCAGGTGAGAGGCCTCGGCACTGAAAAGACAATGAGACACCCTCCAACCTCTGTGTAATCATAGCGGAATGTTATCTATCAAATGGCACAACCATAATTATATGCTGAAATTAGAGTGACTTCTTTCTAATTATCTGATTACAGAATTCCAAGTTAATTCCCCAAAAGCTAAACTTTGCAGTGTTATTTTGGTGTTCCTGCTTCATTAGTGTTCCAAGCATGAGCTTGGTCGGTTAGGGGCGCTGGGGGTGGGTCATCCTACTGCCGACGCATCCACGGGACACCCCAGAGCACTGGCTGTGAACTAGGGCTGTACTAGCGTGGCAGGGCTATAGGTATCAGTAAGATAGTCTACATGCTGAACAAAAAGCTGGTTTTTTTTTTTTTTTTTGCTGTCTCTTACAACATAACAGAAGTAAACAACTATTAGGGATGGTTGTTAATCTATAACCATGATAGTAACTTCCTCTGTTAACTGCTTAATTTCCTGACAAACGGTGTTCTGTTTTCCAATCGCAGGCGGCGATCCGGAAAGAGCTAAATGAATACAAAAGCAACGAGATGGAGGTGCATGCGTCGAGCAAGCATCTGACGAGGTCAGACTGCCGTCCGTGTGTCTCATGGTGCTTAGAACACGGCATTTAACTTTCGGGGGAAAAATCTTGACTCTTTAAAGCCACAGAGAGCTAGGTATCCAGCTAAATGAATTCAGCATTTCTGCAAAGAACGCTCTTGACTAGACAAATGCACCCCAGTTAAAAATGCTGTCCACCCCCATGGTTTCTTACGGGGCTTGGTGAAAGGTAGTATGTAAGAGAACAGTACTACACAGGCCATTGGTTTATTTAAGTGATTGATATATAGTTAAGAAGGGTAGCCTCAAAGCATTAGAAGTAATTTTTCTATGTATTTATTTCCCCTCTAGTATTCAGCACTCCCCCAATTTTATAGACCCCCTGATTTATATTCATAGGATTACCAGGAAGTTACTCTCTACCTTCCCATGTACTTCTTCCTGCCTTGTTTAAATTTAAATTCACATGCTTAACACAAGCTAGTGCTCCCCGAAAGCTCAAAAAGCATCATCCGCTCGGCACAGAGTTGAGTACCTTCTGTGTGCCAGCACCTGGGAAGTCACTGTGAATCAGATACAGGAGGCTTCCACCATTACGGGGCTTATACTCCAGTGGCATAGTCGCTGGTTCTTCAGATCATGACTTCCACATCAAGATGAATGTATTCTCTGTCCATGTCACCAGAGACCAGGGATGACACTGGGCTTCTTGTTGATGATGAAGTTGGGAAGAGAAAAGAGTTACTGCTCTATGCTCAAGTAGCTGTACCTCCTTTTAGTTTTTCTCTCTCTTCCCCGTGGCCGGTAATCATTGTTGGAAGTGCTCCCATCGCCTTCATCCTAGGGCAGCGGTTGCTTCGTCTTTTCTCCCTTGGTCTAAAGATGTTCGAGCCCCAAATATAAAGAGAAAGGGAACCCTGTGTAGAGATACTGCCTTAAATAATGGATCCCTTTTCTTTTCTGTTTCTCAGTAAGTACCCACTGTTACTGTTGCTTAAAAGAGTTACTTTATAGATCTGTAAATCAGTGTGACGAACAGAAACTAGATACAAGAGAATTCCATCCTACCCAACTGCTTTAGATAGAAGGAATGTATCAAGGGAGGAATAGACATTGGAGGGCAGGAGAAAATGATGCAAGTAAATACTGTTTGTTCTTAAACTTAAAGGTTTCCCCGTGACTAATATACTTTTGAGGAGGTAGTTATCTTATGTTTGATAACTCATTACTTCTTTTTGATAATTCATTACTTCTACTGACTTACCAAAACCCTGGCTTTTCTGTGTACTTGCAATGATTTAACTACCAGCTTTCAAACTAACTTCTAGGGAGCCCTAAAAATGCAGTGTACTATCTCCAGAGGGCACACGGGAGTCTGAAAGTAGGGGGCCCTCTGGGACAGCTGTGTCCTCAGAGTTCACATATTGGACTTCTGAGAAGCTTTTAACTGCAGCAGACTTATTGGTGGAAGATTTTTGGAAATTTTTACTGGTGTTAGAAATATATAGCCTCAAATTCTTTATCTTTTTGTAACTTTTAGATTCCACAGGCCATAGAGATTTTCTTCTGAGAAGAATTTGTGTTTAATTTTTGATACCAACACTGAACATTCATCAGGGAATTTTCCTGAAGCTCAGCTCAAGATTCCCTGATGTGTTTGTGAGAGAAGCAGGACCACACACACAGGTGAAATCTTTGCCGCACTTACCTGCAAGAGCAGTAACCAGAGGACACGTTTCACTCTTTGGTGTCTGAAGAGTGTGACCTGTTGGGGTCAGTTAAGACCCAAATAACTCTGCCAGAAGAAAACTGCCCTTTGCCTTTGGACCTCGTTTTCCAGTTTTGCATATAACAGGACAGGAGACATGCATGTACGGCTGCCACCCCACGGCCTCTGACGTGGACGTGTGATGGTGTTGAAAAGGCATTTCTATTCCGATCACAATTAATTTGAAACTCTTTAAGTTCATGTTATACAAAACAATTTATTGTATTATACTTTTTCCTTTTTTATATAATGTCTAACAAAAATGACAGCTGCAACATTTTGATTCCTGTTCATTTTGTTCTTTAATTAAATGACTACTTATTTCAGGAAATGGCCCCAGGCTTTACATTTTCTCGGGGTTGGATGGGAGATTTGTTAAAACAGGGATCTGTGAAACAGGTCAAATTTCATTATTTTGAACCATCAGAATCCAAGCGCATGGAAGAGAATTCCAACTTTTTTATGTGCTTTATTTTGTAAATTCTATTGGCAAATGTGGGTTGTGCCTTGGAAATCAAATTATCTTTTTTAAGTTAATTTACATTTATGGATCAATGAGTATAGTTCATTTAACCCAGAAACAATTCCACCAGATGAAAAGTGTCCTGTTTGAGAGCATTTTTAAGATCACATTCACAAACATTACTGAAAACCCTGTTAATAAGAGACACAGGGTTGGATGGAGATCGTAGAGGGGATTTAGCCCGGCACACAGGTGAAAAGTCACAAGTGGCACAAGGGAAAGACAAGCGAAGTAACACTAAGCATTCCGAGAGCATTTCCCCTGGCCGCTGAGTGTCCTTACAGAAAGGTGCCCCCGCCCGGCACACGTAAGGACACAGCACAGTGCTGGGAGCACAGCTTTAGGAGCTTGCTGTACTACTCAGCATGTTGCTTACTTTGTCTGCGGGATGACCACATCTCTCTCAACATTGCTGTGATGCAGAAATACGGGAGATGACGTGCTTGCGCAGTGCCTGGCACTTTCTGAGCATCTAGGAAATGCTGGCCATCAATATGGTGGCCAGATAGCTCCTGGAGTGACTAAATGTCCCTCTGGTCTTCCTACCACATCTGCTACCTCATTGCTTCCCACTACCTTTCATTTTCTACTTTAAGACTGCAGGTGGGCCAGGGACCCATAGAAATCTCTTCACCCTGTGGCAGCACTTGGTCCTAAGGGACTTTTGATTAATCCTAGGTACTAGCAAACATACTGTCAGTTGAACGATAGTCTAAGAAGTCGTCTTTATGGAAGAAGAAATTTCAGCTCTACCTCTTACTTGCTGTGGAACCTTCTGTGAATCACTTGACCTCTCTGAGCCTCAGTTTCTTCATCTGTGAAATGAGATGGTGTCTAGATTCTAATTAGAGGTCAGTTCCTTAATTTTTTAAGCATTTAAGATATGTATTTTGTGTTGTTTTATTCATAACCCATTATTTGTGGGCAATTCAAAAAATTAAGTCTAATTGTTTTCTAATTTTGTATTTTATTCAAATTAAAAATGGTATCAATTGGAGCCCAAATTATGGAAACTAAGATGTCAATCCACCTGGCATGAAAGGCCCATACACAGGTAGGTGTCACTTAATGCCCATTTGGGCCACATCTGACTGCATATGTGTCTGTGGCCGGTGCACCCAGGGGTCTGAGTGCCAGGACACCAGACCATCTTGAGGTCAGAACCCCACTTCTGCCCAGCTGCTGCATGTGGTCCAGAAGCCACCTAGTCTGCAGCGATAGAGGCCCTGGTCCAAACTCCCAACCCCAGTCCCCACATTTTGCTAGATGGGTCTAGTCCCCCCATTTTGCTAGGTGGTTCTAGTCCCCCCATTTTGCCCAGTGTGGTCCCGAAGGACACTGATGGAAAGGTGTGTGCCCGACACCCCAACCCTGGCTAGGACACCCTTGGTACCCTTGGCCTGCACTGGCCTCCCCTGGGTCAGGTTCTCATGGGCAAGCTGGCCTTCCCTGCAGCTGGCTTAGCAGAAAAGGTGGTGACAGCCAGGCAGAACCTGGCTGAACGTTCACCTGAGGTGTCCGCAGCAGGAGCTGCCCGGGCTGCGCTCTGCATAGCAGTCCCTGGCCAGGGTGCCCGGGAGACCCGCGCCCCACGGACACAGATGTTCGCACAAAGTCCAGATCACATAATGTCATTTTCACAGAATGCACTGTGGACGTTAAGCCAGCATACCCGTATTATGAAAGAAAGAAAAGGGTGCCGTGTTTTAGAATCCGCCCTGGCCCCCAAAGCTCAAGGGCTCAGCACCGCTTAGAAAACTTGTGCTGAAATGGAAACACTTGACTGTGCCTATGGCTAGAAATGACCCGGTCGATGGGACACACGTTTAGGTGTTTGCTCATGTAAAGTCCCATAATTAATGCATAAATAAGGTTAAGACTAAGGTAAAGGAGGGTTCAGTTTGGTCCAGACTCGGGTTCTGAGAAGATCTTAAAACAGCAGACATAGCCATCACAGTCACAATTTCTAGCAATGGTATCTTAACTTCTAACCATTGTATTTTATTCATCATCAACTATTACTCTACATCATCCTTCTATATTTCATGCTCCTATCAGGTGTTATAGCGGTTAAGAGAGAAGCTAGAACTGGGAATCAAGTATTTTACTCTGCGCCTGCTAAGTTTACTTAGTCGCAGTGTGAGTAAGTATATGATGCCGTGTCTCAGCTCTCTCTCAACCTAGTTAGTGGGTGAACAAAATTAAAAAGCAACTCATAAATCATGGTGCTGGTGATTTACCATAGATTGTAGAAACTCAGAGAGACTGCTGTATAGAGTTAAGAGCCAGAAGACTGAGAAAAGATTATTTCTGCCTTATTCAATAATAATCAGACAGTATTTGAATTACCAAAATTCTTCATTACTGGTAGTAGGCAATAGTGAGGTGTTTGGGCAGTGACTTTACAAATCATTTGTTCCTATTTTCACGAAATAAAATATGATTAACCATTCAAGTAACACTGAATATTTAAATCATGAAAGAAATTTTGTTTTTAAGCAGTTTAAAAGATTGAAACAAATTTTATTGGTAATTTTGTGAGGGAATTAAATTTCTTTTAGAAGCATCCAAAGGTTTTAAGCCAATTCGACAAGGGGACAGTATATGACTTTGTGAAGAGTATATTTAAAAAAAAAATTTAAGGGACTTTAAATTAACTGAATAATTTTTGGACAATTGACATAGGAAAACACCTAGCATCAGGAAGTCCACCTTGTGGAAGTTTGTAGTAATTACAAGTCTAAATTTATTTGATTATATATTGGAGGTAAGCATCAAAGTTTTTAGCTATATACCCATAATTCTTCAATAGCAAACTTAAGTCTCAAAATACAAAATCTTAATCATGTGGCTAAAATTATATTAGTCGCACATCTTCCAATGCCCATTTTTACCCATTTCTTTTCCAGGGATTTCTTACCAGAGTATTTTACATGAAAGAAAATCTCTCTCAGAAGATGCTCATATGCAACTGTTAAACTGAACATACGAAAAAATATTTTTAAAAAGTGAATTTCTCTGAAAATTTGTTTATATTAAGAACATACCACTAGTTCATATTTAGACAAAAAACCGTTACATGAGCAATGGAAGAGCGATCAGTTGTCAAGTTCCATAGCTCTGCAAAAACAGAGTAGCATCTTGTGTTCAGAGTAATAAGACACTTAACATCTTTACTTTCAACTGTAAATATCCTTGATCATGTAAACGGGCGTTCTAAAAAGCGTATTTTCATGATGATAAGCACAATGGTAGAGGAATCCATATGGTAGACATGCTAAAAATTTAAACATTGTAAACCTGCTGTTCTGTGTTATCTCAGCATTGTTACTTCCAAAAGGCACCTTATTCTCTTTTCAAAGGCTCCTACACTGAAAAAGTTACTCCAGTTCAGGTGTGTGCCATGAAAGACAGGCATACAGCTTCCTGTCCGTTCCCTGCTTCCCACTGAGATGAGCAAGGACATCTTGTTGCGACACCTGATGTGGTGGGAAGGCAGCCTCTGGGACCACCTGCTGTCTGGCTCTGCTTTCTACATTCCGAGCTACATTTGTTTGGTGCTGTTTTTTCCTGGCATGCTATTTGGCTCAAAATTCTACTTTGGTTGTTTGTTCATAGCATTTTTTTATTCCTTCCATGCTTACTCACTTCAGCTTTAATTAGATATGTTTAGGATGTGCCTAGAAGTAAGTCTGCATTCTTGTGCCGTGACTGTGACTCTGTGCTAACGGATGATGCTGACAGAATGGCTGAAGAGCTAACTCCAGCGACTGCGGAGTTTCACACCAGTAACTGGGCTGAGAGCTGGTAGAATCTGTCACTATGTAGACAGCACAGTTAACATGGAATTAAAGGCTCGAAGAAAACCACACTTTACTATCCTCTCAAAGGGTATGTATGGTGGCCTTTTAAACTGGTGTTGGGCATCCAAGGTATCAGGCTTTGGTGACATTTAGTTCTCTGTAGCAGTGCCTGTAGAGTTTACTATTTAAGTTTCTGCCTGGCTGTACTAATTTTGCAAAAAAAATTTTTTCTCTTCCATGTGTATTTCCAGGACAGTTACTCACCTTGCAGCTATATTTGGTTGAGAATGTGGCAAACCTACACCAACAAGGTGTTAAAAATTGTGATGTAGGTGAGCAATGTAAGTCATTAGTGATTATCCTTAATATATTTGAAGTCAAAAGATCAAGAACTTTTAGCTACATTAATATATTCACTAGCTGCTGCAAAATTAGCCACCTGTTTTTTGTTTTTAATGGCTGCGAACTAAGGATGGTTTTAACATTTTTAAATGGTTACACTGGAAATGGTTATAAAGTACCCATGTGATATTCTCAAAGTTGCCTCTTGGCCCACAAAGCCTAAAATATTTACTTTCTAGCCCTTTAAGAAAAACATCTTTTCACGTGCTTGTTAGCCATTTGTGTTATCTTCTTTGGAGTAATGCGTATTCAGGTCCTTTGCCTATTTTCAATCAAGTCGTTTGTCTTTTTGTTGTTGAGTTGTAAGAGCTCTTTACATATTCTGGATACTAGACCCTTATCACAATATGATTTGCAAGTATTTTCTCCCATTCTGTGGATTGTCTTTTTACTTTCTTGATAGTGTCCTTTGATGCAAAAAAGTTATAAATTTTGAAGTCTGATTTTTTTCTTTTGCTGCTTATGCATTTGGTGTCATGTCTAAGAGTCCATTGCCAAATCCAAGGTCATGAAGATTTATTCCTAAGTTTTCTTCTAAGAATCACATAGTTTTAGCTTTTCATTTAGATCTTTGATCCATTTTGAATTAGTTTTTGTATATGCTGTGAGGTAGGGGGTCCAGCACCATTCTTTTGCATGTGGCTATCCCGTCGTCCCAGTCCCATTTATTGAAGAGACTCTTCTTTCCCCATTAAAAAGTCTTGGCACTCTTATTGAAAAGCTGTTGACTATAGGTGTATGGGTTTATTACTGAATTCTCAATTCTATCCCATTGGTCTTTGTATTTACCCTTGGACCAATACCACACTGTTTTGATTACTGTAGCTTTGTAGTAGGTTTTGAAATTGAGAAATATGAGTCCTCCTGCTTTGTTCTTATTTTTCAAGATTTTTTAAATTATTTAGGATCCCTTGCACTTCCATGTAAGTTTTGTTTTTCCATTTCTGCAAGAAAGGCCGTTGGGATTTTGATAAGAGATTGCATTGAATCTGTAGATCTCTTTGAGGGAGTATTGCCATCGTAACAGTATTGTTTTCCAAACCATGAATATGGGATGTCTTTGCATTTATCTAGGTCATCTTTCTTTCAGCAATGTTTTATAGTTTTCAGTGTGTTAGTCTTGTACTTCCTTGGTTAAATTTATTCCTATTTTATTCTTTTGATGCTATTGTAACTGGAATTTTTTTAATTTTCAGATTGTTGTTTAATAGTGTATAGAAATACAATTTACTTTTGCATGTTGATCTTGTATCCTGCAGCTTTTCTGAATCTGCTTACTGGCCTGTTTTGTTGTATGTGTGTGGATTCTTTAGGATCTTCTATCTATAGGGTCACCATGAGTCGAAATTGACTCAGTGGCACCTAACAGCAGGATATAAGATCATATCATCTGAAAATAGGCAATCTTAATACCTTTTATTTTTGCCTAATTTCTCTGGCCAAAACTTCTACTACAGTAGTGAAAAGCAGTGGTGAAAGCAGGCATCCTTGCCTTGTTCTTGATCTCAGGGGGAAAGCTTTCAGCCTTTCACCATAGAGTATGAAGTTAGCTGTGAGTTTTTCATATATACCCTTTATCGTGTTGAGAAAGTTCCCTTCTGTTTCTTGTTTGTTGAATGTTTCTGTCATGTCATGAATGATTCGAATGTTTGTTGAACATGAGACATGAATGTTCACTGAAGTTTGTCAAATGCTTTTTTCTACATCAACTAAGCGTGTGGTTTTTTTCCCTTCATTTTATTAATGTGGTATAGGACACTGATTTTCTTATGTTGAACTACTCATGCATTCCCAGGCTAAATCCCACTTGGTCATGGTGTATAATCCTTTTAATATGCTGCTGAGTTTGGTTTGCCAGTATTTTGTTGATGATTTTCATATTTATATTCATAAGATGCACTGGTCAGTAGCTTTCTTTTCTTGTGATATCCTTGCATGGCTTTGTTATCAGGCTAATACTGGTTTCATAGAATGAGTTAGAAGTGTTCTCTCCTTTCTGTTTTTTTGGAAGAGTTTGAGAAGGACTGGTGCTAATTCTTTAAGTGTTTGATGGAACTGACCAATGAAGCCATTTGGCTCTGGGCTTTTCTTTGTTGGGAAACTTTTGATTACAGATTCAATCTCTTTACTTCTTACAGGTCTGTTCAGATTTTCTGTTTCCTCCTGAGTCAGTTTTGGTAGTTTGTATGTTTCTGGGAATTTGTCCATTCCATCTAGCTTATCTAATCTTTGGTGTACAATTGTTCCTAGTATTCTAATCTTTTATATTCCTACAAGGTCAATAGTAATGCCCCTACTTTCCAGATTTAGTCATTTGAGTCTTTTTTTTTTTTTTTTTTTGTCTAGCTAAAGGTTGGTCAATTTTGTTGATCTTTTCAAAGAAGCAACTTTTGGTTTTGCTTATTTTTGCTGTTGTTTTCCTGTTCTCTATTTCATATATCTCTGCTCTAATCTTTATAATTTCCTTCATTCTGCTAGCTTTGGCTTTAGATTACTCTTTTTCTAGTTCTGTGAGGTGTAGAGTGAGGTTATTGAGATCTTTCTTATTTTATAATGTAGGCATACCCCTCTTAAGCACTGCTTACACTGCATTTCATGAGTTTTGCTATGTTGTATTTTCACTTGTCTCAAAGTATTTCTCCCCTGATTATTTCTTCTTTGACCCACTAGTTGTTTAAGAGTGTTTTCACTGGAAGGTTATAAGCCTGGCAATGACATAATACAGTTCATGCTTTTGAGAGACTATGTTAAGTGGCTAACAACTTGTGGGAAGCCAAGCATGGAAGTTAGAACACCATTTAGAAGGCTGTTGCAATTGCCTGTGTAAGAGATGATGTTGACATTGTCAAAGGTATGGCGGAAAGCATACATGTGTGGGACGTACTTTGGCAGTAGACTCTGCAAGACTTGTTGATGGATTGACTGGTCTGGAGAAAAAGAGAAATCAGGAATTACTCCTAGATTTTGGTTTGAATAGTTGGGTGGAGAAAAGTGACATTTATGGATATGGGTGGACAAGGCTTATTTTTGCTTTTCTTTGGTGGTTTGGAAATCCTGGTGGTGTACTGGTTAAGTGCTATGGCTGCTAACCAAAAGGTCGGTAGTTCAAATCCACCAGGCGCTCCTTGCAAACTCTATGTGGCAGTTCTACTCTGTCCTATAGGGTCACTATGAGTCACAATCGACTCCATGGCAATGGGGTTTTTTTTTGGTGGTAAGGAAGAAAGCTGAGGCAGAGAAAGAGTTCTGTTTTGAGAATTTGAGATCTAATGATAACTGTCAACAAAGCAATGCATGTATTATTCTGATGCTCAAAGTGAAGGCAGAACTAGAGATAATGCGTTTGGAAGTCATCAACACAAAGATGGTTATTAAGAGGGACTGGATGAAATTACCTAAGGAGAAAGGCTAGACTAAGGAAAAGGAAGAGCCCAGGGATAGGCCCCACATTTAGAGACGAAAGAGAAGCCTAGAAAGAGATGAGTGGCGGCAAATACTTGCCAACTAAGTGTTTTATTGAAAGGCTGAGTAAGAAGACAGAAATTAGATTTGGCAAAACAAAGTGTAAAGTGAGTCACTGGTGATCTTGATAAAAGTTTCAGTGAAATAGTAGGGAGAGAAGCTGCAAGGAGGAAAGATGAGAAAAGATGTAAATAAGTGGAGACAGTAAGTAGCGAAATGTTCTGCTGTAAAGGTGGGTAGAGAATGACATGCGGGAGGGCAGTAGTTAAAGGGGAACTTGGTGTCAAGGGAGAACTTTTTTTTTTCCTTTAAATAAATGTGAGCTAACACTACCCAGTAGAGAGAAACCAAATAGAATGGAATTCAGAGCACTAGGAGTACTGTCCTTAAATAGGCAAATATGCCACTGGAACATGAGAAAATCAGAAAATAATGGTACTGACACAGTAAAACATTCGAATGTTAGAAGATGAGGAATGTGTCAGGGGAGGCCACCAGCTGAAAGGTCAAGATTTAAGGAATGAGGTATTGATATGCAATAATACTCTGGAAATGTGGAAAATCCAATTTAACGGGGCAGAGTGAGGACCGATGAACACTGCTGAGTGCCCATTTGAAATCTGGCCTAAAGCTTGATTGTAGCATTTTTCTCCAGTGACACTCAGGTTGTGGAGTGAGGGGTGTGAATTAGTAGATAAGATTGACAGGAGGCAAGAGGGCAGTAGATCATTGTGTTGGACTAAGGCACCTAGAGTGGGTAAGAACAAGAGGGGTAGCAAGCAGACATAGAGGTGGCGTAAGCATCCTGGGACTACTCTATAAAGTAAATTGGAAAGATATAAAGGTTGGGTCATAAGAATGTTGAATATTGAGATGCAGAGGGGTGCAGCTCTTGGTGATGACAATGTCCTAGCAGAAAGATCTGGAAGAGTAGGGAGGAGGTAGGAACTTGGGCTGGAGTACATACACAGTGCAGCGTGGGATAAGCACTAAGAATGATGCTGGCGTCCTTAAGTCTGGCCCAGAGAGGTAGGACATGATGGGATTCCTTCTAGGTCTCTAAAGGCAGCGCGGCGTTTCCATTCCTGGGTCGTATTTCATATTATAGCAGTGCTATCGCTGTCTCTTGGCACAGATCCTCTCCACCCTCTCAGTAAATCTTAGCTGATGCTAATAACTGTGTATGGCTGACTAAATTGTGATTTTTTTTTTTTTCTTCTATGAAGCCACTCTTAGCACTGTATTTAAATATTGGTATGAATCAAATACTCTGCTACCATTAAAGAGGCAAGTGATAGTGAAGCTGCTTATGTTGGTATTACACTTTAGATATCTGACTGGAGATGGATATCTATAATTTTATAAAATTTATCCAAGTGAGATAAACATTTATTTCAACTTAAATATATTACAAAATTAAAGCAAATCAAATATGTACTCATGTTAATTTATTAATCTAGCAAAGTATTAGTACATGAGAACTAGGAGTTTAAAAAACGTGTCAAAACAGTCTGCTTAAGACTTCTACCTAGAATTAAAATACTTAGACAGTATAGTAACTATTTTAGACTATTTAGTGCCTTCTAATACACTAGAGCCATAACTGAATAAATATAATCTCCAACAGTGTGCTAAAAGTACTGATCTACCACTTATAAGCATTTTAAGTTAGGTGCTTCACCCCACACTTCTAATTGTGGCTAAATTTTTATTTCTTGTAGTAGTATATTCTTAATTAGGCAAATTTAAAGAATACATTTACTGAGTAAAAAAACTATTCATTTTAAAATATATTTTGTATAAGACACATTTTATATAGTAAATTTTAATTTATGCAAGACACAACTAATTTTTTCATTATAATTAACTCAGTAATAATATTTGCCTAATGCAAATAATGAGCAAATTTCTTCTGGGCTTGGGGCTATAGTGTTTTTTTTTTTCTTGTCCATAAGAAATTTCTGTGAATTTATAGGTTCGTACAAAGAACATTTGCCCAGGTGACATGTATACATTTTTCTTTTCATAGGGCTAACTCAGTCATATTCAAAAAGGATGAACATGTTGATAACTAGGTTTCACATAGTTAACATCTCATCAGACATGAATAATGACATCAGCCCTCGGCGTATATTAAGAAGCTCCTCTTCTTGCTACGGTCAAAAACAAAACAAGAAAATCAAGCTGTTATTAGTGATTCATTGTAAAACAACCCCTTCTATGAAACTAGTGTATCAGCGCACATTTCTACCCAATTCCCCAGGGTCTAGATACAGGTATCAACAGAATTCTGTGATCATCACTGATATCTGACATGATCAATTGAGAGAAGACTTCCAATAGTAAGTCTCCAAACCAATAAAATTTAGATTTAATATTTAAGGAAGAAAGTCAAATGAAAATGGTCTGGGGAAAAAAAAAATTCAACAAGGACCAAACCAGTTAAATAGTTTGATTCAAGCTATGCCAGTAGCTTAGCTGCAATATCCTGACCCCCTACTATTTCGACAAATTGAGATTCTATTAAAGTTTAGTGAGTGCATTAACATATATACCCTGTATGCAAAGATCAGCACTAAGATGTACATAAAAATTCCTGCCATCTTTGAGAAAACACCAAAGGCAAGTTCATTTAGCCCAGTGCCTTTAGTCCCTCACAGAATGCAGCTACTGATCTACCAGGCCTTGGGAAAGTGAAGTGATTTTATCAGCAAATCCAGGTTAGTAAAGTCTGTTGTCCAAGGATTCCACAATTCTTCCGCATTCTGTGGCCTTGGAATAGCTCTGTCCTGACACACCATGCCTTCAGGAGGTGGTGGGACAGAGAGGCCAGCTCAAGTGCTAGGTGCTCACATGCTTCTTGCTAATTTTTAAATTTGCAACTTGATACTCTTTTTTTTTCCCCCCCTCTACTGGGACTCATTATTACACCACTCCTATTCTTTTACTATAAATCTCTCATTACTCTGAAGAACTAAAGAACACTGGGCTGAAACTGCCTTTCCCCCAACCTAAAAAGAAAGCAAAGGAATTTTAGAAGACATAAAAGCATGATCATCCCACTTGAAAAACCCGAACTAGAGAATCCATTTACCATTTCCTTGAGAAGCCGGCCTTGTAGCCTTTTCATGTTTTCTTTCATCAAGCACATCTGTAAACAAGTAAATAGATTTTCACCCATGAAGTTTACACGTCTGCTCTGAGTTAGGCTAACCAAGATCAAGACTGCATACAAAATGTAAAATGTATACCTCAGATGCAAAAATACTTTCTTCATTATCAGTATTACGGATGATATTTTTATCAAACGAGGTTCTCAAAAGGTGAAGCCTAACAAATAAAATAATGAGAGTTATCTCTGTATTCATCAGGAATTCAAATTCAATTGCTATGAATATAGTTTACATAATTTTAAATACACCATTTTTCAAATAGATCAGCATTCAAATAATAGAAACTTATTATTTAAAAATCTAATTGTATGGATTTCAGTCATTAAGAATGTTATACTAACCTCTGCTGTTCATTTTTCTGATAGGCACTGAACTTGTGAAATAGCTTTTCCCAAAAGTCCTATTTTTTAAGATAAATAAAACTAGTTATACTTTAAATATTAAAACCTGACAGTGGCATTACTGCAATTATATTATTCAAAATTTAAATAAACAACTTGGCTCTATGCTAAGAATTTCCAGATGCCATATATTCTTTCAGACCGAAAAATAGGGGGTGAAAAATCTCTCTGGATTTCTCCCTTATTATCAAAGCTATTCATTATAAACTTAAGTCTGTTAGATTTTTATATGGAGCTGACTCAGAAGGGACCAGTCCCTGGAAAAGGACATCATGCTTGGTAAAGTAGAGGCTCAGCGAAAAAGAGGAAGACCCTCAACGAGATGGACCGACACAGTGGCTGCTACAGTGGGCTCAAGCAGAGCATCGACTGTGAGGAAGGTGCAGGATCGGGCAGCGTTTCGTTCTGTTGTACAGAGGGTTGCTGTGAGCCAGAACCGGCGGCACCTAACAACAACATGTGGTGCTGACTAAAAATGTAAGATAAAACGATAATTTTCTGAAGAACAGAAAGCTTTTAGGGTGAACTAAAGCAGAGGCAAGTGAGAGAAACCTTTCCTATAGTGTAGTTCTTAAAAACAAAGTTTTAAAATTATTTTTAAAAGCACAAACCACGAATTCCTTCTCCAAATATTTTAAAGACTGTGACTCTTTTTCAAAGTTCTTCAGCTCCTGTATGATGGTGAATTGGAATTTATCAAGTTTTTTATTCCTATTAATGAAACAAAATGAAATTAATTTTAAAAACTTTTATAAAAATCATTTAGAAGTTTTCAGAAGAGATTATTATTACAGACCTATACTCTTGAATTTGATGGTTCACAGTTTTCATATGTTGCTGAGCTGATTTCCAAGTCTGCTTAGTAAAACGATCCATCCTTTTGCGGCGAGCCTGAAAAATATTCATTTTTAACTTGAAAAAACTTTACAAAGTCATAATCAACCAAGCATATATTAAGAGCAAAGACTTTCCTATAAAATGTAAATGACTAAGAAAAACTTCAAAAAGTGAAAAATTAGAAACTCAGTTATTTAAACTGAAGTGTTAATTAATAAGCTAGGTCAGTAACAGAGGTGTTAAGTTCCATCAGTGAGGCTGAAATGCTAACTGTTATTGTAAGGACACTGCTCATCAGTCTCTTCAAGGACATGGCCGAAAAGTCGCATTTGAAATATTTTTACCATTTTTCACAAAAATATATATTCCCATCTAGCCACAGACACAGAACAGACTATATGACTCAGGGTTTCTCCTACTGAGACTAGGTTGACCTTGGGTGAATAAAACCGAAACAAAATAAATATGTAGAACTGTAAACAAAATAAATATGTAGAACTGTAAGTAATTCCAGATTTTTACCCCTACAGAGCAGAAAAGGGCCAAGAGGAGATGGGGTTGATAACCTCTGCAGAAAAATATCTTTTTTTTAATGAGAAGGCTTAAAAAACTCTGTATTCTCCTACATAAGGCATGTGAGAGCAAAAGAGGGTCAAAGAAACCATTAAAAATGATTTAAAACTGTTTTAGAAAGCACTTTTACACGCATCATCTCACTGGAGCCTCAAAAACTATGGACACACACAGGCACAGAGCCAGCAGAACAAAGTGAGATGGGTTTTTCTGCCTTTAGTCGCTCACCCTTTATACGATATTATACTACCCTCACAAGTAGCGTCTATGAGATTTAACAAAAAGAAAGATGAGAAGCCCTGGTGGTGCAGTGGTTAAAAGCTCCACTGCTAACCAAAAGGTCGGCAGTTCAAATCCACCAGCTGCTCCTTGGAAACCCTGTGGGGCAGTTCTACTCTGTCCAATAGGGTCTCTGTGAGTCGGAATCAGCTTGACAGCAATGGGTTTGGTTTTCTGGTTAAAAAAAAAAAAAAAAAAGATGGGGCATGAAAAATTTTTTTTCCAGGAAAA
This sequence comes from Dugong dugon, assembly GCA_030035585.1. Lineage (NCBI taxonomy): Eukaryota > Metazoa > Chordata > Mammalia > Sirenia > Dugongidae > Dugong > Dugong dugon. Next base: position 4,153,026 of record CM057461.1, on the reverse strand, counting down.
AAAATTACAATTAGAGTTGAAATGCTAGCCAAGTCAGAATGGGAAGGAGATTAGGACAAAAGAGAGAAAATAATAGAAAAGGAAAAAATACACATAATGCTCAGATTTTAAAAAGAAACTTAGCTCATGGAAGGTAAGTTTGTTTTTTTAACCTAATAATCATTCTGACTTTCTGCTGGTATATGAGAAAAGCTGGGTTCATGAATGTGTTTACTGCCAAAGGATCACGGCAGCTGACAGTCTAGTAGAAAGTGTGGTATGTTATATTTTTTTTTTGGCATATATCCTAATACAAAGAATGATAACTCACCTGAATTCTCCTCTTAAATTCTTTACTGATTTTCTCACACATCATCCCTACACCTGAACATCCAGTTGCCAAGTTCTCTCCAGGAATATAAAACTCATATGCTGAAAACGTAGATATACTTTCAGACACTATAAAATGAACACAATCAGCTAAAGTTAAAATATGTGTTATTACAAATATAATACATATCATGAGGTTAAAGAACAAAATCTATCTTACTTTCAGATTCTATTTGTAATGTAAGGATTACAAAATCAAAGGTAGACTTGATTTTTAATATAAAAATGAAATTATGAAAAAAAAAACTTTTGGCATGGCTATTAAGGCAGAAATTGTAACTTTAAAATGGAGCAGTTTTGGATTATTTTTTTAACTGGTTCCACCTTATAATTAACCTTATAATTTAGTGACAAAATAAATATCAGTAAATTCATACTCTATAAAGACCCTGACTCCAATAGTACTCATTTAAAATGAACTTTGTGATGACTATCCTGGATGTATGCAAAGCCGTCTTCACGGGGAATTTGTGTTGTGGATGGAGTGATTTATAAAGTGATTTATAATCTAATAAGCCAACCTCCAAATAAGTGTGTTTTGACACAGGGATCTGATCTACCTACTTTTATAGGTGTGATGATGTGTATCTTGGATTTTAGACAGTTTTCCAGAAAGCAAGTTTGCTCTTCTTTCTTCTTCCTCTTCCATTTCTACATCATCGGGATTACTTAGATTATCTTCTATGTACATTCGTTTGCGATTAGAATGCTGAGTGGGGCCTTAGGAATGATTAAAAAATAAGAATGCTATAATATTAATGAAAAATACCCAATATTTTCTTGATTAATTGTTTGTATTATGTTTTAGGCAACTGTACATTAAATTCTACCTAGTTTATTTTCATTTTGACATTAACTAAACTGAATAATAATGTATAACTTAAAATACCTTTGGATGAAATTTCATAGTATCTAAGTAATCAGTAATTAAAAAAAATAAAAGACTATGACTACAAACCTGATACATGGGTAGTGCCATAAGACATGTTATACCAGATTTTCTCTCGTCTTTCACTAGACATGGATAACGGAGATGAAAAGCTTTCCTGAAATACATATTAGAAATTACAAAAAATACTGTAGGTATTCTTGGATTCACCAATGACCATTTTTCTCAAACCCTAAAACTACAAATGCTGTCAATTCTTTTTTTCAGATTGTCTTCTTTCTTATCGCTTCCTTTTCATCTCTAACATTGCCATGTGTTGACCTAGATTCGTACGGTAACCTTATTTCTAAGTTATAGCAATAGTTTCGTAGCTGGCTTTTTGACTATCCGTGCTCTTTCAATTCTTCCTTAATAGGATTTTCACTCCTTTATTTACAGAGTCAGGAAATGAGAAGGCAGACATCAAAAGTCTAAACTCTTCTTTCTGGCTTTCAACTCACACCTTTAAGCCACACCTTTCATATCTAACCTTATTTTTCACTGTTTCAACAACAGGTTCCTCTGCTCTCATCAAATTAGTCTCCCTCCTAGTTCATGAAAATGCAGGTCCACTTCTTCCCTTTCTTGACTTAGGATGCTGCTCTTTCTCCACTTAGTGGAAGGATGAGCATATACAAACTAAGGTCAAGCTCCAAGCCCAGCTCTCTCCAAGCTATTAAATTCTGCCTTGACTTTCTGTATTTTACAGATTATTAAAATATTCTTGTTGGACTAATTAACTTTTATAGTGGCAAGTAGCTCAACCAAATTCCCATATAACCATGAAGCCAGAAAGGCCTAATTCTAAATATGTGTGTGGTTCAACAACTATTTAAGACTATTTCAAAAGTTTCAACTTCTTTCTATCAAAAAATTTTTTTCTTTTTTCTTATAATCAAGCCTTTCTACATAGTTTAAGCATTAGATTTTCAGGTAATAACAATGGAAAAATATTAAAGTTTTGTAATTAAAGGCCAATAATCTGATTCTTACAAGAACTATCTTAGTTTAAGGAAAGTTTGATAGCTATAGTATTATACTTACCTCTTCCTTTCTTTGTATGTGATTTTCGTTGATATTTGGAAATTCATTTTCTAGAAACTGTTTTTCTGAATTAAAACTGCTTACATCTGAATAGCTGCTGCAATTTTGTGTTTCTTGTGTAAGTGCCACCACCGAATTTATCTTTTTTCTATTCACAGCAGTATTATCCTTAGTGACTGGAGTATAGCTGGGCTGTGAATGAATAAGATATATAGACACTCAAAGGAAATTAGAAAATTTTCTAAAGCCAGAAGCGAATATAAGAAGAAAATATTAACCCAAAACTACTTACTTACACATTGAGAAAGTAATTAGAAATAAAAGCCTTCAGATACCTAGAACATTAACTTACAAGTTAGCTACCAAAAACTCAGCTTAAGAACAAAAAGTACAAGGACTGTAACCAAAACTACAAAAACTATCATGAGTTAACAGCTGATATGATTATCTAGAGAAAGTCCAAAAGAATCTAGGCACTCAATTATGATAGAATTCAGCAAAGTTGCTGGAGATATAAAAATCAATAGTATTTCTATCCAAAAGGAAAAAAAAAAAAAAAAAAACAGAAAATCTCATCTCAGTTTTTTTTTAAATAACAGCAAAAAGAAAACCCCGAGAATACCTAGGAATTAATTTTCTTAAATACGTGATACAACTGTGAGAACAAGACCAAACATGGAAAGAGGTGTATTTGTGGTTGAGAAAGCTCAACATCAGTACTGGGAGATGGCAATCCTCCCCTTAGACAAGCTGGTTCTTACACTTACATGGGTGAGTAAAAGGCCAGAGAACTTGAAGTCAGACATCGACGAGTGGGGGATGAAATGCCGTGGGAGTATTCAACTTCAGCAACTGAAACAGCAGTGGTGTCAGCACAGGGACAGATAAACAGATGAATAAAAAACAACGGTGCCCAACAGCCTACTCACGTGGACACCACGGCACAGGACTGAGTCAGCATTACAAAGGATGGGGGATAAAAGGGATAGTCAATATATAATATTGCACTAATTTGCTATCTATATGCAAAAATAAAGCCCAGAAGGATTGAAAATCAAGACTAGCATTTTTACAAGAAAGTAGAATATTTTTATGGCAATGGCTTAGTGAAGGATCTCTTAAACAACTCAAAAGATGGGTAAATTTCCTTTAATCATATCCTCTATCATAGGGAAGTTTTTTATTTAAGTGAAAAGATAAGAGATACTGAAAAAGTTTTTGCATTGTATATAATAAAAAATATAATTAATATCCAGAATATATATAAAGAACTCCTACAGATGTGTAAGAAAAATTCAAATAATGCAATGAAAAAATTAGAAAGCATAAATGGGCAATTTAGAGAATGGCCAAAAAACGTAACGCAGATACTCTCTCGAGCTGATATTCAGGAAAATGCAAATTAAAGTGAGACACAACTTTATACCTATGAGACTGGCAAAAAACCGGAAACATAACACCTTGTATTGGAATACCGAGGAAACTCATCCAGCGCTGCTGGGAGTGCGAGTTGGTACAAACGCTCTATAAAGAAAATTTTCAGTGCCTCGTTCAGAGTCAACAGTAAACGGGAAACAAAAATGTCACCTGTTGAGTACCCAACCAATGAATAGCTAACAAATTAATTAAAATTAAGTCTAGCACAGAGTAGCATCAAAGAAGGTGGATGGGGATTACCTAGATTTAGAAAATTTAAAGGTAGGATGGTGAGGGGATGAAGAGAAACTAAGGCTGGTAGGGCAATACTGACAAAGGACCATGGGATTTTTCAAGTTGTGGTCTGTACAAACTAGATCTCCCAGAGGTGCCTCAGGGGTCACCGCAGGAGGAAAGCTAGGTAAGCTAGGGTTTAGCCCCTTACCTCTGCTGTGAACAGATATATTGAGGTTTTATATAAGTTTTGTTTGAAAAATATTTTTTGTAAAGCTGCTGGCTTAAAAGAATAGAAAGACCTTAAGATCCTGTAGGGGGATAAAACGCATATTTCGTTCAAGGTAGTAGGACAGAAGGCTGGTTGTTACCAGAGGTTTTAGCTCTCTGATACAGATGTGCTTATTATTGTTGTTAGATGCCACTGAGTTGGTTCCAACTCATAGCGACCTTATGCACAACACTGCTCTGTCCTGCGCCATCCTCACAATCGTTGCTACGTCTGCACCCACTGTTGCAGCCACTGTGTCAATCCATCTCTTCTAGGGCCCTTCTCTTTTCCACTGACCCTCTCCCTCACCAAGCACGATGTCCTTCTCCAGGGACTGGTCCCTCCTGATAACATGTCCACAGTCAGTGAGACAAAGTCTCACCATCCTCACTTCCAAGGAGGACTCTGGCTGTACTTCTTCCAAGACAGACTTGTTCGTTCTTCCGGCAGTCCACGTTATATTCAGCATTCTCTACCAACACCATAATTCAAAGGCATCAACTCTTCTCTGGTCTTCCTTATTCACTACCCAGCTTTCATGTGCGTGTAAGGCAACTGAAAGTATCATGGCTTAGGTCAGGTGCACCTTAGTCCTCAAAGTGGTATCTTCACTTTTGAACACTTTAAAGAGGTCTATTGCAGATTTGCCCGATGCAATGTATGTGTGTCATAGGTGCCAATGAGCTACTTCTGAGTCCTAGTGACCCTATATACAACAAAATGAAACACCGCCTGGTCCAGCGCCACCCTCACAATCATTATGCTTGACTCCATTGTTGCAGCCATTGTGTCAATTCACCTCGTTGAGGATCTTCCTCTTTTTTGTGCTCTATTTTACCAGGCATGATGTCCTTCTCCAGTGACTGGTCCCTCCTGATAACATGTCCAAAGTATGTGAGACAAAGTCTTGCCATCCTTGCTTCTAAGGAGCATTCTAGCTGTACTTCTTCCAACATAGACTTGTTTGTTCTTCTGACGGTCCATGGTATGTTTAATATTCTTGGCCAACACCATAATTCAAAGGCATCAATTCTTCTTTTGTCTTTCTTATTTACTGTCCAGCTTTCACATGCATTTATGAGATGACTGATATGGCTTGGATCAGGCGCACCTTAGTGTTTAAAGTGACATCTTTGTTTTTTAACACTTTAAAGAGATCTTTTGCAGCAAATTTTCCCAGTGCAATGCATAGTTTGATTTCCTGACTGCTGCTTCCATGGGCATTGATTGTGGATCCAACTCTTTTCTCCATTTATCATGATGTTGTTTATTGGTCCAGTTGTGAGGATTTTTATTTTATGTTAGGGTGTAATCCATACTGAAGGCTGTTGTGGTCTTTGATCTTCATCAGTAAGTGCTTTAAGTCCTCTTCACTTTCAGCAAGCAAGGCTGTGTCATCTGCATATCACAGGTTGTTAATGAATCTTCCACCAATTCTGATGCCACATTCTTTTTCATATAGTCCACCTTCTCAGATTACTTACTAAACAGATTACTTAAGTCCAGTGAAATGATACAACCCTGGTGCACACCCTTCCTGACTTTAAACCACGGTGTACCCCCTTGTTCTGTTTCAACAACTGCCTCTTGCTCTAAGTATAGGCTCCACATGAGCACAATTAAGTGTTCTGGCATTCCCATTCTCCTCAGTGTTATCCATAATTTGCTATGATCCATACAGTCAAATGCCTTTGCATAGTCAATAAAACACAGGTAAACATCTTTTATGGACTGAACTGTGTCCTTGCAAAAGTGTATCAACTTGGCTGGTCCATGATTCCCAGTACTGTGTGACTGTCCACAATTTTGTCATCTGGTGTGATTTTTCTGTGTGTTGTAAATTCTACCTCTATGATGTTAATGAGGTGGGATTAGCGGCAGTTATGTTAATGAGGCAGGACTCAATCTACAAGATTAGGTTGTGTCTTAGGTCAATCTCTTTTGAGATACAAAAGAGACAAACAAGCATAGAGACATGAGGACCTCACACCACCAAGAAACAAGAGGCCGGAGAAGAGCGCGTCCTTTGGACCTGGGGTCCTTGTGCTGAGAAGCTCCTTGACCAGGGAAGACTGATGACAAGGACCTTCTCCCAGAGCCGGCAGAGAGAGAAAGCCTTCCCCTGGAGCTGGCACCCTGAATTTGGACTGCTAGCCTCCTAGACTGTGAGAGAATAAATTTGTTTGTTTAAGCCACCCACTTGTGGTATTTGTGTTATAGCAGCACTAGATAACTGAGACAACATCTTTTTGGTACTCTCTGCTTTCAGCCAAGAGCATCTGACATCAGCAGTGATATTCCTCATTCCATGTCCTCTTCCGAATCCGGCTTGAATTTCTGGCAGTTCCCGGTTGATGTACTGCTGCAACTGTTTTTGAATTATCTTTAGCAAAATTCTACTTGCAGGTGATATTAATGATATTGTTTGATAATTTCCACATTGTGTTGGATTACCTTTCTTTGGAATAGCCACAAATATGGATCTCTTCCAGTTGGCTGGCCAGGTAGCTGTCTTCCAAATTTCTTGGAATAGACGAGTGAGCACCTCAAGAACTGCATTCGTTTGTTGAAACATCTCAATTGATAGTCTGTCAATTCCTAGAGGCTTGTTTTCTTGCCAATGCCTTCAGTGTGCTTAGACTTCTTCCTTCAATACCACTGTTTCTTGGTCTTATGCTACTTCCTGAAATGGCTGAATATTGACTAATTCTTTTCAGTATAGTGACTCTGTGTATTCTTTCCATCTTCTTTTGATGCTTCCTGCGTCATTCAATATTTTGCCTATAGAATCCTTTGGAATTGCAACTCGAGGCTTGAATTTTTTCTTCAATTCTTTCAGCTTGAGAAACACTGAGTGTGTTCTTCCCTTTTGGTTTTCTAACTCCAGGTCTTTACACATTTCATTATAATACTTTGTCTTCTTGAGCCACCCTTTTAAATATTCAGCTCTTTTACTTCATCATTTCTTCCATTCCCTTCCATTCCCTTTAGCTACTCTGTGTTCAAGAGTTTATATAACTGCCTTAGGATGGGTTCTCTAGAGAAGCAAAACCAGTAAATTGTTTATATATATATATATATATACACATATATATATATATATACAGAGAGAGAGAGAGAGAGAGACAGAGAGAGAGAGACAGAGAGAGAGAGAGAGAGACAGAGAGAGAGAGACAGAGAGAGAGAGAGAGATTTCTATTAAGGAAATGGCTCATGCAGTTATAGAGGTTGGAAAGTTCCAAGTCCATGGGTCAGGCTGGAGGGTTCTCCTGACTCATGTAGCTGCAGCAGCTGGCGAGCCCAAGATTGGCAGATCAGCTATTAGTTTAAGTCCCAAGAACCGGAGGTCAGATGAGCAGGAACCAGCTACAGAATCCAGAGCAAGCAAAAATCCATGAGTACACCTATATTGGATGGAGGCCATTCCCCCAAAGAAACTCCCTTTCAATTGATTGGCTACTCACACCATATCCCATCACGGAAGTGATCACATCATCATATGACAGCCAGATTATATCATAACTGCCAAACCACTGAGAATCACGGCCCAGCCAAGTTGACACACAACCTTAATGATCGTAACTGTTATTCAAATTTATACACCAACCACTAATGCCAAAGATGAGGAAATTGAAGATTTTTACCAACTTATGCAATCTGAAATTGATCAAACATGCAGTCAAGATGCACTGATAATTACTACTGATTGGAATGCGAAAGTTGGAATCAAAAAAGAAGGATCAGTAGTTGGAAAATATGGCCTTGGTGACAGAAATGACACCGGAGATCGCATGATAGAATTTCACAAGACCAATGACTTACTCATTGCAAATATCTTTTTTCAACAACATAAATGGCAACTATACACGTGGACATCACTGGATGGAAAACACAGGAATCAAATCAGCTACATCTGTGGAAAGAGATGATGGAAAATCTCAATATCATCAGTCAAAACAAGACCAGGGGCTGACTACGGAAGTTCAAGCTGAAGCTGAAGAAAATGTAAACAAGTCCACGAAAACCAAAATATGACCGAGTATATCCCACTTGAATCTGGAGACCATCTGAAGAATAGATTTGACGCACTGAATGCTAACGACCGAGGATCAGACAAGCTGTGGGATGACATCAAGAACATCATACATGAAGAAAGCAAAGGGTCATTAAAAAGACAGGAAAGAAAGAAAACACCAAAATGGATGTCAGAAGACTCTAAAACGAATGGAAGAAATGAAGTAAAAGAGCTGAACAGAAGATTTCAAAGAATGGCTCAAGAAGACAGATGTGCTTTAACAGTCATTAATTCCACCTTTGGAATTACCTTGTAATTTACTATGTTTGCATAATTAGCTTATTTACAGCTCCATTTTACAAGTGAGAAAACTGAGGTACAGAGAGATTAACTCGTAAAATATTACACAGCTAGCAAATAGTAAATCCAGGATTTAAACCCAATTCTTCTGACTCAAAACTTTCTACCATACTCAGTAATAATGAGTTATAGGAGTATCTTGGCAATCAGTTCTGTAACTAGTTCTCCAAATTGAGTTACATATACAACCCAAGAGGTAGGGGGAAGGCTTTGTAAACTGGCACCAAAGTATTCACAACTTTAAAAAAAAAAGTTAAACTTTTCAAAGTACAAAATTACTCTTCATACATCAAATTTTTTAGTTACTTCCCCTACTTTGAACCATAATTGATTCCTGACTCTGTTGTCTTTCTTAAAAACTTTCTAGCATACCTATATAATTTAAGGAGTCCTGGTGGTACAGTGGTTACAGCACTCGGCTGCCAACCAAAAGGCTGGCGGTTCAAACTCACCAGCCGCTCCATGGGAAAAAGTTGTGACAGTCTGCTTCCATAAAGATTTACAGCCTTAGAAACCCTCTGGGGCAGTTCTACTACGAATGAAAATCGACTCGACAGCAATGGGTTAATCTTTACGGAAGAGGACTGCCAAATTTTTCTCCCTCAGAGGGGCTGGTGGGTTCAAACTTGCCGACCTTTTAGTTAGCAGCTGAGCCCTTAACCACTCTGTGCCGCCAAACCCCCCAAAAACCAAACCCATTGTTGTCGAGTCAATTCCGGCTCATAGCTACCTACAGGACAGAGCAGAACTGCCCCATAGGGTTTCCAAGGAGTGGGTGGCGGATTTGAACTGCTGACGTTTTTGTTAGCAGCTCAGCTCTTAACCAGGAAAACTAACGGTGTGAATTATGGTGAAATCTGAAAGAAGTGCTTGTATTGCAGGAAACAGTCATTTGAATCTAGAAAATGATGTACGTCATCTTGATATGTAGACTCTGGAAGTGATCCTTCTTCCTATCAGAGAACTCTTACCAGAAGGCTACCTCTCATGCCACCACACTTCTCCTCCAGTATTGCTATATATTTATCTGCTGGGTCTGCTGAGGCTGGGAACTGTATCTTACTTACATTTTACCCTCTACCCCCAGACCAAACCCCAAACCTTAAGTAAATAAAGAATGCATAATTGATTGATTACAGGCAAATCAGTCCCTTCAGATATATCTGATAAAGGAAAACAATATACATTCTTACCAAAAAGAGTAGACGTGGAATTGGTGAGCAACTTTCTCTTGCACATGTTAAATTTTTCTCACTGCTTTGAGGTGACTTTATTGAACTTCCAACTCCATTTTTACTATTTAAGGACTCAAGTGATGTGTTTTTTGGAGAAGATGATACAGATTTTGTTGTTATACAGTCATAATTCTGAGTAAAATTCCTTTCTGTTATTTTCTCTATACCTATATTGCCCCACAAAACACATAAACAAAAAACAGATGGCAGGTATTATCACTGAAGTGTTGGTGTCTTTTTTAGACACAGCACGACTAACTTAAATCCTAAGAATATATTAATTTATCAAATCTTAGCTGTACTTAAAAAGGATAAAGTTTCAATAAATCAAAATTATGTTTAAAATATTTTATAATTCTTTGAAAAATATTTATGGCCAAATTTAAAATATAAGTGTACTCATAAAAACTTTCAAAACATTTCAAACAAAAACATTTATAGCATGAACTGGAATATAACGCTCTAAATATTACATCTTGAGTATTGAGATATCATAGCCAACACTATCATATATATTAAAAATTCATAGAATTTTACGGTTGAAAGAGACTTGGTCTAAATCCCTCATGTATAAATGAGGAAATCCATTGCTACAGTAAGTCAGTATAAATAAATTTTCAGACAGCCAGTTTTGAGATCAATCAGGACATGTCTATCTGTCCTCTTAGTATGTGATTATCTGAAATGACAGTGGTCCTGAGCACTATGAAAATACTCGAGGAAAGAATGCAAAATAGTTTACTTTAGAGGGAGCATAAGTACATTAACTGATAAGCTTTTTAAGTCTTGAATTTTAACTGAAATGATTAACATGTAGATTAACATGATTAACATGCTTTAAAATACCCTTAAAAGGAACAAAAAGATACAAAAAGTACAAACTTATTGTCATAATTTCTATTCTAGATAAGTATAAATATGCCAGAGCTTCAAAGAATATGAATTTTTCTTTGCCAATTATTTCTAAAATAAAAGCAAAACCTCAACTATTCATAAATATGGGTTCACAGAATGCACCAGGATATTTCTTAGAGACTTTGGTCAATGAAATGGCAAAAGAAAAGATAGAAATCCCCAATTATTTTCATGTTTTTAAATATATTTTGAGCTAAAAACATTAAGATTACACATTTATTTGTGCTTTTACGTTATAATTTGTGAATACATACATACATAATTTTTATGTTGAAGCATTTTAACTTCCTAACATGGAAAATTTCAGTATCTTAATATAATAACACTGTCCCAAGTCTGCTTAGCAAAAACTAAGTTACCGGCATTAACCGGAAACCCTGGTGGGCGTAGCGGGTTAAGAGCTATGGCTGCTAACCAAAAGATAGGCAGTTTGAATCCATCAGGTGCTCCTTGAAAACCCTATGGGGCAGTTTTACTCTGTCCTATAGTGTCACTATGAGTCAGAATCGACTCAACGGCAGTTGGTTTTTTTTCCGGTTTTGGCATTAACCAGTTTAAAAATGATGTTTTCATACCTATAATTTTAAATATATGCCCTCAAAATTATTTTTGAAATTATTATTTTCACATCATTAAAGTTACAGGGAATTATTCGGCTAAAGGAAAAATAAAACGATACCTCTCATTACTTCTATAGATGATGAAGTCTCAGATAAAGACACAGAGGAGAAGTCCAGGCTGTTGCCTCTCATGGCATCTTTTACTAGAAGTGAGCTCTCCTGCCCCCGTTCTCTGGGCCGCTCCTGTCTTGTCTCAGCAGGGGAAGCATTCTGTGGTTTCGTCGTCGGCAGCTTCATGGTTTTACTTCTGGAATGGCTGTTTTCCTCCTAAATGTATTGATAACTTTCAAATTACACTCGAATATAAATATTTATATTTGGACGTATAAAGCCATCTAATTATATCACATTAAATATTTATTAAATATCTTACATACAAAACACTCTTTTACTACATACGGGCATAACAAGGGCCTGCCTATGAGCAGGGAGGGACTTCCTGATACACATGAGCAGGGAGGGACTTCCTGACACACTGGAAGGCATAAGACATTCACAGGAAAACGGAATACACAGGCGATTGTAATAAATATCATGAAAGATAAAAAAAAAAAAAAAAAAAAAGCTATAAGGGTTCGAAGAAGAAACCAGAAAGAGTCCCTAGATTTCATGGTACTTGAGATGCTCAGGAGTTTGTGAAAGAAGATGGTAGGGGAAAGGAGGACATACTAGGAACAGGAAGGAGTGCTCATGCTTTGAATGTCTTTCATGTGTATGTGTTTGAAGAGGGAAGGGATGACAGGTGGCCTAGGAAGACTGATCTATGTGTATGTAAATTAAAGTTAAAAAAAAGATAGAAAATGTGCAAATAAGTGATGAAGTACTTAAAGTCCTCCATGTGAATGATAACAAGGTTCCAATCAAGGGGAGACGGAGGTTTGAGGATTTAAAATCAGCAAAATGTAGTGGTAGAGACCTGCCTTTAGTTCCAGACTGCCTAGGTTCAAATCCTAGTCTACCACTCAGCTAGCTATATGGCCTTGGACAAGTTCCTTCACTTCTCTAAGCCTCAGTTTTCTCATTTGTAAAACAGGGATGATAATAACAGTACTGATCACCTGTAGTGCTTACGAGAATATAAAAAGTAAAATCTATAAAGTGCTTAGAATAGCACCTGGCACATTGTAAGCACTATATTATTTTACTTTAGTTTGTTTAAAAACCTTTCAAGAATAGGTGGCTGGGAATATGTCTGTAATATTAAGAGACACACGGAAGAAGTCAGGAATGGGCACAGGTAGGGGCAGTGTTCAGGCAGAACTTCAGATCCCAATATTTTTACTTTAACTCAAGAGAAAGATCCACAGCTTCCTAACATAATTTTGAAAGGTCAAGTTACAAAGATACTATATCCAAGTTATAATTTTATTAGAGTCAGACATTTGTTTTATTAACACTAATGCCAAATTATTACAAAATTTAGCATTATATTGCCTAAGGACTAATTTTTGAAATTAGTCTGTAAGTTTTCTCATATAGAAGATAAAGTCTTAAAAAGTGACAAAGTAACTTTAACATTTTAATGAATATATACTATACATTTATTATTTTAAGAGTCTTTTATATATTATTAATCTGAATTGTATCTATTTACCTTTACTAGCAATTTCTCTTTAAGTGGATGTGAAAATTCTGACTCACTCTCTGATTCTGAATTTGAGAGATCTTTATAATTTTTTTTTGTTTTTGCTGCTCTTCGTGGAAGTCTGGTTCGCCCATCTGGAACTGTCTCATCTACCTTTTTGGTGATGTTTTTGCTGGGTGTCTTTAGGAGAAAAATTCCCAAATATTATTCAACCAATATTTGAAATATAACAAATACAAGCTATTTGCTATAAAAGTGGCACTGTGACAAGATATACATAATACAGTAATAAAAAGATTCCTGATTAATACTCCCCCCCAAAAGACTGAATTTTTTCTTCCCATTTCAAATATCTTCTCTACCACCTTTTGATCCCTATCATTAAATCATTCAGAGGCCAGAAAGTTGTTCTCTAACTTAAATATTAAAGAAAAGAAAGAAGAAAAAGAGACAGATATAAAACATCTATAACCACAGAATAAAAAACATTCAAGGTAAGGCCAAACTGATTCGAAAAGACACAAGGTGGGAGAAAGCGTTCAGAGGCAGTAACAATTACGGAATACAACTGATAACAAGGAAAAACTAATTCTGAGATGACATATGAATTATTTCTACATGATGAGAAAAAGAATTTGTAAAGGGATTTTGAATACAAACTTCTCGGCCTTACCGCTTTATATCTTGATTGTCCCCTTTCCAAGGACGGTCCTGCAGTTCAGAAAAATAAGGTTCAATTTTTCAAATAGATAAGAACTGGCATGAACATTTATTAGAACATTTATGCATATATAAATGAAAAGGCATAAAGAGAAACAAAAATACATCTTTAAGCTCATTCACAAATTTAAATTTCAAGATGATTCGAGGCTAACCCAACACTGATAACTTGTACGGTGTTTGGTATGCTATCAATGATTAATTTCCCTTCTCTTCCTTTATATTATAAAACTTGTTAAACATACAAGAGAATACAAAACATAAGTTATAAAGTTAACACCCATGAATCTACCGTTTTAAGAACTAGATTATGAGTAATGTTGAATCTATTTATGTGTACTCTCTTATGCCACCCTCTATATCGCCCCCACCCCTCCACCCCACTCCCTGGCAAAAGGTAATCACTATCCTGAAATTTTTCTCGTTCATTTGCTCTAAAAAAAATTATGTTTCATTTCACAGGTATGTATCCTAAAACAATATAATGAACTTTATTTTAAAAAAGTATCACGTTATATGTAATGGTCTATCGTTTGCTTTATTTTTCACCCACATAAGGTTTCTGAGACTTATCCGTATTACTCAGCGTAGATTTGGTCCCTGTTCCCTTTTTGCCTTTCAAACAAAATGTCATCTTTCTAAATATTCTCCGAAGCCTAAGAAATGGGATTATGCAAACCAAGAAAGCAAAGCATTCTTGGACAGAAGGTCCACAAAGATATATGAGCAATAAGCCAGCTCATACATATTGACTTGCAGTCATTCACTCACAGGTTTAATTTTATAAGTATTACTGCTAAAGTACTCCAACATTTAACACCTGCCCAAGAGTTCTAATCTTTCACTTTGTTATAAATGTCTTTACTTGTACATCTTCCCACTAGGCCATTAAGCTCCGTGAAGGCATGCGATTCTTGTCATGTTTCTCCCTGGCTTATAATACACCATGAATTACTCGACTACTTGTAGGTCCGCCTTCGTCAGTCACCGTCTTCCCACCCCATGATCTATATTCCAAAGACCTCAAATTACTGTGCTCCCTTAATCCACTGTGCTATTTCATACTTCTGTCCCCGATGTATATGATGATCCTGCTGTCCCTTTTATATATGATGATCTGTTTCTATCTCTCATACTATTTTTACCTCTTCTTAAACTACCACCCAGTCTTCCTTACACATATAGGTCACTACTGGTTATTTTTATCCTGAACTAAAGTAAAAGCTGATTCCCTTAAAACAAACATAAATTTGACTGAGATGCTCAGAGTTATCTTAAGTCTTCTTCTAAAAGTGGACTATATAAAATCTTTGTGCATTAGTAAACACTGAAATTGATGTTAAGCTATTAAAATCATAATTATCTCTAGTCAAAAACCCATACCTCTAACTCTTATAAACTGCTTCAAGAGATTCACTATCACAAGGAAAAAGTAGAAGGAATATGTTGGGAAAACATTTTCTGGAAGATTTAGGCAGAAAAAAAAAATTCTTCAAAAAAACTGCTTTCAATCACAAAAGGACAAACAATATATGATCCCATGTATATGAAATATACAGAATAGGCAAATATACAGAGACCAAAGTTTATTAGCAGTTACCACGGGCAGGAGGTATCTGAGTATCCGTTTACAGTGATGGAGAGCTTGGCAGTGGACACTGGTGATAGCTGCTCAACATGAGGGATGTATGTAGTGTCACCGAATTGTACATGTGAAATATGTTGAACTGGTAAATGCTGTGTTATATTTTTTACAACAAAAAATTGCTTTCCTTTTGACATACTTTTATTGCAGCTATATGAATTCCTAAGAAGTTTGTGTGTGCATGTATGTGTAATATATACACATATGTATTTTTAATTTGTGCTGAATGTGGCAGATACTTATATTTACGTGTATGTTTAGTTAGATACAGATTACTGTCAAAATCTGAGCTTTGGTTTTGGTTTAGGGTAGTGGGTTCGTGAGTATTTAATACATTACTCAATATAACTAATTAACCAAAAAACTGAGTAACAGTGGGCGATGAGTGGACAAATGATGAGAGTATTCATGAATCAAGGATTATGAGAAAGTATATTTTGTGCCCCTAAGGTCTAATTTTAAAAAAAAAGTAGCTCATTATTTTCATTATAAAAGACATATAGCCATATTACCAAAACTAACAAAATAACACAACAGCTATACAGTTTTGACATATCTGCTTTCACTCTATTGTCTACATTCATAATGGTGTACAGGTGTAAACACTGTTCACATAATGGTATATAGGTATGACACTGTTTACATACAAAAATACACTTTCAACCAACAAAGCTCCTTATTACAGGTGAAACAGTAAAGTCATTTGCAACATTCCTCTAGAAAGCGGCCTCGACCTGGGCTTACCCCTTCTCTGTCCCTTCACGTTTCTACCCCTGCTGTAGTCGATCAGCGGCGGTCTCGACCTGGGCTCTCGTAACCAGCTGATATCGGTCTTGTTGTCATCACATTTGTACTCTGCTTCAGTATCACTAAAAAGATGCTTATTTTTATGATTTTTTATAATCTATGGGGAAAAAAAGGACTCTTGTAATAAATCAATACATCTTCTTATATGTCATGCAAGGTAAGTTAAGCCAAAAGCAGAAAAACTAATTTCTTATTTTCAATATTCTAATCTACATAGCATTAAGGAGCTATCCAGGGAAGTCACTGAGAAATCCAGATCAGAGACAGAGATTTAATATTTTGTTGTTGTTAATTAAAAGTTAAATCAAAACAGCTTACATCCATAAATAGAATAAAATAGAATAAAACCAGCTGCTGTCTAGTCGATTCTAACTCACGGTCACCCCATGTATGTCAGAGTAGGCGCTTCTTCTGAGGCACCTCTGGGTGGACTCAAACCTCCGACCTTTTGGTTAGTAGCTGAGCGTATTAACCATTTGTACCACCCAGGGATTCCTCTTCTATTACTAGATGACTACAAACAGCTCAAAGACCATAAGAAAAACCATACTGGGAACACAAGTCATCTCATAAAGGGGACAAAATGATCCATTTTTGTTTTCTGGTTCTATGACAGTCTTTGGCATTAAAATATGATGAAAAGAAACACTGGTTTTAATAGACGTATTTGGCTATTATGACTTACTCTTTTATCTTTTGTATTGAGAGAAGGTTCAAGTTCATCATGATTCCTTACACCTACCCTTAAACAAAAATATGTATTAGTTTTAAAATACCTTTATCTTAGGTAGCATGTACTGGACAATTAGACATGGGTTTTCACCCTTACTCTCTTACTAATTACCTGTGTAATTCTGGCCAAGTCACTTATCCTCCCTGACCTCAGTTAATTATAAAATAACAAGGTTTGTTTAAGTGGCTAACAAGTCCTTTCAGATTTATGATCTGAAATATATAACTAATATTTGAAGTACACAGAATCAGCATCTTAAGTAATCTTAGAAGTAAATGCTGAAGTAACAGAACCATAAGGGAAATAATCATGGCAGTAGCATTTTTATTCACTCTTCTCAAAAGTTACAAACTCTCAGAAAGACAGACTGGGATGAGGTATTTAAGAAATAAAAGGAAAAAACTAGATAAGTATATTTTAATCTGAACTAATTACAATAAAAACACCTACAATTTTATTGAATTATCCACACAGGCTTCTCTAGCTGTAGCTTGAAATTCCTGGACCTACGTTGTACATAAACATTAAAAAAAGAGTTCTTAGTGTCAAAATACGGTAAATAAAAACTAAAAAAAAGTAAATATAAAATCCAGTTTCTATCACTTCATAGAATCACATTTTTGACAATAAAATTAAGACTACTAAAATACATCAAAGTATTGTCATATCTAAGAAGAAAGCTAATACTATAAAATATACTAGAAACAAAACATGAGAGTAATTATTTTACGTTTGTTTCATCAATAAGGAAAATGATGTTCTTGATAAAGCAGTCTGAGTAAAGTGTCTCCCTCATAATTATTCATTTTTCTCTACCTCATTCCAAAAGAAACTAAACATACCTAGGTTGACTATCCAAATACTTTATGTCATATTTTTAAAAATTAAAACATAGCTATAAAAGGATGCAAATCTAAAAGTATACTCTCTAATTACTGCATGGTAAATAAAACTAATCAATAACTAAATACAAAATAACTATTGATTTCTAGCTTACTCCAAGTTTTATAACAGGTTCATCAGCTCCATTCAAATTAAAATTGTAAACATCATCCCTGTGAAAATGAAGAAAAGCATTAACTCCATTATACAATAAATACAGTCTCTTCAAGTATGAAGAAAACAAAAAGACTTATGAAAAAGTACTTACAATGGGCATTCAGAAGTAACATTAACAAAAGTAGTCTTCAGCTGTCTAAAACTTTTTTTCTGAACCTTTTCCTAAATACAAAAGAGGTTTACATAAAACTGTCCAAATTTGTAAAATACTAGACAAATAACATATGCAATTAAATTTTCATATATTTTCCAGTTATGTTACCAATAATATAAATCTGGCTTTTTGTAACATTCTCCTTAATGTAAATTCAATAAAAATATTAAGTCTTAATACTTATTGAAGGCCTCAATATTAACTCAAAATATAATAGAAAGTATTGTAGAATGCTAATACAAAATATAAGACCCTTTATCCTTAACATTTACTAACATTATTATATACAGATAAATGACCTCACTGGTATTCTCTCTCCAAGCTGAAATTTGGTGATTGTAGAATCGCAAAACAAATGTGCTTCTACTTTTACATTTACTTTTTCAGACTCTCATTTGTTTTAAACATTTAAGTAGAAAAACTTTGGGAGAGGCTAACGTTTATATAAAATCTTATGTGAGACAGTTGAAAAGTTATCAATTAGTACTAAGGAAAAAAATGTATAAGATTATTTATATAATCTACAGCTCAAAATATATTCAACCAGATCAAAAAGTAGTGAGGACAGAAAAGAAGTTTAATAAAACAAATTTTAATAAATTAATGCTTCATTAAAGTAATTTACGTATAATTAATAAATAATATTGTTAAACTGATTGGTTACTGATCAGAAATAATACAGTAATATATAGTAAGTTGGAAATACTAAAATCTAAAATATCCATTTTAACTTGTGATTCATCTTTATTTATTTTGGCTATTTTATATAGAAATATTTGCATTAGTCCAAAAAGTCCACTTCTTAATATATTACTTCTCTGATCACTTATCTGACTTATTCTTTCCAATATGATTTTTGCCACTATTTAGGTACATATGTTCAATTCCTCCTTTGTGTGCTAGGTGTTAGAGAGGATATAAAGATGAGCAAAGATGCTAAAGGGGATGCAAAGATGAGCAAAGGTGTTACAGGGGACGCAAAGATGATTCAAAACAGCAATACTCTAGTAAAAGAAGAGGAAGGAAGAAAATATATATCCTGAATAAAAATATATATTAAAAAAAAGTACAAAGTTATTATCATGCAGATTCAGACTTTCTGCCCATTTGGGTTTTGGGGCAGGGCACCTCGAAAAGTTTTCCTACAAAGGTAGAATCTGAAGCAGGGTTTCCAAGGGGGGTAAGGCTTTGACAATCAGAAGAGCGGGTGAGAGTGCCTACTGACTCAGGCCAGAGTTCTTTCCAAAGGGGGAAGAAAAAAGGATAAACAAAAACTTAAATAAGACATGTCTAGAGAACTAATATTAGGAAATAAGACAATCTTTAAAGGGACTAGCGAGCCAGGCTATGTCTTTATTTAATTCAGTAAGCAACAGGGACCAAAAGGTGGTTTCTGAACATGACTGAAGCTGTGTACTTCAGAAAGAAAACAGCTGGTCTTGAATGCAGTGAATGGACTGGCAGAGAGAAATACTAGAGGCCAAGAGAATTACATAAAGGCTATTGTCATCCTCCAGGGATTAGAAATCAGAACAGAACTAGGATAAGAAAGGTTGACACAGACAGGAGGGGTGAGATTTGAGAAGAATTTACAAATAAAGTAGAGATGAGAAGCCACTTTGAGGAGTAAATCAAAGTTGGTTGCTATTTTGAGCCTCATAAACAGTAAATGTTTTTAACAAAAATATGGACTTCAAAAGGATCTGACTGGCATGAGAGATGGGATCAGCTGGGGAAAAAAAAGCATGGTAATCAGGACATGTACCAAAAAGTATAAATATTGTGCTTATATGTGTAAAAGAAGCACTTTCTTTAAAAAGCAGAACAGAAGGTTAGGGAATTATTTTGAGTACTTGTCACTAAACTTGTCAGTTGTTATAATCCATTTATCAATATTCTGAAAACATCAATCTGGCTGTATCCTCCTGCTTTTCTATTTCAGTATTTACAGCCTAGTATCATTGAGTCTGACTATGGGTTTGGTGTAAACAAATGAAACCTACCTTACTGAGATGTAGATCAGATTTGTTTGAAAAACCACTATAAAAAAGGTATTGCCAAAATAAAAAAAAAAAAGGCAATTAAATATCAGTAGAATATTTTTCATAAAAACCATTTTATATAAGGTAAAACATATTTGGGTCTAAATCTATACTCAGTGTGCTATAATTATCCAAAAAGTGAGAACTACTTTGATAATTTTGCAACTTCACTCATAGCAAATAGCACCTAAAACAGTTAGTTCTAAGCTGAGTCATTTATGCAGCAGGAGGTGCCAAACAATTTAAAATGAACGGTTCTTTGATAAGAGTCACTTTTTTCATGCCATACAATAAGGCCAGAATTAATTTAAACTTGAATTAATAACCTGCCAGTCTATAAATGGACATTTTGTAAGGAGAAAATAATTAATCTTTGGAAAGGTTGCAAACAAGGAATATTTACTATATAAAAATAACTCATTTCAGCTCATTTAAATTTCATATTTCATTAAGCAATATATTTAAAATGTATTTAGTCTGACTCATTGCTACACTCAATAAATACGACTCTACAATGCCTACATGCTAAAGATTATTTCTGAAATGGTATGCTGTATCCATATGGTGTTTTCTGAAACTTTGTAAAATGTGATTGGACACTAGAATGACCAATTTCAAATTTAGTTCCCTTCCAGTATAATTCAAACTGCTATTATTTATAGAAGTAACAAGTAACAATGTGTGTTTTCTACTATAAAGTTAATAGTATTTCAACATATGTTAAAAACTAACTTTTTTTAAACTATGTAAAACAATTTAGTTATACCTGACAGAAAATTTCATGTGTACAATTTAAGGACATACCTGTCAATCCAAGACTCCTTTAGTTTTCTTGTAGACTTTATATCATCCTTCGTTTTGTAACGCTTGTTAATTTGGCTTATCAAGGATTCTGCTGCATCAGCAAATCCTCTCCCTTTTGGCTTTTCTCTCTGAAACAGTTTATAAGTTACTTTAAAACTCTACCAGTTAACCTTCAAAGGAAAATAAAGGCTAAAAAGATTTAAGAAAATTCTAGTTCTATTTATATCCACAAAGGGAAATAAAGGGGGTCAGAAATTATTTAGTTAAGTTTGGGATTACAACAATTCAGAATAAATCTTGTAACATACAGAACTGTGCAGAGTGCTTTGTAGATCTAACCTAGGCCAAAAAGGAAATAAACATAAAAAACTGAAGGGGCTCAGTATAAGAACTATTATCAACATGATTTTATATAATTTGGTTAAGAAAAACTCCAAAGATACTCTTAAATATATGAGTTCTCCTGGTTTTATTTTTACTTTTTTTCTGGGAATCAGCTATATGTTTTGATATATGATAGGTATTAAGTTACTAGTTACTATCCCTTCTTAAAATTATAAACAAAATGAAGACAGTTTACTTGGCTTGCAAAAATAAACCTCCCCTTAAATAGGGTATGATTTCAGAACTTCCAGTATAATTGGAGCCAGCTTGGGAAGTTCTTACCATTGACCCACAGAGATTCTATTTCTCTGGGCTGATTCAGTGAGTAGAAAAAGGATCAGACAGATGACTGTGTTAGATCCATGGGAGTGGCAGGAAATCCTACATCATGATGTAATAACACAGGGAGTGAGGATGTTAAAAGACTGAAGAGAACTTCTGAAAACAGGACACTGATTAACAAAACTCAGAGCATAGCTCAGACAAGATGATCAGGTTTCTATGCACCCCAGAAAAAAAAGGAATGACTAGCTGAGGGAACTTCTGTGAAATCAATTCTAAAACTCTGAACAGTTTAAAACTAAAATTGAAAGACAGATCCTGGTTTAGCATGACCCAAAAGGATCTGGCTAAAAAGAATGCAGCCAAATTCGGCACAAAAAGAGAGTTGCAGATTTAAAAAAAAAAAAAAAAAAGTAGATTAGTCAAGATAAATAATGTGAAGTTATATATAACAATTACAGACTGTCTATTAAATACTTCATTTGCACACTGAGGTGCTCCAGTCTATGAACATTTTAAACTGACTCTAGAAACTGGCCAACCTAGGTATTAACAACCCTCTGGAAGATAAATGCAAATGAAAGCCTATAAAGATTTTTATTCTTCTCTTAGGAAGAGTAAAAAGCTGATTAAGTTATTGGAGTAGAAAGCTATTCTGATTAGATTTTAAAAATCTGCACATTGGTAGCAATGACAAACAAGATTTATGGTAACTGCTACAAAAAGTAAAATTTTTGTCTCAAAATATGGTGCAAACTAGCCAAAAATGTTCTGGGGATGTTCTACTGAGATGATTAAAGAAAGACAGTCTCCTCTAACCCACTTACATCTTTTCTTGTAAAACCTCGTCATGGTTTAATACATTCACCCAAGAGATGTTTGAGTGCCACCGCGTATGAAGCTGTGCCGGGCCAGGCAGGGAAACAAATGTTAAATACAGCATAGTCCTCACTCTCTAATAGAACGAAAGGACTGTAGGAGAGGTACACAGACAATCCTATAGGCAAGCTCTAAAGAGTGGGAGGAACCCAAAAAGAGGAGATAAGGAGCCTCAGGGTTCATTTATTCCATGGGTATTTAAGTGTCCATTTGCCAAGTACTCTTCTGTCAGGGCTGGAGTAGGGAGCTGTTGAGTGAGGAGTTAAGGAGGCACTCGCTCTCGCAGTCCAGACACTGAATTCAAGAACAAAGTATTACAAATGTGAAATCTGCAGTAATCAAACAAACTTCTTTCATTTCCTTCCGTTATTAAATAAGCATACTATGGGTATGCAGAAATCAAAACACTGAAAGCTCACCATTTTTTTTTGTTTCAAATCGCAGGAATTGAGTTCAGAAGTCAGTCTTTTCCCTGATTTTCTCTGACTTTTCACATTTTTTCTAGGAGAAGGGTTTTTATCGCAAACAGCAGTATTCACGTCTTTTGACATTATGTATTTCTTCCTATAGATCAGAGATTCTTCAACTGTCTTATTTAAGAGCACTGATTTAAAAGTAGTTTCAGACTCAATACGCCAATCGCTCTGCTTGGTATGTTCGATATTCTTCTCCTCCAAATATTTAGGATGATTTAGTTGTTGATTGTCTCTGTCGCAGATTTCTAATTCTGCTTTATCTACTTTGTTATCTGCCGCTATTTCTTTTGTACTTTGCATCTTTCCTGTTTCTTCGGAATTATCATCAGATATTGAAGAGGATGATTTTTGTTTAGTCAGTTTTTTGTGGATAACAAGATCTAATGGGAAAACAAGAAATAAATTCTTATTAAATTTATAAACTGATAATATGTAAAATTTGTTAAATTCTAAAATGTTTGTTAGACATTTGAGCAAATGACTATTTCTCTGAACTATTATTACATACAGAGAAAACTATGTTTCACCTTGATTAAATGTGTCTTCTGATGAAGTACTTGCTTTTTGGCTACTACAAAGTCGAATATTTTTTACAGGTGTCCAACATGCCCACTTGGAGTTTGTTTTATTTTCACAGATATTGTCCAAAACACCAGGTAATCTACAAAACAATTTCATTTGCTTATTACTAAACATTAGCCTATGACTCTGACATATGTCCTTTATTTTTTATTCAGTCAATGTTTACTGAAAGCAATTTATTAACAGTTGTTTACTGAAAGCAATTCATTAACAGTCAAGTATGGAAATATTCTCATAAGTCAAAATGAAAATTAAAAATTTATCACTGATCAGATTAAAGAATATTAGAAAAAAGTACCATTACCGCTACTACCTTGATATCTACCTAAATGTCTAATATATCTTATGTATTACATTGTGTATCTGAACATTAAATTTCCTATCATTCACACTTTATTATTTAAAAAATCTCATTCACTTTAAGTCTCTCAATTTGAAAAGAGTTATGTTGGTTGATACAGAAAAACTGTATAGGCTATTCCCCATTGTTTTATCATAATAATAACCGAGAGATGATTAATGCTATAAGCAATACCACATTCTAAAAATATAAAGGCCTTTTCATTTAAATCTATTACATCTAAAAATAGTAGTATATGCTAAATGATTTGATAGGTTTTCACATACTTACACAGGTTTATCTGTTCTTACCACTGCCTGTGAATCAGGATCAATATCCTGGAATTCATCTAATAAAACAAAAATAACGGAATTTTCATTTTAGGGGGGCAGTTGGCAGGGGGATATGGGGACTGGTATAGAACTGGGATGAGTGGAATCATTGGTTTTGACTCTCCCTGTAAGACCTAAACTTCTTGGGGCAGAGACTGTGTTACATATCCTTGTAACCACAAAGTACCTTCTACAATGCTGAACACACTCATTATAAATCTTTCTTATCAATGAAAGCTGGTGAAGTTAAAAGTAAGCACAGAGGGAAGTATCTATTTTTTAAAAGATCTACCAACATTAAACCAAGAAGTACTTACTAAAATTTTGCTTTGGGAATTCATTGCCCTTCTTTTCTGTCTTTTCTACAACTTCAGCTGCTTTCACATGCTGTAAACACAGGAAACATGTTAATGTTAACTTGAGTGAAGGCATCATAGGAAAACAGCTTTTAAAAGTCAGAGAATTAAGGTTTGAAATTTTCTAAAATAAATTTTCCTTGCTATTAGGATGGACAGTATTTCTATCTATTTTATAAATGTTATGCCCATTCCTGAAGTAATTACAGATGAAGATGAAAGACTACAACCACAGTAAGGATTACATCTCCACATAAAGAAAACAAAATCCTCACAACTGGACCAAGAAGCAACATCACGATAAACGGAGAAAATACTGACATTGTCAAGGATTTCATTTTACTAGGATCAACAAACAACGCCCACGGAAGCAGCAGTCAAGAAATCAAACAATGTAGTGCACTGGGCAAATGTGCTGCAAAAGATCTCTTTAAGGTGTTAATAAGGCAAAGATGTCACCTTGAGACTAAGGTGCACCTGACTCAAACTTGCCGTCAAGTAAACTCCAACTCATAGTGACCCTATAGGACAGAGCAGAACTGTCCCATTAGGTTTCCAAGGAGCAGCTGGTGGATTTGAACAGCTGACCTTCTGGTTAGCAGCCAAGCTCTTAACCACTGCGTCACCATGGCTCCATGCCTGACTCAAGCCATGGTATTTTCAGTTGCCTCATATGCATGCAAAAGCTGGACAACGAATACGGAAGACCAAAGAAAAACTAACGCCTTTGAATTACAGTGTTGGCAAAGAATACTGAATATACCATGGACTGCCAGAAGAACAAACAGATCTGTCTTGGAAGAAGTACAGCCAGAATGCTCCTTAGAAGCCAGGATGGTGGTGAGACTTCATCTCGCTTACTCTGGACATGTATAATGCTTGGTAAAGGAGAGGGTCAGCAAAAAAGAGGAAGACCCTCAATGAGATGGACTGTCACAGAGGCTTCAACAATGGACTCAAACATAGCAATGACTGTGAGGATGGTGCAGGACCGGCCAGCATTTCGCTTTGCTGCATAGAAGGTCGCTGTAAGTTGGAGCTGCCTGGAGAGCATCTAGCAACAACAACAAATGCCCATTCTAGAATATTGCCTATCCTAAAACACAAGAAAATAACTTTTACTGCAGATAAGGAGGCAGAAGATTCTGAGCTAATTTTCTGATCCTATCCACAGCTAGTATGATAATTCAATTTTCATCTGTTACTGGAAATTTCTACCACCTCCATGGCACATCTGCTGCTGCTGTTGACCTCAAAGCCCGCATCTATTCTGACTGCTTTTTGACTAAAGCACACAGATAATCTGGAAATTATGAAGCATTATTTTTTTTTTTTATTCTACTTCAGGTGAAGGCTTACAGAACAAAGTTTCTCATGAAACAGAAGTACACATATTGTTTTATGACATTGGTTAACAACCCCACAACATGTCAACCCTCTAACTTCTCAACCATTTTTCTGGTGAAAATACACATAGCCAAAGATACACCATTTCAAAAATTTCTACATGCACAATTCAATGACACTGACTATGCTCTTCCAATTGTGCTGCTATTCTCACTTAAGATGAAGGCTTACAGGACAAAACAGTTTCTCATTTAACAGTTACTACACGTTGCCCTATGACAATGGTTAACAATCTCACATCAACAATATCCTTACTCAACCTTGGGTTCCCTATCACCAGCTTCCTTGTCCCCTTCTGCCTTCTGGCCCTTGTCACTGGACTACTGTACCTCATTAGTCCCATTTGGTTTTACGGTGCTGTCCACTCCCAGGCTGAACGGTGAACCTCGGAGGCAACTTCACCACTGAGCTAAAAGGGTGTCTGGGGGCCATACTCTAGGGGTTTCTCCAGTCTCCTTTAGGCCAGTAAATCTGGTCTTTTTTTGTGAGTTAGAATTATGTTCTACATCCTTCTCCAGCTCTGTTCAAAACCGTCTGTTGTGATCCTGGTCAGAGCAGTCAGTGGTGGTAGCCGGGCACCATCTAGCTGTACTGGACTCAGTCCAGTGGAGGCCTTGGTAGCTGTGGACAATTAGTCCTTCGGACTAATCTTTTCCTTGTATCCCGTTCTCTTCATCCTCCCTTGCTCCCGGAGGGATGAGACCAGTGGAGTATCTTAGATGGCTGCTCACAGGCTTTTAAGACCCCAGACACTACTCACCAAGGTAGAATGTAAAGCATTGTCTTTATAAGCTGTGTTATGCCCACTGAGCAAGATGTTCTCCAAGACCATGGTCCCCACAGCCCTCCTCCCAGCAATTCAGTCCCTCAGGGAGTTTGGATGTGTCTATGGGGCTTCCATGACCTTGCCTTGTACAAGTTGTGCTAGTTTCCCCTGTATTGTGTACTGTCTCACCCTTCACCCAAGATACCACTTATCTATTGCCTATTTAGTATTTCTCCCCCACTCCTCCCATACCTGGTAACCAACAAAGATTGTTACATTTTGTGTGTGAACTTTTTCATGGGTTTTTACAATAGAGGTCTCATACAATATGTCCTTTTGTGATTGACTTATTTCATTCAGCATAATGTCCTCCAGTTTCATCCATGTTATGAGATGGTTCACAGATTCATCGTTGTTCTTTCTCATTGCACAGTACTCCATTATGTGTATGTACCATAGTTGGTTTATCCATTCATCTGTTGCTGGGCATCTAGGTTGTTTCCATCATTTTGCTATTGTGAACAATGCTGCCATGAACATAGGTGTGCATATGTCTACTCAAGCAATGACTCTTATTTCTCTAGGATATATTCCTAGGAGTGGGATTGCTGGATCGAATGGTATGTCTATTTCTAGCTTTCTGAGGAAGCGCCATATCATTTTCCAAAATGGTTGTGTCATTTTGCATTCCCACCAGCAGTACGTAAGAGTTCCCATCTCCCCGCAGCCCCTCCAACATTTGTTATTTCCAGTGTTTTTGATTCATGCCAGTAATGCCGGGGTGAGATGGTATCTCATTGTCGTTTTAATTTGCATTTCTCTAATGGCTAGTGATCGCGAGCATTTCCTCATGTGTCTGTTGGCCATCTGAATGTCTTCTTTGGTGAAGTGTCTGTTCATTTCCTATGCCCATTTTTTAATAGGATTATTTGTCTTTTTGTTGTAGAGGTGTTGGATTTTCTTGTAGATTATGGAGATGAGACCTTTGTCTGACTTGTACTGTCCAAAATTTTTTTCCCAGTCTGTAGGTTCTCTTTTGACTCTTTTGGTGAAGTCTTTTGAAGAGCATAGGTGTTTGATTTTTAGAAGATCCCAGTTATCTAGCTTATCTGTTGGGTTTTGTGCGTTGATGGTTATGGTTTGTATCCTGTTAATGCCGTGTATTAAGGCCTGAAGTGTTGGTCCTATTTTTTCTTCTATGAACTTTATAGTTTTAGGCTTTATATTCAGGTCTTTGATCTATTTTGAAGCAGTATTTGTATATGGCGTGAGGTATGGGTCCTGTTTCATTTTTTTGCAGATGGATATCCAGTTTTGCTAGCACCATTTGTTCAAAAGACTGTCTTTTTCCCATTTGATGGACTTTGGGACCTTGTCGAAGATGAGGTGACCGTAGGTAGATGGATTTACATCTGGGTTCTCAATTCTGTTCCATTGGTCAATGTCTCTGTTGTTGTACCAGTACCAGGCTGTTTTGACTACTGTAGCTGTATAGTAGGTTCTGAAGTCAGGTAGTGTGAGTCCTCCAACTTTCTTCTTCTTCTTCAGTAGTGCTTTACTTATTCGGGGCTTCTTCCCTTTCCATTAAAGTTAATGATTAGTTTTTCCATCTCTTTGAAGAATGTTATTGGTATTTGGATTGGGATTGCGTTGTATTTGTAAATTGCTTTGGGTAGAATTGTCATTTTCACGATGTTGAGTTTACCTATCCATAAGCATGGTATGTTTTTCCATTTATGTAGATCCCTTTGGGTTTCATGCAGTAGTGTTTTGTAGTTTTCTTTGCATAGGTCTTTTATATCCCTGGTCAGATTTATTCCTAAGTATTTTATCTTTTTAGGGGCTATTGAAAATGGTATTGTTTTCCTGATTTCCTTTTCATCATTCTCCTTATTGGTGCGTAGGAATCCAAGTGATTTTTGAATGTTTACCTTGTATTCTGCTACTCTGCTGAATCCTTCTATTAGTTCCAGCAGATTTCTCGTGGAGTCTTTAGGGTTTTCTATGTATCATATCATATCATCTGCAAACAGGGAGAGTTTAACTTCTTCATTACCAATTTGGATGCCCTTTTTTTTTTTTCTTGCCTTACTGCTCTAGCTAGAACTTCCAGCACAATGTTAAATAGGAGTGGTGATAAAGGGCATCCTTGTC
The DNA here is from genome assembly GCA_030035585.1 of Dugong dugon. Classification (NCBI taxonomy): domain Eukaryota; kingdom Metazoa; phylum Chordata; class Mammalia; order Sirenia; family Dugongidae; genus Dugong; species Dugong dugon. The sequence goes on along the minus strand of CM057461.1, from coordinate 4,124,112 downwards.
TTGTTCCTGTTTTCAGGGGGAATGTTTTCAGCCTCTCTCCATTAAGAATAATGTTGGTCGTTGGTTTTGCATAGATGCCCTTTATTATGTTGAGAAATTTCCCTTCTATACCTATTTTCTTGAGAGTTTTTATCAGGAGTGGGTGTTAGACTTTGTCAAATGCCTTTTCTGCGTCAACTGAGATAATCATGTGATTGTTTTCTTTCTTTTTATTTATGGGGTGGATTACGTTGATGATTTTCTAATGTTGAACCATCCTTGCATACCTGGTATGAATCCTACTTGGTCGTGGTGTATTATTTTTTCGATATGATGCTGAATTCTGTTGGCTAGAATTTTGCTGAGAATTTTTGCATCTATATTCATGAGAGATATTGGTCTGTAATTTTCTTTTTTTGTGACATCTCTTCCTGGTTTTGGTATCAGCATTATGCTGGCTTCATAGAATGAATTTGGAAGTGTTGCTTCCTCTTCTATGCTCTGAAATAGCTTGAGTAGTACTGGTACAAGCTCTTCTGTAAATGTTTTGTAGAATTCTCCAGTGAAGCCATCTGGGCCAGGGCTTTTTTTGGTTGGGAGTTTTTTTTATTACCTTTTCAATCTCTTCTCTTGTTATGGGTCTGTTCAGATTTTCAACATCACTTTGTTGTAGTTTTGGTAGGCTGTGTGTTTCTAGAAATTTACCCATTTCCTCTAGGTTTTCAAATTTGTTGGAGTATAGGTTTTCATAATATTCTGTTATAATCCTTTTTATTTCAGTTGGGTCTGTTGTAATGTCCCCCATTTCATTTCTTATTGGGTTATTTGCGTCCTCTCCTGTTTTTCTTTTGTCAGTCTGGACAGTGGTTTGTCGATTTTGTTGATTCTTTCAAAGAACCAACTTTTGGTTTTGTTAATTCTTTCTGTGGTTTTTCTGTTCTCTATTTCATTTATAATGAAGCATTAAATTATTTTTAAAGTTTAGTTATTGCCCAAGCAACTTCTTCCCTGCAGCAAGCTTCCTACTTGCCACAGATATTCACTTAGTCCAGATTTAAAAAAAAAAAATATTGGCCATTACTATTAGAAAGATGTAGGTTCTGGTCTAAGACATCTGCCCCATCCTACTTAGCGTAGCCAGTGGCTCTCTGCACTGGGAGAGGAGCAGTATGGAATGTGTGGAATGTTTCTTTGGTTGTCTTAGTGACCAAAAGGTTCTCCTGGCCATGAGCAAGCAAGCACACACCTGGGATGCTGAGCCTCTGACAATATTCCAGACCATGCCACACAACAGAAAAATATGCTTCTCTTGAGAAACGCTTATCTGGACTCTTTGAACCCACTTTGACTACTTTTTTCCAATGTCTTCAAACCATACACCTTTTATCTTTCTGCCTATTTAAAAGAAAAATCCACCATTTTCCCTTTTTTACTGTAATACCAAGGTTGCTAAGCTTTGAGAAAATTATACATATTTATGAACTAATGCCATGAAAAATTTAGTTTTCAATTTAAACTGGGCCCTCAACATTGCCTAACACTTGTGCTTATCCTGAGCGCTCTCCGTCACCTCTCAGTAGCTACTCCAATTCTTTATTAGTCCCTGAGCCTTCTACTTTAACACATCCCCGTCAGAAACTCAACTTCCTCACACCCCAGAGAAAACAAAAGATGTCAGGCATTTCTCATCTACAAGCTTATCTGTATCTCTCATCCCCTCCTGTTTCCCCAAGAAACCTTTTTTTCTTATTCACTCCCTGCTCTGTCCCTTCAACTACTTGGAATGAATGCCCACCCCAGTATCCAATTTGACTGACCTTTAACAATTAACTCACTCTCTATCACCCTAAAGAGCATTTGCTGATCTTTACCTAGCCATGGGGTTGGGCAACTGCATCTCCACTAGGTTCCTACCACTTTCTATATGCACATCTGAGAGCATTTATACTACAGTGTGATTATCTTATTAATTTGTCTAATTCCCCTGCTAAATTTTGAGATACTTGCAGACAGAGTCCATTTATATCTTACAGTTCTATACCAGAGCCTTCTCCATAGCAGACATTACTTTGTATAATCAACTAAAGAATGATGGCAAGTTCATTTCACCTATCAAATGTATAAATTAAAGTACTGGATGAGCATTCATACATTTTATCGTCAACATAGTAAATGAGTCCCATGAGAGAAGGACCCTACTCTTCTTTAAGGAAATAAATTATATATAGTAAAAACAAACAACAGCAACTCAAGGCCTTAAACAAAGTGAGACATTCACTGCAAAACAAGTTAGTTCAATATATATCTCTATAACAGCTTGATTAAAATTTATTTTAAAAACATCTTCAAAGTTACTTTGTTTGTATTATTGCCTCTGTTTCTTCCTTCAGATGGTTTAGATTTAAGTGATCCAGCATTATTCACTTCATTTTCCGATATTTCAGAAACACCAGGTTGCTCTGCAGAGCTCATCATTTGCAGGGGCGGTTTAATTCTCCTTCTTCGTGGTGTTGCTAAAAAGGAAGACACAAGACAACTAGATTTTTTTTTTTTAATTTAAATTACTTAATCGGTATTATTGCGGTCCACCACCCATCTCAGTTTCTTGTACTGTGGTGGCTTGTGTGTTGCTACAATGCTGGAAGCTATGCCACAGGTATTTCAAATACCAGCAGGGTCATCTATGGTGGACAGGTTTCGGCAGAGCTTCCAGACTAAGACTAGGAAGACAGGCTTGGCAGTCTACATCCGAAAACTAGTGAATGAAAACCTTATGAATCACAACAGAATACTGTATGATACAGTGCTGGATGGTGAGCCTCTTAGGTTGGAAGGCACTACACAGTAACTGCAACAAATGAACTCAAGTATACCAATGATCATGAAGATAGCACAGGACCAGGCAATGTTTCGTTCTGTTATACATATGGTCTCCATAAGTTGGAGCTGACTCAACGGCAACTAACAACAACACTGTTGAGGTACTTTTCAGATGATGAAGGTAAGAAAGAAAGGTTCTAGGATGGTTCCAAGTTTTTACCTTAGATGAATAAGTGGGTATGGATGCCATTTACCAAAACAGAAAATGGAGGGTGGAAGGATGAATTCATTTTTGGGCTTATTAAGTTTGAGGAGCATGTTGGACATTAGGAAATTGTCCAGTAAGCAACTGGATTTTTGGGATGGAAAGTCAATATTTTCATAAAGATTCAATGAGACTTTATTTAAAGCAGCCAGCACACGATATTAGAGGCTAATGATTATTTAGCACTGAGTATGTGATAAACACTGTCTAAATGCGTCACAAGCCTCCTTGCTGAATGAATAAATCTTATTTAATCCTCTAATAAACTAGATGAGGTGGCCAATTTAGTTTCACTTCCTAGAAAAGACACTAGCTCTAAACTCAGGTAGAGGATAATCTGTAAGAGCACACACCTGAGAGTGAGGAACCAAGCCCAAGTGGCCTGACTAGTTCAGTGTTGGAACCACAATGTTATAGTGCCTCACACTTCAATGGCCATCAGTTATTCATGCTGGATATTAATATTTGGAACACTACTTATATGTCAATACCCAGTGTATCTTTCTTCAGATGAGGACACATTTTAGTTCACAGTTTATTAATTTTTACATTCCCAACTTATCCTCTAGGTAAATTATGTCCAGAATTTCCCTGAATTAAAAATATCTACTTTAAAAGATTTCTAACAAGTATTGTTATATTTTAAGACTATAAAACTTACACGTGTTGATTAATAGTATTGGACTTCTCACAGTGTATCGATCTGCACCAGGAACAATCATAGATGCTTCAGACATTTTTCTTTTGCTAGGAGTAATTATCTTAAACCAGGAGAAAAAATGACAGTAAACACATTCTATTTGAAATTCAATATCCTATAACTTTACTTATAACATTTTGCCTTGACTACATACAAAAGATATATATATATATATATATATTTTTTTTTAATATGCAATGTGATATGTAGAAATTTATGTGTTTTAGGCTGACTTGAAGGGCTTTCCCCTCATGTTTGGTACCAAATGGGTAGTCAAAACAATTAAGGAATATTGTTTTATAGAATACGTATAGAATATCCAGACTTATGAAATATAGTACTTCCATATGCATTTGTTAATGAAAATACAAGCTGAGTTTATTTAGGTAACCAATGGCTCACCATATGCTGTTATATTTCATGAGGTATCTACTTCATGATATTTGGATATCTCCATACATTTTTGAAAACTGCACTAATATTCTCTGACGACTAAACTTGCCTCTGGAGCAAAAAGTACCCATAGGAGCTCAGAGACCTAGTCACACACAAGCTAGTGGTTCCAATCAGTTTGTATTCTCTACCATCCTCCCAGAGTGATTTATAAGAGCAACAGAGGTAGACAGGCAGAGTCAGGGACTTCAGAGGGTGCCATACAAAGGGGTAGATAGTGACACAATTGTACCAAAGTATAGGAAGGCTGCTTTAAATAAGGCACCTTACTGTAAGGCAGGGAAAACAATGGATTTGTGAGTAGGTGTGTATCTGGGGTGTAGGGAAGGGCAGGAAGGATAGGAAGAAAGAGAATTCTAAAATTATCCAGAAAACAAGCTATTATATCAGTAGATTCCTCTCAAAGAAATTATAGTTCCTGTATATTGATTGTGTTATGTATAGTATAGTAAACCTGAAAAGATACTTATTCATATAAATGCCTCAAGCAATTAATCCTTACTGACTACAAACATAGTGGGTATTTAACAACAGGGCAGTGCTTTTCAAAATTTAGTATGCTTAAGATATTTCCCTGAGTTTATAACTGAACAGGTTTAAGGTGGGTATCTACGAATCTCCATTTTTAAAATGTACTCACTATGATCTGGATACAAAAACACAGAAAACGGCTTTTATGCGCTAATCATTTAGGAAAATATAAGAAGGCATTTTTAATCTAATTGAGGACACAAGATTAAAAGGGGAAAAAAGTGAGTGACATAAACATGCCAAAGCATATGGAAGGTCCTGTGAGAGTTTATACTTGCTTACAGGTGGGAGATTACTAAACACTGAAACAGAGAAAATTCCATGAAGAAAGTGAAAATGAACTGAGACTTGCCAATGAGTGTATGCTTTAGATGAGTAAAGGTAAAATGAGAACAAACAGGTGAATGAAGGTCTAGAGGCAAGAATGAGCATGATATACAAAGAGAAAGTAAAGCAAATGACCTTACTAAAGTGAAGGATATACACTACAGTCTTGACTGAAAGGATGAAATTAAACTATAGCAGGTCTCAGAACTGAGACAAAATTAAGAGGCAGTATGATAAACACAGGGGTCTGGAAGCTTTCTGAGCAGAAGAATCCTATCATGATAATGGGATTTAAGACAAATGAGTGGCATACAATGTGAGGTAGCTCATGGAGGAAGCCATAGTGTAAGACCAATCAGGTTACTGCATTCAACCTGGTGTGAGATGAAGGGAAGGGAGAGCTGACCTAACTGTAGATGGAATGAGGAGGAAATGGTGTGAGAGAGAACTGTGAAAAGAACCTCCACTAGCCCCTTGGTTCTACATATGGGAGGAGAGGAGGCTGGAATCTGGCTATCACCAGAAAAATTAATGGTAGCATTACTGGAGAATAGAAGCAGATTCAGATATGAGGCAAAGGATAAAGAGTTTGAGGTTAGATTTCAATAAAGGATTTGAAAAGACATACAAGCGGAAATATCATAAGAGCAAGCGGAGATGCTCTTCCTCGCTGTGTACACAGAGAGAAGTTGAGGGAGAAGGTACAGAGATAGTTGGAAGGCTGAGGTCAAGTCTTTAGCACAAACCCACATGTAGGAGGTGGAAAGAGAAACACATGCTGAGGTAGTAATAAGCAGGAAAAGAATTAAGATGCTAAAACAGAAGTCAGTGAAGGAAAAAGGGCCTCAAGAAAGCAACGGCTGTCAGCAACGTCAAATGTTGCAGGAAGGTGTGGAGAAGGCAGCTGAGAAATAGTTCTTTCGGATGTGGCCTTACAGGATGTCTTCGATTGACGAAGAGCAGAAGGAAACTTAATACTTTGCTTTCTTTCCTCATGCAAGCAAACATAATGTTATAAATTTATATTCTGCATTATAGCTAAATGCAAATACAGAACAGAAATGATAAATGTGAAAAGCAGCAGTTAGTCTTCTTTGTATCTTTAATTTGGAATTTACATGTTTATAGAGTATAATATATGTCCTACCCTCTAACAACTACACATACAAATTTGCTAAAACACTACTTTTTTGTTTACATTTGTAGAAGTCGGGGAAAACCTTTAAAAAGTGTCACTGATCAAGGTTTAATTTAACTTGATTAATATATAAATTCTAGGTGCTTTTTTGTACTTATGTACAGCAATCATTTGATTTATGATAGTTTTATAAAAGACTATTTTGATACCATTATTTACCTGAGGCAGACTATTTTTTCTGTCCTCTTGATTACAGTTTTTGGTATATTTTGGAGGTTTAGCAAATTCCTTTTGGGGATTAGGTTTTTCTTTTAAACTAACAGGTTCTTCTTCAGCTGGTGAGATTTGACTTTCTGGAACTAGAATCTGTTGGACAATGTGGAAACCATAAATGCAAACCATAAAAAGTTCTTAAAATCACTAAGTGTCTTAATAAAGTTTCCATTCATCTCATGTTTACCAAGATCAACTCCTTCCTTGTGTCCATGCACTGTTATAATTTCTTGGCCCTGTGATAGATGCATGCCTATAAAGTGACCCAACAAAAAGTATCTCCTTTTTCAAATGTTAATAGACACAAACAAATGGTAATACATACAAAACTATGCTTTGGCATTAGTGGTGGGAAATATATTTCTAATTTTTAAGGTTACCAAAACTTCACATTGATTAACAGCTGCATACTCTCTGCACTAAAACTGTCATTAATCAGTTGCCCCTGAGTCAACTCCAACTCATGACTCCACGTGTGTCAGAATAGAACTGTGCTCCATAGGGTTTTCAATGGCTGATTTTTCGGAAGTAGATAGCCAGGCCTTTCTTCGCAGGTGCCTCTGGGTGGACCAGAAGTGACATGTTAAAAAATTACATACATTTTATTGTATTGAGACAATTTTTTTTTAGATATTCACTCCCTAAGATCAACTTTATTACTGTCCTGTTATCTAGGATTAAGCTTAGTCCATTGACAAAAATCGAGTTAAGAGACATACCTGTGATCCACTTGCATCAAAAAGTATATGCACAGATGTTTTGGCAACTGAAATACCTTGTTTTCTGGTAAATTCCTAAAATTAAAAACATTCAAAGTGGTGTCATCTTCTCCCAACTCTTTCCATTTTAATGGAATTATTTTCTGTTTCCATCAAAACTGCCAAATTACCTTAAATGATTGCTTTGCACGTATCAAGACAATTCTCAAAAGACCTCACTCACTCACCAGTAACCAGTCCTTAGCTTGCTATTTTGGTCCCTCTAAAAGGGCTCTCCATCAGACTTACCTCCTTTTATTGTCTAACATAAATCTTTGTCACTAACCAAACTTGTCAACAGAGTATCTCCCCAAAATATCACATGAATTGCCACCACAGCTTCTCAGTTAAACAATTTCTGGTTCATAATGTCTTCCACAATCCCGGAAAGCATCTTATCTAAATCTTACTCTTTTTCCAAATTCAAAGGCCATTTCAAGCCCCATCTGCACAATAATACTTCAAATCTGACTCTTCATGAGCATTCTCTTTCCTCTACTTCCCCAATTCATATTCTCTATACTAATTATTTTGTTCTTCTGAGGTATTATTTGAGTAACTCTCACAAGCAATGTTTCATATCTTGAGAACAGGGCTCTGCCTCATAATCACCTTAAACAACCAGCAGAATTCATTAAATGTTTTGAACAGCTGCTGCTCAATTTGTCATCTGGGATACTTTCTAATAGGTATCTCAAAGGGGATAGCTAACAAGCTGATGGCTATTCCATAATACATTTTAAAATCTAAAATCTACATTCTAGAAAGAAAAAGAAAAAAAAACAGTGAAACTTCTAGCCCAAACTGAAAGTTTCCAGAACTATGAAAGTAGTAAATATTTATGGAAGAGTTAAAACACTTACCCTATACTTATTTACACCAAAAATTTTTTGAGTCACATTAGTGATTTCTAATGATGCATCAAAATACAAAAGCAATTCCTTCCCTTCTCTTTTACTAATTTTTATTATATTTTTCAGAATTATGGTTAGTAGCTTCTTCGACTCTCTCACTGTATACAAACAAATCATATTGATTAGTTTACATTCATTTTTATGATATCATTCTAAAGGTAGACTATAAATAAGACAAGCATATAGTCTATTAATTTAAAAATTAATTGAATCAAAATTCAAACATTTAGAATTTATCAGTTTTAAAATGAATCATTCTGGTACTAACTAGCTATATAAACAAATCAAGTCAGTTTACCTCTCAGACTCTCATTTCCTGATCTATAAATTAAGAGTAATGTAATAACTAATGGGATAAAGCCTCAAATAGGTTCTGAAACCTAACAGATTCTTAATTTAATGTTTCTTAAACACATCTAAGATAACCATTTTGTTAATTTTAAGAAGGCAAAGGACATAACTATAATTTCATATAATAGCTATATTTCTAGGCATCAGCATCTATTCAAATATTTTATTAAATCCACAGCTGCTATAAATGTGTTCACAGTAAGCAAAAGTAACACTTGATAAATACTGAGTGTCAGGAAATTGTGAGGTGAGAAGGATACAAAATACTTATCTTCAGTGAATGTATCAATCCAGTGAAAAGAAAATACCGTAAAGTGCCAGTTTATAAGAAGCATTCCACTCCCTTTTCTCGCAAAAAAAAGTCACCAAAAATTACCTGGCACCCAATTAATTTGCCTGTATTAGGGACTAAAGGCCCAGCGTCAGGGACCACCATGATCCTCCCCTGCCTCTGGGGGTGCTCCTGCTACTGGCTGAGAAGTCTACACACCTGTTCTGCCCACAGTGCACACTTCTGGGCAGGAGGAGAACATGGTGAGGTAGAGGACCACTAAGCAGGAAGATAATTCTCGACATCAAAGCTCTGCAGGCAACTCCATGAACAAATGTCCCCATTGGCTATAAAAAATTCTTATATTCTTATGAACCTTGCCCAAGAATATTTTTGTCTTGTTTTTCTAAGTATATAGTCATGAAAATTCCATTGTAATAAGAAGTAACAAGTTCAACAATAACAAGTTTTCAGGCTTCAGAGATGAAGATTTAGGTGGGTTTGAAGATGAAAATATTTCAGATTTTGATGATGAAAATTAGAAAATTTATGTAATTCTTCTGGATATTTTTGCTGATTGTTATATCCCTCTGTTACATATTAAAGTTTTATTTTTTTCTTGTAGCTTGCTGTGAACTTAAATTGCAACATTTACATTCATTGTTTGCATGGTGTTAGGATTCCTTCAAATGTATTATTTTGCTGAATGCTTTGTATTTGTTTTTACTAAAAGATTTGTCCACATGTATTTTTACTATCTGTATAGGAATTTTTTAATATTTGTTGTATTTTACTGCTTACTTGGTTGAAATTTCTTAGCCACCATGCGAACCTTAACAGTGAACTGCAGCTTGGAGAGCTGCAAGAGACCATCTCTCTCTGAGAAGCAACACAAAGGGAAGATCCGAAGCTGAGAGGGGAGACAAAACAAGGTCACTAGAGGAAGCTAAAGCCTTTGGTGCCCATGACAACAACTTTAAACTCAGCTCAGCTTCTATTTAGATTAACATAATATTCAGCCGAGCAGAGCACGTTTGTACCATCAGGGCTCCTTACAAAGCCTAAAGACAGTAAAAAGAAAATCAGAGACTATCATAAACATTTTACCTCAATAAATTCAACAACACAGATGAAATGGGCAGATCCCCTGAAAAACACAAATTACCAAGGTTCACTCAAGAAGAAATACAGAATCTAAAAAAAAACCCTATGTCTACCAAATGAATTGAGGTCATAGTTAAAAGTCTTCAACAACAACAACAACACCGTAGGCCTAGACTGCTTCATAGTTGACTACTACCAAGAATTTAAGAAAGAAATAACAGCAATTCTACACAAACTCTTCCAGAAAACTGAAGACTACGGAATACTTTCCAACCTACTCTAATGAGGCTAACATTGCCCTGATTCTGAAACAAAGACATTATACGAAAAGAACATAGAATAACACAACAACAGCAAAACCACAGGATAACAACAACAAAAAAGACAAGAAAACAAGAAAATTTTTAAAAATTTACAAATTTTCTGCAAATCAATTCTAATGATATATGGAGGGATACTGTATCACAACCAAGCAGGATTTATCTCAAGAATGCAGAGGTGAATTAACTTTTAAAATCAATGTATTTTACCACACTAAGGAATTAAAAAAGAAAAAAAATAGAACATATCAATAAATGCAATAAAAGCATTTTACAAAATCCACATCTATTTCTGATCAAAGCAATCAGCAAAACAGTAACAGAAGGCAGCTTCCTCAGCCTGATTAGAAGGCAAATATGAAAAACTCAGAGCTGGCCATCATACTTCCTGGTGAAAAAACTGAATGCTTCCCCTTTAACACTGTGAACTAGGTAAAGATATCTGTTCCCACTACTTCTACTCAACATTGTATTGAAAATTCTAGCCAGTGCAATGAGGCAAAAAGGAAGGACTGATCATATGAATGTTGTCAAGGATGCGGGACCAATGGGACTATACACTGGTGGTGAGAAGGGAAAACCACTCTGGACAATTTTTAACAGTTTCTTAAAAAGTGAAATATACACCTACGATCTAACAGCCATTGTACTTGTCCAAGGGAAACAAAAACATGTCCACACATGTCCACAAGAATATTCACAGCATCTTTTTTTTTTTTAAATACTAACAACTGGCAACATTCTAAATGTCTATCAACCAGTGAATGGATAAACAAATTGAAATATATCCATACAATGGAATTCTTCTAAGTAATAAAACAGAATAAACTAATGATACATATAACCTGGCTGAATCTTTTATACACACACACACACACACACACACACACACACACACACACACACACACACGCTACTACATACTGCATGATTCCATTTATATAAAATTCTAGAAAAGCAAACTTATCCACAGTGAAGGAAACAGACTGGTGATTGTCTGGGGATGGGTGGGGGGGGGGGAGAAATGGATTAAAAGGAACTCAAGAAACTTTTAGTGGTGACCAGTATGTCTGATGAAGAAGAACTGATCCCTTTGAATTATGGTGTTGGCAAAGAATACTGACTATACCATGGACTACCAGAAGAAGGAACAAATCTGTCTTGGAAGAAGTACAGCCAGAATGCTCCTCAGAAGCAAGGACAGCGAGACTTTGTCTCACATACGTTGGACATGTTATATCCAGAGGGACCAATCCCTGGACAAGAACATCACACTTGGTAAAGTGGAGGGTCAGTAAAAAAGAGGAAGACCCTCAACGAGATGGACTGACACAGTGGCTGTAATAACACACTCCAACATAGCAACAACTGTTGGGATGATGCAGGACCAGGCAGTGTTTCCCTCTGTTGTATGTAGGGTCACTATGAGTTGGAACCAACTCCATGGCACCTAACAAACATGTTTATCAAATTGACTGTGGTGATGGTGTATACATATGTCTACATTTACTGATAGAGAGCATCTATGAAACATCTTCAACTAATATCATAATTAATGGCAAAACACTAAATCCCCTCCCCAAGCCAAGATCAAGAACTAGGCAAAGATGTTCACTTATACCACTTCCACTCAGTATTGAAAACCCTATGTAGCATAGTTCTACTCTGAAACACGTGGGGTCGCCATGAGTCAGAGTCAACTTGATGGCAACAGGCTGTGTTTTTTGTTTTGTTTTCTAATTCGTATTGTACCTAGAGGTTCTAGTCACTTCGCTAAAGCAAGAAAATGAAAGGAATAAGCATTAGAAAAGAACAAAATAGAGCACCAAGAAATAGACTCACATTTAAAGAGACATTTGATTTTCAATAAAAGGATCAAATAAATCCAAGTGGGGAAAGGATTTTCAACAAACAGAGCTAGAATAACTGCATATCCATATTAAAAACAAAAAGCTCAACTCCTACCTCACACCATAACCAAACATTTACGTGTGATGCTTCACAGATCTAAACATAAAACTATAAAGTTTTTACAGAAAAACAGGAGAACATCTTTATAACTTCTTGTTGTTAGGTGCTACTGAGTCAGTTCCAACTCATAGTGACCCTATGTACAACAGAAGGAAACACTACCCAGTCCTGCACCATCCTCATAATTGTTATGTTTGAGCCCATTGTTGTGGCCACTATATCCATCCGTCTCTTTGAGGGTCTTCCTCTTTTTCGCTGACCCTCTACTTTACCAAGCATGCTGTCCTTCTCCAGGGACTGGGCCTTCCGGATAACATGTCCAAAGTAGGTGAGACAAAGTCTCACCATCCTCACTTCTAAGGAGCATTCTGGCCCTTGTAACTTAGCAGTAGTCAAAGATTTCTTAGGTCCCAAAAACCCGTAACCTTAGAAGAAAAAAAAATTGATAAACTAGATGTCACCAAATTTAAAAACTTCTGCTCATCAAAGACACCATTAAGAAAATGAACAGTTAAGGCACGGACTGGGAGAAAATACTCACAGGACATATATCTATCAAAGGATTGGTATCCAGGATACATAAGAACTCCTAAAACTTAATAAAACTCGATACTAAAAGACAGTCCAATAAAAAATGGAAAAATATTTAAACAGATGCTTCCCAAAAAATGATACATGAATGGCCAACAAGCACATGAAAAAGTGTTCAAGATCATTGGTTATTGGGGAAATGCAAATAAAAACCATCATCAGATACCACTATATAACTATCAAAATGATTAAAATAGATTTTGATATCTGAATTTATAGTGGCACCAATCAATTCAAGCAATTCCAATTATAGGGGTAGAGAAACAAATGTCTGTATTTAGTTAAACAAATGGGATGGAAGGTAAGAACCTTAAACATACTGACAAGAGAGAGGTCGAAGTGATTGATCATGGGTCTAGACCAGCTAGGGAGGGAAATAAGTCCAGGTGGGAGCTGAACATTAGGAGGGAAACGCGGAGTCAGGGAACTTGATGATATCCAAGTACCGAATTTATGAGTGTGAACATATTTATGAAAATGCTGATTTTGTTTCCATTAGTCTTTTGTTTTCCTAGAGAGCATGCAACTTCTACTTCATGTGAATTATAGAAAACAAATCTAGTACCTTCAATGCTGTATAACTGTACTGTTTCCTCAGGCACAATGACAGCTTCCCACTGATGATCCTTAAATTTAAAAACAGGTTTTGACAATAAATAGGTAGACAGACAAATAAATAGATAATGATTTATTTCTGACTTAAAGTTTCTTTAAACACCAGGTTTTAGGTTATATAAACAAGCAAGGTTATTTTTTACTAACTGTCATTAATACCCAGTGGATATAACATATTTCTCGCTCTGAAAGTCAATGCATCAACTAACTACATAATACATTGTGAGCATCACATTTAATCTACTTATTCTCACTTTTTAGAGGAAATGATGATGTTGATCAATTTTAGAGTTTTCTATTCTTGACCAAAACAAGAATGACTATCTCTTGATATTTATTAGAGGATACCTTTTAAAAATAATATTACAATCCTGTCATTTCTTCCTTTGAAATGTTTTATGAAGTGATATTCATCCCTCAATTCCCACAACAACAATTCCCAGGGCCTGTGACCACAATACTTGTTAACCGATTGTCCTTAGATTCAATATTGGATGCACATGAAAAATAACCTAAAATGTTTTTCCCTTCTAAGTATTTTCATTGAAAATTTGTGGAACAATAAAATCATACTGAATTCACAAAAAAAGTCAAAATAAAAATCAGACAGCATTCCTGAAAGATGGGACCCTAAAACTTATCAGCTAACTTGTGAGGGAAATAGATCCGATTCTCCTGTTATTTACGGATAACTTACTCTATAGAAATTCCCCTAAACCCTCAATCTTCTCGCTGACCCCCTCCACTTCTTTGCCTTAATTGTAACTAGTTTACACCCCGAGGACGTCAGCACCTTCACAGCCCTCTCCAGTGAAGGTGCCATTTCTCCCAAACCTCAAAACCTCAGGATCAGAAGGACAGGTTTTATTTACATCCTCCTCTCCCCCAACCTCCCCAAAGTTCTCTCTCCAGAGCCTCAAACCGATATATCCAACTGCCCACCAGATATCTTCAGCTGAATATCCCACAGGCATCTCCAAATCAACAGTTTCAAAGCTGAACTCATAATCTTTCTCCTATAAAACTTATCCTCCTGTGAACAGGATCCCCATCCATCTGGATACCCAAATTTTATGAATCCTTCCTCTTTTTACTAAAACATATCACCAAGTCCTGTCAATTCTACCTTCTCTCAAGTTTTTCTGAAATCCATTCATTTTCACCAATTCCCACAATCGCTTCCCAAAACCATGCCACCATGATTTCTCACCTGGATTATTACAAAGCCTCTTAACTGCCTATGGTCTTGTCCCTTTTCAATCCATTCTCCCTACTAGATCCAGAAGAAATCTTACACATAAATGCAATCACTGTATCCCCAGTGCCCAGAATAGTATCTGGCACGTAGTAAGTTCTTAATATATTATCTGTTGAATTGATACAATCCCCAACTTAAAATCCTTCTCTTGGTCCACACTGCCTTATTTCTTACCAACTCCTTTTGAGCTCTCTATACTACACTATGTAAAGATAAAATGTATCTTTCAGTTGTTTGAATATTTCATTTATTCATTCTTGCAACAAATACCGGCCCTTAAATAGCTATAAACAGACAGGTTCTTGATCTTATATTCTCTGGGGGAAAGAACACAATGAACAACAAATACACAGATGATTTTAAATAACAATAATTACTATAAAGGGAATAAAACAGGATAGTGTGACAGAATGTGGCCGGAAGGGTACTTTAGACTGAGTGATCAGCGAATACTTTCACAAGGAGGTGACATTTGTGCTGAAAATTAAAGGGAAGGAACTAAGATGCAAAGATCTGGAAGAGGTGTTCTAGGTAGCAGAACCAGCAAATAGAAAACCTGAGATGGATTAGAGGAACAGCAAAAAAAAAAAAAAAAGAATGTGACTGGAACACAGTGAGCAAAGAGAATAGTATCAAATGTCGGAGAAATAGCCAGGGGCCAGCACATAAAGAGTCTTAAATGCCATGTTAAAGAGAAAAAAGAAGGGTTTTAAGTAACCACTCCAAAAGGCTGGAGGTTTGAGTCTACCCAGAGGCATCTCTGAAGAAAGGCCTGGCAACCTACTTCCAAAAAATCAGCCACTGAAAACTACGCAGCACAGTTTTACTCTGATACACGAGTCAGAATCAATTCGATGGTAACCAGTTATATGGAGAATGGCCTCTAGAAGAGCAAGGAATACAGAGAGACCATACTAATGTTATATAAATCCAGACGACAGAGGATTCTAAATATAATCTTGGAAAAAAGAGTCTTACAGCATCTAGACCAGTGTCTACAATATAAACCGAAAAAACCCAAACCTGTTGCTGTCGAGTTGATTCTGACTCATAGCGACCCTATGGGACAGAGCAGAACTGCCCCATAGGGTTTCCAAGGAGCAGCTGGTGGATTCAAACTGCTGACCTACTGGTTAGCGGTCAAACGCTTAACCACTGTGCCACCAGGGCTCTGTCTACAATACAGCAGGCATTTAATACTTATAAATGCATTTTATATTTTCCTTACCACATATGACAGTATAGTTTAACTGGTTATTTTCTTGTCTGAATCATCCATTAGACCAAGCTGTGTGAAGGCAAGGACCACATCTATCCTATTCTATCCCTTTTCCCCAAAATGAAAATGCAGTTCCCAAAAAGAAACCCCAGTTAGAAGTACTCCTACAAGCCCTGCAGGAATATATACTCTATAATGAAAACTGTCATTAACCCTGAAAACCAGTATGCATCGTTGGAACTATCTTTTAATCAAACATTCCAAGAAAGTACTCTAAAACAAAAAGGAATAAAGTTATTTGGAAACTCTAATAGTCATTTGATCAATGTCACCTGTAAAGAGCTTACCTGGAACAAAAAGCAAGATTCCAAAGAAATAGCCTAAAAAGACCAAGGCCTCAGTATAAAATACTCCGCCACAGCCAGATCTGTAAACATTCATCAACTCCTACTCAGATTTTCGCAAATTACTATGCTGTCTGAAATAGAAGTATGCCACTGTACCAAATATGAGGGGGTAGCTATTAGGAAACAAATGGCTCAAGGATTTTCCTCAGGTTAAAAAGTGACCAGGAGAAAATATGCCACCTGGTCGGGAGGTTTAAACACAGCATACGATGTAGCACAGAAGGAAGAGAACGAAAATTCACTTCCAAATGCTATCGTAAGAACCAATCCCTCACTACTTTTGATTTTATGAAAGAATAAGTTAAAACCACTAGTCATTATCTGTTAATGTTATTTTTAATTGAGTGTCTCTGTATATACGAGTAACTGGTTGTCTTTCCAAGATTCAATTTACTTTTTTTATGTGAATGTAAAATTTCATTTGTCATTAACAGATAATTTATTTCTGAAAAGCTTATGTTAAAAAGATTAGCACTAAAATTTACCATTAATTTTTTTGTTATAATAAAACATCAGAAATTATTTTCGTTTTTAATTAGCTTGGTAGGTTACCATGTTAATCTAAGTACCAGAGTTAACACCGAAATCTACTAAAACAGGTAGAAAAAATATAGACAAATCTACAATCTTAAGCTTAAATTTTTATATATAAACACATACATACAAAACAATATGGAGGGAATAAAGCTTACATCATTATCTCCAGCAATGTAGAACGAAAGAGTCTGGCTGCCCAGATTAAAATCAATCCAAAATTCCTCAAGTTTTTCATCTGATGGTATTTGTAACTAATAAAGTAAAACATATAAAACTAGTATATACTATGCTTTTAACAAAGACAACAGAAAATTATGACCATGCTATATTCATGGCTGAGTTTTTTTACAGCATAACTGGAAGGTGAGGGAAGAGAAAGAGCAGACAAGCGTAACATTTAGATCAGTCTAGAAACAATCGAAGGAAATGCTGCTTTAATATTTACAGAGCAATCAGCTAGCCCCAAGAAATCACAAATATTCCAAGTGCTAATAGAGGCTGAAAATACTAGTTTGAATATATTCATGCATGACAAATTCATATGGACTTGATTAATGAAACAGAAGAACATTTGGAAGTAAATCCTTTATATTATAAAGTTATCCTGGGCTGTAGATATTGTTTCATAAAATGGCTCTAGGTGTCACTGTCTGATACAGAACACTAGACCAGCTGTATTTGTGATCTAATTATTACTATTTTTAATGTTCTTATCAACGTATAACCCTTAGTTCACTGGACCTTTGCATCAAAAATCATCCCATAACTAAAAAAAAAAAGGTATACATTTAAAACTTACTTCATATTTATCAAGAAATGCTGATAAACAAGGAAATGTAAAGACCCTGAAATAAAAAGAAGTTTGAGTTAAAGAAAAAAGTAATAAGCCTTCATAGCACAATCTTGTCTAGCCATAGAAATCATGTCTAGGATCCAAAGGAAATCAGGCAGGGGTTATAACAATCTAAATAAGAGCATATCTCCCTCTTTATTAACTTTTTAAAATCAAATTTTAATGAAAGTTTATTTCTGTAGAGAAAAGTATATTATTTTGAGGATACTACTCAACCTACCATTTTGACTAAAGTGATTGTACCAATTGCGTGTGTGTGCGCACGTGTGCTATCAACTATAAGCAGAGGTTCTTAATTTAGCTTCTACTACTTATACAACAGAACTTAGAACTTCGGTGAGAAAATAAGAGAAGAAATGAATAATACTGCTAATAAAAATGGCTGAATATTAAATGCTTCTTGGGCAGATACTACTTTGAGCACTAGGTATACAAGTATCTCATTTAATCTTCAAAACATATGAGGCACATATTATTAGCATTCGTATTTTGTAGCTGAGGAAACTGAGGCAATGTTCGATAACTTGCCTGACATTAGAATAACAAGTAGGGAACCTATGATTCAAACGCAGGCAATATGACTCCTAGCACTTAGCACTCACCCTCTCTTTAATTTTTTAATTTCCTTAGTAAGTAAATGTGATCTAATTTCTCCAATAAATGTGTCCTGAGAATCTATAAGGTGACAGGCACAAATACTCTGTTCTTTAGTCATCAACAAAAGTGATAAAAATTTATATTACTTATCCTTCCATGTCCACTACTAAGGTTAAAATGACCTCAGAAAGAAGCTCCTTGTGGTATTTTGCTAATTATACAGGACGTTTTTTGTGTGCTATGTATTTTCATTCCAGTATGTGGACAAAGGAGGCAGCTTAAGTTAATATTTATATTTTTATTAATTCTCAAACAGTAAATAATACAGAATATGCAATTATGAAATACAATAAACCAATTTTGGACATTCAAAGCTTAGTATTAAATACAAATACATTTTTCCCCTGAAAGAACAACGCAAACCAGGGGCAGCAGAGGATTATCTCAGCCTACCAGTGTAATCACTTAATTAATCATATTATAGTAAGATGTTGTTTTAAATATCCAGGTACACTTTACACTCTAACATAACAGAACAAATCAAGTTAAATTTATAAAGGTTCAATATTGTATCCCCCTCTTAATCCCTATTTCCTTATCAGTAAATGATTGTAAACTGCATGTTTACCTTCTCTTGTCTCCAAGCATGCCGTTAACAAGGTTGAGAAATATCCTGCAATCCTAATTTTAAGAAAAGGTGAGAGACTTTTTTAAAGCATAGTAATTAAAACAAAACTTTCTTTTAGGTAATTTCTATTATTTTTATATTACTTACTGTTTCAAATTCAGAGTCTTTAATTCCTTTAAATGCATTAGCAACAAAATCCATTGAAAACCACTGACATGCCAGTTCTTGTCTTTGTTTTTCTGTGGTCATTCTACATAAAGCTTCTACGATGCCTACTTGTAAGTCATAATCTATAAAAAATTGTTAATGAATGTATAATTAAAATTATACAAAGTAAGACTTTGTAAAAGGCCTTATATTTTACAGAGTATTAGAACAAGCAAGAAAAATAAGGAAACTATTAGTAAAATTTACTCATCTTTTGCTATTTTCTTCGTATGGATTAGAAATGTCTCATCATCACAGGAATGAATACAGGCCAAATAACAAAACAAGTTTACTAGTAGAAGAACGGAGTGAAATTAAGAAAGCCAAAGATGCAAAATAACTCATACAGGTCTATAAATCACAAAACCCTTGTTTTGTTTTTATAACATGATGTTTACAGTTACCTCAGAGTACTTTAAATCAACAGGTTTATTCTATAAGTAAATCACTACATCAAAATTTTCTCATATGAAGTTTAGGAAAGCAACTTTGAGTTCTTTTACTAAACGTGTTGTTTAAAAATAAGTCTATCAATCCCAAGAATATTAGACTTCTTTATTTCATAAAATACCATCTGAAGAATTTCTTGGCACAAGTAATTCAAATCTATTACAAAATTATTATTCATAAAACTACCATCAAGCACACATTAGATTTATCTAACTTCTATTGTCATGCTAAATTATTATTTTACTCTCAAAGATACTCATCATTTATTAAAGGAATTAAATGCTTGATTGTATTCAACAGTTCATAATCTCCCCACATAATCTCAGCACATTACAGTGCTAACATTATTTTGATTAAAGAGATATTTTATTCATAAACTTGGAATAATTTCAAATGTGAACATTTTGAAAAAACATACCTCCAGCATCTAAAATCCTTTCCCCCATACTGCTCCTGTGAATAAAAATAATATGTTATATACAGAACTAGTGTTAATTAAATAAAAAGCCCATATGTTTTAATAAAAACCACTACAATTTACAATTGGCTAGTATCACTGACTTTTGCAGAAAATACATGCATATATTCAACCTTATTGGAAACCTACAACAGTCTATCAGCTTTAATTATTAATGAAAAATCATGATTGCCTTACTACCTTGAAAAGTATTCTTTAAATTACTGACTCGAATCACTAACAAAACAATAGAATATAAATTATTACATGAGAATTAACATTTCTTGATTAGAGAGTATTTTCCTGGCATCCTGAGGCATTTTGTCAAGCATAGCATTCATTTTTTTTAGAGTCTAGAAACGAAAAAAAAAAAGAGATAATCCATTAACTTCATATACTCAGTGAAAAATATTTAGAGACATATTCGAGACACATCAGCTTAGAAGCTTACTTTTTTCTTAAGCACTGCATTTTATGCAGCGAATAGGGTTGGGTAGAGAAAAGAATATAAACTATAAAATAGTGATCACAAAAAAAGCATAAAACACAGGATATCAGAAGTAGACTATAACACCACTCTTGTTCTTTAAAGCATGCATACTTTTTGCAACATGACATATTTATTACTACTGTATTATAAGAACTAAGGAAGTTAAAGAATTATTTGATTATGAATATTAATTTTGTTCTCAGGGTTATACATATGTACACGCAACTCACAAAGAAAGGTTATTTTTAGTATTTAAATACTTAAAAATTCCTAACAGCTTGACATTGTAATTTATTTTCATATGAGCTCTATGCATACATAAACCCACATGGTAATTAATTTTCAGTAAGTATTTAAGAAATATATTCACTATGTGGGTTTTAAAGGTAGTGAATTGTTAAACAGAAATATACAAGATAACTTACTGTCAAGAGACAACAATCATTCAATTTGATGAACTGCTTTAAATTTTATTTCATTTTTAGGTTTTAAAAAAATCAAACAAATGACTTTACCTCCTGCTGAATATAGATATTCACTCTTGAGTCAATAACCAGGGAACAAATTCGAGGTGCAAAACTTTCCACTATTTGCCTTTTACCTGAATAAAAGTGTTAAGTTATTGACAGATACGGGTTTAAAATCCTTTTAAACGGCAGTCTTTTCTCATGTGAGTTAATGGAAAGTGTGTACTGGTGCAGTTCAGACAAAGGCCCTCTGCATGGGCATCAGGAAGCCTGAGCTAACCAGTTCTGTGGCCCTAAACAAACACCACTCAGCAGATGTGACCAACCTTCATGCTGGCGAGAGAGCAGCCCCGATCCAGCTTCTCATTTCAGCCACATAAGGAAGTATTATTTTTCTTAGATAAAACAAATGCAGTTAAAGAGTGGAAACTTCCATTTTGAGGCTTTTAAAAAAACTAGCCTCATTAATTTACAGTTATACCTCAAAAATTCTTACACTCTTGATGACCATCAACACGCCTGACCTCATGAAGCTCTAAATAACTCAACACATTTCTGAAAGTTAAATCCATTTCCAAAAGATGAGGCTTTATCAACATTAAAGACATTCGGGGGAATGTGCTACATGCTATTTCATAAAGTGAATTTACAAAATAATTTTAAACAATGCCTATACTGTAATAGCAGATGTACAACTTTCCGAAGTGACTGCATTGGGGGGCAGGGGGGACTCACTCAGGTGAAAAGATATGATTTGCTCTTAAAAAAAAAAAAAATCAGTTGGATTACTTTACAATCCCTAGGACTTTAGGACTGTTTTCTCCCCTAAAAACTTAGGAATTGAGATCCAACAATTCTGTTACGTTCATTGTTGAAACTGAGAAATTGATAAAAAGGTATCATTAGCTATTTAAATAAACAGCAGTTGATCTCTTTAAACCTGCTGGCATTGAAGGGAGCAAACAGCCACTGTTGCTTTATTTATGAACGATTTAGCAGCCTCAGGGGAAAAAAAAACAAAACACTTTCTCTAATCCTAGGTCATCTTCCACAACCAACACAAAGATAAAATAATCTGATTGCTTGGCACAAGCCACTGGATAGCCAGCACAAGTGAACGTTATAAAGTGTTCTACATGCCCAATCTAATTTATTATAGAGAATTTTGTTCCATTAGATCGAGAGCTGGCATACCATGCCTACAGGCCAAATCTGACCAGCTACCTGATTTTGTTTGGTTGTATAAATCCCCAAAGGCCTGGGTGATGCAAAAAGTTAATGCAACAGGCAGCTAATTGAAAGGCTGGCAGTTCAAGTCTACCCAGCAGCACCTCGGAAGAAAGGCCTAGCAATCTACTTCTGAAAAATCAGCCACTGAAAACCCTATGCAGCACAATTCCATTCTGATACACATAGGGTCACCATGAGTTAGAGCTGACTCGACAGCGACTGTTTTTTTTAATTACTATTCATCAGCAGGTACTCTGTAGAAAACACTTGAATCTACCATGTTTTCTTGAATCAATATTGACAAAGGAGAACTTCCTTCACTTTCATGAACTTAGCCACGGTCAGTGAGTTTGTGTGAGAAACAGAAGCTAAGTATACTGAGCCGCCCTATCACATAGAAGTCTGATGACTTAGAAGTGGTCAAGTTTTACTGTGGTAGTTTGAACGCTAGGCCAAGACTGAAATTTTTCTGAACAAGAGCAGTACTCAACCATTACTACTGAACATGAATGGTTTTGGAAATTAACTTTTGCTGCAGACTTGATAAACTTTCTTAATAGATTCCACCCAAAAATTCAAGGCAAAATAGTGCCTATATGAGAAACTTAGACTGCAGTAAAGTCATCTGGATGACAACTAATGTTATTTGAATCACAAGTAGTACCAAGCTGCTCGATAGACTTTAAAAAGTTAAACAAGAAGGGGTATCTCTCTTCCCACACAAATCTGCAGGGACTATGTTTTCCAAGCTCCAACTACAGGTCCAGCAGCATTCTCAGACCTCGGTGTAAATGCAAAGGGAATTTTCATATTTCAAAATCCATTTAACTGTGCAATTGAGGAGCTTCCACCTAACCTTCAATTGAAAGTGATTAATCTGCAATGTAATGACATTCTAAAAGGCAAATATTAAGACTCTAATAAAATTATATAAATGCCTTCCAAGTGATGAATATGCTCAATTCATATTCTTGTGAGTTGATATCAGTATTTGGCAGTATCTGCATGAAAAGACATTTTCAAATATGAAATACATAAAGTCTCATTACAAATAAGCATTAAAAAATGAGCATTTGCAATCAATTTTGATAACAGGGAACACTAACTTTAAACCCCAATTAAGTAAAATGTTATCCCCTCAAAGGGAATGCTATTCTTCTCATTAGACTTGTATTATTAAAAAATTGTTATCACTTATTATATTTTGAATTGTATCAGTAGAACACTTGTGGACAATTATTTTCTTATTTAAGTACCTACAAAATAGCCTTCATTTTTTCTCTTGGCCCATAAAGCCTAAAATATTTAATCTCTGGCCCTTTACAGAAGAAGTTTGCTAATACCTGAATTAAATAATTCCTAATATTAGGACAATATGATCAGAATTGCAAAATTATTCTAAAACTCTAATAGCAAATTATTGTTCCAATAAAAATATTCATTATACCTTCATCATTGACATCATGTATGACCTGAAAGAAAGTGAATAATGTTTAATTTATAATTTACTATGTAATACCATAAACCATCCCAAATATTAAAGTAACGTATTATATTTGAATTCACTGCATAATTGTTTAACTTTTATTTATTAACTGACCATTTAAATATATTAATCAGGATAAATGCTTAATATAATCTGAATAGACTAGTCTAGCTAAATCACTAACCAATCTGTTAGTTACTTTTATGCTCAGGGCAGAGAGAACACAGATTTTTTTTTTTTTAAATAAGCACATGCTTTATTATATAAATTAATCAAAGTGATTTTTACCATCAAAACATCAAAGAAGTCTTCTATCATATTTATAACAGCTTCATCTTTTGAATTTCCTTGATTGAGAATAATCTCCTTAGATTTTTCAAACCAGACAACCATGTAAAGAAAGGAATGTATATATTAGTTACATCGAATTCAATTTTAAGAATGTATTCATCTATGCTTGTATAAACAGTATACCTATGAATAAAGGGACATCAAAAATAAAAATTCTAGTACTGCGTCAAAATAAGATTATCCTTTTAAACATCTTGTTTATTATTTTTATTTTTTGGTAACTCACTATATTTTCCCATGGTTTAGATGGGAGTAGATAAATTTAAAAGGATCGCTGGTAGTACAAACAGTTAAGCACCTGACTGCTAACCAAAAAGTTGGCAGTTCAAACCCACCCACTGGCTCCGCAGGAGAAAGACCTGGAGATCAGCTCCCATAAAGATTCAAGCCAAGAAAACCCTATGAGGCAGTTCTTCAAGGGGTCATTATGAGTCAGAATCGACTCAATGGCACCTAACAACAATAAAAACAAGATGAATCTTTTTTTTTTTTTTTTTTTACTTTTTTCCATTTCTTTGCTGTTGTAAAAATATAAATAACGCATCTGCCAGTTCAACATTTTTCACATATACAATTCAGGGAGATCAGTTACATCAATCATGCTGTGCAACCATTACCAGTATCCTTCCTTTGCAAATTTTCCATGCCCATAAACAAGAACTCAAGGCTTCCTAAGCAATAACACACCCCCGCCCCCACACCCCGCAATCTTCCCTCCTTCCCACTCCTGGTAACCATTATTAAACCCTGATCTCTCTATATTTGCCTATTCTAGGTACTTCATATTAGTGAGATCATACAATATTTGTCCTTTTGTACGTTTTCCTTTTTTGATTTTTTTTTAAATTGTGATTTAGGTGAAAGTTACAGAGCAAATTAGTTTCTCATTAAACAGTTGATAAATTGTTTTGTGGCACTGATTGCCAACCCCCACCCCCATGTATCAACACTCTCCCCTTCTCTACCCCAGGTTCCCTGTTTCCATTCATCCAGATTTCCTGTCCCTTCCTGCATTCTCAGTTTTGGTTTGGGGCTCGTGTGCCCATTAGTCTCGTATACATGATTGAACTAGGAAGCACGTCCCTCACGTGTGTTATTGTTGGCCCTATAGATCTGTCTAATCTTTGGCTGAAGGGTGAACCTCAGGAATGACTTCACTACTGAGTTAAAAGGGTGTCTGGGGGCCATATTCTTGGGGTTTCTCCAGTCTCTGTCAGACCAGCAAGCCTGCTTTTTTTGTTTTGTTTTTGGTGAGTTTGAATTTTGTTGTACACTTTTCTCCTGCTCTGTCTGGGACCCTCTATTTGGGATCCCTGACAGAGCAGCCAGTGGTGGTAACCAGGCACCACAAGATGAATTTAGTCTTAATTCCAGGTAGAAAAACATCTTACCCCTTCAAATTTCTAGTTCAAGTACATTTATTATAATAGATGAAAAGAAGTTATCATAATTTAGACTATTTTGGCATTTCTACTCTTTAAAAAGTTTTGGTATTATGCTAATTCAGATACAGCACAGTGGTTAAGCGCTCAGCTGCTAACCGAAAGGTTGGCGGTTAGAATCCACCAGCTGCTCTGCAGCAGAACGACGTGGTAGTCTGCTTCCATAAACATTTATAGCCTTGGAAACGCTATGGGGCAGTTCTACTCTGCCCTATGGGGCTGCTTTGAGTCAGAATTGATTAGATGGCAATGGGTTTTGGGTACCATGTCCCAGGCACTGTTCTAGGCAGTGGGGATACAGCAGTGAACAAAACAGACAAAAATCAATGCCTTAGATTCTAGTATGAGAGACAGACTACACAGTACAAAAAAGAAAAATGTTACATAGTGATTAAGAATAACTAAAGAAAAAATAAAGAAGGTAAAGGCTTTAGAGTATCTTATGATCTTAAACTGACATGATTATAAAGAGCTTGTGTACAGAATTTCTTTGTGATATCTTTGTAACATATACTACAGGTTATAAGAATATTTATTTTATTCTTAAATTTTTATGAAAAGTTACCAAATGTATTTTTTGACAGTTTGAACTATTTATCTTATTACAAAACATAACTTTTACTACATTTCCCTCACATGAATATGCTATATATTCTATACTTATCTTTTGGACTAGTCCTTGTTTTATCATAGTTGAAAGTCCAGCTTGTCCCAATATACTGATATTTTTACCACATCTTCCAACAGAAACCAAAATAGCTGAAACAGTTTGGATATCCTTTTTTTTAAGTTCCTGAATCAAAAAAGTATACATTTAAACTTCTGAAAACACAAAATACTATGGTATCGAATAATAGCACTTATCATTTATTGGGAGACAGGCATTGTGCTGGGTTCTTTATTCATATACTTGCAATCCTCACAAGTCCTGAAAGGTAGCCATTATCCCCATCCTCACACTGCAAAGGAAGAAAATGTGCTTCTGTAATGGCAACTTGCCCAAAACCACCGAGCCAGCGGATGATAAACTCAGGACAAAAACACAGATTTGTATAAAAGCAAGACACTTTAGACTCTGATACAGTGACTCCATTATGTTCCATTCTAAAAAGGTTCCATGTATTTAACTAAAAGATAGAAGAAACTTTCACTCAACCCTTTAGAATAACAAATCTCAAGCACTACAGGAGACAGTTAATAATAACTTTTTCTCATGTATAAAAATGCCTCAGATATGATAAATCAAACCCCAGATTTTGGGTGATTTTTTCATAGTTTTTGTAAACACCACGCATTGTCTATATAGCATTAAGAGTCTGTTGAAAGGTTTTTCTAAAAATAGATCAAGTTGCTTAAACTTCAAAGAGGTAAATCATTTTTTTTTCTTCCCAGTCTAGGTTAACAGTTAATAACAGTAACCCGAAGTATACACATCTTCTTAATGTATTTTATTTTGGAAACAACAGTCCACTATGTTGTTTGAGACTCCTCAAATAAAGCAAAGGAAGCATATGGTAAGATAAACATTTATTTATGTAATTATAAGGCCGCTTACCCAGGCCGTTCTACTTATTTCTTCCAATTGAGTACTTCTCCCTAAAAATAGAGCACTATCTAACAATTTTACCAACCATTCAGCAAAAATGAGTATTTACCCTGCATATAAGTTCGTCCAACTTGTGAAAAAACTGTTTGCTGCATTTAATCTTCACATCTTCACAAATATCAACTTGTAAAAGTGTTCTTAAGGGTTTGAAATCATTTTTTCTTAATGCATCATCGATGCATTTTTCCAACTGCTAGAGAAAGACAGTTAATGGCACATATATTTAATCAAAACCAACATTACTCTCCTTATGCAATATAGCAATTTGATAATTGCTTTCATACAAAAATGCTGTCAATTTACTAATTAACAAAAGCTGCCCATGCTTAAGTCCAGAATAACTGTGTCCCAGATTAAGTTTTTGGTATTATCAAGACTCTAAATGGTAAAAAATATTTTCTTAATATTTTAATGATAAGGTCATCATTATGTTGCACTCACCAAAAACTTGTTGATAAGCGAAGTAATACCAACTTTACAGCAACTTACACTTGACACCATTGCTAAAAGTCTAGCATATCTGACTACCAACTTCTTCATGGGGTGTAAATAATAAAGAAAAATGTACAAAGACAGGTAAAAGCATCCTTTTAGAAAATATACCAATATACACAACTTAATCACTAATCTTACATAATATCTGTAAGCTTTACACTATCTGGTATCCCTCCTGTTAAAGTACAAGTTCATTAATAAGAAATTTTCATACGATAGTCTGATGACTGAACAGACTTGGTGGCCAACTGCATATGTGTTAAACAGATGTTTTATTCAGACTTACTCTTTACCTAAATGCAAGTCTGTTACCGTTTTTAAAATTCAGTATACAAATATCCCAGTATAACTTATACATGAATAAGTGTATAATTCTTTGCAATGTAAAAGGTATGAAGAACCAGCATCTTTAATGCTTTATATACATTCTTAATATATCTTTCTGAAAACATGTATTGAACAAAGGAAAGGACAACATTTTTGCTTAGACTGCTCCACTCCTGACCCTTCGATAAAATCACGTAAACTTTGTCATGGTTAAAAGTACAGCATTGAATACCTACAAATAAACAACAAAAGAGAGAAGTTAAAATACTTCCTCTTGGTCTAGGACTACATACATACCTGGAGATCTGGTCTTACTGGCATTTTGGCTTCGTTTAAAAACTGCAGAATAAAACAAACATCTATAAAAGAAAACATATATTTTGTATATCTTAAAATCTGTTCCGTATTTTTAAAGTTTAAAAATTTTAACACACTAAAGTAGTACATTGTTGCTTATGCCAAAGACATAATATTGTTTCTTCAAGTTCCTCACTAGACATCTTTCATACCTGTTTATCAAAGTATTCATTTTAATATGGTCAAAGATGTTTCTAAAGAAAACCTTTAAGATTATTTATTCAAGCCCTCCCTTTTTACAGATTACTTCAATTAGGGCCAAAAGTCCTGCTAAAAGGTACAAAGCCAGTTAGTGAAATAATACAAAACTCGACCAACTCTCCTCCCTCACCAATGAGTCCTGCTGCACGTGTTCCAACTTTGGGAACAAGAAGAAAAATAATCTTGAATTAATGCCTAAATGAAATTTGGGCTAGTTATAAAATACCTCTCGACAGCAACAGGCTTTTTTTTTTTTTTTGGTTTATAAAATGTCTAAGAAGGGAAGAATATGCAAATACATTACCAAAGAACAGGATCACTACTAGTATACAGACAATTAAAGGAGTGAGAAAAAGATAACCTAAGCACATTTCTCTCTGCAGAGAAGAACAGAAACAGGAAGCAGTAGGGTTACATTAAGCATCATCTTCCATCTTTAATAAAAGCATCTAACATTTCCAAATTCAATGTGGAGATTAACTCTAGAAAGGAAAAGAAATAATACCACCATTTTTAGACATCATGCCTAGAAAAATATTAAAAGGACCTACTCTGAAGAGTTTTGTAACCGAATTACCAGAGCATCCAACACAGGCAATTAATTAATCAATCCAAGAGGAATAGAGGACAATGTACCTGAAAAACGAGAGGCACTATGTAGTCCTAGTCTACTTCATTACAGACACGCCAGGAGAGAAATTTAAGGGTCAAGAAGAGAATACGCTTAAGACATATCAAAGTGATAAGTTAAAAACAAGCAAAAATTTCTTGCATTTCTAAGAGTAATTTAAAACAAACTCTAGGGGAAAAAAACGATCCCTAGAGAAACATTTTATCCATGTACATAAGGAGCCAAGTCTAAAGATGTTTTTGCAGCATTGTTCTGAATGGCGAAAATTCTAAAACACCTAGGTGGGAGTTAGGAATGGAAGAGAGGGCAAGGAAGGAATAAATAAAATGGAGTATGTATAATCAATTGTGTGAATGTAACAGTTAAATAAAGTGAACCAGAACTAAAGATGTCTGCAGTCAAATCATCTTAAGTGATAAAAGCATGTTACCAAATGATATATAGTGTAATGCCATTTATGCAAAAAAAGAAACTTTGTATTATTTATGGTTACAGCTCTCGTCCTATGTACCTGTGTATATATTCATATGTGTGTGTATACATGTAGACGGAGAGACATTTACACACATACACAGACCACTCAAGACAGCAGCTGCCCAACTTGGGGTGTCTGTCAGCCCACTAGGAAGAGTGGGAGATGCAGAGTTGAGCTGTTTGTCAAAAGGAGACTTTAGTTTTATTTGTAACTTTTGCTTTTATATCCCTTGCCAAAATGCAGGTAAATGGGGTCCAAAAATGCGATCAGTAAAATGTGGGTTTGGGTTATTGTGAGGAAATGGAATGACCAAGACCAACCTGTGCTGTTTATCAGCTAGGAATACAGCTGCTTCACCCAAATCTACCCAGGTTCTAGATGCAGTTTAGACCCATCATGTTTGTCTGCTCTGGATTACATATTGAGGGGGCAATTCTGGGTCTGTGGCTAGCTGGAACTTCCAGTACAGCAGTAATCATTCCAGGATTTCTAAAAAGCGGTGGCCATTTTGTCAGCGAACTCAGGGAGATTTGGCCAGGAGAGTATTAGAAATGCAGGAACCTACTCTTTGTCTCCCATTTCTCAAGAAGGGCTTGGCCTACTACTTTCCATTTGGCCTCACTCTTTCTTCTATTATCCCCCAGGCCCTCGCAGAAGAAATTTAGCCTGGCCCTACTGAAGGATTTATTACGTCACATTTTAGTATAGGATTTATATATACGTTTGTTATTGTGTTGTGTGCCGTCAAGTCAATTCTAACTCACAGTACCCTACAGGACAGAGTAGAACTGCCCCATAGGATTTCTTAGGCTGTAATCTTTATGAGCAAAGATCGCCAGGTCTTTTCTTCCCGCAGAGTGGCTGGTGGGTTTGAACCGCCAAGCTTTCAGTTAGCAGCTGAGCGCTTAACCACTCCGCCACCAGGGCCCCTATACATATACATCTGTGTGTGTGTGTGCGTGCACATGTGTGTGGTGTGTACGTGTATTATTAATGTGTTTCTTGCTTCATAGATAGAAAATAACAAAAAAGACAGGAAACTATTACACAGAGCAAATATGGAGATAAGAAATAGGTATTGGGGGTCAGCAACCAACAGGGGAATTAATGAGGAACCATACTAGCAGCAATGTAGCCTAGAGAACCTGAGCATCCACTCCTGCTGCTACCATCATAGGCTTGGGAGCTTTGGAGTCACTATCTTCAGGAGGGAGCATTTCTTGGGACAGAAAGACAAGAAAAAGGAAACAATCCAGAATATCATAAGGTAATGAAATGATAAAATGTGTAAAAGAAAAAGTTAAGACATAAAAGACAGATACAGACATTCCACTATTTATCTAATAAGAATTCCAGAAACTTTTTTTAAAGAACAGTTGGGTGGAAACACTTAAATAACAGTCAAGAACTTTCCCTAAATGAACATTCACATATTGAAAGAGTCCACTGAGTCCCAAGGAAGATAAGAAAAAGTACATCTAGACATGTTGTGGTAACATTTCTAAAGAATAAAAGAGAGCGCCAGAGTAAAAACATACAAAAGAATCAGTACTCTGCTCTCTCATGACAATATAATAAACTTAAAAATTAACTACAAAGATAGAGTCAAAATTTATATATATTTTAAAACTAAAACTGTACAGCTCAATAATCAGATGAAAATTCTAAACTATTTAAGTGAATAAGAAAATGTGTACATATAAAAACCTATAGGATGCAACCAAAGCAACACTAATGAATGAATGAATTTGAAAGTGAGAAACAGCAGAACTAGGTAACGAAAACAAACCCACAGAAGCTCCAGATGGGACAGTTATCAGACAATTTAATTACTGCTGTATACCTAGAGATTATAAAATAGGACTGAGAATTTTGGGCAGAAACTAGAAATTAAGTGGAGGGGGCAGCACAGAAGATTTGAAAAATAAGCAAGTAATTCTAGAAGCAAAAATAGTCAGTAATTAGTAAATCAGTAACAAAATGGATAAGTTTAATAGCAGATTAGACATAGACGACGGGAAAAACAGTAATAGAAACTCTATCAGAAGAAAATATCTAAAATGAAGCAAAGAGACAGAGAAGTATGGGGGTGGGAATACAAGAGAAGGAAAGAACATAGAAGACACACCATGAAGCCTTCCTCATATATGGTAACTGGAGAGAAGATAGAGAATATGGCATAGAAGCAATATCTGAAGAGACGATAACCAAGAATTTCCCACAACTGATAAAAGACCTCAAGGTATAGATTCAATGAACCCCAACAGGAAAAAGAAAATCACCTCAGACATACCATAAACAAACAAAAACACTGCCTGGTGGCACAGTGGTTAAAGGAGTGGACTGCTACCTGAAAGGTCAGCGGTTCAAAGCCACCAGCAGCTCTGAGGGAGAAAGATGTGGCAGTCTGCTTCTGTAGATATTTACAGCCTTGGAACCCCTATGGAGTCGCTATGAGTTGGAATCCACTCAACGACAGTGGGTTTTGGTCGTTTGTTAACCATGTCATAAAACAATATGCCTACTGACTGTGTAACGAGAAACACTCTGTTCTGTAAACCTTCACCTAAAGTACAATCAATCAATCAATCAATCAGTAAGTAAGTAAGTAAGTAAGTAAGGCGCCAAAGGGTATAAAAGACTGATTACTTTTAAAACAGCATCAGTAAGACTGCAACTGACTTCAACAGAGAAAAACTGGAAGCCAGGAAACTTGATATAATATCTTCAAAGTGCTGAAAGAAAACACTGCGAACTAGAATTCTGTAACCAGCAAAAATACTCTTCAACAATAAGTGGAGACAATGCATTTTCAGAGGAAAAAAAAGAGAAAGAAAAAAGGAAATCCAGCTTAGAGGATCTGTCACCAACAGACCCTCTCTTACAGAAATACAAAAATGTCTTCAGTCAGAAGGAAAACAGGAGATTGAATGGTGCAAGGAGTGAAGAGTAATACAAATTTAAATGTACATTAACTATATACAATAATGTTTTATGGCATTAAAAACACGTATAGATTTACAATACATGATAATAGCATATACTGGGGAATGGTGGTAAATGAATTTAAAGTGCCACGTAGTCAGTTCCAACTCATGGTGACCAAAGTATCACTTAATAGACATTGATAAGAAAAAATTGTATGTTATAATTTCTAAAGTAACCACTAAATGAATAGTTAAAGAATGCATAACTACCAAGCTAAAAAGAGGGAAATCATGTTTTTATTATAATCACTCTAAGTTTCCTCCCCTCCCCTAAACAAAAATAGAGAAAAAGAAGCCCAAAACAGGTAAGACAAATAGAAAGTACAAAGGTGCTAGATTTAAACTTAAATATCAGCAATTATATTAAATATCCTAAATACGCAAATTAAAAATCAGATTGTTAGATAGGTTAATTAAGAAAAAAAACTACATGCTGGTTAAAAAAAAGTTATGATTTTAAGAACTCATTAACCCACTGCCATCTAAGTGCTTCTGACTCATAGTGACCCTATGGGACAGAAGAGAACTGCCCCCATAGAGTTTCGAAGGCTGTAAATCCTTACGGAAGCAGACTGCCACATCCTTCTCCCAAGGAGTAGCTGGTGGATTCAAATTGCTGACCTTTTGGTTAGCAGTCAAGTGTTTCACCACTGCACCACTGATTATAAGCACACCATAAATAAAAGGATACAAAAAGGTTGGAAATAAAAAGATGGAAAAAGATATATACTATGCAATTATTAACCAAGAGAAAGCCAGTGTAACTATATTAATATTAGACTTACCATAAAACCTGTGCAGTATTGGCCCAAGATAGAAAAATCAACTGATCGAATAAAGAATTAAGAAACTGACCCACACCTATGACTCCTGATTTACGACAAAGATAAAACACAAAGCAGTAAGAAAAGGACAGTATTTCTGATTAATGGTACTGTTCTACTGGATGTCCACGAGAAAAGCGATGACACCTGACTACCTCATACCATATGCAAACATCATTTCTGCATGAACTGAAAATCGAAATGTAAAAAGGTAAAACAATTTAGCTTCTGGAATATAACATATTAGAACATCTTCATGATACCGCAATAAGCAAGGATTTCTTAAACAGATTACAAAAAGCACTAACCTTAAAGGAAAACAACGACCATTCAGACATTAAAATTAAGAACTCTTGTTCAAAAGACATCATTAAGAAAGTGACATGACAAACCACAGAGCAAGATACCTGCATCTTCTGTAAACAAAAGTCTTGTATCCAGACTATATGAAGAACCCTATAACTATCAGTTAAAAAAGAGAAAACAAAACACAACAAATGGTGTAAGAAAAAAAATCTAAGCAAGAAACTTAAATTGACCCTTATATTTATATGAATGCAAAAGACTAAATAAACATATATATATAATAAGTAGAAATACATATATCTGTCCTAGTCAACACTAGGATGTCAGTCTTTTTCATCTTAGCCATTTTAAAAGGTTCATAATGGTATCTAACCGTGGTTTAAATTTGTAGTTCCCTAATGACTAATGATATTGAGCATCTTTTCACTTGCTTACTTCCATCCATATACCTTCCTTCGTGAGGTTTCTGTTCAAACCTTTTGTCAATTTTTAAATAGGACTTTTTCTTCTTATTGTTGAGTTTTGAGAGTACTTCATATATATTCTGGATACAAGTCCTTTTTCCGATTTGCCAATATTTCCTCCCAGTCTTTTCCTTCTCTTGATAATGTTCTTTGAAATCAGAGGTTTTTAATTAGGGTGCCATCCAGTGTATCAATTTGTTCTTTCATGGCTCATGCTTTTGGTGTTGTATGTAAGAAATCTTTGCCTAACCTAAGGTCACACAGGTTTTCTTCTCTGTTTTCTTTATAGTTTTAGGTTTTACATTTAGGACTATGATCCATTTTCATTTAACTTTTATATATGGCGCACGTTATGCATCGAATTTTTTTGCATATGAATATTTGGTTGTTTTCACCATTTGTTGAAAAGGTAATCCTTTCTCCACTGAAATGCCTTTGCACCTTTGTCAAAAATCAACTGTCTGAGATGACTGTTTTGTTATGTATATTTTCACAATAAAATTATTTTTAAAAAATCAATGGTCCATGTATGTGTGGGTCTATTTTTGAACTCCCTATTCTGTTCCATAATATTCAATAGAATATTCCCTTAATATCTGTACAGTTAGATGCTGGTGTCACCTCTCTCATTACTGATACCAGTAATATTTGTTTTTTCTTTTTATTTTCTGATCAGTCTGTCTAGAGGTTTATCACTTTTAATCATCTTTTTGAAAAACAGCTTTGAAACACTGATTATCTCTATTATTTTTCTATTTTTCAATATAGTTGATTTTGATGATTTTATTTTCATTCTATTATTTGGGGCTTAATTTGCTTTTCCTTTTCTAGTTTCTTAAAGTAAAAACTGAGGTCAAGGATTCGTGGCTTTTCTTCTTTTCAAATATAGGCAATTAATGCTATAAATTTCTTCCTAAATTGCTGTAGTGGTATTCCACTAAAGACTTACCATAAAAAATGCTGAGATACAGTATTTTCATTTTCATTCAATTCAGAATACTGTCTTAGTTTACCCTTTCACTTCTTCTTTTCCCCAGAATTATTTACAAGTATGGTAGTTTCCAAATACCTGGAGATTTCCCAGGTATCTTTCTTATACTGATTTCTAAATTAATTCCATGAGGTCACAGACATGCTTTTTTAAGACCTGAATCCTTTAAAAATTATCAAGTCTTGTTTTATGGCCCTGAGTATGGGTTTATCTTTGTAAATATTCCATGTGAACTTGAAAGTAACTGGTATTCTGCTATTTTAGATGCAGTGTTTTATAAATGTCAATTAAGTTGAGTGGCTGTGTTGTTCAAAATCTTCTATATTATTGCTGATCTTCTATCTTGGTCTATCAACCGAGACAGTGGTATTGAAACCTGATTATAATTGCAGATTGTCTATTTTACATTCTTTTTTTTTTTTGTACTAAGTCTTTAAAATTCAGTGTATATTTTACACCGACAGTACATCTAAATTTAGACATGCCATATTTCAAATGTTAAACACATGTGGCTAATGGCTACCATAGTGGACAGCACAGCTCTTTAAATAATCTGTTAGGCTTGTTCTCTGACTATACAGTAACCAAGCATGGTTTTCTGACCCTTCTAAAAATTCTGTGAATTACTCAGTAGTCTTCAATAATTGTATCTCAAAAAAGAAACCTAAAGAAAATACATGCCATATTACAGAAAAATCCAGATGAATTAAATTAAAAAAACAAGAACAAAACAAGAAATTTTAGAAGAACAGAGTTGTTATGGATTGAATTGTGTTCCCCCAAAAATGTGTGTCGACTTGGCTGTCATGATCCCAGTATTATGTGATTCTCCACCATTTTGTCATCTGATGTGATTTTCATACGTGTTGTAAATCCTACCTCTATGAGACCATCTCAAGAATAGATTTGACAAATTAAACATTAATGACCAAAGACCAGATGAGTTGTGGAATGACATCAAAGACATCATACATGAAGCAACAGGTCATTAAAAAGACAACAAAGAAAAGAATAAAATGGATGTCAGAAACACTCTGAAAGTTGCTCTTGAACACAAAGTAGCTAAAGCAAAGGAAGACATAATGAAGTACAAGAGCTGAGCAGATTTCAAAGCGTGGTTCGAGAAGACAAAGTAAAGTATTATGATGAAATGTGCAAAGACCTGGAGACAGAAAACCAAAAGGGAAGAACACGCTCGACATTTCTCAAGCTGAAAGAACTGAAGAAAAAATTCAAGCCTCGAGTTGCAATATTGAAGAATTCTCTGGGAAAAATATTAAATGATGCAGGGAATATCAAAAGAAGGTGGAAAGAATACACAGAGTCACTGTACCAAAAAACTGGTCGACATTCAATCATTTCAGGAGGGAGCATATCATCAAGAACAGATGGTACTGAAGGAAGAGGTCTAAGCTGCACTGAAGGCACTGGTGAAAAACAAGGCTCCAGGAATTGACGGAATACCAATTGAGATGTTTCAACAAATGGATGCAGTGCTGTAAGCGCTTAGTTGTCTATGCCAAGAAAGTTGGAAGACAGCTATCTGGCCAACCAACTACAAGAGATCCATATTTGTACCCATTCCAAAGAAAGTAGAGCCGAAAGAATGTGGAAATTATAGAACAATATCACTGATACCAACACAAGTAATATTTTGCTAAAGGTCACTCAAAAGTGGTTACAACAGTACATCAACAGGGAACTGCCAGAAATTCAAGCCAGATTTAGAAGAGGACGTGGAATAAGGGATATCACTGCTGATGTCAGATGGATCTCAGATGAAAGCAGAGAATACCAGAAAGATGTTTGTTTATCTGTGTTTTACTGACTACGCAAAGGTATTTGACTATGTGGATCATAACAAATTCTGGATAACGTTGCCAAGAATGGCAATTCCAGAACACTTAATTGTGCTCATGAGGAACCTGTGCTTAGACCAAGAGGCAGTCATTGGAACAGAAGAAGGGGATACTGCATGGTTTAAAGTCAGGAAAGGTGTGTGTCAGGATTGTAACCTTTCATCACACTCATTCGATCCATATGTTGAGCAAATAATCCAAGAAACTAGACTATATGAAGAAAAACATGGCATTAAGATTGGAAGACTCATTAACAACCTGCGATATGCAGATGACACAACCTTGCTTGCTGAAAGTGAAGACGACCTGAAGCACCTACTGATAAAGATCAAAGACCACAGCCTTTAGCATGGAATTCACCTCAAACAAAAATCCTCACAACTGGACCAATAAGCAACATCATGATAAATGGAGACAAGAATGAAGTTGTCAAGGATTTCATTTTACTTGGCTCCACAATCAATGCCCATGGAATCAGCAGTCAAGAAATCAAAAGATGCACTGCGTTGGGCGAATCTGCTACAACAGAACTCTTTAAAGTGTTAAAAACCAAAGATGTCACTCGAAGGACTGAGGTGCCCGACCCAAGCCATGGTGTTTTCAATCGCTTCATATGCATGTGAAAGCTGGACAATGAATACAGAAGACCAAAGGAAAACTGATGTCTTTGAATTATGGCGTTGGTGAAGAATACTGAATATATCAGAACTGCCAGAAGGAAAAACAAATCTGTCTTTGAATAAGTAAAGCCAGAATGCTCCTTAGAAGCAAGTATGACGAGACTTGATTTCACATACTCGGGACATGTTATCAAGAGGGACAAGTCCCAGGAGAAGGGTCAGTGAAAAAGAGAAAGACCCTCAACAAGATGGACTGACCCTCAACAAGAGGGACTGACACAGTGGCTGCAACAATGGGCTCAAACATAGCAATGACTGTGAGGATGGTACAGGACTGGGCAGTGTTTCCTTGTTGTACAAAGTGTCACTATGAGTCAGAATTGACTCGATGGCACCTAATAACAACAACATGATGTTAATGAGGCAGGACTCATCTGCAAGATTATGTTCTATCTTGAGTCAATCTCTTCTGAGATATAAAAGAGAGAACTGAGTAGAGAGACAGAGGGACATCCTATCACCAAGAATGAAGAACCAGGAGGGGAGCATGTCCATTGGACCCAGAGTCCCTGTGCTGAGAAGCTCCTAGACCAGGGGAAGTTTGATGACAAGGGCCTTTTTCCAGAGCCGCTACAGAGAGAAAGCCTTCCCCTGGAGCTGGCGCCCTGAATTTGGACTTCAAGCCTACTAGACTATAAGAGAATGGATTTCTGTTTGTTAAAGCCATCCACTTGTGGTATTTCTGTTATAGCTGCACCAGATAACTAAGACAAATAGTGTCTAACACAGGAATGAGAGGCCTTTCAAAGACAGAAATAGTGGAAGCTATAAAAGTAAAGATAGATACTTCGACCACATAAAAATTAGCTCAGAAATAAACGATGGGTTTGGGAGAAAACACGTGCAAGGCAGGTGATAAAACTAGTTCAGATATTCTGACTTGATGAGGTACCAAACTGAGATGACAAGGGGAAAAAAAAATCACCTTTTTTCCCTTGTCCATTATTCACTTGCATGAATATTCACAGCTGTTATTTTTTAATGTATATTTACATTAGTAAATAATTTATTCAATTACTTATTAATGTAAATATACTCTTGGAAATGTTAACCAGACAAAAGGGTTGTATTTTGGGACCAGAACTTATTTAATGTCATAACCCTTAACAGTTACCCTCGACCTTCCAAAGAAATCATTAATTCTGATTAGTTACCTCACCTATCAATTTATTGCCCCAGTAGTAAGGTTAAATTGACATCTCTGACTCCTGTCATGGATTGAATTGTGTTCCCCCAAAATATCTGTGAACTTGGCTGGGTCATGACTCCCAGTATTGTATAATTGTGTACCATTCTGCAATCTGATGTGATTTCCTTATGTGTTTTAAATTCAATTACTATGAGCTAGTAAGATGGATTAGTGGCAGTTATACTGATGAGGTATACAAGATTGGATAGTGTCTTAAGCCAATCTCTTTTGAGATATAAAATGGAGAAGTGAACAGAGACATATGGGAACCTCATACCACAAAGAAAGCAGTGCTGGGAGCAGAGCGCGTCTTTGGACCTGAGGTTCTGGGCAGAGAAGCTCCCAGACCAAGGGAAGACTGATGACATGGACCTTCCTCCAGAGCCAACAGAGAAAGCATTCCCTCGGAGCTGACATCCTGAATTTGGACTTGTAGCTTACTGGACTGTGAGAGAACAAACTTCTCTTTGTTAAAGGCATCCACTTGTGGTATTTCTCTTATAGCAGCACTAGATGACTAAGACAACTCCTAAATGTTTTAAATACATGTAAGATTTCTTTATTAAATAGAGAATTATTGGTACTTCCTTTGCCCATACACATGCAGGGAATATGGTAAATCTTATCAATCTGCTAGATTTTATTTATTTAAAAAAAATTAGAAGTTCATGAGCGTGTTTCATTTAAATTAAGTAAAGCAGATCAATACTGCCTGCTTTCATATCTTACTAGTTTGTCAAAATCTCACAGAGAACAGCGGAAGAAATAACTGGATTTATGCTGAGTGGTCTGTGGGCTCCGACATCCCCTCCCAGCATTAAAATGTGCAAAGCAGGTGAGAAAACTAGTTCAAATATTCTGATTTGATGAGGTGCCAAACTGAGATCTCTCCCACCCACGCCTCCCAGCATTAAGAGCACAAACTTCACAAGAAAAGCAGTTTCCTTTTAGGCATTTGCTGGGAGAGAGCCTCCAGCGAAAACACATATGGGTTGAGGGAAGAACTGTCCCTAGAAGACAGGTTTCACAAATCTTAGAAATTCCACAAGAGGTAGTAGAAATAGCCTCTGTGAAAACAGAACTGAAAATGCTTGCTCACGGGAGTGTGTGGACCCTGTCACTTAATAAAGCCGCGATTAATTCCACACTGGAGTACCAGAAACGTGGGATTCAAAGATGAAATGGAAGTTGAGGTTCTGAATGTACTGGATGGAGAAGAAAAACACCTTTTATCAGAGCTGATAACTGGGACAGCCTCTCACCACTGCACATCAGGCAGCAATGCCACCCAGAAAGTGGCATATGCATAGAAGTTT
Source organism: Dugong dugon (assembly GCA_030035585.1). Classification (NCBI taxonomy): domain Eukaryota; kingdom Metazoa; phylum Chordata; class Mammalia; order Sirenia; family Dugongidae; genus Dugong; species Dugong dugon. The sequence continues at coordinate 4,083,944 of CM057461.1, read as the reverse complement.
GCACAGTGCCAAAATTAGCCTCTTGTTGAGAGATTTTACCCATTTCAGTTAAAGTTACACAAGTCATAGATTCTGGACAAGTGGCAGAGGTTGACTAGTATTCTGGAGAGTCTTAAGAAAGTCCCTGGCTACTCTCTTCCTGTCTCCATACCATTTGGACTCTGCTGAATCCATCTTTGGTAACACTAAATATTAGGCAGCAGAAATACAATTTTGCCTAAAATTACTCCAGGAGGGACCAAGCACTGACCATTTTTTCTAAATTTGAATAGGGCAAGCATTGGACTAAGCTTGTATGTCCTATTAACTTTTTGAAATGGTTTAAAAAATGACACGTACCATATTTTAGCACTGAATGAATATACCTGCTGAGAATCTAGAACTAGTACTTCCTTGCCATGGAAGACAACTGAAGCTATAGCTGCTAGAGGAACCTGACTGGACCTGACAGAATAGGATGCTGGGGATAGGACTTTAACTTAAGAATTCTGACATTTGGAATTATTCATCTCAAAAGGGCAAGAAAATTTAATTTCAGACGTTGATTCCTTTGGTCCTGGGGCTTTAACTCACAAAGAATTTTAATCTTTCAATATTCTCTGCGACTTTTAAAACAGAGGGGATGTATATTCAAATTTGGAACATCTATGTTGCTGGCATTTTACTACTGAAATATCTGTATGCATTTTACCTTAAATGCTATCAAATCTCTGTCCAATAAAGCGTATTAGAGGACCTATCATATGTGGAGACATAATTTGGGATGGGAAATAGGATGATGACTTTTTTTTTAAACTCAGGTATAGAGTGGCATTAGAATTGAATTAATTTTCTGTTCCAATCCACCGCGAAGTCTTCTAGGGTCAACATCTAAAGTTCTTTCAAAATCGCAAGAGAATACGCAAGGAGCCAAGTAAGAGAACAGCCTCATGAAGGAGGGAACAAAACTATCCAGATAAATCTCCTCTCAAAACAGGTTTATAATAGTTAAGCCCAATGGATTAAGAGAACAAAAGTTTAGGAAATGTTAGAGGGCAACATCTTTTCCCTACTCCTAATTTCTGTGAGAAAAGATTGCACACACTATTGGCCTCTTTCTATCCCTTTAACTCACATCCCTTCTAAGGATCTGGAACTATTTATTTGGTTGAAGAGTAATAAGTCAGCTCCACCCTTCTACTTGGGAACTCTAAGAGAAGATTCAGGTTGTATTCTGTTCTCTTTCTGGAAGTTCTGCCCTTGTGAGAAACCTAGCCCTTTGTTCTGCCCTTCTTTTTCTGAGCAGTCAATATGCACTGCTCCTCCAGGGTGGGAAGTGGGAGATGCCGGGTAGGAAAAGGCCTGTCTCAATTAGCATGCTGTACCTCAGTGAGCTGTATGCTTAATTCCTGAAGTTGAGTATTAGCAAGCCCACTAGGCCAACAAACTATAAATTCACATCCATCAACCTAGCTAGTATAAGCTTAATAAAGGATATGTTTCTGCCACATCTTTTTTTCCCCCCTACTTGGTTAGAGCCCAGGAACAGAGAGGTGCTGTTTATTAGCAGCCCCTTCTGTGAGACACTCCAGCATAATTAAATACCAACAACGTTCCTTTATAGCAGCAATATCATACAATGGATTATTTTTAAATGTGCAAAACTGAAATGAACAAATCTAACAAAAAATAAGATCTTTAAGAAAATGATAATATATTAAGGACCTTAATAAATATATGAATAAAAGGAGAGTTATTCTTGTTCACGAATAGGAAAATGTAACATTATAAAATTATCAATTCTCTCCCAAAATTAATTTCTAAATTTCAAAAAGAAATTCCAATAAAAGCCCCCAAAGGATATTTTAAGCAACTTGGCTAACTCTTAAAATCAATATGGAGGAATAATGCTGCTCTAATTAAAAAAATCACAGAGAGGAAGATTCACCCTATCAGATATTAAGACATAAAGTCACAATTACTAAAAACAGTAGGATATTAAGGATGGGAACAGGCAAATGGGTCAATAAAGCAAAACAGAATCCAAAGGCGTACCCAAGCATACATTGGCAGTTCGTATGTGAATAAGGTGGTTTTGTAAATCACAGGGGGAAAGACGGTCATAAACAGTACTGGGAAAATTGACTCACCATATGAAAAAAAGAAAGTAAAACTAGATTCTTATCATTCACCATTCATAAAAATAAACTCTAGATGAATTATCTAAATATAAAAACTAAATGTTTTAAAACTATTAGAAGAAAATACAAGAGCATAACTATGACATTACAATAGATAAGAATTTAAGATATAAAAAGCACAAAGCATAAAAAGTAGCAGATTTGAACTTTCTGTACATCACATGTACAGAAGAGAGGCAGCATACCAGGGAAAATATGAGATGAAATAAGAAACAAGCATAACAACAATTATTGTGAAGAATGCTAACAAATCAATGAAAAAATTCAGTAATCCAACACAAAAGTGGAAAAAGATTAGGTTATTCTGAAAAGAAGAAACTCAACTGGCTAGTAAAGAAATGAAAAGATCCTACCTTGGTAGTAATCAGAAATGCTAATTAAAACAATAACTACTTTCTTCTATACCTACCAGATGGGCAAAAATTAAAGAACCTGTTAGTAACAAGTCTCCATAAGAACATGAGAAAATAGGAAATCATGCATGTACTCCTGGTGGAAGTAACTACACTTTATGATGGCATTTAGTAAAAATTTTAAATGTGGATGTCACATAACGCAGTAGTTCCACTTTCAATTTTATACCTTACAGAAACTCAAAAGACAAAAGGAGTGCAAAAATATTTTGTAGCATCACTGCTTCTAATAGCAAGACATTGACAATAGCCTATATGTCAACTGGTGGTGGTGGCAGATAAACAGATGAAATGTGACATGGTGAGGTGACTGAATACAGTAGTTAAACGTAATGAACAAGATATATGTCTAAGACTATGATCTATCTCAAAAACACTATGAAGCCATAAAAAGTTGCAGAATGAGACCCACATAGAGAAACGCACATACACAAAACAAGGTTATACACTGTTATGGACGTACGTGTGTGTGTGTGTCTGTGTGTGTGTGTGTGTGTCTGTGTGTGTCTGTGTGTATCTGTGTAAGTGGATGATTGCACAGGTAGGAGAGAAGACCTAGAGACGGGGAATAAAATGGATCAAAGAAGAAAAAAGGAGAAAAAAAAGGAGAAACTGGTTTTTTTCGGAGAAAAGAACATGATGCCTAGATTAATTATACCATACTGAGAAATACAATGGATCAAATTAATCCAGTTTGTTACCTAAGGTTCGGCATACACTCATATACATCTTTTCAGTCACTACTACCCTTAGATCAAGGGCAAAAGGGGCACCTGCTCTGGCTTCTATAATGCAATCACAGACACATGCACACACATAAACAATTTTATTAACGAGCACATGGGCATCTCTACTCACTCAATCCAGTACTCAGCACAGGCCCAATAAACCCTATAACCGTAACATTCACTCTCATAACTTAATACCCTTCAGGTGCCAGAGAAACACTTCTTCATATTCCTTGCTTTGTGCCTTTGAAAGAAGCGGACTGTAGTCAGTGAAACTGTTTTATTTGCTTTGCACATATTAGAAATTTTCCATGATAAAAAATGTTAAAGGAGTGTGTTTCCATGATAAAAAAGATTAAAGGAGTGTGGGGAGGCTGCAACTAAATGCAGAGAAGGTTGTAGGTTGTTGGGACACTGACATTTTATTCTCTGCTTCAGAATGCAGGCAGTATTTGAGCAACATAACTGCTTAGATAAAAGAAAATACATATTAATTAACTGTCAAATTCTTCCTCCTATAGAGCAAGAATGCAGTTGATTCTTGCATAATGATGTTATCACTTCCTAACAGTGCCAAACGTCCGTTTTCTTGCTTCTCTTTGTATTCCAATGCGTGGCTCTGGAAGTGCTAGCAGATTAGTGCGTGGTATGTGCAATGGTTGCATATAGTGGCTGAAGAACATTTTATAGTACTAAGCACTTTATGTTATTCTTTAGTTTTTATAGATAGATAGATCTAAACATAACCTAGGTGCCCTGGTGGCACAGTGGTAAGAGCTCAGCTGCTAAGTGAATGGTCGGCAGTTCGAACCCACCAGCCACTCTGTGAGAGAGAGATGTGGCAGTCTGCTTGGATAAAGATTACAGCCTTGGAAACCCTATGGGCAGTTCTACTCTGTCCTATAGGGTGGCTGTGAGTTGGAATCGACTAGAAGGCAATGGGTTAGACATAAACTGCATGAAGCATGATACAGATTCTTTAAAAAGGCAAGTGAATACTAGATTATAAATGTTTATTCTAATACTTAATAAGATTCAATTCCTCAAAAATAAATAATTCCAGCACTAAGATAATTTTGATTTAAAATTGTTATTTGTTAATAATTTGTGTTTCATTTTAATTATGTTGCTGTTGTTGTGTGTTGTTGAGTCAATTCCAACTCGTAGCAACCCTACAAGACAGAACAGAACTGCCCCATGGAATTTTAATCTTTACATTTTAATTACAAAGGAATTTTAATTTTTCAGAAAATTTTAAAAGACAAATACTTGATTTTTATTTTGTATACTTATTTTATAAGGAGCCCTGGGGCACAGTGGTTAAGCATGCTCAGCTGCTAACTGAAAGGTCTGTGGTTCAAACCCACCAGCCGCTCCTCAGGAGAAAGATGCAGCAGTCTGCTTCTGTAAAGATTTACAGCCTTCGTGGGGATAGGGAACCCAAGGTTGAGTAAGGACAGTGTTGACATGTAGTTGGATTCTCAACCACTGTCATAGGGCAATATGTGTACTAACTGTTTAATGAGAAACTATTTTGTTCTGTAAACCTTCATCTCAAGTGAGAATAGCAGCACAACTGGAAGAACGTAACTGAACTGTACATGTAGAAATTTTTCAAATGGTTTATCTTTGGCTATGTATATTTTCAACAAAAAAGAAAAAGGGTCCTCCAAGGCCAAGAAGGGAGCATGTTGACACATCATGGGTTTGTTAACCAATGTCATAAAATAATACGTGTATTGACTGTTTAATGAGAAAAAATTTGTTCTGTAAACCTTTACCTAAAGTACAATTTAAAAAAAAAAGAAAAAGATTTACAGCCTTGGAAATCACATGGGGCAGTTCTACTCTGTCCTATAGGGTCACTGTGAGTTGGAATTGACTCAACAACAATGGGTTTGGTTTTGGTTTATACTTCTTTCACTGTGTTTTTCGATGAAAATATACTCAGATTTTGTACATTTTGAACACAATTACATACTATTCTTTAATCCTTAGATCATTACTGTCAATAGAACACCAAATAAATAAAAATCCTGACTATAACCTGTAGTAATTTTGCTAAAGTCAAAAAAATTTTATGAAATATATACAGTAATTTACAAATAATGTAGGTCTCTTTTGTATTACTCATCCAAAAATCACCAGCCTTTCATTCAATACCCAAATATCCACAATAAATGCATTATCTTTGATATTTTGCCAACATTCAGTTGTAAAAATCATTGCTTTACACATATTAATCTATTTTGTTGGAATGAAAGTATATTGTGAAACTGGAGTCTAGAACATTTTATTTAATAATTTGATAGCCTGAATTAAAACTTCAAATACTTAACACATATTGTAATTGGGCCTCCACTTGTACTCTTTCTCTAGGGCCAAGCAACTGTTGGGCAGGCCTGCCTATTACATTATGCTTTTTTTGCAATCACAACTAAAACAATTTGAAATAATGTATTTTACAAAGTACTCTGAGACATAAAATATAGCATAGAAGAGTTACATATGGCCAAGAGACACATTAAGCTAGCAAGTTTAGTTTCTAGCCTACTGTCTCACAAATGTCAGGAAAATAAAATTAATTAGTATCTGCACACAGGAAGATAAAAAGACTAATGATTAAAAAAAAAAAAAAAAAACCCTAAATCAAGAATCCAGTTACTCATCACCTTCCCTCCACCCACAGGCTGAATGAATAATGGGCACAACAGAGCCTGAAAGTCAGCACTATCTACTACAATATCAAATAAGTCAAACTTTTGCAAATGAAAAGGAAAAGCTAACTCTAGAAGGAAACAACAAAAGTGATACACTTATTTTTCCACTATCATTGGTAAACAATTTAAAATATCTTTATGAAGTACTATGTTACAGAACAACCTAGGAAACCCAGCATAGACTAATACATTTTCAACAAAACCGTGGGCTTGTGTGTCAAGTAGCCAATAGTAGGTTTTGAGTCCTGGTCTACTTATTCGCAGGGAAAAAAACAAAACAGAAAGCCAGTGAAAAGATCATGTTCATACACAGGCAAATAAAAGGATTAAGGTTAACAAATAAATAAAAACAAAAACTTGGCAGAAGCTGAAAGAATATAAGCAGTAACAGATCAATTTCAAGTCCTCTCCTCCACCATAAGATATATAACATTTCCAAATGTAAATTCGAGACTAATCACTTCTTCTGTCATGACTCAAACTTAACACAGTCTAATGATATCCACGCACATAGCAATTTTTTTTTGGCTGGGGGAACACAGCCAAAAAGAAGAGGGTCTGTGACAGCGTACAAGGAGGCAAAGAAAAACTGATAAAAAAATAAAGAAGCCAGCCGGTCAGCCATGTCTCTGGGCACTTAGAACCGACTCAACGGCACACAGCAACAACAGATTTTCCTACAGTCGAATGAACACTGGCAACAAGGAAGCTAAACGCTAAGCACCTTCTATCGTCTCTGCCATAAACCAAATACCAACCCCGCTGCTGTGGATTCGGGCTCACAGCGACCCTACAGGACAGAGCACAACTGCCCCATTGGGTTTCCACGGCTGGGACCGTCACGGCTGCGGAAAGCCACGTCTCTCCCGCAGGGCCGCTGGTGGGGTCCGACGCTCATCTTCCGCTTGGCAGTCGAGTTCTTAGCCCCTGGGCCACCGGGGCTCTTTCACAAAAACCAAACCCCTCTGCGGTCCATTCCGACTCAGCGACCCTATAGGACAGAGGAGAAGTGCCCCCGGAGAGTTTCCGAGGACCGGCAGGTAGATTCGAACCGCCGACTTTTTGGTTAGCATTCGAGCTCTTAACCGCTGCGCCACCAGGGCTCCATGTCTGTGACAGCCGACGTTGTTTCCAAAGCCAACCGGCGGGTAATTCTAACAGGAAAACCCAAACCCAAACCAAGCCGGCCCCGCAGGCTGGGGGCGATCCGAGCGGCCGCCGAGGCCCGCAGCGCCCGTGCCTGGGGAGGCTCTCGGGCCCCTGCGGGAGAAACGCTCGGCCGGGAAGGGCGCGGCGCCGACTGTCTGCTGAAGCCCAGCGAGCCTGCGAATGTTCTAGACCCTCCATCTAGGCTTCTTTTTCAGCTAAAAGGGCGACACAGTGTTCCGGGTCCTCTGCCACCAAGGGAAACCCACGGCCGCTTAATGGCGCCCGCCACGAGGCCCAGGGGAGGTTCGCGCCTCACGACTTCTCCGCCGAAGGCCGGGCTCAAGGACCGACAGGGGAGTGGGCACAGGCACGAGGCGAAGGACAAACGCCGATGGGCCCCCACAGCGAAGCCGCAAGGACGGCCCACACCCCCTTTTTCCCGTGTCAAACAGCCTCTGTGAGGAGCGGTCAGGCCCGGGCCGCCACGTCCCGTCAGGAGCTTCCCGCCTGCCCGGGAGGCTCCGGCCTCCGGCGTCTCCCTCAGCCCCACCTCACCCCCGGCATTTCCACAGCGGCCCCGGCCCAACTGTCGGGCGTCCCCCGCCTGGAGGCCCGGAGCGAGCCCGCACGCTCCCTACTCGCGTCCGACGCCGTACCTACCTGCTGCTCAATGAGGCCTCGGCTGGAGTCGCCGCGGCCACCACCACCGCACAGCGAACTGTCTCCCGCCTCGGGAGCCGTGGAGCGCCTCGGGGAGCGGCCGGAAGGCGGGAAGCGCCCGCCCAATCTGCACGGCTTCTGGTGGCGCCCTGTCCAATCAGCGCCGCCGGCCGGCCAGGACCCGCCCCTCGCGTCCGTCGTGACGCTGGGGCCGCCTGAGGCCTGCGGCAGGGGCGCCGCGGCCTGCTGGGGTCCCAGGCCTTAGGCAAGGGGGTGCCTCCCCACACCTCGCCCAGGCGACGGTCCCGCGGAGTAAACAGTACCTCGAATGTAAACTCTGTGCGCCTGCGCTCGCTCGACGGATGCCGACCGCAACAAGTGTCACCCACCGTCCCCTCACGCGCCCGTCCCCTAGCCTTGCTGACGGGCAACGTCCAGCCGTGGGAACACGCTGGGGTCGTCCTGGCTCGCCTGCTGGCAGAGATGGGCGAGGGGCAGCCGTGGGGAGAGCCGGAGTGGCGATAGGCCGGGATGAGCACCCCAGTTTCCCCAAAATCACTTGAGAGGGCTGGGACGGCGGCAGTAGAGACATTGGGGTCACCGGCCACACCTGCCAACAGGCACTTCTGTGAGGATTTGGGGGAGGGACGCGAGGACTGACACCCCCTTCAAAAGGTCCGCGCCCCCGGCCAGACCCCAGGTTTCCTAGAAGCTGTGTTGGGAGGAGGCTGAGCAGAATCATCAACAACACATCTTAGACTTTTTCAATTTTTAAATAAAGTATCCATTTAAACTATAAAACCAATACATGCTTGTGTAAAAAGAGGCAAGCGATTTAGAAAGGGACACAGCAGACAGTGCAAGGTCCTCATCACGTCCTTTGGAGCAATCGTCGAGTGCTCAGCCACCTGGGCACTTTCCCCACGTTTGTCAAAAACAAAGCCGGCTGGAGCTCTGGTACTGTTCTGCAGATTGTTCACTTTCTATGACGTGAACATTGCTGCACGTGTATCAAGAAGGAGCTAAGTCTTTTTAACGGCTGCACAGTGTTTAGTAACATGGATTAACAACATTGAACCAATGCTGTCCTCTGTTGATGTTTATAAGTACTTTGTAATTTTCACTTCTGTTACAAATGATACATTTGTGTTGGATCCGTTTCCCAAAATGTGACTTCTGTGGCAAGGGGTGTGGAGAATTAAACGTGTTATAGATGTTGCCAAGTCAAATTTTAAAATTATATTTTAGTAACATCTTAATTTCCTATCTAAAACTCACCAACGGCTTTAAAATATTGGGTTTAAATGTGTAAAGCACTTGGAAAAAGAAATAAAAGGGAAAAGAATAAAAACACAGCTGAAGATCAAAGCAGATCAAATCACATGGAATAATATAAATTTTCAAAAGAGTATTTAATATTGTTTGGCTAGGGCTCTCTGGGACTTGAATTACAAAATTCTTGACAACTATGTAGCTCACTCACTGAACTTAATTTTTGTATGTTAATTTTTTTTAAATGAAGGCTGACAAATCAGACATGCAATATAATGTACATAGACAGCGATTTGGGGGAATTTTATATGAGCAAAATTTACAGTCTTTACACATTTAAATGCTATTAATGTATAATACAAAATACACAATTGTACGGTGCTTTAATCTCATGACCTGACAACTTTGTGTAATGACCAATTATTTCCACATCTTTTTCTCCAGTAGATTTCACAATCTTCCTGACAAAGCGGTTGTGAATGTACAGCTTACTAAAACACTTCAAAAATTAAAAATTGCACTTTCTTACCTTGCCACTTTCTAGCAAAGAAAAATGTTTTACCCTTTTATTGTTTCATATTTTCAGAAAGCAAAGGGATTATTTAGTAAACATCAGTAAACTAACACTTGGAAGAAAAAAATACATCCCTAACTGAATCCCCTCAGAACTGTTTTTAAAAGGTTTAGATTATGGTGTAAGGTGGAGAGCCTTATCAGTTAAAATCTGGCTTTCAATTAAACTTAACACTTACTGGGAACATCCTCTATGTGCCATGCACATAGCCCTGGCAGTGCAGTGGCTAAGAGTTCGGCCGCTAACCAGAAGGTCGGCAGTTCAAATCTACCAGCTGCTCCTAGGAAACTCTATGGAGAAGTTCTACCCTGCCCTATAGGGTCCCTATCAGTTGGAGTTGACAGTTTTTACATGCGCCATCACATGGCAGAGAAAGCATGGACTTTGGAGTTTGGTATAGGTTGGAATGCTGATTTTGCTACTTACCAGCTGTGGGACTTTAGGCAAATGACTTAACCTCTCTGAGCTTCATTCTTTCCAGTGAAGTGGGGATATTAGCAACCAAGGAGCACAATTTTATGAATTAAAATGAATTAAAATTAAATAAAATCAAATACATAAAGCACTGTGGCCAAGCAAACAGGAGAGAACACAATAAATGTTCATTTCCTGCCCTTTGTGCAAGGCCCTGTATGTGGCTGATGGTCACAATCCAGGGGAAAAACAGACACGCTAATTATTCAATACACAGGTGTCCAGAAGGGCTGTAAGAGAAATACAATAACAAAGTCCTTTTTATTCCTCTAGAGTTTTCTTTATATGTTAATGCTGACTTAGCCTGTAAGATTGGCTTTTAGTTTCTCAAAGGCATACACACCTGTACTACTGAAACTGAGGTACAATCATAGCAAAGCACTGAATTTGACAGTGTTTTAGAAAAGGATAAGATGTATGTCTGAAACGATTTAAACAAGCAAGATGTTTCTACAGCTTTGTTTTCTGTAACAAGAAAAACACCCCAGTACAAGAAAAGCACACGACCGTTTGTGCATATATACTTTAATACTTAAGTTGGAGTAAAATCATTTTAAATTACAAACATTAATATATGTTTGGGGAGACAGCCCAGCAATTGCACAATCTGTTATAAAATTTTCACATCTAAGCAACATAACTGTATTTCAGGGCCTGAAAGTTCTCCAGCTGTCCCACAGCTTTATCAACTAGGTAGGTATATGCAAGCTTTAGGTTTCAAAAAGTTAATAATTTTTAAAAGGCACCTTGAGGTTCTTTGACTCTGAAAGACATAGCATTTACTTTATTTTCCATGACCAGAAACTTTTCAGCAAGCGATTTCACGTAGATTACAAGATTCTCCACATGCCTTTAATATAGCATATATATACATATAGCAGCTCTAACTCTTAACACCCAAATGCTCTGGACAATTTTCTTGCACAGTGCATAGGGCACAGAAGCCAGGCTTGTTGCCCCAGACGGTCAGTTTGTTAAACAGCAGGTAAAGCAAACAGGCGTCTCTGTCCTCCATGTCAACGCAGTGTGCTCATAGCTAGAGGTTGTTCAATTCAATGACAATGTATTAAATCAAAATCCAGTGTTCTCGGATCAGCAGAGGCCAAAGAAAGCCATCCCTATCCCCGACAAGTTTAAAAACACAGAAGTTGCAATTATCCAAAACTAGTTGGTCAAAAGGCAAAACGCATCCTTTAAAATTGATTTGACAAATGTCAACCAGCATTAAAAAAAACTTAGAGTCAGTTCACTGGTGACAGCTATCCCAATATTGGCCACATTGGTTTCAACTGTGTCATAAAGAAAGAAACTTGCCAAGTTGGAGATACTCAGGGCTTCAAGCCAATCTTGTTAAAAATGTAACAAGATCTTACATCAGAATCACCTGGGCATCTCGTTAAACTCTAAGTTCTAATATATCTGGGGTGGAACAGCAAAGTTTCAGCAGGGCTTCAAACTGCAATGAAGCGATTGGAAACCCTGAGATACTGTTCATTTTGGTTGGTTTTTTCACACCTCAATACTAGCACCTGCTGTCACAGAGACCACTCAGCACCAACAGAAATCATCACCTTTGATGGGAGTTTTAAATGACTGTGGCACTTTGCGAGGCACAGCGGCCTTGACTTGTTGATTGGAGGTCAAAAAATGCATTTACCATCTTAAATCTGGGAAACAAGTCCAGAAATGTTAATGAAACAAGCAACAAAACTCTTCCATCTGAAGGCACAAAGAATAAAGCTGGCAGGTAGCTGATAATTTCAGGCCTATATAACTGCCATTTAAGACAATTAAGAAACAGAAACACTCGTGGACTATTCTTCCCCCAGTGTTTTGGCTTTTGCTGTAAACACCTTCTAGCGCCCACGTGGTAACCTGACTTTTGAAAGATGACTGCTGGAAACTTTGATGCTAAAGAAGACCCAAAAGGAACCATCCTAATCATCAAACAGGTAACTGCAAAGGACACTGTCACCTGAAATTCTATAGCATCACCTGAAAATTTAAATAAGGCAAGCGTTCTTCAAATGTTCAGGTTGTTTCCAACCTCAACGGAATGACCTGACACTGTGCAAATCACGACCAAACACGTACGAGAAAAATACATGCGGTGAGCACTGTGACCGCAGAGAGGGGACTATTTTGCTAGTTCGAAAGTTTTAAGCTTATTTCCTCCTCCTCAAATGTTGATGTAGGAGACATCCAGCTAAGCAGGGCCGCCTCAACTCCCGGGAATGGTTGTGTGGCAACTGACGAGGCATACATTTCTTGCTTATTAATAGTTCCCCACTGTTAGAAGGCTAGAGAGATTGGCAAGCCAACACGGTCTCAGATTTTCCTTGTCCTGTGGCAGGACAGCCTGCACGGATCCTGACGCGGCTCACAGTGAACATTGTCTACAATGGGCACCACACACGCACCACTTTTTTTTTGTTTCAAGCTTATTAAATCCTGAATGTTCCTAACGGCGCAAGGCCCTGCATCACGATTATAATAAATAACAGCAAGGTTTACAGAGACACACCCAAAACACATGCCAAGAGCCACAGGCCTTCCTAAAGAGACCCGGCCCTGGGCCCTCCCAAGGGGCCGACTCTCGCATGCACCCTACCACTCAGGTACCCTCCCCCAGCACAGGAAACAAGCCGCCTTCCGGCGGCCAGAGGCGACGTTTTAGACCACGTGACAGACGATTCAAGCAGAGACAGGGCGGGCCACTGCCAGGGGTCCTCGCAGCAGGAAGCACGCTCAGACGACTTGGGGGGCAGGGCGGTGGTGTGGGAAGAGCAGCCACGCAGGTGTGCGAGCCGGCCGGCGGATGGCAGCAGGTGCGGCTCAGATGAAGTGGATCCAGCTCTCCTCACACTCGCCGCGCGGCATGTGCAGCGCGTGGCTGCGGCAGGTGAGGCTGTAGTCATGGCCGTCGTTGTTGTCCCAGTGTTCAGCACCCGCCACGCGGTAGCGCAGCGCGAAGTGCACGCACGCGCCGAGCGTCAGCAGAAAGGGCGGTACCGGCAAGCTGAAGGCGAAGACGTCTTCCGTGCCCGTCACGTCCGCAGACCCGCGCCAGCGCGCCGTCGCCTCGTGCGCACTGCGCCAGCCAGAGAATGTGTAGCGCACAGCCACCTGCTTCTCGAAGGCCACGTTGCGCACGCGCACCGTGCCGCAGACGCCCAGGTCAGAGCAGGTGACGCGCTCCAGGCACACAAGCTGCCGTTGCAGCCGTTCGCCAAAGTCGGCGGCCTCGACGGGCGGCGAGAAGTCGGGCACCAAGCACTGCAGCGTGAACTCCAGGTCCTCGCTGCTGCAGCAGAGGTCCGCGTTGATAGCGAGCCGCGACAACACGTGCAGCGGCACCGCCGGGTCGTCGCCCGCGTTGAACACCTTGACCTGCGCCAGCTCCAGGCCCAGCGCGTCGGCGAAGCGCACGCGGAGCTGCCGGCTGCAGCCCCGCCGGCACACAGCCCCCGCCGCGCCCGCGTTCTGCAGGCGGCGCTCCGGCGAGCTGGGCAGCGAGCGCGCACGCCGCACCATGATGGGCCGCAGGCGCGGGTCGCAACCCGAGGGCGCTGGCGACGGTGGCGTCGCGGAGCCCGGGCTCCCCGGAGGCCTGCAGGACCGCGGCCCCGGGCTCGCACCGCCGTCCAGGTCCGAGAGGCAGCTGAGGCTCCGCGGTGCGGGCTTCCGGGCGCCCGGGCTGGGGGCCGGGAGTGCGGGGCTCGGACCTCCGGACATGGCCCGACCGGCCGTCGGGCGACGCCCTGTCCCCTTCCTTGGCGGCTCCGGCCGAGCGCAAAAGCCTCGGAGTGTTCTCGGGCCTTACAGCTCGCGCGCCCAGACCTCGCCTGTCACTTCGCCCAGGTCCTTCGCTTCTTGCAGCTAAAGAGGTGTCTCTTTCTAACGAGACGAGCGCTCCGCGAGCTCCCCGGACGCGGCGCCTCCGCCTCCCGCCCCTCCTGCGGAAAGCTGTGCTCCGCGCGCCCCGCCCTCCGCCGGCCGCCCTACTTCGGGGGCTGCGCTTGGCCCGGGCTACCTTCCGGCGCGCCCCGCCCCTCGTGACGCGCGCGGCCCGCGGAACCCCGGCCCAAGCGCAGCCCGGGAGCCCTACGCGCACCGCTCAGGCCGGCTCCCGCCGCGGCCGCAGCACTAAGCGGGCGGCTCGTGACGTGTCTTCGGCGCTGGCGTGGCAGGTCTGATCAATGTATGTCTGCGTCTGCCGGGACTGGGCGCCCACGGATCCTAGATCGCGGCTGCCCCCATGAAGGCCAAGGACAGAGGCATGCTGCCGCACCTTGGATTCTGGGCTTCGCGGGGAGGGCACAGAAAGCGGCCTTTCCAGCAGCTGGCCCTCGGGGGAATTTTAAGCATCTGAGTTAGCCAGCTTCTTGGACATATTGACCTGGGGAGCTTCGCTGCGTAAAGAAGCGTCATGCCCACACGACACCCACAATGCTTTGCCGCGGCGATGGGAAGCCAGTTCCCTTGAGAGCGGGGAGGGGGAGGCGCTGTTTTTGTTAACAAGTCTCAGCGCAGAGCCAGCGGGGAAGACGCGGAAGCAAGATTTATGCCCAGCGACAAACAGCGCAGTTGCCCTGAATCAGGCTCCAGAGTTCGGGAGCGTTTTTGTAGCCAGAGTCTCGGCTTTGTGGCATTGTTCCGCGTACTCTGAACCACCAGGGAGACTGGGAGCTTGCTTTCTGCATCCTTAGGAAGTATATGCATTAGTCCCTCGCCCCCCCACTGCCCCTTCCCCACTAATTTGTGCGCACAAAACGCAGTAGTTTTTGGTTTAAAACTTGGCAGATGAAATGATGGAAAAGATGTAAATATACTTTCTTGAGAGCCTTGTGGGGTCAGGCATTCAAGAAAGGTCCTTTTTACTGTCCAGAGAGACAGAGCACAAAGACAGCCAGACCAGTAAAACCTGCAAAGGATTGGTGAGGAAACACTTCCTACTTCTAAAATTAGTACAGCAGGTTGATAAACCCATTGCTGTCGGGTCGATTCCGACTCACAGCGACCCTATAAGACAGAGAAGAACTGCCCCATAGGGTTTCCAAGGAGCGCCTGGTGGACTTGAACTGCTGACCTTTTGGTTAGCAGCGGTAGCTCCTAACCACTGCACCACCAGGGTTTCCGAGTTGATGATAGTATTGTTTATTTGTTGTGAGAGCCTGTGTGTAATTTTTCTTAGCATTACACATAATCTGACTAAAAAGGCTTACATGCCTGTTGGAGAAAATTACAGGAAGGTTTCAGAAAGAAACATCCTGTAACCCGACCTGGTTTCTATGTTACTGACCTAGGGGATATTGCAGGAGAGAGAGCTTCACTCTAGCTCAGAGCATTGTTGAGTGGGAATAACAGTGTTCTGTGGTATGTGTAGGGAGCCCTGGTAACACAGTGGTTAAAGCCCTCGGCTGTTTACCGAAAGGTCAGCAGTTGGAACCCAGTTCCATAAAGATTTACAGCCTTGGAAACCCTATGGGGGCAGTTCTACTCTGTCCGACAGGGTGGCTGGGAGTTGGAATTCAGCTTGACGGCCAAGGGTTTTTTGGTTTGATGGTATGTGCCCGCAGGGTTCCCGATGAGATGACGTTGTGTGACGTGTATGAGTGTGTAAACAGTGTTTTAGTAGAGGGATATGCGATAGGGAAGGCAGGAGATTGGAAGGAAGGGTCCACACAAGAGTTGGAGCTCCACGAGAGCAGACAGGTGTATGCAATCCCTGGTACGCACTCGGAAATTACCTGCTGAGTGAGCCAAGGATTGGGCATGAGGGCTTTGGAGTAAGAGCTTACCCTGATTAGCCTCACCGATTGCCTCAGCTGTTGTTTCCAAGGAGCTTATATATGTATGTGTTTGTGTGTGTATATATGGGTATAGATACATAACCTGAAAAAACAGAACAGAACAAACCTGCTGCCATCTGAATCGATTTCAACTTATAGTGAGCCTACAGGGCAGAGTAGAGCTGTCCCGTAGGGTTTCTTAGTCGCTGGTGGATTCCAACTGCCGACCTTTTCATCAACAGCCAGGCTGTTAACCACTGTGCCACCAGGGTGTGCGCTCTCTCTCTCTGTCTCTCTCTCTCTGTCTCTGTCTCTCTGTCTCTGTCTCTGTCTCTCGATCTGGGGGGTGCAAATGGTTAAGTACTGGACTACTAACCAACAGGTTGGCAGTTCAGACCCACCCAGAGGTGCCTCAGGAGTAAAGCCTAGCAATCCGCTTCTGAAAGGTCACAGCCTTGAAAACCCTATGGAGCAGTTCTCCGCACACGGGGTCGCCGTGAGTTGGAATCTACTCGACAGCAACTAACAACAACAAATACACACACACACACATATAGATAGAGAGGACACACACACACACACACACACACACATATAGATACAGAGAGAAAGAGAGGACACGCGTAGATACAGAGAGAAAGAGAGGACACACACACGCATAGATACAGAGAGAAAGAGGACACACACACACACACACATAGATACAGAGAGAAAGAGAGGACACACACACACAGATACAGAGAGAAAGAGAGGACACACACACACACACAGATAGATACAGAGAGAAAGAGAGGACACACACACACACACATAGATACAGAGAGAAAGAGAGGACACACACACACACACATAGATACAGAGAGAAAGAGAGGACACACACACACACAGATAGATACAGAGAGAAAGAGAGGACACACACACACACACAGATACAGAGAGAAAGAGAGGACACACACACACACAGATAGATACAGAGAGAAAGAGAGGACACACACACACACATAGATACAGAGAGAAAGAGAGGACACACACACACACAGATAGATACAGAGAGAAAGAGAGGACACACACACACACACACATAGATACAGAGAGAAAGAGAGGACACACACACACAGAGAGAGAGGACACACACACACACACACACAGAAAGAGAGGACACACACACACACGCATAGGTACAGAGAGAGAGAGGACACGCACACACAGAGAAAGAGGACACACACGCATAGGTACAGAGAGAGAGGACACACGCACACACACGTAGAGAAAGAGAGGACACACACACACGCATAGGTACAGAGAGAGAGTACACACACATGCATAGATAGAGAGAGAGGACACACGCACACACACATAGAGAAAGAGAGGACACACACACATGCGTAGGTACAGAGAGAGGACACGCACACACACATAGAGAGGACACACACACACACACACACACACACACACGCATAGGTACAGAGAGAAAGAGAGGCCCCATGGCAGTATTTATAGCAGCGGGATCTTATATCTAATATCTACTGTGAATAAGAAACAAGGAAAGAAGGCTAAACTGTAAACATAAGGCAACTTATGTAAACCCCCTCCAATATTTCTTTACTCTGCAAATATTAAAAATCAATCAAGTGAAAAACCAATGTAATACTGGTGTTAGGACCATTCACGATAAATACTAACTTGACAGTGCCCTGTTGCTTCTAGTTCTGAGAGCCGGGAGTCCTTACCAAATATAAGAGGAATAAAGAAATCACTTGCCCAGCTGTCATCATCTTCCAGCAAATTGAGCAAGAATGTTCCGAGCACTACAGAAAAGGTGATGTAAACTTTGAAGGAGAAACGTGTCTCGATTTGCTTTTTGTTTGTTTGGGGTGTGTGTGTATCACACTATTTATTACTACATGTCTGTTTTTCAGATGGTCTGTCAAACCCTAGATGATGATGAGCCATGTATTTTTTTCAAGAAGGGGAATAGGGTGAATGAATCTTATGAGAAAAACAGGTAAATAGGTTTTTTTTTTTTAATATAATTGCTGTATCTTGCAAAACACAAGTTACCTCAGTTCTCCAGATTGCATTTGTGTGTGACTGGGAAAAAATGTGTCTGTGGGTAAAAATATGTACATTTATGTGACGAGCAAACGTGAGCTGGCAAAATTGTTTTAAATACTGCTAGTTGGTAAGGATTCTAGAAGTCATGTTTCCGACCACATTAGCAGAATCTGCAGCTTGGGCTTAGTTTCCTTTCTATGTTAGGTTCCTTTTATGTAAAAAGGATGCTGATAACAATTAACCTTTATGGATGCATGCTGATGGCTAGTTGTCAACAAAAGTTTTAACAGTATAACAACTCTAATGTGAAGAGAAAATTATTCCAGAAAGAATTAGTTGTTATACTAGTAATGCACACCAAACCAAACCCGTTGCCACTGAATTGATGCCAACTCATAGCAACCCTGCAGGATAGGGTAGAACTGCCCCATCGGGTTGTCAAGGCTGTAATCTTTCCGGAAGCAGACTGCCACACAAGGAGCAGCTGGGGGGTTTGAACCGCTGGCCTTTTGGTTAGCAGCCAAGCATTTAACCTCTGCGTAACCAGAGCTCCATGTTATAATACAATATGAATGAAAGAATAGGATTAATATTACCTTGTAAATGGCAGGTAGATGGAATTAATGACTACTGTATTCACACACACACGCACATAACCCATTGGTGTCAAGTCAATTCCGACTCATAGCGACCCTATAGGACAGAGTAGAGCTGCCCCATAGGGTTTCCAAGGAGTGCCTGGTGGACTTGAACTGCTGACCTTTTGGTTAGCAGCCATAGCTCTTAACCACTGTGCCACCAGGGCTTCTGTAATTGTGTGTGTGTGTGTGTAATGCACACAGTGTTGATTAATTCCATTTTCCTGCCATTCACAAGGTAACATTAACCCTATTTTTTCATTCATATTGTGTGATAAGGCACCATATGATTTTGTTTCCACCCTTTAGTGTGCCTCCTATTGAAAGCATTTCTGTGAGCTTTTGGGTTAAGGTATAGGTTGTGTATGCCACCCTTACATGTTAAGATTTTAGGAGCTCAGAATCACTACCAATTGGTGGTCAAACTCTGTAAAACTTGGTGTTTAACATCTTATGTATATGTAATTTAAAACAGGTACATAACAGAAATCTGTGGATTTTCCTTGTTAATGTTATTAAACACTGCCCTGGTGGTGCAGTGGTCAAGAGCTCAGCTGCTAACCAAAAGGTCGGCAGCTCAAATCCACCAGCCACTCCTTGGAAACCCTACAGGGCAGGTCTGCTCTGTCCTGTGGGGTCGCTGTGAGTCACAGTTGACTCAGTGGCAATGGGTTAGGCATTAACAGCTAGGAGCCGTGGTGGCACAACAGTTAAGTGCTTGGCTGCTAACCAAAAGGTTGGCAGTTTTAACCTACCAGTGGCTCCGTAGGAGAAGAGACCTGGTAATCTGCTCCCATGAAGATTTCAGCCTAGGATGACCTACAGGGTAGTTCTACTCTCTCCTGTAGGGTCGCTGTAAGTTGGGATCAACTCCTCAGCACACAAGTTCATTTAACAACAGAATGAGAGTTCTGTGACAAACTTTTTCCAAATTAGTGTTTTTTAAAGCACACACAATTGCCATAAAATTATAACATTAACACTTTGAGAAATGTCAATGATTTTCTTAAGTGTTAATATTTGACATAAAATAGAATCCATGCATTCACTTCGGGCGCATGTACATATAACATTTGTTAAATAGAATTACATGTAAATATTGTTCTGTAAAACTATTTGTTCTGCAGAGGAGTTTGGAGGCCTTCAATTTTTTTTTTTTTTTTTTTTTTTAGTCTCTTATTCAAAAATGTATACACAAATCGTTTTGTGACATTGGTTGCACTCCCCGCAATGTGTCAGCATTGTCCCACTTTCCCTTTCCACCCCGGGTTCCCTATGTCCGTTCTTGCAGTTTTCATGTCCTTCCTGCCTTCTCAGCTTTGCTTTTGGGCAGGTGTTGCCCATTTGGTGTCTTACACGTGATTGAACTAAGAAGCACATTCCTCACGTGTTCTTATTTGTTTATAGGCCTGTCTGTTCTTTGGCTGAAAGGTGGACCTTGGGAGTGGTTTCAGTTCTGAGTTAGCAGGGTGTCTGAGGGCCATAGTCTCTCGGGTTCTAACAGTCTCTGTCAGACCAGTAAGTCTGGTCTTTTTTTGTGAATTTCAATTTTGTCCTACATTTCTCTCCTGCTCTGTCGGGGACTCTCTGTTGTAATCCTTGTCAGAGCTGTCAGTGGTGGTGGCTGGGAACCATCTAGTTCTTCTGGGCTCAGCCTGGTGGAGGCTATGGTTCATGTGGTTCATTAGTCCTTTGGACTAATATTTTCCTTGTGTCTTTGGTTTTCTTCATTCTCCTTCACTCCGAATGTGACAGGACCAATGGATGTATCTTAGATGGCCGCTCATAAGCTTTTAAGATCCCAGACGCTACTCACCAAAGTACGATGTAGAACATTGTCTTTATGAACTATGCTATGCCAATCGATCTAGATGTCCCCCGAGACCATGGTCTCCAGTGCTCAACCCCAGTAACGCAGTCACTCACGGTGTTTGGATGTATCTAGGAAGCTTCTATGACTTTGCCTTTGTCAAGCTGTATGTACTTCCCCTATATTGTGTGTTGTCTTTCCTTTCACTAAAATTAACACTTGTCTACTATCTAGTTAGTGATTTCCCCTCCCTACCCCTCCACTTCTTCATAACCATCACAGGCCCTTCAGTTTTTTTCCCGAATTGTTTGTTTTTATTGTACTCTAGATGAAGGTTTACAGAACAAATAGTTTCTCATTAAACAGTTAGTACACATATTGTTTTATGACATTGGTTAACAATCCCATGACACGTCAACACTCTCCCTTCTCAAACTTGGTTTCCGTATTACCAGCTTTCCTGTCCTCTCTTGCCTTCTAGTCCTTGTCCCTGGGCTGTTGTGCCCGTTAGTCTCTTTTTTGCTTTATGGGGCTGTCTAATCTTTGGCTGAAGTGTGAACCATGGGAGTGACCTCATTACTGAGCTAAAAGGGTGTCCGGAGGCCATACTCTAGGGGTTTCTCCAGTCTCTGTCAGGCTAGGAGGTCAGGTCTTTTCTTGTGAGTTAGAAGGTGTTCAGTTTTTTAATTCTTAAGTTGGAATCCACGGTAACGGGTTGAGTAATTCCTAACAAAGGAGCCCTGGTGGCACAATGGTTAAGCACTTGGATGCTAACTTATAAGTTGGTGGTTCTAAGCCAGCCAGAGGCTCCAGGGAGAAATACCTGCATCTGCTCCAGTAAAGATTACAGCCTCTAAAACCCTATGGGGCAGTTCTCCTTTGTCACATGGAGTTGTTAAGGGTAGAAATCGGCTGACGGCGCCTAACAACAACAGTAACAATACCTGACAAGTAGAGCTGGAGGATCCCTTCTTCTGTTTGTTTAATCATAGCGAGGCCAGTTTTTGTTGTGCGTACTTCTAATTGCGGTGTTATTTTTCACAGCAATATGAATGCTGAGCCATCTTGGAGGAAAGTACAACATGTAAAGAACTCTTCAGGAAAAAGACAGAATAAACCCCAAGTCCCCCGCATTTCTTCCCAGCTGAAAAGCAGCCTCGTAGTGACCTCCCAGCAGTCTGAGGATGAACCTCCAGAAAGCACTTACCCGGAAGGAAAGCTTGGAAGGAGTCCGCTCAGTCCCAGGCGTCAGGGGGCCTCAGGGAACAAACTGTTTCTGGACTTTGAGTCCATGAGGATTTTTAAAGAGGATGCTGATGAGGACGGTGGAAGTGACCTCTCAGACTCAGAGAGAATTCCCATCCAGACTTCGCCTCTCACCCCGCCGGATCTTCAGCTCAGAGCTGAAGAAATCAGTCCAGCCTGTTTCCATTGTTCCCCAGATGGAGACCACTCAAAGCCTGGATACTGTTACCCTGATTTTCTCCCACCCCCCTTCAACTCTTGGGACCTACAGGATATGGCTGTGCTTCTGAACTCGGAGGGCAAGCTGGATGCCGTGCCCCGAGCAAGAGGACTTCTCGGGAGGTACATCAATCGGCTTGTTCAGCTCGAGTGGCTGCAGATCCAGACTGTGCAGACTGAGAAAGGGAAGGGGGCCAAAACAAGGCCGCCAGCTGCCCCTGGAACCTGCTGGGCCCTGAAAAGCCCCAGGAGAAGGAAGCTCATTGCTGCTGCTCTACCCAAGCCACTACCTCAGCAGGAAGGGACTTCAAAGCCAGGTCCTTCACAAAAGAAGAAGGATTTGCGCCAGGAAAACACCTGTCAGTATGTCGCATTTCAGACCTCCCCCAGACCTGTGGACGCCCTGGGTAGCAGCAGGTCATGTCCAAAGAAGCAGGTCCTGGAAGTGAGGAGGGAGGGGAAGAAAAGGAAGATAGTTAAGGGCACCGAGCTGCAGCGTGTGGGTTTGGCGTGCAGTGACGAGCTGCAGCGTCGGAGTTTGGCGTGCGGTGATGGCAGCTCCAGGATTCACACCAGCGGAGACCTCCGAATCCCCAAACCCTCAGCCGTGATTCTTGACTTGGCAGACCCCCGTAAGGCCCCCGGAACACAAGCACATGCACATCTCAAGAAAAAGGGAAATGCCAGTAACGGCAGTCATGCCAATACATCCAGTGAGAAAAAACTCGAAACCAACGGCGTAAAGCAAAGCACGTATAGATTCAAATAACAGATGAAATGATGAATTGCGAGGACCCACGGGTACTCAAATATAGAGTGCTTCCAAAGTTACAATACTGTGAATTTTAAGACATTTTATGGTGACGGTCATTGGAGTAGTTGATTGGTTCTTTATTCCACTCACTACCCCCAGCAGCCCTGGTGGTGTAGTGGTTAAGCACTTGGCTGCTAACCAAAAGGTCACCAGTTGAATCCACCAGCTGCTCCTTGGAGAGCCTATGGGGCAGTTCTCCTCTGTCCTGTAGGGTTGCTATGAGTCAGAATCTGACTCCATGGCAACAGGCTTTTTTTTTTTTTTTTTAACCCCCAACAGGGTGGTTTTCAAAGAGAGGTGCCTTTCAATAAGCCTTTCTTTGTAGTAACAGTCTTAAGCGAATGAGAGCCCTTTCAATAAAAATTAACCAACTTAGGTGTCATATAAAGAAAGGAGCAGGAAGATGACTCTCCAGGCAGCCTCAAGGAAACACAAGTATCAGCCTGCATTTCTTTGTAGAACAGAGCTAAGTAAATTTTATCTCCTGATACTCACTTGCGCATGAGTAGGTAACATAGTACGTGTGATCTTCAATGGGGTACAATCCTAAACATTTGGAATAGTAGTGCTTCTCGGCCATCCTGTCCCCCATGCCCTTGCTTTTGTATCAGCTATTCAAGCATGATTTCTATCCATTTCACCCCTAAGAGAAGCTTCCGCTCTCCCTCAAGTGCAGGAGTAGGGCAGGGGAGTTTTTATATGGAAGTGAAGTCATGCATGTATCACTAAACTGCTTGCTCTTTAGAGCCAGTGGAATCTAGTACTTTAATATCTTTCCCCTTACCCCGTGTTTTTGTTTTTAAGATGTTTTACATTTAGAGATGGTTGGGGAGGTCCATTTTTGGGTTCTCTAAACTGACGTTAAAATAATTTGCAGACGTTTTCCAGTTGAAAAGTCAGTGGGTTCAAGCATGATCATTGCTGTTTAGTGAGAATGAAATATTTGACACATTAGAATTTCTGGAATGTATGGTTTCCTCTAAGAGGAGCCACAGGAAAATCACTTTTCAGAATTTGTAAACAAAGAGCCTATAATAGGATAAAACCACATGGAACCACTTTAGATGGGACAGTTACTAAGTTACAGATTTGGGGCCTGGGGCCTGATGTCTTTGGTTAAAAATTATGTAGTTTTCAAGAACAGGATTTAACAACTCCCTTGTTTTGGGGGGCTGGAGGATTCCAGGGGACATTTCAGGATGGAGGGGGGACTCTGAATCAAGTTAATGAGTATGCTTTTAACATCCTTATCTGGTCCTCTAGCTTCCTAGCTCTCTGAAGTGCTTCTCATTTCATTGCGGTTAGTAACATCTGCTTGCTTCTCCAGTTGCACGGTGAGCTTTCTGTTGAGACTTGTGAACATCTTTCAAAAACTTTGGTTGGCTACTTCTTGATATGCAGTATATTTTAATGACTGTCGTTAATTTTATCCCTTCAAACAATAATTCCATTTGTTTTTTACATACACATTTCTATTTTTATGTTTTTGGGGGGCAAACGACGCTTGACATTTTTTATTTCAAAGTGTATATTTTGCAAACTTTTCACACAGTGGTAAATGTCACCAAAGGCCCTTTAGAAGTCACCAGCATAACAGGACAAGATGCATTTATAATTAAAATAATGTGCAAAGGGGTGATGTTAAGATCCCTTTTAAAATCTGATATTAATCGTACAAAGCAAGGTAGGAGATTTTTTTGGATAACCTTTTCTTCCAGGACTTTATTTCCCGATCTTTACAGATTCCCTCTTACATTCTTTATTTCTCACACCACCGTACTGGGGAGAGCCTGTGCTTACAATAAGATTTGACACCTTTTTATCTGAGTGAAAGATGTACGTACAGTAGGCGTTACCCCCATAGTCCTCAAATACACTGTAACTTTTGTACTCAGTAGACATATTGTATTTGAAAATGTTGCACGACTCTTTCGCTTCTGTGGTTCCTAAGCCCTTTAGCTTGTGAGGGCTGAGTTAGCCCATCATCCGTGCCTGCGCCTCACTGAGACACTTCTCTGCTAGACTGTTACACAGCTCTTCGTGGTGTTTCCTGGCTGATGAATCTTTGCGAGCATGATGTCACTACACCTGGACTCCTTGTATTTACGCTGAAAGGTTTACACTGAGCGGTTGCTTTTCCCAGGAATGTGTCCTTGTGGCAACCTTAGCAATCCCGAATGGGTGAGGGTGAGTGTTGGACTTTTCCTGAAGACCATCGTGATTGAGAGATTTCTAGGCAATGCCTCGAATGTTCCTATGTTTGTTCCTAGCTCATTTAATTGATTTTGGTTGCTTCATTTGGTGGAAACCCTATGGGGCAGTTCTACTTTGTCTTGTAGGGTCGCTATGAGTCCGAATCGACTCGATGGCCACAGGTCTGGTTTTTGGTTTTTTTGGTTAGTTTGGGGAATAGTCCGACAATAATATGTTAAGACAGAAAAGCCTGAAAAAGAGACTGCTTGTTTACTTGTCTCTGGTTGAGCCTGTATTTTAGCCAGTAGCATTGTGATTGGCTCAGAGCTTCTCATGAGCAGTGTTACGTTTTTTAAAGTGAGATTTATTGCAGAATTTACATAAGCACAATTAGTAATTTTATGATTTCTGATACACACACCTACCACATCTTAGTGCACCAAACGCTGTAGAGGAGAATCTTCCTGTTTCGAGCAGACAGCTGTGAGGAGTGGAGTTGTGAACTCATTCAGTTCATTGATCAAAACCACTGAGTGTCCTGATGGTCTAGTGACATGAGTCATTGTATTTCTAAAAGTGCCTCATTTCCAGGGAGTTGTTTACATACTCATTGTATTTAAACCAATAACAACAATCCATGGTTAAAAAATAAAAAAGCAACCAAAAAGTATGTTTAGAGAATGTAAGAAGAAATTCTTCAGGCTTAGACTCAGTTGACGGATAAAGTGGTAATTATATTATAAAGTACAAAACTGAAATGTGAAATACATCAGTATTCACTTGGATGGCTTAGGCTGAGACTATTTCCCAAGCCTTTAACGGCTAAGCAGGCTGAAGGGCCATAACTAACTTGAGGGCGTGAAGTGGTGGTTGATGACAGAGTTTGGGGAGAGGATGTCATTGGTCCTATGATTGCAGAAAAGAAGAGGATTTGTGGTGGTTCTTGGAACTATTAGGTTTGTTTCCAGAGAGACATAAGAAGTTCTGGCTTCCATGATACAGGTATTGTCTGTTTCCTCTTTTGTGATAATTTACTTGAGTAGTTACACAAAAATACCAAACTCCTAGTGGTACTGTATGTCAAGTCACAGGGAAGCAGTTTTTACTGTCTATTTATGTACAGAGTACCATTCCAAATGCCTGACAGTATTCAGCATGTTTGTTATTTGATGTTCTAATTATTGTATGTTTGGTTTTGCATATAATAAAGCAGAATACATATAAATCTTGGCCAACTTGTGTTTTTACCTCTTTGTGGTCAATGAAACAACAAAAGAAAATACTGCCTGCTTTTTTTGGCACGGTTTTGTTTTACTTTTCATGGAGTTCTTTTTCAGGATTTGTTTTTATTTTCTTCCTGGTTAATTCAATGAAGTGCTCAGGGTGAAATTCTCTTCCTACTCTCCTGTCTTAATTATGAACAATGTAATGACAAAATCACAGTTCAGCATTCCTGGGTATATCTGAAAAACATTGCTGTAAATTTCACGTGTCCCTGTCTGCCTTCTTAACCCCAAAAAGTGTTGGGGAGGAGTGGTTTAGAAGAGCAGATGGCAATGCAATTAGCATAAAATTAAAATAACGTGATAAAAGTAACTCGTTCCTTATATATCCAGAAATGAGTGCTGTCCCTTTCAAAGAAGTCACCTGGTTAGGAGACGCGTTTATTCCTGATGTCAGTTTGGAGCAGCTCCTGCAGACATTCTGGAAGTCTCTTTGAAGTTACGTTCTTTTGGGTCTGCCAAATAGTAGTGCCTGGTGGTTTAAAAAAAAATGCTTTCTGGTATGGTCTCAAACCGACCATGCTGGGGGTTTAAGTCATTAGTTTGTACAGAAAGTGGCCAACTATTTTTGGATGTTGTTTTTATTATCCACGAGGTGGCAACTAAACCTTTTCAGATAGCAGTGAATTTTTCCTTTGATACCTTCTCATCAAATGAGGTCTTTTTTTTTTCTTTGTTGCCAGAATCAAAAATGAGAGAGAAAAGGACGATCTGAGTTGGAGATGCAGAGGCTGTCTTTGCGTAGCTTCATTCTGCCAGAGAATTAAATGTTTGTTATATGTGGTTGGACGCTGTGGAGGATTCTCTTACATCCATCGGAAACTCCTATATTGTAAAACGCTGTGTCTTCTCGCACAGAATGATGCTCAAGAAAGTAACATAAATCATTGATTTGTGAAAAATCAGAGACCCCTGTTTCTTAGAATAGTTACTTGAAGATCCCTGTCCTCAGCAATTTAGTACTTAAGAAATTAACAGTAATAATGCTGGGGTGGGGGGAGCACATAGAGTTAAAAAGTTCTGAATATGATGTTCTCGGTTGAATGGCATTTCAGAATCAGTGGAAAGAGTCTTAATAAAGAGTAAAAACGAACTACAGAAAACTAGAAAACTAATCGCGCATCCCGAACTTTAGACTACATTAAGATGGCACCAGGGGCGCAGTGGTTAAGAGCTCAGCTGCTCACCAAAAGGTTGGCTGTTCAAATCCACCAGCCGCTCCTTGGAAACCCTGTGGGGCATTCTACTCTGTCCTATAGGGTCAGCATGAGTCGGAGTCGACTCAGTGGCAATGGTACTCAAGTTAAGAGCCCCATTCCAGACCTATTGAGTTACATCTGCATTTTAACGATCTGTAGCACATTATAGTTTGGGTCTACATGGAGAAGTCTCGAATCATGGCAGGTATAAACATGCTCCTTGAGAGCGGGGACTTGTTATCAGGAAGGGTCAGTCCTTGGAGAAGGACATCATGCTTGGTAAAGTAGAGGTTCAGCAAAAAAGACACCCTCAACGAGATGGATTGACACAGTGGCTGCAACAATGGGCTTAAGCACGACAACGATTGTGGGGATGGCACCGTGTTTCGTTCTGTTGTACGTAGGGTCGCTATGAGTGGGAACCAACTTGGTGGCACCTAACAACAACAACATAAACGTGAACCTATTTTATCTTTTCCTGATATCTGAGTCTTCAGCCATACTCTTCCAAGGTTTCTTTCCCCATCCCTCAATTACATCTTGTGTCCAACTTTCCAACCACTTCAGTTAGTAAAGCCATTGCAGTTTTAAATTTCAAGGTCAAATTGATTTAAGTCTAACCTCTCCCTCTTTCTCCCAAAGCAGGCTTCCCCTGGTTAGCCTTGACCAGTAGGAAGGGACTTGGTCTGCCTTCCTTTCTGCCTCCTTCACCCCATCACTCTCCGCCTCTGAGACATCTCCACTCCCTCCCTCTTTTAGGCTTCACTTTTTCCAATGTTGGGGACACAAAGGCTTAGAGAGGACCCGTGTTGCTTTCTCACAGACGCCTCTTTTCCCTGTGGTTGGCTAGCCTGTGGCCTGCCTGGGCTCGCCTGTGTGACACCCAGGCTCTGGTCCTCTGTCCCGAGCACGTGTGGCTGCTCCCTGGCTTTGCTGCTGGGGTTCCCTTCCCTGGCAGCATCCCTCTAGGTGAACCAAAATCCAAACCCACTGTCGTTGGTCGACTCGTGGCGACCCCATGTGTCACAAAGTATAACTGTGCTACAACAAAATTCAAACTCACAAAAAAAGCCCAGACTTACTGGTCTGACCAAGACCGGAGGAGCCCCCAAGACTATGTCTCCCGAACACCCTGCTAACTCAGAACCGAAGCCACTCCCAAAGCTCGCTTTTCAGACGAAGGTTAGACAGGCCTATGAGACATTTCCACACGTGGGGAACGTGCTTCTTCATTCAATCAAGTAGACGAGACCAAATGGGCAACACCTGCCCAAAAGCAAAGCTGAGAAAGCAGGAAGGGACAGGAAACCTGGACGAATGAATGGACATGGGGAACATGGGGTGGAAAGGGGAGAGTGCTCTCACATTGCAGGGATTGCAACCAATGTCACAAAACAATTTGTGTATAAATTTTTGAATGAGAAACTGATTTGAGCTGTAAACTTTTCACCTATAGCACAATCAAATTAAAAAAAAATAAAGTACAGCTGTGCTCCATAGGGTTCTCTTGGCTGTAATCTTTACAGAAGCAGATCACCAGGCTTTTCTTCCTCAGTGCCCCCGGGTGGGTTCAAACCAGCAACCTTTCGGTTAGTGCTGGAGCACAAACCATTCGCACCACCCAGGGACCTTCCTCTTGGGTGGACGATGGGAAAGAGGCTCATGCCCAGCCTCTCTCTTCCTGGCTGGTTATTTGTCCTGCCAAACAGAGGTGGGCCTGTGCTTTGCTGTGATCCTGCTCTACGTCCTGTGGTCCACTTCACGTCCCTTCCTCCAGCTGGCCGCAGGCCCTGGCCAGACAGACCACTGTCTAAGCAGAAGTCCCAGCAAGCAGCTGGAGTGAGATGACCATTTCTCAAGCTTGCAGCTGGTCTCATTCTTTCCCAGTAGTTCTCCTGAGGCTCCCCCTTGGTGTCCTGAAAGGGAAAGAAAGGGTGTGGGGATCAGCTCGCACTGTGTGTGAACCAGGCACTCGGGGAGGAGGTACCTGAGGACCCCCCCCATCACCACTGCCGCCACCTTGACCCCATACATCAGTGGTAGTGGTGGGGAGGGGGAGACTGGGCTGAGATGGGGTTTTATGGTGACAAGGTCAGTTCTGCCATCTCTTCCTGAGTCCTGGGATGTCGGCCCCACTTGGTGGTGGCTCCCTTTCCCGTGCTGTGGATTAAAGCTTCCGTATGCTCAGCCAGGGGCTCTAGCCATCTATTCCTGGGCAAGGAGAGACCCTCCTGTGCAACAGGCTTTTCCCCGAAAAGATGGAAAGTTAACACGGTCAAGTCGTCTTGACTGACAACCCTGCAAATGGGACTCAGCGAGGGCCTGGTGTCTGGGGGACCCTTTGCTGACATGGATCATTCAAGACAAAACGAATCCTTTCTGAGAAGCACTCACAGCACTTCCATTGTCACAAACAATTAATGAGCGCTCTATGGGGTCGCTGTGAGTCTGAATTGACTCAACGGCGAGGCGAGTTGGGGCACCCCTCAGCATCCCAGGTGAGAATGTTGAGTCTAGGTAATTAGTTGTAGGTTATACCTTCCCTTTAATCATCAAATAACTTTTATCACAAAAGCAATCACATTTCTTCATTTAGCAGCTTGAAGGGAGCTGGGAGCTGCCACCTTGTGGCTGTTAAAGTAAAAGATTGTGTCTCCCAGAATGTATAGAAAGGAACTCTGGGCTATCATCATTGTGTCAGAGTGATAGCAGATATCTTGCTTTGATTTTGGGGTTTTCTTACTCAAGAGACCTACAGGAATTCATGATCACGATGAATCCTGCCAACCATTTTGCTCTCACCCACATTGTGAATCCTTTCCTTCCTGCTGGAAGCCAGGCTGGCTGAATTTGAATTTCAAAAGATTCCGCCGGGTGGAGGGCCAGAGACCATCAAATGACCCGATACCAGTTGATCTCAGTAAAAGGGGGAGGGCAGGGTTCACGCAATCTGGTTAAGATCAGCCAGTGGTCAATCTTCTGTTCTTCTTCCCTTCATCTCTTCGGAAGCCTCATGACTCTTGCAGTCATTTGCTTTTTTTCTGGAATCAAAATGGTCTCCCTATATGCATATAGAATAAGTGTTCAGAATAAACCCTACGTTCAGATTTCACTGCGGTTTGATTATGGTTATCACTGGAACCACAGACACTCAGGAGAGGACGGGACTGCCATGTTTTCTAGTTCAGACTCACCTACACGTCACTGACAAGGGCTGCTGCATTGTGGGGAACTGGCTTTCTGTTCAGTTATTTTCAAATGCTTGAGAATGTCTAAAATTGGGTTGATTTTAACATATTAAAACACCAGTTTCTTACAACTTAAAAGACATGTAAAAGCGAGCAGGTCCCTGGCTTTCCCGCCCTCATCTCCCTGGAGGGGAACCTTTGTGAGGCCCCAGCATCAACTGTCTTTCTTGCTCGGCTTTACAATCGCCAGCATTATTCTGACATCAGGGAGCGCTCAACCTGCTTCTTCTTCTCCCCAGTCCCCCTACAAATGTTCAACACGGTTTAGCTCACCTGACTTATAACGTCTGAATTAATGACACTAAATCAAGCTTTTCAGTGGGCAGCTATGGAATAGGAATATCCATTTTGAAGATAGGCGGCAAATTGTATATTCAGTAATGATTCTGTTTCTTTTCCCGTCCTATGTATTTAAGGACCTTAAAATCATGCTAATCATTATTTTCAATAATAAACTAGTAATTTGAATTAAATAATAAATACTATTCAAATGAAATATTCAGCGGCATCTCACAGAGCTGTTCATGTACGATAATATAAGAAAGCTTCTCTTCCAGTTCATTTGCTTAACACCTGTTGGCTATTTTAAACAAGGTAATGTGAAGCAGTCAAGAAATCAAACGATGTATTGCATTGGGCAAATCTGCTGCAAAAGACCTCTTTAAACTGTTCAAAAGCAAAGATGTCACTTTGAGGACTAAGGTGTGCCTGACCCAAGCCATGATGTTTTCAGTCGCCTTATACACTTGGAAAGCTGGGCAATGAATAAGGAAAACCGAAGAAGAATTGATGCCTTTGAGTTATGGTGCTGGAGAAGAATATTGACTATTCCATGGACTGCCAGAAAAAAGAACAAATTTGTCTTGGAAGAAGTACAGCCAGAATGCCCCTTAGAAGCAAGGATGACCAGACTTTGTCTCAGATACTTTGGATATGTTATTAGGAGGGACTAGTCCCTGGAGAAGGACACCATGCTTGGTAAAGTATAGGGTCGTGAAAAAGAGGAAGACCCTCAAAGAGATGGATTGACACAGTGGCTGCAGCAATGGGCTCAAACATAACAATGGTTGTGAGGATGGGCAGTGTTTTGTTCTGTTGTACATAGGGTCACAACTGACTCAACGGCACCTAACAGTGTGATAAAAAGGTAATATGTTAAGGTAATCAGGGTTAACGTAGCTCAGATTTTGTTTTAACACTTGCTCTTTGCAACTGTAAGTATTGATATAGAGAAGTCCCAACTTGTCTTTTTTTCAGATTTGTCTGTAAGTTTGTCATACTATGGTGGCTGTCTTGTTGCTTTGGTGCTGTAGGCTACGCTACTGGTATTTCAAATACCAGCAGGCTCACCCGTGGTGGATAGATTTCAGCAGAGCTTCCAGACTAAGCCAGGATGGGAAGAAGGACCTGGCGATCTACTTCTGAAAAAATTGGCCAGTGAAAATCTTATGGCCAGCAGCGGAACATTGTCTCACAGAGTGCTGGAAGATGAGCCCCTCAGATTGGAAGGCACTCAGAATACCACTGGGGAAGAGCTGCTTCCTCAAGATAGAGTTGACCTCAATGAAGTGGATGGAATAAAGCTTTTGGGAACTTCATTTGCTGATGTTACATGGCTCAAAATGAGATGAAACAGCTGCAAACATCCATTCATAATCGAAACATGGAATGTACAAAGTGTGAATCTAGAAAAATGGGAAGTTGTCAAAAATGAAATTGAATGCTTGAAGATAGAGATCCTAGACGTCAGTGAGCTGAAATGGACTGGTATTGGCCATTTTGATTCAGACAATCATGTGGTCTACTCTGCCGGGAATGACAACTTGAAGAGGAATGGCATTGCATTCATTGTCAAAAAGAACATTTCAAGATCTATCCTGAACTACAACGCTGTCACTGATAGGATAATATCCATACGCCTACAAGGAAGACCAGTTAATATGACTATTATTCAAATTTACTTACCAACCACTAATGCCAAAGTTGAAGAAATCAAAGATTTTTACCAACTTCTGCAATCTGAAATTGATCAAACATGCAATCAAGATGCACTGATAATTACTGGCAATTGGAATGTGAAAACTGCAAACAAAGAAGAAGTATTAGTAGTTGGAAACTATGGCCTTGGTGATAGAAACTTCAGAGATTGCATGATAGAATTTTGCAAGACCAACAACCTGTTCATTGGAAATAACCTTTTTCAACAACATAAACGGTGACTATACACGTGGACCTCACCAGACGGAATACGCAGGAATCAAATCAACTACATCTGTGGAAAGAGACAATGGAGAAGCTCAATATTATCTGTCAGAACAAGGCCAGGGGCCGACTGTAGAACAGACCATCAATTGCTCATATGCAAGTTCAAGTTGAAGTTGAAGAAAATTAGAACAAGTCCACGAGAGCCAAAGTATGACCTTGAGTATATCCTACCTGAACTTAGAGGCTGTCTCAAAAATAGATGCATTGAACTCTAATGACCAAAGAACAATCGAGTTGTGGGGTGACATCAAGCGAATGGAAGAAATAATGAAGTAAAAGAGATGAACAGAAGATTTCAAAGGACGGCTCAAGAAGACAAAGTAAAGTATTATAACAAAATGTGCAAAGACTTGGAATTAGAAAACCGAAAGGGAAGAACATGTACAGCATTTCTCAAGCTAAAAGAACTGAAGAAACAATTCCAGGCTTAAGGTGCAATACTGAAGAATTCAGTAGGCAAAATATTGAATGATGCAGGAAGCATCAAAAGAAGATGGAAGGAAGACACAGTCACTGTACCAAAAAAAAAAAAAAAAAAAAATTGGTTGATGTCCAATCATTTCAGGAGGTAGCATATGATCAAGAATTGATGGTATTGAAGGAAGAAGTCCAAGTTGCACTGAAGGCATTGATGAAAAACAAGGGTCCAGGAATTGACAGAATACCAACTGAGATATTTCAACAAACTGATGCAGTGCTGGAAGCACTCACTCATCTATGCCAAGAAATTTGGAAAACAGATACCTAGCCAAGTGGCTGGAAAAGAGCCATATTTATGCCTACTCCAAAGAAAGGCAATCCAACAGAATGTGAAAATTACAGAACAATATCATTAATATCTCATGCAAGTAAAATCACGTTGAAGATAATTAAAAAATGGTTGCAGAAGTACATCAACAGGGAACAGCCAGAAATTCAAACTGGATTCAGAAGAGAATGTGGAACTGGGGATATCATTGCTAATAATAGATGGAGCTTAGCTGAAAGCACAGAATACCAGAAAGATATTTACCTGTGTTTTATTGCCTATGCAAAGGCATTCGACTGTGTGGACCGTCACAAATTATGGATAACATTGCAAAGAATGGGAGTTCCAGGACATTTAATTGTGCTCATGTGGAAACTGTACATAGATAGGGGATACTGTGTGGTTTAAAATCAGGAAAGATGTGTGTCAGGGTTGTATCCTTTCACCAACCAAGAAAACCCAAACCCACTGCCGTTGAGCTGATTCTGACTTATAGCGACCCTATAGACCCTGTAGGACAGAGCGGAACTTCCCCATAGGGTTTCCAAGGAGCAGCTAGTGGATTCAAACTGCTGATCTTCCGGTTAGCAGCCGAGCTCTTAACCACTGCACCTCCAGGGCTCCATCCTTTCACCATGCTTATTCAGTCTGTATGCTGAGCAAATAATCTGAGTAGCTTGACTATATGAAGAATGTGGCATCAGGATCGGAGGAAGATTTATTAACAACCTGCGATATGCAGATGACACAATCTTGCTTGCTGAAGGTGAAGAGGACTTGAAGTATTTATGGATGACGATCAAAGACTACAGCCTTCCATATTGATTACACCTCAACATAAAGAGAATAAAAATCCTCACAACTGGACCAATAAGCCACATCATGATAAACAGAGAAAAGATTGAAGTTGTCAAGGATTTCATTTTACTTGGATTCACAATCAATGCCCATGGAAGCAGCAGCCAAGAAATCAAAGGACGCACTGCATCGGGCAAATCTGCTGCAAGAGACTTCTTTAAAGTGTTCAAAAACAAAGATGTCACTTTGAGAACTAAAGTGCGCTTGACTCAAGCCATGGTATTTTCAATTGTCACATACGCACGCAAAAGCTGGACAATGAATAAAGAAGACCGAAGAAGAATTGATGCACTTGAATTACTGCATTGATGAAGAATATTGACTATCCCGTGGACAGCCAGAAGAAAGAATGAATTTGTCCCGGAAGAAGTACAGCCAGAATGCTCCTTAGAAGTATGGATGGTGAGACTTCATCTCACGTACTTTGGACATGTTATCAGGAGGGACCAGTCCCTGGAGGACATCATACTTGATGAAGTAGAGGGTCAGTGAAAAAGAAGAAGACCCTCAATGACATGGATTGACACAGTGGTTCAACAATGGGCTCAAACATAGCAACGATTGTGAGGATGGTGCAGGACCTGGCAGTGTTCCGTTCTGTTGTACATAGGGTCGCTGTGAGTCAGAACCAACTCAATGGCACCTAACAACGACTTCCTGGGAACCCTACTTGGCAAGTGAGGTTAAAGCTTAGAGTCAGCCCTTCTCACCCTGACAAATGCAAGGTCAGGAAGACAGGGGAGACAGTGGGGATGAAAGTGGCAGCCCAGGTAGCAGGTAAGCATTCGAAGGAGAATCTTGGGCTGGGAAGGAGGGCCCTGGCTCCAGCTGAGACTGAGTACCATTGTCGCCTGCTGTGCTGGCTACCCCTGGGCATCCTGGCGTGGGCATGGGCTCCAGGGGGTACACCTGGCTGCTACCGTTTCCAGTGCTGCTGCCACTGCCGTAGGTGAGCTGGGATGCCCCCAGGACTCAGGCGAGGGGTCTCCGTGCAGGGTGCAGGGAGCGGAGTGCACGGCTCCAGTGGGCCTTGCCCGTTTTAGAGTTAAGGGGAGGGGAAAGGGCCTGAGAGGGATCTGCTGAGTCTGGCAAGGAGGTGGGTGTGCTTCTGGGCAAAGGGGACAGGGCATCTTTAGTCTAGCAAGTGTGTGTGAAGGAGGGGTTTAGGGTCACAGTCTGCTTGGGGAGTAGCTGGGGCACTAAGGGGACTCGTGGTAAGACTACTTTGTACAGCACATCATTTCATGTAGGTTACATCTGTGCAAATAGACGTTTCTAATGAGACTTCTAGTCACACTTTACATAAGGCTGAGGAAATCTTATCCGTCTCTATAAAGATGTTTGAGTGAACTGATGGAGAAAGGAGGGTTAACCTCCACCTGCCCCCCGCCCCGCCACCAGTTGCCACTGCTCAAATGGGAATATAAATGCTGGAGTCAGTATGAGAAAATCTGGGCTTATTCTGTTTGTCCTTATAGTTGACGGGGTTAATGTTGCAGATACATGTTGGTTATGATCCGCCTAATTTGCTTTCCACCGATGGGAGCAGGGGAGAGACTCACGAGGCGATCAGACTGCTGTTGATAGCTTCCTCTTAAAAACAGCCCAGGGTGGGAGGCAGTGCAGTGGTTAGGGGGCAAAGACTGGGCGCTGGACTGGGTTGATTTGCTTCCTAACCCAGGCTCTTCCACGTCCACCTGGCCGCCTGGCTGGTTACTTAAGCTAGTGGCCTCCACCTTGACTTTGAGTGGCAAACATCTTGTTACTGTTAGCTGCCGTCCTGTGGCCCCGACTCATGGAGACCCCTGTGCACGACAGAATGAAACGCTGCCCACCCCCAGCATCCTAGCAACACCCAAGCCACCACTGGCAGATGGGTGGTGGCTGTGCTTAAGGAGCTTTAAAAAATACAGATGGCTAGGTCCAAACCCCCCCATCCCAGAGGTTCAGATTTAACTGGTCTGGGATATTTTACTTAACCTCTTTAATATTCATTTTCCTTACCTGAAAATGGAGCCAAAAATTATACCTACCTCACCTGGTGGTACTGCTGGTAAGTGACATAATGCACGAAAAGCTCAACTAGAAAATGTGATTCCATAGGAATCACGTCGTTTTTAGGAATCAGGATGGCAGAACCTTAGTGAGCAAGGGACTATACACCTAGTAGGTGCTCAATTATTGCTGGATTGGCTATCAGTCATCCACTCCTTTCCATTCCCTACACAAATGGGTTGATAACCGTCTGTAATCACCTCTGCCATGCATGACAGGCACCCATCTACCCATCTGCTCTCTAGATTTAAAATCTCATCCCCTTCGGCTGGATGGCTGCTATGTCTTCACGAGTTTTCTCCAGAATTCCCTACACCGTGGTTTATAATTCCTACAGGGAGCCAAATGACAAAGTCCGAGGTCTGTCCTGCAGGTTTGCATCTTTGTTTCGGGTTCAATACTCAATAGTGACAGACCGAGGAAGAGCAGCCCTCCTCCCCGCCATGCTGGCCGTTTCTCCTGAGAGTGCATGGTTCCTCAGCTCTGACTGTGGCGGGCTTCGAAGACAAGAGAGAAGGAGTATTTCAGAGAACGAGCTTGGACAAGGAGGAAAGCTGGTCTTTTTTTTTTTTTTTTTTTTTTAATCTGGGAAGCTTTGAATTGAGTTGTTTTAAAATATTGCTAGTATTTATGCTCTGATTATTTCATCCAATAAAAATGAAATTCATCCAATGTCATTCATCTGGCCCTTCCTTCAGGAAAAGCAGGGCTGGAGGGCTGTAGTTGGTGGGGGTAGCGTGGTCAGAGGGGAGCGTGGCCATGTGAGCAAGGGACAGAGCAGGCGGGACTGGGTTACTGTGTCCGGGACTCTGGACTCTGTTTTGAGAGCCACGAAACCCAGCAGGAGTTTACGCTTAGGCCCAATGGGACCTGCAGTTTTGAAAGGTCCCCCAGGCTTCCACGTAGACAATGAGTTAGGAGGCTTGGGAGTGGACATGGAGAGACCAGTCAGGAACGCTCCAGGAGCTGCAGAAGAAGAAGGTGATTTGAACTGTTGCTGTTTGCGCCGTTGAGTCAGTTCAGCCTCGTGGGGACCCATGACCAGTCCTTTGACTGTTGGCGAGCTTGAGTCCACTGTTGCAGCCACTGTGTGTTTTGAGTGCCTTCCAACCTAGGGGACTCACCTTCCAACACATGTTAGACCATATTCTGTTGGGATCCATAGGGTTTTCATTGGCTAATTTTCAGAAGTAGATCTCCAGGCCTTCCTTCCTAGTCTGCCTTGGACTGGAAGCTGTGCTGAAACCTGTCCACCGTGGGTGACCCTGCTGGCATTTAAAAACACTGGTGTCATAGCTTCCAGCATCATAGCAACATGCAAGCCGCCACACTTGGACACACTGACAGACGGGAGGTGGAACTTGAACTAGTGGGGTTGGGAATTGGAAACAGCTCGCAGGGTTGAGACTTTGGCAGCAAAGTTGACAGGACGTGGAGGTTGACTGGAGGTTAGGATGAGAGGGGAGGTGGTATCAGGGATGGCCTCTGGAATGAGCAGCTGGGTAACTTTGGTTGAGTTAGGGAGCCGTGGAGGAGGGGCAGGTGTGTGATAAACAAGTCATGATGTCAGTCTTGTCGGATTTGAGTTGCCTGTGAGATATGCAGGTGGAAACATGGTGTAGGGAATTGGGTAAGAAAAGTAGCAAGTACTTATTTAACCCTTAGCATCCTAAGCACTTTGCATGTGAGTGTATGTACGTAAAAAAGGGGTAATAATAGTGCCTTTATGACTGGAAAGCTGTGAGGATTAAATACATATGTATGTGTGTATTTGTTTAATGCTCACAGCGGTCCAACCAGGAAAGTACTATTACTTTCTCCATTCCACAGATGGGGACGTTGAGGCATGGAGAAGCTAAATAACTTGCCTGATGTCACACAGCCAGCAAGCGGTGGAACAGGATTTGAACTCAGGCATCCTAACTCCAGAAATCAATGCATTTAACCACTACTCCATGCTGTCTGCATTGTCCAGTGTGGGAGCCACACGTGGCTATTTGCACTGAAATAAGTAAAACTAAATTTCCGTTCCTTTGTTGCGGTAGCCACATTCAAGTGCCCAACAGGCACACACTGGACAGCGCAGGTACAGAACAGGTCCATCCTCACATAAAGTTATCTTGGACAGCCTTGGTCTGGAGCCAGAGAGAGGTATGGAACAGAGATCGAGAGAAATCACCCACAGAGAACTGACGTAGTGATGTCTAGGATCCCAAATTCTGCTGGGATAAAAGTTAGCATTCAAAAATGATGTATATTCAAGTTTTTCAGGAAAGTATTGCTTCGAGGCTTCCATATAGACTTCTTAGTTCTTGAGTACCCACTGTAGACACAAAGCCTCCATTGACTTGGGTAATTTTCCCTCCAAAAGTGCCACAGCTACTCGGCCAGGCCAGTCTAGCGCCAAGTCTAGCGCCATCCGTTAAATGATGCCTGGGATGAGCCTTGCAGTAATGACGCCTGCCTGCGACTGTCTTATAAAACACTTTGGTGGATCCTGCAGCTGGAGAAACTAGCGTCCAGAAAGCTCCTCCTCCCTCACGTTATAGGAAGCATTACGTAAATCTTTTGAATGATATCTTCTTTGGACAAACTGCCTGAAATTGGCAGCCACGGGAAATGTAACAAGAGCACTTACAAAATAATTACCGCAAATGTGACAATTTCCAGGCTTCCTGCATCACCCAGATGTGGTACCTCAAGTTCATTCCTAAGGCGCGCACAGGGAGGGGAAATGAGACACACACGGTGATGTGCAATTTCAAGCATCTTAGTGGAAAAGTATAAACATTCACCATTTCAAACCTGTTTTTTAACACTCTTACATGACTGTCAGCTGAGCTGTTTATGTGCTGTTAAGAGTAAAATGAACTTGCAGAGCTTTGGAATCGAGAGGGCCCTTAAAGATATCTTGTCTCATCCCCTTGGTTTATAGAAGGGGAAACTGAGGCTCAGAGAGAAGATGGCATATAAATAGATTCCTGTCTAATAGCCTCGGCCACCTGGAGATACACCTGTTTTAGAAACGGAATTAATTTATTCATTCTTTTGCAAGAACTGCAATTTTCTCCATTTTAAAATTGTATACCTGGTTGGGCCCTTAATTTGACAACCAGCGTTAATCAGGAAGCATTCATTATCTCGATAGACTGATGTTGGAGGCTTTGGAACCCAAGGAGTTCAAAACATCTTTTCCTTTAGATAGATCGATAGAAATATAGTCTATGGCAGGAAGTAAATGTTATCGTTATCTTTGACGTGAACAAAACCAGACAATCCAAGAAGTTCGCCCACCATATTGCTTACTCTGGACACATCATCAGGAAAGCCCAATCACTAGAGAAGGACCTCATATCTGGTTTAAGGAGAGGGTCAGCCAAAGTGAGGGAAATCCTCAGTGAGGTGGATTGACACAATAGTTGCCACACTGGGCTCAAACATACCAAGGGTCATGGAGGTGGCACAGGACCCAGCAGCGTTTCGCTCTGTTGTACATCAGCTCACCATGAGTTGGAGCCGACTCGAGAGCAGCTAACGTCAGCAACCATTGGTGGTAACACATCAGAATTCTTTTGGTTGATCCTCCTTTAGTTACAGAGGAGAAGCGGTAAACAAGAACCGAGAAGCTGAGAAGAAGGGGTTACATTGATCAAAACGAAATACTTTCAAGTCTGTATGTTTCCAGAATTTAAGTTGGGGTTTGCTTATGAGTGCAGTTCTTTTTCCCCCTTTCTTTTCTAGTTCTGGAAGATTTGGGTGACTTCAGGCAGCTTCTACCTGATTCTGATAATATATTATCTACTAATTAATGTCATTTTTATTTTTAAGGTCAATACCGCCAACGGCTTCCAACAAGACAAAGATGATCTGACTGATCAACTAAAGGGGCAGGGGAAGGGTTGGAATTCACTTTCTTAGTAAACCAAATGAGGCCACACTGTGCTTAGAGACTGGATTGCAAGTTCAAATTCTTTAGTGCCCTGTCTCTTTTTGGCTTGTAGAAAATGAAATAGTTACTAGATTCAGAGTTTTAGACTCCTGAGGGACTGCAGGAGAGCTGTAGATGATGCTTTCGCGTGAAATTAAAACACTGGCCATCTGTGGAAACCAGAAGTCAACCATTCTGTGCTAGCCCACGGGTTTAGCCACACCATTCCCTTCTTTAAGGAATTGAAGTATATTCGGCTTCACGCTTTTCAGTTGTGAGTGAGGGTCGGTACTGGGGTGCAGTCACTCACCCCCACCATTGGGAGCTCTTGCCACGTTGTCACGCTACCTTATGATTAGGAGTCCCTGGGTGGTGCATGCAGTTAAGCGCTCAACTACCAGCCAAAAGGTTGGCAGTTGGAACCCACCCAGAGGCGCCTTGGAAGAAAGACCTGGCGATCTGCTTCCGAAAGGTCCCAGCCTTGAAAACCCTATGGAGCAATTCTACTCCACACACGTGGGGTGGCCGTGAGTCAGAACTGACTCGCTGGCTACTAACAAAAACAGCAATAACCTTATAATGATTTACTCACTGTTCTTCTTTCAGTTTACTTTCTAATTAAGTAACGTAAAAAACACAGTAAAACCTGCAACAGCCGGCACCCGTGCAAGGTTGCAATCTGTCCGAGCAGGAAAACTCAGATATTTCCCACTAAAACGAACGGTAGAAAAGTGGTGTCTTAGTCGTCTAGTGCTGCTCTAACAGAAATACCGCAAGCGGATGGCTTTAACAAAGAGAAATTAAATCTCTCACAGTCTAGTAGGCTACAAGTCCAAATTCAGGGCGTCAGCTCCAGGGGAAGGCTTTCTCTCTCTGTCAGCTCTGGAGGAAGGTCCTTGTCATCAATCTTCCCTTGGTCTGGTTCCATCTCAGGACACGCTCTGCTCCCAGCACTGCTTTCGTGGTGGTATGAGGTCCCCATGTCTCTCTGCTAGCTTCTCTCTTTTATGTCTCAAAAGAGATTGGCTTAAGACACTATCTAATCTTGTAGACCTCACCAATATAACTGCCGATAATCCATTTTATTACGTTATAGTGATAAGATTTACAACACATAGGGAAATCACATCAGATTATAAAATGGTAGACAATCATACAATACCGGGAATCATGACCTAGACAAGTTGACAGATATTTTTGGGAGACACAATTCAATCCATGACAAGTGGTAAGGCTGCACCCTGTTAAAGGTGGAAAACCTGCGAGACCCAGAAAAACAAGGCAGTCCCACCGAGCTCCAACTCTCAGAGATTTCACTGTATTTATATTTTGTGGATACAAATCAATGTAGCTGGAACCAAGTTCCACATGCAATAAATAGATGATAGCTGTAAAAAAAAAAAATATATATATATATATATATATACACATATCAAACAAAACCATGTTGTGAAATTCTACCTGTGTTCTCTTGCCTGAAGAGTTTCTGAGCTAAAGATCTGAGTGTGTTTCTCTTTGCCTCTGTTGAAAAGGGAGCTCAGTAAACAGAGAGGCATTAAACGCCTATTGGCACTGAACTGAGACTTTCTCAACAATGGTTTCAGAAAGATTGAGTGATAAAGAAAAGGGAATAACTCTCCCATTCATTCAACAACTATTTGTATGCCTACTATTCTGCTGGCATTGGCACATAGTAAGCCATAATTTTCAATGCTATGTCTTTGTAGTTCCTAAAATTATCCTGGGAACCCATTGCCATTGAGTCAATTCCGACTCACAGTGACCCTACTGAACAGAGTAGAACTGCCCTATAGGGTTTCTAAGGATGCAATCTTTACAGAAACAAATTGGCACACCTTTCTCTTGTGGAATGGCTGATGGGTTTGAACCACCAACCTTTTGGTTAGCAGCCGAGTGCTTAACCACTGCACCACCAGGGCTCCCGGGAACCGTGTAAAATCATCGGGTGGTATACACCCCACAGTTTAGGAATGGCTCCATAGTTCTTAAGAGAACAAAGACTTGTAATTTCTAAGCTTTGGTGGCTGTTGTAGGGATTAGAGAGAGAAGGCATATCAAGTGTTATTATGTTCTCATGTATAAAGTATATATCCTTCCTGTTTCCTCATCTGTACAATGGGGTCAATGATAGCACCTACCTGATAGGGTCATTTAAAAGGTTAAGTAAGTTAGGACAAGTAAGGCATATAATAAGCTGGAGAATTTGAAGATCTTTCTAAATATCACCTGTGCAATTATTGTCCTCTTTGCCTCAAGGGAAATCAATAGTAAAAATTGGCATGCATTCTTCTAGATATTTCTCTACAGATGTACTAATTCAAATCACTCTATGTGTACTGCTGTGCAACCTGCCTTTCTTGTTTAACATCTTGTGCTCTTTTAAGAACTGTACGGGATCAAACTGACAACAGCAACTTGGAAGACTAGATGGGAGAGTGAGGGGCGGTGAGTTTGTGTTAGTGGGGGAGGAACAGTCGGGGAAAGGAGGACGAGGATGGTGGTCCAACTTGAAGAATGCCATCACTGTCACTGAATTGAACACGCAGCGATTGTTGAATTGGTGTACATGCTGCTGTGTATATTCTCAACAGCAACAACAAAATAAAATAAATTAAAAAACAAAAACAGCCATCATCTAACTCCCGAAAGGCTGCAGGGTATTCCAGGATGTGCTGAGAGACTACCATTATACGGTCCTTTCCATGCTCACGGACATTTGTGTGGTTTCCAAGTTTCCACTATTACAAACCAAACAGCCAGCAACATGCTTTCCCCGAGTCCTTGCGTATCTCTTGATTTCTTTAGAATAAATCCCTGGATGTGGAATTTTGGGGTACCATTCCTTAAAGATGTTTTCCATTCTTAGCCTTGATACTTGATCTGCATAATAATTTATTCTCAGCCTCTACTTTAAATTGATTCTTCTTCCAGCTGTTCAATAATATGCATGATAACCTGTCATTGACATCTTTAGTCAGTGGACCTGGTATGGGTGAATATCCAGGGGTTGGTTTGTTTTCTATAGAAGATCATGAGAATGAGAAAATATATGTTCACTGCCCCATTGATCGAGAAAGAACACCATCTTTCATGGTACCTAAAATCTGATACACCGTAAGCTTGGTTTATTGTAAAACTCTTGCAGGAATACGGTATTTGGTAAGCATTATTGGAGCCAGCCATGTCCCAGGCTCTGGGAGACTGATATATTATGCACTGTGACAAGTTTTAAAAGTATGCATGGGACACAGAGGTTAATTCTGTAAATCTTTCAGAGTGCGGGATGTGGGGGACGCCTTTGAATGAGTTTAGCAATCTGCTACAGCTCTTCATTCTAACAACCTGTAACCCAACATGATCAGGACACCAGCAAGCATTTGGGGACAGAGCTACAGAATGCTAGTAAAATGGACTAATTTAGTTTTTGACGAGTGACAGTTGTAATGTATGGAGACAAGCTGCCAACAGACCCCTCTGGTGGCCTGCTAACGGATCGTCAGGGATTGTGTGCATGTCGGCAGGGTCTCATTGTGAGTTCAGGTGTTCCTGGGCATTGCATCACCCCCACAACGTGCTCTGCTAGAGAAGACAGGTTTTGGAGTTGAAATTCAAGTTCTAAACCAGGAAGGAAACTTTTGAAGAAAACCCCCAGTTTCCTAAGGCTGTGCTAACAAAGTATCATACCCCCAGGGCTTAAAACATTAGAAATGTATTCTCTCACAGTCTGGAGGCCAGAAGTCTGAAATCCAGGTGTGGACAGGTTGGTTCCTTCTGGAGGGCTCTGAGGAAGAGTCTGTGTCACGCCTCTCTCCTAGCTTATGGTGGTTGCTGGAAATCCTTGATATTCCCCGATTTGTCCACCCTCCGCTCCAATCTCTGCCTCCGTTGTCACATGGGATGTTCTTCCCGTGTGTCTCTCTGCGTCTTCTCTTCTTATAAGTACACCAGCCATATTGGATTGGGCCCACCCTAATGACCTCGTGTTAACTATTGTACCCTGACTGTGTGGACCGTCACAAATTATGGATAACATTGCAAAGAATGGGAGTTCCAGGACATTTAATTGTGCTCATGTGGAAACTGTACATAGATAGGGGATACTGTGTGGTTTAAAATCAGGAAAGATGTGTGTCAGGGTTGTATCCTTTCACCAACCAAGAAAACCCAAACCCACTGCCGTTGAGCTGATTCTGACTTATAGCGACCCTATAGACCCTGTAGGACAGAGCGGAACTTCCCCATAGGGTTTCCAAGGAGCAGCTAGTGGATTCAAACTGCTGATCTTCCGGTTAGCAGCCGAGCTCTTAACCACTGCACCTCCAGGGCTCCATCCTTTCACCATGCTTATTCAGTCTGTATGCTGAGCAAATAATCTGAGTAGCTTGACTATATGAAGAATGTGGCATCAG
This sequence comes from Dugong dugon, assembly GCA_030035585.1. NCBI lineage: Eukaryota > Metazoa > Chordata > Mammalia > Sirenia > Dugongidae > Dugong > Dugong dugon. The sequence continues at coordinate 4,038,994 of CM057461.1, read as the reverse complement.
GATCGGAGGAAGATTTATTAACAACCTGCGATATGCAGATGACACAATCTTGCTTGCTGAAGGTGAAGAGGACTTGAAGTATTTATGGATGACGATCAAAGACTACAGCCTTCCATATTGATTACACCTCAACATAAAGAGAATAAAAATCCTCACAACTGGACCAATAAGCCACATCATGATAAACAGAGAAAAGATTGAAGTTGTCAAGGATTTCATTTTACTTGGATTCACAATCAATGCCCATGGAAGCAGCAGCCAAGAAATCAAAGGACGCACTGCATCGGGCAAATCTGCTGCAAGAGACTTCTTTAAAGTGTTCAAAAACAAAGATGTCACTTTGAGAACTAAAGTGCGCTTGACTCAAGCCATGGTATTTTCAATTGTCACATACGCACGCAAAAGCTGGACAATGAATAAAGAAGACCGAAGAAGAATTGATGCACTTGAATTACTGCATTGATGAAGAATATTGACTATCCCGTGGACAGCCAGAAGAAAGAATGAATTTGTCCCGGAAGAAGTACAGCCAGAATGCTCCTTAGAAGTATGGATGGTGAGACTTCATCTCACGTACTTTGGACATGTTATCAGGAGGGACCAGTCCCTGGAGGACATCATACTTGATGAAGTAGAGGGTCAGTGAAAAAGAAGAAGACCCTCAATGACATGGATTGACACAGTGGTTCAACAATGGGCTCAAACATAGCAACGATTGTGAGGATGGTGCAGGACCTGGCAGTGTTCCGTTCTGTTGTACATAGGGTCGCTGTGAGTCAGAACCAACTCAATGGCACCTAACAACGACTTCCTGGGAACCCTACTTGGCAAGTGAGGTTAAAGCTTAGAGTCAGCCCTTCTCACCCTGACAAATGCAAGGTCAGGAAGACAGGGGAGACAGTGGGGATGAAAGTGGCAGCCCAGGTAGCAGGTAAGCATTCGAAGGAGAATCTTGGGCTGGGAAGGAGGGCCCTGGCTCCAGCTGAGACTGAGTACCATTGTCGCCTGCTGTGCTGGCTACCCCTGGGCATCCTGGCGTGGGCATGGGCTCCAGGGGGTACACCTGGCTGCTACCGTTTCCAGTGCTGCTGCCACTGCCGTAGGTGAGCTGGGATGCCCCCAGGACTCAGGCGAGGGGTCTCCGTGCAGGGTGCAGGGAGCGGAGTGCACGGCTCCAGTGGGCCTTGCCCGTTTTAGAGTTAAGGGGAGGGGAAAGGGCCTGAGAGGGATCTGCTGAGTCTGGCAAGGAGGTGGGTGTGCTTCTGGGCAAAGGGGACAGGGCATCTTTAGTCTAGCAAGTGTGTGTGAAGGAGGGGTTTAGGGTCACAGTCTGCTTGGGGAGTAGCTGGGGCACTAAGGGGACTCGTGGTAAGACTACTTTGTACAGCACATCATTTCATGTAGGTTACATCTGTGCAAATAGACGTTTCTAATGAGACTTCTAGTCACACTTTACATAAGGCTGAGGAAATCTTATCCGTCTCTATAAAGATGTTTGAGTGAACTGATGGAGAAAGGAGGGTTAACCTCCACCTGCCCCCCGCCCCGCCACCAGTTGCCACTGCTCAAATGGGAATATAAATGCTGGAGTCAGTATGAGAAAATCTGGGCTTATTCTGTTTGTCCTTATAGTTGACGGGGTTAATGTTGCAGATACATGTTGGTTATGATCCGCCTAATTTGCTTTCCACCGATGGGAGCAGGGGAGAGACTCACGAGGCGATCAGACTGCTGTTGATAGCTTCCTCTTAAAAACAGCCCAGGGTGGGAGGCAGTGCAGTGGTTAGGGGGCAAAGACTGGGCGCTGGACTGGGTTGATTTGCTTCCTAACCCAGGCTCTTCCACGTCCACCTGGCCGCCTGGCTGGTTACTTAAGCTAGTGGCCTCCACCTTGACTTTGAGTGGCAAACATCTTGTTACTGTTAGCTGCCGTCCTGTGGCCCCGACTCATGGAGACCCCTGTGCACGACAGAATGAAACGCTGCCCACCCCCAGCATCCTAGCAACACCCAAGCCACCACTGGCAGATGGGTGGTGGCTGTGCTTAAGGAGCTTTAAAAAATACAGATGGCTAGGTCCAAACCCCCCCATCCCAGAGGTTCAGATTTAACTGGTCTGGGATATTTTACTTAACCTCTTTAATATTCATTTTCCTTACCTGAAAATGGAGCCAAAAATTATACCTACCTCACCTGGTGGTACTGCTGGTAAGTGACATAATGCACGAAAAGCTCAACTAGAAAATGTGATTCCATAGGAATCACGTCGTTTTTAGGAATCAGGATGGCAGAACCTTAGTGAGCAAGGGACTATACACCTAGTAGGTGCTCAATTATTGCTGGATTGGCTATCAGTCATCCACTCCTTTCCATTCCCTACACAAATGGGTTGATAACCGTCTGTAATCACCTCTGCCATGCATGACAGGCACCCATCTACCCATCTGCTCTCTAGATTTAAAATCTCATCCCCTTCGGCTGGATGGCTGCTATGTCTTCACGAGTTTTCTCCAGAATTCCCTACACCGTGGTTTATAATTCCTACAGGGAGCCAAATGACAAAGTCCGAGGTCTGTCCTGCAGGTTTGCATCTTTGTTTCGGGTTCAATACTCAATAGTGACAGACCGAGGAAGAGCAGCCCTCCTCCCCGCCATGCTGGCCGTTTCTCCTGAGAGTGCATGGTTCCTCAGCTCTGACTGTGGCGGGCTTCGAAGACAAGAGAGAAGGAGTATTTCAGAGAACGAGCTTGGACAAGGAGGAAAGCTGGTCTTTTTTTTTTTTTTTTTTTTTTAATCTGGGAAGCTTTGAATTGAGTTGTTTTAAAATATTGCTAGTATTTATGCTCTGATTATTTCATCCAATAAAAATGAAATTCATCCAATGTCATTCATCTGGCCCTTCCTTCAGGAAAAGCAGGGCTGGAGGGCTGTAGTTGGTGGGGGTAGCGTGGTCAGAGGGGAGCGTGGCCATGTGAGCAAGGGACAGAGCAGGCGGGACTGGGTTACTGTGTCCGGGACTCTGGACTCTGTTTTGAGAGCCACGAAACCCAGCAGGAGTTTACGCTTAGGCCCAATGGGACCTGCAGTTTTGAAAGGTCCCCCAGGCTTCCACGTAGACAATGAGTTAGGAGGCTTGGGAGTGGACATGGAGAGACCAGTCAGGAACGCTCCAGGAGCTGCAGAAGAAGAAGGTGATTTGAACTGTTGCTGTTTGCGCCGTTGAGTCAGTTCAGCCTCGTGGGGACCCATGACCAGTCCTTTGACTGTTGGCGAGCTTGAGTCCACTGTTGCAGCCACTGTGTGTTTTGAGTGCCTTCCAACCTAGGGGACTCACCTTCCAACACATGTTAGACCATATTCTGTTGGGATCCATAGGGTTTTCATTGGCTAATTTTCAGAAGTAGATCTCCAGGCCTTCCTTCCTAGTCTGCCTTGGACTGGAAGCTGTGCTGAAACCTGTCCACCGTGGGTGACCCTGCTGGCATTTAAAAACACTGGTGTCATAGCTTCCAGCATCATAGCAACATGCAAGCCGCCACACTTGGACACACTGACAGACGGGAGGTGGAACTTGAACTAGTGGGGTTGGGAATTGGAAACAGCTCGCAGGGTTGAGACTTTGGCAGCAAAGTTGACAGGACGTGGAGGTTGACTGGAGGTTAGGATGAGAGGGGAGGTGGTATCAGGGATGGCCTCTGGAATGAGCAGCTGGGTAACTTTGGTTGAGTTAGGGAGCCGTGGAGGAGGGGCAGGTGTGTGATAAACAAGTCATGATGTCAGTCTTGTCGGATTTGAGTTGCCTGTGAGATATGCAGGTGGAAACATGGTGTAGGGAATTGGGTAAGAAAAGTAGCAAGTACTTATTTAACCCTTAGCATCCTAAGCACTTTGCATGTGAGTGTATGTACGTAAAAAAGGGGTAATAATAGTGCCTTTATGACTGGAAAGCTGTGAGGATTAAATACATATGTATGTGTGTATTTGTTTAATGCTCACAGCGGTCCAACCAGGAAAGTACTATTACTTTCTCCATTCCACAGATGGGGACGTTGAGGCATGGAGAAGCTAAATAACTTGCCTGATGTCACACAGCCAGCAAGCGGTGGAACAGGATTTGAACTCAGGCATCCTAACTCCAGAAATCAATGCATTTAACCACTACTCCATGCTGTCTGCATTGTCCAGTGTGGGAGCCACACGTGGCTATTTGCACTGAAATAAGTAAAACTAAATTTCCGTTCCTTTGTTGCGGTAGCCACATTCAAGTGCCCAACAGGCACACACTGGACAGCGCAGGTACAGAACAGGTCCATCCTCACATAAAGTTATCTTGGACAGCCTTGGTCTGGAGCCCAGAGAGAGGTATGGAACAGAGATCGAGAGAAATCACCCACAGAGAACTGACGTAGTGATGTCTAGGATCCCAAATTCTGCTGGGATAAAAGTTAGCATTCAAAAATGATGTATATTCAAGTTTTTCAGGAAAGTATTGCTTCGAGGCTTCCATATAGACTTCTTAGTTCTTGAGTACCCACTGTAGACACAAAGCCTCCATTGACTTGGGTAATTTTCCCTCCAAAAGTGCCACAGCTACTCGGCCAGGCCAGTCTAGCGCCAAGTCTAGCGCCATCCGTTAAATGATGCCTGGGATGAGCCTTGCAGTAATGACGCCTGCCTGCGACTGTCTTATAAAACACTTTGGTGGATCCTGCAGCTGGAGAAACTAGCGTCCAGAAAGCTCCTCCTCCCTCACGTTATAGGAAGCATTACGTAAATCTTTTGAATGATATCTTCTTTGGACAAACTGCCTGAAATTGGCAGCCACGGGAAATGTAACAAGAGCACTTACAAAATAATTACCGCAAATGTGACAATTTCCAGGCTTCCTGCATCACCCAGATGTGGTACCTCAAGTTCATTCCTAAGGCGCGCACAGGGAGGGGAAATGAGACACACACGGTGATGTGCAATTTCAAGCATCTTAGTGGAAAAGTATAAACATTCACCATTTCAAACCTGTTTTTTAACACTCTTACATGACTGTCAGCTGAGCTGTTTATGTGCTGTTAAGAGTAAAATGAACTTGCAGAGCTTTGGAATCGAAAGGGCCCTTAAAGATATCTTGTCTCATCCCCTTGGTTTATAGAAGGGGAAACTGAGGCTCAGAGAGAAGATGGCATATAAATAGATTCCTGTCTAATAGCCTCGGCCACCTGGAGATACACCTGTTTTAGAAACGGAATTAATTTATTCATTCTTTTGCAAGAACTGCAATTTTCTCCATTTTAAAATTGTATACCTGGTTGGGCCCTTAATTTGACAACCAGCGTTAATCAGGAAGCATTCATTATCTCGATAGACTGATGTTGGAGGCTTTGGAACCCAAGGAGTTCAAAACATCTTTTCCTTTAGATAGATCGATAGAAATATAGTCTATGGCAGGAAGTAAATGTTATCGTTATCTTTGACGTGAACAAAACCAGACAATCCAAGAAGTTCGCCCACCATATTGCTTACTCTGGACACATCATCAGGAAAGCCCAATCACTAGAGAAGGACCTCATATCTGGTTTAAGGAGAGGGTCAGCCAAAGTGAGGGAAATCCTCAGTGAGGTGGATTGACACAATAGTTGCCACACTGGGCTCAAACATACCAAGGGTCATGGAGGTGGCACAGGACCCAGCAGCGTTTCGCTCTGTTGTACATCAGCTCACCATGAGTTGGAGCCGACTCGAGAGCAGCTAACGTCAGCAACCATTGGTGGTAACACATCAGAATTCTTTTGGTTGATCCTCCTTTAGTTACAGAGGAGAAGCGGTAAACAAGAACCGAGAAGCTGAGAAGAAGGGGTTACATTGATCAAAACGAAATACTTTCAAGTCTGTATGTTTCCAGAATTTAAGTTGGGGTTTGCTTATGAGTGCAGTTCTTTTTCCCCCTTTCTTTTCTAGTTCTGGAAGATTTGGGTGACTTCAGGCAGCTTCTACCTGATTCTGATAATATATTATCTACTAATTAATGTCATTTTTATTTTTAAGGTCAATACCGCCAACGGCTTCCAACAAGACAAAGATGATCTGACTGATCAACTAAAGGGGCAGGGGAAGGGTTGGAATTCACTTTCTTAGTAAACCAAATGAGGCCACACTGTGCTTAGAGACTGGATTGCAAGTTCAAATTCTTTAGTGCCCTGTCTCTTTTTGGCTTGTAGAAAATGAAATAGTTACTAGATTCAGAGTTTTAGACTCCTGAGGGACTGCAGGAGAGCTGTAGATGATGCTTTCGCGTGAAATTAAAACACTGGCCATCTGTGGAAACCAGAAGTCAACCATTCTGTGCTAGCCCACGGGTTTAGCCACACCATTCCCTTCTTTAAGGAATTGAAGTATATTCGGCTTCACGCTTTTCAGTTGTGAGTGAGGGTCGGTACTGGGGTGCAGTCACTCACCCCCACCATTGGGAGCTCTTGCCACGTTGTCACGCTACCTTATGATTAGGAGTCCCTGGGTGGTGCATGCAGTTAAGCGCTCAACTACCAGCCAAAAGGTTGGCAGTTGGAACCCACCCAGAGGCGCCTTGGAAGAAAGACCTGGCGATCTGCTTCCGAAAGGTCCCAGCCTTGAAAACCCTATGGAGCAATTCTACTCCACACACGTGGGGTGGCCGTGAGTCAGAACTGACTCGCTGGCTACTAACAAAAACAGCAATAACCTTATAATGATTTACTCACTGTTCTTCTTTCAGTTTACTTTCTAATTAAGTAACGTAAAAAACACAGTAAAACCTGCAACAGCCGGCACCCGTGCAAGGTTGCAATCTGTCCGAGCAGGAAAACTCAGATATTTCCCACTAAAACGAACGGTAGAAAAGTGGTGTCTTAGTCGTCTAGTGCTGCTCTAACAGAAATACCGCAAGCGGATGGCTTTAACAAAGAGAAATTAAATCTCTCACAGTCTAGTAGGCTACAAGTCCAAATTCAGGGCGTCAGCTCCAGGGGAAGGCTTTCTCTCTCTGTCAGCTCTGGAGGAAGGTCCTTGTCATCAATCTTCCCTTGGTCTGGTTCCATCTCAGGACACGCTCTGCTCCCAGCACTGCTTTCGTGGTGGTATGAGGTCCCCATGTCTCTCTGCTAGCTTCTCTCTTTTATGTCTCAAAAGAGATTGGCTTAAGACACTATCTAATCTTGTAGACCTCACCAATATAACTGCCGATAATCCATTTTATTACGTTATAGTGATAAGATTTACAACACATAGGGAAATCACATCAGATTATAAAATGGTAGACAATCATACAATACCGGGAATCATGACCTAGACAAGTTGACAGATATTTTTGGGAGACACAATTCAATCCATGACAAGTGGTAAGGCTGCACCCTGTTAAAGGTGGAAAACCTGCGAGACCCAGAAAAACAAGGCAGTCCCACCGAGCTCCAACTCTCAGAGATTTCACTGTATTTATATTTTGTGGATACAAATCAATGTAGCTGGAACCAAGTTCCACATGCAATAAATAGATGATAGCTGTAAAAAAAAAATATATATATATATATATATATATACACATATCAAACAAAACCATGTTGTGAAATTCTACCTGTGTTCTCTTGCCTGAAGAGTTTCTGAGCTAAAGATCTGAGTGTGTTTCTCTTTGCCTCTGTTGAAAAGGGAGCTCAGTAAACAGAGAGGCATTAAACGCCTATTGGCACTGAACTGAGACTTTCTCAACAATGGTTTCAGAAAGATTGAGTGATAAAGAAAAGGGAATAACTCTCCCATTCATTCAACAACTATTTGTATGCCTACTATTCTGCTGGCATTGGCACATAGTAAGCCATAATTTTCAATGCTATGTCTTTGTAGTTCCTAAAATTATCCTGGGAACCCATTGCCATTGAGTCAATTCCGACTCACAGTGACCCTACTGAACAGAGTAGAACTGCCCTATAGGGTTTCTAAGGATGCAATCTTTACAGAAACAAATTGGCACACCTTTCTCTTGTGGAATGGCTGATGGGTTTGAACCACCAACCTTTTGGTTAGCAGCCGAGTGCTTAACCACTGCACCACCAGGGCTCCCGGGAACCGTGTAAAATCATCGGGTGGTATACACCCCACAGTTTAGGAATGGCTCCATAGTTCTTAAGAGAACAAAGACTTGTAATTTCTAAGCTTTGGTGGCTGTTGTAGGGATTAGAGAGAGAAGGCATATCAAGTGTTATTATGTTCTCATGTATAAAGTATATATCCTTCCTGTTTCCTCATCTGTACAATGGGGTCAATGATAGCACCTACCTGATAGGGTCATTTAAAAGGTTAAGTAAGTTAGGACAAGTAAGGCATATAATAAGCTGGAGAATTTGAAGATCTTTCTAAATATCACCTGTGCAATTATTGTCCTCTTTGCCTCAAGGGAAATCAATAGTAAAAATTGGCATGCATTCTTCTAGATATTTCTCTACAGATGTACTAATTCAAATCACTCTATGTGTACTGCTGTGCAACCTGCCTTTCTTGTTTAACATCTTGTGCTCTTTTAAGAACTGTACGGGATCAAACTGACAACAGCAACTTGGAAGACTAGATGGGAGAGTGAGGGGCGGTGAGTTTGTGTTAGTGGGGGAGGAACAGTCGGGGAAAGGAGGACGAGGATGGTGGTCCAACTTGAAGAATGCCATCACTGTCACTGAATTGAACACGCAGCGATTGTTGAATTGGTGTACATGCTGCTGTGTATATTCTCAACAGCAACAACAAAATAAAATAAATTAAAAAACAAAAACAGCCATCATCTAACTCCCGAAAGGCTGCAGGGTATTCCAGGATGTGCTGAGAGACTACCATTATACGGTCCTTTCCATGCTCACGGACATTTGTGTGGTTTCCAAGTTTCCACTATTACAAACCAAACAGCCAGCAACATGCTTTCCCCGAGTCCTTGCGTATCTCTTGATTTCTTTAGAATAAATCCCTGGATGTGGAATTTTGGGGTACCATTCCTTAAAGATGTTTTCCATTCTTAGCCTTGATACTTGATCTGCATAATAATTTATTCTCAGCCTCTACTTTAAATTGATTCTTCTTCCAGCTGTTCAATAATATGCATGATAACCTGTCATTGACATCTTTAGTCAGTGGACCTGGTATGGGTGAATATCCAGGGGTTGGTTTGTTTTCTATAGAAGATCATGAGAATGAGAAAATATATGTTCACTGCCCCATTGATCGAGAAAGAACACCATCTTTCATGGTACCTAAAATCTGATACACCGTAAGCTTGGTTTATTGTAAAACTCTTGCAGGAATACGGTATTTGGTAAGCATTATTGGAGCCAGCCATGTCCCAGGCTCTGGGAGACTGATATATTATGCACTGTGACAAGTTTTAAAAGTATGCATGGGACACAGAGGTTAATTCTGTAAATCTTTCAGAGTGCGGGATGTGGGGGACGCCTTTGAATGAGTTTAGCAATCTGCTACAGCTCTTCATTCTAACAACCTGTAACCCAACATGATCAGGACACCAGCAAGCATTTGGGGACAGAGCTACAGAATGCTAGTAAAATGGACTAATTTAGTTTTTGACGAGTGACAGTTGTAATGTATGGAGACAAGCTGCCAACAGACCCCTCTGGTGGCCTGCTAACGGATCGTCAGGGATTGTGTGCATGTCGGCAGGGTCTCATTGTGAGTTCAGGTGTTCCTGGGCATTGCATCACCCCCACAACGTGCTCTGCTAGAGAAGACAGGTTTTGGAGTTGAAATTCAAGTTCTAAACCAGGAAGGAAACTTTTGAAGAAAACCCCCAGTTTCCTAAGGCTGTGCTAACAAAGTATCATACCCCCAGGGCTTAAAACATTAGAAATGTATTCTCTCACAGTCTGGAGGCCAGAAGTCTGAAATCCAGGTGTGGACAGGTTGGTTCCTTCTGGAGGGCTCTGAGGAAGAGTCTGTGTCACGCCTCTCTCCTAGCTTATGGTGGTTGCTGGAAATCCTTGATATTCCCCGATTTGTCCACCCTCCGCTCCAATCTCTGCCTCCGTTGTCACATGGGATGTTCTTCCCGTGTGTCTCTCTGCGTCTTCTCTTCTTATAAGTACACCAGCCATATTGGATTGGGCCCACCCTAATGACCTCGTGTTAACTATTGTACCCTGACTGTGTGGACCGTCACAAATTATGGATAACATTGCAAAGAATGGGAGTTCCAGGACATTTAATTGTGCTCATGTGGAAACTGTACATAGATAGGGGATACTGTGTGGTTTAAAATCAGGAAAGATGTGTGTCAGGGTTGTATCCTTTCACCAACCAAGAAAACCCAAACCCACTGCCGTTGAGCTGATTCTGACTTATAGCGACCCTATAGACCCTGTAGGACAGAGCGGAACTTCCCCATAGGGTTTCCAAGGAGCAGCTAGTGGATTCAAACTGCTGATCTTCCGGTTAGCAGCCGAGCTCTTAACCACTGCACCTCCAGGGCTCCATCCTTTCACCATGCTTATTCAGTCTGTATGCTGAGCAAATAATCTGAGTAGCTTGACTATATGAAGAATGTGGCATCAGGATCGGAGGAAGATTTATTAACAACCTGCGATATGCAGATGACACAATCTTGCTTGCTGAAGGTGAAGAGGACTTGAAGTATTTATGGATGACGATCAAAGACTACAGCCTTCCATATTGATTACACCTCAACATAAAGAGAATAAAAATCCTCACAACTGGACCAATAAGCCACATCATGATAAACAGAGAAAAGATTGAAGTTGTCAAGGATTTCATTTTACTTGGATTCACAATCAATGCCCATGGAAGCAGCAGCCAAGAAATCAAAGGACGCACTGCATCGGGCAAATCTGCTGCAAGAGACTTCTTTAAAGTGTTCAAAAACAAAGATGTCACTTTGAGAACTAAAGTGCGCTTGACTCAAGCCATGGTATTTTCAATTGTCACATACGCACGCAAAAGCTGGACAATGAATAAAGAAGACCGAAGAAGAATTGATGCACTTGAATTACTGCATTGATGAAGAATATTGACTATCCCGTGGACAGCCAGAAGAAAGAATGAATTTGTCCCGGAAGAAGTACAGCCAGAATGCTCCTTAGAAGTATGGATGGTGAGACTTCATCTCACGTACTTTGGACATGTTATCAGGAGGGACCAGTCCCTGGAGGACATCATACTTGATGAAGTAGAGGGTCAGTGAAAAAGAAGAAGACCCTCAATGACATGGATTGACACAGTGGTTCAACAATGGGCTCAAACATAGCAACGATTGTGAGGATGGTGCAGGACCTGGCAGTGTTCCGTTCTGTTGTACATAGGGTCGCTGTGAGTCAGAACCAACTCAATGGCACCTAACAACGACTTCCTGGGAACCCTACTTGGCAAGTGAGGTTAAAGCTTAGAGTCAGCCCTTCTCACCCTGACAAATGCAAGGTCAGGAAGACAGGGGAGACAGTGGGGATGAAAGTGGCAGCCCAGGTAGCAGGTAAGCATTCGAAGGAGAATCTTGGGCTGGGAAGGAGGGCCCTGGCTCCAGCTGAGACTGAGTACCATTGTCGCCTGCTGTGCTGGCTACCCCTGGGCATCCCGGCGTGGGCATGGGCTCCAGGGGGTACACCTGGCTGCTACCGTTTCCAGTGCTGCTGCCACTGCCGTAGGTGAGCTGGGATGCCCCCAGGACTCAGGCGAGGGGTCTCCGTGCAGGGTGCAGGGAGCGGAGTGCACGGCTCCAGTGGGCCTTGCCCGTTTTAGAGTTAAGGGGAGGGGAAAGGGCCTGAGAGGGATCTGCTGAGTCTGGCAAGGAGGTGGGTGTGCTTCTGGGCAAAGGGGACAGGGCATCTTTAGTCTAGCAAGTGTGTGTGAAGGAGGGGTTTAGGGTCACAGTCTGCTTGGGGAGTAGCTGGGGCACTAAGGGGACTCGTGGTAAGACTACTTTGTACAGCACATCATTTCATGTAGGTTACATCTGTGCAAATAGACGTTTCCAATGAGACTTCTAGTCACACTTTACATAAGGCTGAGGAAATCTTATCCGTCTCTATAAAGATGTTTGAGTGAACTGATGGAGAAAGGAGGGTTAACCTCCACCTGCCCCCCGCCCCGCCACCAGTTGCCACTGCTCAAATGGGAATATAAATGCTGGAGTCAGTATGAGAAAATCTGGGCTTATTCTGTTTGTCCTTATAGTTGACGGGGTTAATGTTGCAGATACATGTTGGTTATGATCCGCCTAATTTGCTTTCCACCGATGGGAGCAGGGGAGAGACTCACGAGGCGATCAGACTGCTGTTGATAGCTTCCTCTTAAAAACAGCCCAGGGTGGGAGGCAGTGCAGTGGTTAGGGGGCAAAGACTGGGCGCTGGACTGGGTTGATTTGCTTCCTAACCCAGGCTCTTCCATGTCCACCTGGCCGCCTGGCTGGTTACTTAAGCTAGTGGCCTCCACCTTGACTTTGAGTGGCAAACATCTTGTTACTGTTAGCTGCCGTCCTGTGGCCCCGACTCATGGAGACCCCTGTGCACGACAGAATGAAACGCTGCCCACCCCCAGCATCCTAGCAACACCCAAGCCACCACTGGCAGATGGGTGGTGGCTATGCTTAAGGAGCTTTAAAAAATACAGATGGCTAGGTCCAAACCCCCCCATCCCAGAGGTTCAGATTTAACTGGTCTGGGATATTTTACTTAACCTCTTTAATATTCATTTTCCTTACCTGAAAATGGAGCCAAAAATTATACCTACCTCACCTGGTGGTACTGCTGGTAAGTGACATAATGCACGAAAAGCTCAACTAGAAAATGTGATTCCATAGGAATCACGTCGTTTTTAGGAATCAGGATGGCAGAACCTTAGTGAGCAAGGGACTATACACCTAGTAGGTGCTCAATTATTGCTGGATTGGCTATCAGTCATCCACTCCTTTCCATTCCCTACACAAATGGGTTGATAACCGTCTGTAATCACCTCTGCCATGCATGACAGGCACCCATCTACCCATCTGCTCTCTAGATTTAAAATCTCATCCCCTTCGGCTGGATGGCTGCTATGTCTTCACGAGTTTTCTCCAGAATTCCCTACACCGTGGTTTATAATTCCTACAGGGAGCCAAATGACAAAGTCCGAGGTCTGTCCTGCAGGTTTGCATCTTTGTTTCGGGTTCAATACTCAATAGTGACAGACCGAGGAAGAGCAGCCCTCCTCCCCGCCATGCTGGCCGTTTCTCCTGAGAGTGCATGGTTCCTCAGCTCTGACTGTGGCGGGCTTCGAAGACAAGAGAGAAGGAGTATTTCAGAGAACGAGCTTGGACAAGGAGGAAAGCTGGTCTTTTTTTTTTTTTTTTTTTTAATCTGGGAAGCTTTGAATTGAGTTGTTTTAAAATATTGCTAGTATTTATGCTCTGATTATTTCATCCAATAAAAATGAAATTCATCCAATGTCATTCATCTGGCCCTTCCTTCAGGAAAAGCAGGGCTGGAGGGCTGTAGTTGGTGGGGGTAGCGTGGTCAGAGGGGAGCGTGGCCAGGTGAGCAAGGGACAGAGCAGGCGGGACTGGGTTACTGTGTCCGGGACTCTGGACTCTGTTTTGAGAGCCACGAAACCCAGCAGGAGTTTACGCTTAGGCCCAATGGGACCTGCAGTTTTGAAAGGTCCCCCAGGCTTCCACGTAGACAATGAGTTAGGAGGCTTGGGAGTGGACATGGAGAGACCAGTCAGGAACGCTCCAGGAGCTGCAGAAGAAGAAGGTGATTTGAACTGTTGCTGTTTGCGCCGTTGAGTCAGTTCAGCCTCGTGGGGACCCATGACCAGTCCTTTGACTGTTGGCGAGCTTGAGTCCACTGTTGCAGCCACTGTGTGTTTTGAGTGCCTTCCAACCTAGGGGACTCACCTTCCAACACATGTTAGACCATATTCTGTTGGGATCCATAGGGTTTTCATTGGCTAATTTTCAGAAGTAGATTTCCAGGCCTTCCTTCCTAGTCTGCCTTGGACTGGAAGCTGTGCTGAAACCTGTCCACCGTGGGTGACCCTGCTGGCATTTAAAAACACTGGTGTCATAGCTTCCAGCATCATAGCAACATGCAAGCCGCCACACTTGGACACACTGACAGACGGGAGGTGGAACTTGAACTAGTGGGGTTGGGAATTGGAAACAGCTCGCAGGGTTGAGACTTTGGCAGCAAAGTTGACAGGACGTGGAGGTTGACTGGAGGTTAGGATGAGAGGGGAGGTGGTATCAGGGATGGCCTCTGGAATGAGCAGCTGGGTAACTTTGGTTGAGTTAGGGAGCCGTGGAGGAGGGGCAGGTGTGTGATAAACAAGTCATGATGTCAGTCTTGTCGGATTTGAGTTGCCTGTGAGATATGCAGGTGGAAACATGGTGTAGGGAATTGGGTAAGAAAAGTAGCAAGTACTTATTTAACCCTTAGCATCCTAAGCACTTTGCATGTGAGTGTATGTACGTAAAAAAGGGGTAATAATAGTGCCTTTATGACTGGAAAGCTGTGAGGATTAAATACATATGTATGTGTGTATTTGTTTAATGCTCACAGCGGTCCAACCAGGAAAGTACTATTACTTTCTCCATTCCACAGATGGGGACGTTGAGGCATGGAGAAGCTAAATAACTTGCCTGATGTCACACAGCCAGCAAGCGGTGGAACAGGATTTGAACTCAGGCATCCTAACTCCAGAAATCAATGCATTTAACCACTACTCCATGCTGTCTGCATTGTCCAGTGTGGGAGCCACACGTGGCTATTTGCACTGAAATAAGTAAAACTAAATTTCCGTTCCTTTGTTGCGGTAGCCACATTCAAGTGCCCAACAGGCACACACTGGACAGCGCAGGTACAGAACAGGTCCATCCTCACATAAAGTTATCTTGGACAGCCTTGGTCTGGAGCCCAGAGAGAGGTATGGAACAGAGATCGAGAGAAATCACCCACAGAGAACTGACGTAGTGATGTCTAGGATCCCAAATTCTGCTGGGATAAAAGTTAGCATTCAAAAATGATGTATATTCAAGTTTTTCAGGAAAGTATTGCTTCGAGGCTTCCATATAGACTTCTTAGTTCTTGAGTACCCACTGTAGACACAAAGCCTCCATTGACTTGGGTAATTTTCCCTCCAAAAGTGCCACAGCTACTCGGCCAGGCCAGTCTAGCGCCAAGTCTAGCGCCATCCGTTAAATGATGCCTGGGATGAGCCTTGCAGTAATGACGCCTGCCTGCGACTGTCTTATAAAACACTTTGGTGGATCCTGCAGCTGGAGAAACTAGCGTCCAGAAAGCTCCTCCTCCCTCACGTTATAGGAAGCATTACGTAAATCTTTTGAATGATATCTTCTTTGGACAAACTGCCTGAAATTGGCAGCCACGGGAAATGTAACAAGAGCACTTACAAAATAATTACCGCAAATGTGACAATTTCCAGGCTTCCTGCATCACCCAGATGTGGTACCTCAAGTTCATTCCTAAGGCGCGCACAGGGAGGGGAAATGAGACACACACGGTGATGTGCAATTTCAAGCATCTTAGTGGAAAAGTATAAACATTCACCATTTCAAACCTGTTTTTTAACACTCTTACATGACTGTCAGCTGAGCTGTTTATGTGCTGTTAAGAGTAAAATGAACTTGCAGAGCTTTGGAATCGAAAGGGCCCTTAAAGATATCTTGTCTCATCCCCTTGGTTTATAGAAGGGGAAACTGAGGCTCAGAGAGAAGATGGCATATAAATAGATTCCTGTCTAATAGCCTCGGCCACCTGGAGATACACCTGTTTTAGAAACGGAATTAATTTATTCATTCTTTTGCAAGAACTGCAATTTTCTCCATTTTAAAATTGTATACCTGGTTGGGCCCTTAATTTGACAACCAGCGTTAATCAGGAAGCATTCATTATCTCGATAGACTGATGTTGGAGGCTTTGGAACCCAAGGAGTTCAAAACATCTTTTCCTTTAGATAGATCGATAGAAATATAGTCTATGGCAGGAAGTAAATGTTATCGTTATCTTTGACGTGAACAAAACCAGACAATCCAAGAAGTTCGCCCACCATATTGCTTACTCTGGACACATCATCAGGAAAGCCCAATCACTAGAGAAGGACCTCATATCTGGTTTAAGGAGAGGGTCAGCCAAAGTGAGGGAAATCCTCAGTGAGGTGGATTGACACAATAGTTGCCACACTGGGCTCAAACATACCAAGGGTCATGGAGGTGGCACAGGACCCAGCAGCGTTTCGCTCTGTTGTACATCAGCTCACCATGAGTTGGAGCCGACTCGAGAGCAGCTAACGTCAGCAACCATTGGTGGTAACACATCAGAATTCTTTTGGTTGATCCTCCTTTAGTTACAGAGGAGAAGCGGTAAACAAGAACCGAGAAGCTGAGAAGAAGGGGTTACATTGATCAAAACGAAATACTTTCAAGTCTGTATGTTTCCAGAATTTAAGTTGGGGTTTGCTTATGAGTGCAGTTCTTTTTCCCCCTTTCTTTTCTAGTTCTGGAAGATTTGGGTGACTTCAGGCAGCTTCTACCTGATTCTGATAATATATTATCTACTAATTAATGTCATTTTTATTTTTAAGGTCAATACCGCCAACGGCTTCCAACAAGACAAAGATGATCTGACTGATCAACTAAAGGGGCAGGGGAAGGGTTGGAATTCACTTTCTTAGTAAACCAAATGAGGCCACACTGTGCTTAGAGACTGGATTGCAAGTTCAAATTCTTTAGTGCCCTGTCTCTTTTTGGCTTGTAGAAAATGAAATAGTTACTAGATTCAGAGTTTTAGACTCCTGAGGGACTGCAGGAGAGCTGTAGATGATGCTTTCGCGTGAAATTAAAACACTGGCCATCTGTGGAAACCAGAAGTCAACCATTCTGTGCTAGCCCACGGGTTTAGCCACACCATTCCCTTCTTTAAGGAATTGAAGTATATTCGGCTTCACGCTTTTCAGTTGTGAGTGAGGGTCGGTACTGGGGTGCAGTCACTCACCCCCACCATTGGGAGCTCTTGCCACGTTGTCACGCTACCTTATGATTAGGAGTCCCTGGGTGGTGCATGCAGTTAAGCGCTCAACTACCAGCCAAAAGGTTGGCAGTTGGAACCCACCCAGAGGCGCCTTGGAAGAAAGACCTGGCGATCTGCTTCCGAAAGGTCCCAGCCTTGAAAACCCTATGGAGCAATTCTACTCCACACACGTGGGGTGGCCGTGAGTCAGAACTGACTCGCTGGCTACTAACAAAAACAGCAATAACCTTATAATGATTTACTCACTGTTCTTCTTTCAGTTTACTTTCTAATTATGTAACGTAAAAAATACAGTAAAACCTGCAACAGCCGGAACCCGTGCAAGGTTGCAATCTGTCCGAGCAGGAAAACTCAGATATTTCCCACTAAAACGAATGGTAGAAAAGTGGTGTCTTAGTCGTCTAGTGCTGCTCTAACAGAAATACCGCAAGCGGATGGCTTTAACAAAGAGAAATTAAATCTCTCACAGTCTAGTAGGCTACAAGTCCAAATTCAGGGCGTCAGCTCCAGGGGAAGGCTTTCTCTCTCTGTCAGCTCTGGAGGAAGGTCCTTGTCATCAATCTTCCCTTGGTCTGGTTCCATCTCAGGACACGCTCTGCTCCCAGCACTGCTTTCGTGGTGGTATGAGGTCCCCATGTCTCTCTGCTAGCTTCTCTCTTTTATGTCTCAAAAGAGATTGGCTTAAGACACTATCTAATCTTGTAGACCTCACCAATATAACTGCCGATAATCCATTTTATTACTTTATAGTGATAAGATTTACAACACATAGGGAAATCACATCAGATTATAAAATGGTAGACAATCATACAATACCGGGAATCATGACCTAGACAAGTTGACAGATATTTTTGGGAGACACAATTCAATCCATGACAAGTGGTAAGGCTGCACCCTGTTAAAGGTGGAAAACCTGCGAGACCCAGAAAAACAAGGCAGTCCCACCGAGCTCCAACTCTCAGAGATTTCACTGTATTTATATTTTGTGGATACAAATCAATGTAGCTGGAACCAAGTTCCACATGCAATAAATAGATGATAGCTGTAAAAAATATATATATATATATATATATATATACACATATCAAAGAAAACCATGTTGTGAAATTCTACCTGTGTTCTCTTGCCTGAAGAGTTTCTGAGCTAAAGATCTGAGTGTGTTTCTCTTTGCCTCTGTTGAAAAGGGAGCTCAGTAAACAGAGAGGCATTAAACGCCTATTGGCACTGAACTGAGACTTTCTCAACAATGGTTTCAGAAAGATTGAGTGATAAAGAAAAGGGAATAACTCTCCCATTCATTCAACAACTATTTGTATGCCTACTATTCTGCTGGCATTGGCACATAGTAAGCCATAATTTTCAATGCTATGTCTTTGTAGTTCCTAAAATTATCCTGGGAACCCATTGCCATTGAGTCAATTCCGACTCACAGTGACCCTACTGAACAGAGTAGAACTGCCCTATAGGGTTTCTAAGGATGCAATCTTTACAGAAACAAATTGGCACACCTTTCTCTTGTGGAATGGCTGATGGGTTTGAACCACCAACCTTTTGGTTAGCAGCCGAGTGCTTAACCACTGCACCACCAGGGCTCCCGGGAACCGTGTAAAATCATCGGGTGGTATACACCCCACAGTTTAGGAATGGCTCCATAGTTCTTAAGAGAACAAAGACTTGTAATTTCTAAGCTTTGGTGGCTGTTGTAGGGATTAGAGAGAGAAGGCATATCAAGTGTTATTATGTTCTCATGTATAAAGTATATATCCTTCCTGTTTCCTCATCTGTACAATGGGGTCAATGATAGCACCTACCTGATAGGGTCATTTAAAAGGTTAAGTAAGTTAGGACAAGTAAGGCATATAATAAGCTGGAGAATTTGAAGATCTTTCTAAATATCACCTGTGCAATTATTGTCCTCTTTGCCTCAAGGGAAATCAATAGTAAAAATTGGCATGCATTCTTCTAGGTATTTCTCTACAGATGTACTAATTCAAATCACTCTATGTGTACTGCTGTGCAACCTGCCTTTCTTGTTTAACATCTTGTGCTCTTTTAAGAACTGTACGGGATCAAACTGACAACAGCAACTTGGAAGACTAGATGGGAGAGTGAGGGGCGGTGAGTTTGTGTTAGTGGGGGAGGAACAGTCGGGGAAAGGAGGACGAGGATGGTGGTCCAACTTGAAGAATGCCATCACTGTCACTGAATTGAACACGCAGCGATTGTTGAATTGGTGTACATGCTGCTGTGTATATTCTCAACAGCAACAACAAAATAAAATAAATTAAAAAACAAAAACAGCCATCATCTAACTCCCGAAAGGCTGCAGGGTATTCCAGGATGTGCTGAGAGACTACCATTATACGGTCCTTTCCATGCTCACGGACATTTGTGTGGTTTCCAAGTTTCCACTATTACAAACCAAACAGCCAGCAACATGCTTTCCCCGAGTCCTTGCGTATCTCTTGATTTCTTTAGAATAAATCCCTGGATGTGGAATTTTGGGGTACCATTCCTTAAAGATGTTTTCCATTCTTAGCCTTGATACTTGATCTGCATAATAATTTATTCTCAGCCTCTACTATAAATTGATTCTTCTTCCAGCTGTTCAATAATATGCATGATAACCTGTCATTGACATCTTTAGTCAGTGGACCTGGTATGGGTGAATATCCAGGGGTTGGTTTGTTTTCTATAGAAGATCATGAGAATGAGAAAATATATGTTCACTGCCCCATTGATCGAGAAAGAACACCATCTTTCATGGTACCTAAAATCTGATACACCGTAAGCTTGTTTTATTGTAAAACTCTTGCAGGAATACGGTATTTGGTAAGCATTATTGGAGCCAGCCATGTCCCAGGCTCTGGGAGACTGATATATTATGCACTGTGACAAGTTTTAAAAGTATGCATGGGACACAGAGGTTAATTCTGTAAATCTTTCAGAGTGCGGGATGTGGGGGACGCCTTTGAATGAGTTTAGCAATCTGCTACAGCTCTTCATTCTAACAACCTGTATCCCAACATGATCAGGACACCAGCAAGCATTTGGGGACAGAGCTACAGAATGCTAGTAAAATGGACTAATTTAGTTTTTGACGAGTGACAGTTGTAATGTATGGAGACAAGCTGCCAACAGACCCCTCTGGTGGCCTGCTAACGGATCGTCAGGGATTGTGTGCATGTCGGCAGGGTCTCATTGTGAGTTCAGGTGTTCCTGGGCATTGCATCACCCCCACAACGTGCTCTGCTAGAGAAGACAGGTTTTGGAGTTGAAATTCAAGTTCTAAACCAGGAAGGAAACTTTTGAAGAAAACCCCCAGTTTCCTAAGGCTGTGCTAACAAAGTATCATACCCCCAGGGCTTAAAACATTAGAAATGTATTCTCTCACAGTCTGGAGGCCAGAAGTCTGAAATCCAGGTGTGGACAGGTTGGTTCCTTCTGGAGGGCTCTGAGGAAGAGTCTGTGTCACGCCTCTCTCCTAGCTTATGGTGGTTGCTGGAAATCCTTGATATTCCCCGATTTGTCCACCCTCCGCTCCAATCTCTGCCTCCGTTGTCACATGGGATGTTCTTCCCGTGTGTCTCTCTGCGTCTTCTCTTCTTATAAGTACACCAGCCATATTGGATTGGGCCCACCCTAATGACCTCGTGTTAACTATTGTACCCGCATAGGTGCTATTTCCCAATACTGTAACATCACAGGTATTGGTGATTAGAATTTGAACATAGGTTTTTTGGGTCATAAATCAACCCACAACATGCCCCAAACAACACGCTGGTGTATCACATTACCCACCTAACCTTATAGGGGCTCTAAAGAAACCAAGCTTTGTTCTGTGTTGGACTTCTATGGAAAGAAGCTATTTGGAGCAGCTTGATTCTCGACCTCTTGGCAATACATTAATTAACTTCTTCAGGGCAGGATAATGTTGCTTAAAACCTGAGAAAAGCAAGTATGATGCTTTTCTCTGGCAGTGTCCAGTGGCCTCAAAAGGTTTATATATAATATTCTAGGTATTGGTGCGGCGGTTAAGAGCTTGGCTGCTAAGCAAGAGGTTAGCAGTTTGAATCTACCAGCCGCCCCTTGGAAACCCTCTGAGGCAGTTCTAGTTGCTCCTATAGGGTTGCTATGAATTGGAATCGATTTGACAGCAACAAGATGGATTCAGTTCAGTTGTAGATATTCTTAACTCATAGTCTCTGAATCTCTAATTTTTAAACATACAGAGATGATTCAAAACTCCCTAGAGACATGGAAACATGTATTATTCAAAGTTGACTTTCTAGGTCTTTTCTATCCATATAAACTCTTGACCCAGAATTTGTAGCGTCTGCTAAAAAGAAGGCATATAGAGTCACCATAAGGAGGACCCCTAGACAGCGCTTCCCAGTCTTTAAGAAGCTAATAGACTGTGTTAAGATGTCGGTTCTGATTCAGTAGTTCTGAGTGGGGCCTGAGTTTCTGCATTTCTAAACAAGCTCCTAGCGACGCCGCTACTCCACGGGACATGTTGAAAAACAAGGTCCTAGAACACAATAGTGAAAGATGTGGTCCGTGCAAGGATGGCACAGGACGTTCAGTTCTCATTGTTTTCTAAACATCTTTAATGATGTATTAAGGGCTGGCCTTGACAATGTTTATATGAGACTTTGTGCTAAGGTGCTGATGATGCTGACGCCAAATCCCTAAGAGTGCTTTCTGAAACTTGAGGTGGAGATGGAAAGCTTGGCATATCTCAGGTGGGTCCCAGAGACCATTTAGAGAAGAAACTGAAAAATACGTAGGGAAAACGAGTAGTGTTCCCCATGAGTCTGGTGATGTCAAGATCTCAAGGCCCTATGCTTGGGCCTCCTTGTCTAGGTCAAATCCAGGTACCAGTCCTTCACAGCACTGACATTCACAGTGGTCAGTTTACATTGTTTGTGTAAATGTTTGGTAATTGGTTCCCTCATTTGATGATGAACTTTCCC
The DNA here is from genome assembly GCA_030035585.1 of Dugong dugon. NCBI lineage: Eukaryota > Metazoa > Chordata > Mammalia > Sirenia > Dugongidae > Dugong > Dugong dugon. Next base: position 4,016,968 of record CM057461.1, on the reverse strand, counting down.
GAGGGAAGGTTCAGGGTGGACCTTCTAAAGTGTGTCCCCTCTCCATCCATAGCACTCTGTCCCATTACCCTCCTTTACTTTCTCCTCAACACTTCTCACTACCTGAAAATTACACTTCAGTGTTTGATTCTCTGTTGATGAATGTAAATTCCAAGCAGAGAGAGGCAGCGGCTGCCTTACTCACTGCCGTTTCCCCAGTCAAGAACCAAGCTCAGTATGTAGTAGGTTCTCAGTTGAGTATGTTGAATGAATGAAGGAACACAGCAATATAGTCTGTGCCTCCTGGGAGTTTACACTCTAGTTAGAAAGATATGAAGCAGACTGATGGAAGATTACCAGTTGCCGTTGAGTTGATTTCGGCTCACGGCAAGCCCACGTGCGTCAGAGTAGAACTGTGCTCCATAGGGTTTTTGATGGTTGGTTTTCAGAAATAGACCGACAGGCCTTTTTTCCGAGGCACCTCTGGGTGCACTTGAACCTCCAAGCTTTCAGTTAGCAGCCAAGTGTGTTAACCTTTTGTACCAGACAGGCTTGACGAAAGATGGAACCTGTTGCTGTTGAGTCGTTTCTGACTCACGGTGACTTTATAGGACAGAGTAGAACTGCCCCCATAGGGTTTCCAAGGCTGTAATTTTTTCAGAAGCAGACTGCCACATCTTTCTCCCATGGAGTGGGTGGTGGGCTCGAACCACTGACCTTTTGGTTACCAGCCGAGAGCTTAACCACTGCACCACCAGGGCCCTTGATGGAAGATTACCAACCGTGAAAAGTGGCATCAGCCAAGTGTCATCTGGACACTACACCAATGGAGCATGCTAGCCTAATTCTCTGTTTTTGTAAAGAATGTGTAATATTTGTTTTGGCCATCCGTAAGAAGGAAACAGCGCCACTTTACTCCTGAGAACGCTGGAGGAGTCATTAGAACTAGCTCAAGGATTTAGAAACTTGTGTTTGGGGGCAGTGGGGGTGGTGGCTAGCTTCTTGTTAGTTCTGTGCACCTGCAGGAAAGTAGCAACATCAGTTCAGTTGAGAACTGCTCTAAGATTTCAGACAGAGTCGGAAAGGGAGAAAGTTTAACTTTGTTTTCTGTGTAGGAATCCTATCAATTTATATCAAACCATGCTCAATGTCATAGGAGACAAACACAGCCAAGAAAATTCATCCATTTACAGTTGTCAAAATAATTATTTGTTTATCTTTATTGCCACAGGGTTGTCTTTCCCCAGTTATAACCTATGCGTATAAGCTGTTTCATGTCATGCAGCTGGCATTTACAATGACTCCATATGTTCAGTTGTGGGTAAGAGTATAGATCCTGTGCGTGTAATTTCAAATAGCCATATGCTGACCCATCACACTAATGCGCCATGGTTTGTTTATGCAGGGATATAAATCTCCAGGCTATAACAAAAGGCTGAGAACCCTCTCTATGTGTGGGAAACATCCATGACATTTCCTTTCTCCATTGTGATCCTGAGCCCCCCGCAAATTCTAAGCATCTTGCCCAAGGATAAACAGCACTTATGCCTCTCAAGCATCTTATGGAACTAAAGGTCTCAGATATAGCTTTTAGGGTAATAAATGGGATAGGAAATAATAAACATCAAACAAACATGTGGTTGTTATTTTTAAGTGGAAGAATGACAGCTGGCACAGTTTTACAGCCGGAAGTCAGGGTGATTAAGGAGGAAAGAGATGCCTGCATGATCATGAATTATGGAAGGGAATGTGGAGACAGCATGTGAGAAAGCCAATTTGCTTGCACAGAAATTGAAAAATGTATTCTGGAGTCGCTGCAGCTGACTAGTTCACCAGCAGCAGCACTGCAGTGCCCTTCAGTATTAGCGGGGAGGGGAGGAGAGCTTCTGAGCCCAGCCACCATTTTAGGGTGCCTGGTGGGACCATCATGGCAGAAGTCATTGAGTGAGCAATGTGTCTGCAGGGAAAGAAGATTCAAGAGCTGTGTAAAGCAAAGTAGAGGAGAAGGCCATGTGGGCTCTGAGGAGAAGAGGAGAGAGACTGTTGCACGGAGATTTCCAGATCCCTAGACACCCGATGGTGCTCCTGTTCTGGACTCTGTTAGGCCGTAGAGAGGCGCAGTGAAGAACTGGCTGACAGTGCAGTCTCCACACCCTGTCTATCTGGTCTTGAATTTGTGCTGCTCTGCCTCTGTTAGGGAGCCCTGATGGCGCACAGGTTAAGAGCTCAGGCTGCTAACCAGAAGGTTGGCAGTTCAGATCCACCAGCTGCTCTTTGGAAACCTTGTGGGGCAGTTCTGCTCTGTCCTAGAGGGTCACTATGAGTCGGAATGGACTTGATGGCAACCGGTTTGGGTTTTTTTTGGGTTTTGGCCTTTGTTATGGATTGAATTGTGTTCCCCCAAAAGATGTGTTGAAATCCTAATCCCTGTACCTGTGAATGTGACTTTTTTGGGGAAATAGAGTCTTTCTTTGAAGATGTTATCGGTTAATTAATGAGGTCATACCAGGGTAGGGTGGGTCCATATGACTGGTGTCTTGTAAGAGAGGAAGTCAGGCATGGAGACCGAGACACACAGGGGGAAGGTGCCAGGTGCAGACGTAGCCATTGCAGCAAAGGAACACCCAGGATAGTTGGCAGCCACTAGAAGCTGGGAGAGAGGTGTGGAATGGCTTCTCTCAGAATCCGCAGAGGAACCAGCACCACGGAGACCCTGGTTTGGACTTCAGCCTCCAGAAATGTGAGGAAATTCATTTCTGTTCTTTAAGGACACCCACTTTGTGGTCCTTTGTTATGGTGGCTCTAGGACACTAAGCCAGCCTCCAAGCTGAAAGTTGGACAGTCACTTAGCCTCTTTCAGGGCCGGGGCAGAGTAAGGTTGGCAACAGTCACCCCCATAGCGCTCCTGTGAGGATCAAAGGACTTGATCCACGGGCAGGGCTCAGCAAAGTGCTGGGTGCACAGGGAGTCCCTGCTGAGGGTGAGCAGTCCTTCCTACTACTAATGCTTGTTTTAAGTCAGTGCATTTCTTTGTTCCCCATATGTTTATTGAGCACCTAGTTGGAGCCCAGGTAGTGCAATGGTTAACAGCTACAGTGAGCTACGGCTGCTAACCAAAAGGTTGACAATTCAAATCCACCAACCGCTCCTTCGAAACCCTGTGGGGCAATTCTACTCTGTTCTATAGGGTTGCTGTGAGTCGGAATGGATTCGACAGCAATGGGTTTGATTTTTTTTTTTTTAAGTCTGTGCCAGGGGAGCCCTGATGGTACAGTGGTTGAACGATCAGCTGCTAACCGGCTGCTAACCAACAAGTTTGTGGTCCAAACTCACCAGCGGCTCCTCAGGAGAAAGACCTGGTGATCTGCTTCCGTAAAGATTGCAAACCAAAAAAACCCCATGGGGCAGTTCTCCTCCGTCTCATGGGCTCACTCTGAGTCGGGATCAACTGGAAGGCCCACAGCAACAGCCTGTGCTCAGCCCCTGGGTTAATGGTGAATGAGAGCTACGTGATCCCTGCCCTCAGGGAAACTTCCATCCATCCGGTGGAGGAGACAGACACAAAACACACAGCTCCACTCACATTATGTGATCACTGTCCCTGGTCAATGGCTCTGCAGTGTTAATACGGTTCTCTGGGTCCCACGTTCGTGCTGATGTTGTGAATCACTCTGTAGGGAAAACCGTGGGTACATCCTTGACTTTCAACATCAGGGTCAGTGATGTCAATGACCACCGCACCGCAGTTTCTGGAGAAGGAATTTAACATCAGGACAAAGGAAAGCAAAGCGAGTGCCTGGGGCTACAGGCTTCTCCTGTCTGTCCTGAAAGTTGTCCTCCTTGGATAGCAATGGGGAAACTGATCCAGGTATTAACCCCAGGAGACACATCAGTGCTGGTTTCTCAAAGGTCATAGCCTTGGATGAGAGCGAAACGCCCTGAGGTGGATGAAACGGTGTGAAGTGGTGTCCCTTTGAACTCCTGATATGTAAAGTATAATCTAACAATGAAGCCCAACCGGGAAGAAAGGCCTGGCGATCTGCTTCCAGAAGTTCCCAGCCTTGAAAACCCTATGCAGCACAGTTCCACTCTGCACACGTGGGCTCTCCAGGAGTCAGAGTCAACTCGACGGCAACTGGTTTGGCTTTTGGTTTCGGGGTGGCACGTTCCTGGATCTGTCTGCGAGTTTCTCATCTGTAAAATGGCATCGAGATGGCACACAGTCTCCTAGCTCAGATGCTGTGCGTCTTTCCTTTAATAGCAGAGAAGCATTATTCATTTTGCAAAATAAATTAGTCTTTAGTGTAGGAAATTTGGAGACTTCCAAGAAATGAAAAGACTGAAACAGAAAGCATGTTGAATACTACCATTTAGAGGTAATTGCCACAAATGTTTGGGTTTATAATCTCACAGTATGCTTCTTTGCATTTTATGAGTGTGTGTGTATACACACACTGTATGTTATACATATCTATGTGTATGTATACACAGACTTTCATATATAATTACAAATGTGTATTCGTGAATGTAGACACACATTTATTTCCCCTTTCATCTATGCATAGTTCAAAATGTGTATGTGTATCCATTATATATTTACACAGATACGTGGGTGTGATTTTTTTTTAATGTTGTTGTTATTGTTGTTAGGTGCCCTCGAGTTGGTTCCGACTCGTAGCAACAGAACAAAACACTGCCTGGTCCTGCTCTATCCCCACAATCATTGCTATGTCTGAGCCCATTATTGCAGCCACTGTGTCAGTCCATTTCGTTGAGGGTCTTCCTCTTTTTGGCTGACCCTCTACTTTACCAAGCTTGATGTCCTTCTCTGGGGACTGGTCCCCCCGATAACATGTCCAAAGTATGTGAGATGAAGTCTCACCATCCTTGCTTCCAAGAAGCATTCTGGCTGTGCTTCTTCCAAGACAGACTTATTTGTTCTTCTGGCAGTCCATGGTATATTCAATATTCTTCGCCAACACCATAATTCAAAGGCATCGATTCTTCTTCTGTCTTCCTTATTCATTGTCCACTTTTGCACGCTTATGAAGTGAGTAAAAAGACTGTGGCTTGGGTTAGACGCACCTTGGTCCCTGCTGATGTACTGCTGCAACCATTTTTGAATTATCTTCAACAAAATTTTACTTGTGTGTGATATTAATGATATTGTTCAATAATTTCTGCATTCTGTTGGCTCATCTTTCTTTGGAATGGTCACAAATATGGATCTCTTCCACTCAGTTGGCTAGGTTGCTCTCTTCCAAATTTTTTGGCATAGTTGAGTGAGTGCTTCCAGTGTTGCATCCATCTGTTGAAACATTTCTCAGTTGGTATTCTGTCAATTCCTGGAGCCTTGTTTTTTTGCCAATGCCTTCAGTGCAGCTTGGATTTCTTCCTTCAGTACCATCGGTTCTTGATCACAGAATGCCTCCCGAAATGGTTGAATGTCGACCAGTGCTTTTTGGTACAGTGATTCTATGTATTCCTTCCATCTGCTTTTGATGCTTCCTGTGTTGTTCAATATTTTGCCCATAGAATCCTTCAATAGTGTAACTCAAGGCTTGAATTTTTTATTCAGTCCTTTCAGCTTGAAATATACTGAGCCTCTTCTTCTTTTGGTTTTCTTTCTCCAAGTCTTTGTACATTTCCTCGTAATTCTTTGTCTTCTAGAGCCACCCTTTGAAATCTTCTGTTCAGCTCTTTTACTTCATCATTTCTTCCATTTGCTTTAGCTGCTCTACATTCAAGAGCAAGTTTCAGAGTCTCTTCTAACACAAATTTTGGTCTTTCCTGTCTTTTTGATGACTTTTTGCTTTCTTCCCACAACTCGTCTGATCTTCAGTCATTAGCGTTCAACTCATCAAATCTATTCTTGAGATGGTCTCTAAATTCAGGTGGAATATATTCAAGGTTGTACTTTTGCTTTCACGGACTTCCTTAATTTTCTTGAGCTTCAGCTTGAAGTTGCATATCAGCAATTGATAGTCTGTTCTGCAGTTGGCCCTGGCCTTGTTCTGACTGATGCTATTGAGCTTCTCCATCTTTCTACAGATGTAGTTGATTTGATCCCTGTGTATTCCATCTGGCCAGGTCCATGTGTATAGCTGCTGCTTATGTTGTTGAAAAAAGGTATTTGCAATGAATAAGTTGTTGGTCTTGCAAAATTCTACCATGCTATCTTTGGTGTAATTTCTATCACCAACACCATTATTTTCCAACTACCAATCCTTCTTCATTTCCAACTTTTGAATTCCAATCGCCAGTAATCATCAATACATCTTGATTGCATGTTTGATCAATTTCAGAATGCAGAAGTTGGTAAAAATCTTCAATTTCTTCATCTTTTGCTTTAGTGGTTGGTGTGTAAATCAGAACAACAGTTATATTAACTGGTCTTCCTTGTAGGCATATGGATAGTATCGTATCACTGACAGCACTGTACTTCAGGATAGATCTTGAAGTGTTCTTTTTGACAATGAATATGATGCCATTCTTCAATTTGTCATTCCTGATATAGTAGACCTTATGATTGTCTGATTCAAAATGGCCAATACCGGTCCATTTCAGCTCACTAATGACTAGGATATTGATCTTTATGTGTGCCATTTCATTTTTTGACAGTTTCCAATCTTCCTAGATTCATTTTTCGTATATCCCATGTTCCGATTATTAATGGGTGTTTGCAGCTGTTTCTTCTCATTTGAGTCATGCCACATCAGCAAATGAAGTTCCCAAAAGCTTGACTCCATCCACGTCATTGAGGTCCACTCTACTTTGAGGAGGTAGTTCTTTCCCTGTCATATTTTGAGCACTTTCCAACCTGAGGGGCTCATCTTCTAGCACTATATCAGAAAGTGTTCCTTTGCTATTCATAAGGTTTTCACTGGCCAATTTTTTCTGAAGTAGATCGCCAGGTCCTTCTTCCTAGTCTGTCTTAGTCTAGAAGCTCTGCTGAAATCTGTCTACCATGGGTGACTCTACTGGTATTTGAAATACTGGTGGCAAAGTTTCCAGCATCACAGCAACACGTAGGCCACCACAGTATGACAAACTGACAGACAAGTGGTGGCATTACATATTTACACATATATGTGAGTATGCTTTTTTATAGGTGTATATTTACAAACTTTCTGTTTAAAAAAATGCAGTTTTACTGTTTGTAATTCACCAGTCTTTTCTGACGGCATCCTGTTGTGTAATGTTTTATTTTATGATGTGTCTTAAGGTATTTGGGGCCCTGGTGGTGCAGTGGTTGAGAGCTAAGGCTACTAACCAAAAAGTCATCAGTTCGAGTCCACCAGCCGCTCCTTGGAAACCCTATGGGGCAGTTCTCCTCTGTCATACCCAGGGCTGTGAGTCAGAATCAACTCAACAGCAATGGGTTTGGTTTCGGTTTAAGGTATTTAACCAATCCCTTATTGCTGGACATTTATGTTTTGTCAATTTGTGTTAGTTTTAGAAAATACGTTTCAAGGAACATATTTGAACTAGATATGTGTCCCCCATCTAACGTTATCTGCTTAGCATACGTTCATAAAAGTGGAACTCCTGGTTTGAACTGCACACACAATTTAAGCGCTCTGGTTTATTTGTCCACAAAAAAAATATGAGGGTGCCTCATGTATTGTTCATCTTTGATGATTATATATCCGAGAGTTTTAATAGGTTTTATGGCCATTTCTATTTCTTTTCTTAATTACTCCTTCTATTCTTCTATTTTTCTGTTGGTGTGCCATTTTTAGCTCGCCTTTAACTTCATTATTCAAGGTTAAGAATGTGACTCTGTGTTTTGCCATATGTTTCAAGTATGCTTTCCCGGTCTATCATTTCCTTTTAAATTTTACCTAGAGTTTTTTTTTTTTTTTTTTTTCTTTTCCCCCACACGTTTTAAGATAGAATGTGATTTATCAATTTTATCCTTTAATGTTTCTGCTTTTGCAATCCTGATTATAAAGTTCTTCTTGACTTTATGGTTATTTAAATATTCATCTTTATTTTATCTAGTATGCCCATAGTTTTAGGCTTAAATATTTAATTATTTGTCGTGTATGCCCCCATGCCATTTAGCAGAGTCCATCCTTCTGCTGGGTTAGCCAATAGTAACCGTTGTAAAACATTCTCTCCAGACCTATTTTTCAGATGTTAACAGTTGGTTTGGATCAAGAAAACACCCCAAATTCTCAAGTCTTTTATTCCCTCATTTCTCAGACGCCGCTGTTACAGAGCCGCTTCTGGGTTACTCAGATTAGTGGAGAAATACTACCCTCAGGATGCTTGGATTATGAGGATTCTTATATTATTACTTTCTTTTTTTTATTGTACATCAGATGAAGGTTTACAGAACTAGTTTCTCATTAAACGATTAGTACACATATTGTTTTCTGACATTGGCTGCCAACCCCACAACATGTCAACACTTTCCCCTTCTCAACCTTGGGTTCCCTATTACCAGATTTCCTGTCCCCTCCTGCATTCTCATCCTTGCCTCTGGGCTGGTGTGCCCCTTTAGTCTCGTTTTGTTTTATGGGGCTGTTTAATCTTTGGCTGAAGAGAGAACCTTGGGAGTGACTTCATTACTGAGCTAAAAGCGTGTCCAGGGGCCATACTCTTGGCGTGGATTATATTATTTTTTAAAAATGGGTTATGTTCCCTCTCAATGAGCCCCAGACTTGGGATCTTTGTCTTTAGCGAGGAGCCCTCTGGGAGTGGACTTGCTGTTGAAGTTGCTAAAGCGGGACTTTTTTTGTTAGTATTTCCCTTTCTTGTACTCAGAGGACTGAGTTTTCCTTCTCATCCCGTGTAGACTGCTCCTTTGTTTACATTACTGATCAGAGTGAGAGATGTTGGGGGACCACAGTTGTCATTCACAGCCGCTGTTCATGTCACTGTGCAAGAAGACAACAACCACAGGCCTGCATTCACCCAGCAGAACATAAAGCACCTTGCTCCCTGAAGCAGTGGACCCCTGAGTTCTGTGCTCAATTATACTCATTTATACATTTATGTAAGTCTGGCCTTTTTTTTTTTTTTTTGTGAGTTAGAATTTTGTTCTACATTTTTCTCCAGCTCTGTCTGGGACCCTCTGTTGTGATCCCTGTCAGAGCAGTCAGTGGCGGTAGCCAGGCACCATCTAGTTATACTGGACTCAGTCTGGTGGAGGCCGTGGTAGTTGTGGTCCATTAGTCCTTTGGACTAATCTTTCCCTTGTGTCTTTGGTTTTCTTCATGCAGGAGGCCTTTTTCGACCCAGATAAAAACCCTTCCACCCCTATCCTACTGCACCCCCAGGCCCCTTTGTGCCTTCTTCTTCATAGAATTTACTTAATTTACTTATTTCGTTTATTGTCAAAGCCTCCTCACCCCCATGCCCAGTTAATTTTTACCTATTTTGCTCATAGCACCTAAAACACAATCTGGCACATGGTAGTACCCATCGTTGAACGAATGACATAAATTATTATCCTTCAAGGGTGTCATCTAAATCACAAAAAAAATTTTATAAAGCAAGTTGTTTTTAAATGAGAGCACCTCGTCAAAAATTATATAGTCCCGGTAACATCGTATTACATTTGAGTGTTGTTTCAAAACCCTTCCCAGGTTTGGTAAAAAGCTGTGCTCTCAAAAGCAAGCCCAGGAACAAAATATGTGCTGTTATTTTGATGTGTTTGTCTAGAGATGTTATCTAGTCACCAAAAATACTGAATAACAAGCTATTTTAGAGATCTCTGTGTGTTCGAAAAATGATCACCTTCATCTAAACTATCACAAGTGTCCTATTTTAGAGGAACAGTGAGTTTTTTTCAGACAGCAGGAACTAGAATGTCTGTTATTATTTTGCTAAGATTCTAAGAAAAATAGTGCATTGAGTTGGATTTAAGAGAACTTTCAAAATTTATTCAGCTGGAGACACCAAACCACAGAGAGCTGTTGATTTTTGATGTTTGTTCTGTTGTAACAGACAGAGTTTCGAATTCCTTAAGGCCATGCTCAATAGCAAGAGAAGTATCTAGGCTGTTGTGCTGAGGGACCTCCATTCTCTTTCTTTTCCTTGTGCACTGGCGTTTCCTTGTCTCACTGACACCGGAATGACAATTGCTTCCTTCAATATGTGCGATACACATTCCCCAAGGTTTTGGCAGCCGTGGCTTGCCGCGTCTCCTAGTCCAAGACCAGGATTTGCCATCTACGCCAGTTTGGGGAGTAAAATTCAACATATTGAATGGCAGTGAAGAGGGGTGTTTTTGCATTTTGAGTGACCCTGAAGCCAGTGAAGGAATTTTAAGTGTCCTTAAGGTAAAACTATAACGGAAGACACACCAGCCAGGTGGTTATAGCTGCTGAGGCCTCTTTGTGTAAGATAGCTAGTTTCATGCTGGAGACCTGGGTTCAATTCCTGGCCAGTGCACCTCTGTCCATGGAGGCTTGCGTGTTGCTATGAAGCTGAACAGATTTCAGGGGAGGCTCCAGACTAAGACAGACTAGGAAGAAAGGCCTGGTGATCTACTTCCAAAAGCAGCCAATGAAAACCCTGTGGATCAGAATGGTCCTAGGCCATTGTTCGTGGGGTCACCATGAGTCAGGGGACTACTTGGCAGCAGCTAGCAACAAGCAGCAGCTAAAATCTGGTGAATGGCTGTGATGTGATCAGCCTATCACGTGCCATGCTTCCTCGTATCCTCTCGAGAGCCTGGTAGGGAAGGCAGGGCTGAGTCATGGCTTCCGTGCTCCGGTACTCAGCCCCCGCCTTCCTCTGTTCTTCCCAGCACAAGAACATCAATTTCAAAAATTATTTTTGATATGACTCTACATTAACATTTTCTTTCTTACTTTAGACAAAATTTAATAGATTTGCATGGATCCTAAAAAGTTCATTGTTTTTTTCTGATGTGATTAAAAAATGAAAAAACTTTTCTTCAATCCTAAAAGTTATTTTGGTTTTCTTCTGATTTTAAAAGAAATGAAAACATTTGTACGGGCCCTCGTTGCTGTGCCTCATGGAGCAGCCAGCCCTGGATGGAGGTATGCTCTCATTTTACTGACGAGGAAACCAAGGTCCAGAGAAGCTGGTTCATTTTCATGAAGTTCACAGCCTGAGAGTACAGAACCCTCCCCCCGCCCCTTTATCCGTGGTTTTGCTTTCTGCAGTGTGAGTTACCTGCGATCAACCATGGTCCCAAAACGCTAAATGAGTAGCATAATGAAATCTCACGCCTCCCAGCTCTATCCCACCTGGGGACCACAATCACATAACTTTTATTATATTGTTATAATTGTTCTCCCTTTTATTATTAGTTGTTGTTGTTTATCTCTTACTCTTCCTAATTTATAAATTAAACTTTATCATAGTTACATATGGACAGGTCAAAACATAGCATATAGGAGAGTTCCGGCAAAATGGCGCTCTAGGCAGAAGCACCACGCCGTCCCTCCACAGCAAAGATCCGAAAAACTAAGCCGAACAGAGAATACAACAATCCTGAAACCCTAAAACATCAAATGAAGAGATAAAGAACTCAGCCAAGCACTAAATGGAGTGAGAAAGCTGACAGAGAATGGAGACCGAGGAGAGATTCATGCAGAGGTCGCCTACCAGCTAACGCAGCATGGATCTTCCATCTTGGACTCCCATCAGAGACCAGCAAACAGGGGGTACGAGAAAGCAGCCTCACGGAGCTTCCAGCGGGAGACAAAACAACTGGTAATTGGCGATATACACTTTCCCACCCCCCACCCTTCTTCACCCCGACTTGGCCTCCTCTGCTTCCCATGGCCACAGTCTCTTGACCAGGAAACAGTGGCTGCTTGGATTCCACACACCCAAACGGGTGGCTCTCTGAGTGCCATTTGTTGGCTGCTGGTGTTGCTTTTTATCTGCTTCTTTTTATTTCTTCCTTACCTCTCCCTACCTCTGCCTCCTTTCGTTCGAGTACCTTGGTCCGTGAGCCATCTTTGCTTCTTCCTGAGGGGCTGCAGAGCTCCAGTAATTTGTGATATACACTTTCCCACTCTCTACCCTTCTTCACCCAAACTCGGCCCCCTCTGCTTCCCGCGGACACAGTCTCTTGTCCAAAAACACCTGCCCGTACCAGCTGGCTCTCTGAGTGCCATTAGTTGGCTGCTAGTGTTGCTTTTTTTTTTTTTTTCTGCTTCTTTTGATTTCTTACTTGCCTCTTGCCACCTCCCCCTCCCTTTGCTCAAGTACCTGGCTCCATGTGCCATCTTTGCTTCTTCCTGAGGGGCTGCGGAGCTCCATTCGAGTGTGGAGCTGCTTCCCAGTCTGGGCCGCCACGCTGGTGGGATCCCGGAGCTTTTGTTCGTTTGTTTGTTTGTTTTGAATTGTTTGTTTGTTTTCTTTTCCTTTTCTTGAGTTGGGAGCCCTTACTGGCCAGGCGGTGCTGCGTGTCAGGGAGGCTCTCCTTCAGCTTCCACAGACATACAGAGGGATCCCTGAGGGCATTTCTTTTTACGTTGTTTTTTTTTTTTTAATTAGTTTTGTTTTCTTTTCCTTCTTTTTCCCTTTTTGTCTTTCTTCATTGCTCAGTTTCTTGTCTCTCTATAGCTTCCTTCTCTTTCTGTTCCCTGAATACCTGGCGTTGTATACCTCTATGCCTTCTAGCCAGGCTGTACTGCAACACCTGAGAGCAACTTCCCCAGACCTCATAGCTGCACCGGTGGGATACCTGGGAACTTTGCGGTTCTTTAACCTTTCTGATTCTTATTTCTTCATTCTTTTCTTTTCTTCCTCCTCCCCTTTCTGTTTTTCTCCATTTCATAGTCTCTCATCTCTCCACTCCAACCACAAGCTCCCTTAGCATTCTTTTTTGTTTGTTTGTATATTTTTGGCTCCTGTTCCTCTCTCCTCTCTCCCATATCCATCTTAGCTCCACACATAACAATCTCCCCACTGCATACTGCCTACCTGCACCGTGCGCTTGACATCACACCACCAAGCAGCACAGGCACGGCCTACTGGAACCTGCCCTGCACTGATTACCAACCCGCTCTGGTGGCTGTAGTAAGTGCCACAAATAACCCGTCCCAATAACTCCTCTTCAGCTGGATATACCCTGCTGAACCATATCTGAGTGACTGACCCTGCCAGTTGAAGAAGGAGGCGAAAAGTATCGTGCCCACAGACAAGCAAACAACAAAGAACACACAGTCTGCCTGCTCAAACATAGTCAAATTTTTTTTTAAAAAGGGACGAAACAAACAAATCTGCAATCAATAAACAAGAAAAATAACTACTGAATGCCCCGAAGACAGCAGACAATTTACAAAAACAGGACAGGATGGTTCCAGTAGGCATCCAAAATAAAACACCAGATGACTTTCCAGTGGAAGAAAATGCAGTAGAACTACATGGTAGGGAATTCAAATCTCTAATACTCAGAATTCTCCAAGAACTGAGGCAAAAAGCTGACAAACATGAGAAAAAACAGACAAATTCATGGAAAATATGGACAAAAAATTGGAAGAATTCAGGAAAATAACGCAGGAACAAAATGCCAAAATAAATTCACAACTCGAAATTATACAAAGACAACAATTAGAAATCCAAAAGATAAACAACAAGATTTCAGAAATGGACGATGTCATAGAAGGACTGAGAAGCAGATTTGAAACGGTGGAAGACAGGATCAGTGGAATTGAAGACAAAACTTGGATACAACTCTGTTTGAAGAAAACTCAGAAAAAAGAACAAAGAAAAATGAAGAGACCCTGAGAGTTATGTGGGACACAATCAAAAGCAAAAATCTTCGAGTGATTAGAATTCCAGAACAGGGGGAGAAAACAGAAAACACAGAAAGGATCATTGAGGAACTGCTGACAGAAAACTTCCCCCATATCATGAAAGATGAAAAGCTGGCCATCCAAGAAGCTCAACGTACCCCATATAGAAGAGACCCCAAAATAAAATCACCAAGGCATATCATATTCACACTCGCCAAAACCAAAGACAAAGAATCCTGAGAGCAGCTCGTGAAAAACAAGAAGTCACATACACAGGAGAAACAATAAGACTAAGCTCAGATTATTCGGCAAAAACCATGCAGGCAAGAAGGCAATGGGATGACATATATAAAACACTGAAAGAAAAAAATTGCCAACCAAGAATAATATATCCTGCAAAACTCTTGTTCAACTTTGATGGTGAAATTAGGCCATTTCCAGATAAACAGAAATTAAGGGAATATGTAAAAGTCAAACCAAACTTACAAGAATTATTGAAGTGAGTTCTTCAATCTGAGGACAAACAGCTTCAACTCACAGGCAGAACCTAGGATGTAGGATTGTACCAGCCAGATACCAATTTAGGAAATGAACTCTCGAGGACTATCCAAAACCAAAAGAAATACAACCGGGAATCAGAGCAGTCAATCAATGGATGACAACAACATCAAAACAATGAAAGAGGGAATAAATGGCATAGGTATAGAACCTTCTAATGGAGAGGAAGGCAAGGCAATACCAAGTAATGGTAGACTGCTTCAAACTTAGAAAGATAAGGGTAAAATTCATGGTAACCACAAAGAAAGTTAACAAACATACTCACAAAAAAAAGAGGAAGAACAAAGTCTCAGCAAAAACAAAACCTACAAAAACAAAAGAAATGAAAAAAAAAATCCACAAACAAAAGTAACTCAGCACAAGAGAGTAAGAAGAACAAAGAAAACGTCAGCACCACAAAAAAAAAAAGCACTAAAAAATGACACAACAAACCCACATCTATCAATAATTACACTGAATCTAAACGGACTCAATGCACCCATAAAGAGACGGAGAGTGACAGAATGGATACGAAAACAGGATCCATCAATATGCTGTCTACAGGAGACACACCTTAGAAACAAAGATATAAATTTATTAAAAGTCAAAGGTTGGAAAAAAATATATCAAGCTAACAACTACCACAAAAGAGCAGGAGTGGCAAATCTAATCTCAGATAAAATAGATTTTAAAATGAAATCTACCATAAAAGACAAAGAAGGACACTATATAATGATTAAGGGGACGATCCATCATGAAGACATAACCATAATAAACATCTATGCACCCAATGACAGGGCTCAAAAATACATAAAACAAACTCTAACAACACTGAAAAGAGAAATTGACAGTTCCACAATAATAGTAGGAGACTTCAACACACCACTCTCAGTAAAGGAAAGAACAACTAAGAAGAAACTCAGCAAAGATACAGAAGACCTAAAGGGCACAATCAGCCAACTTGACCTCATAGACATATATAGAACACTTCATCCAACTGCTGCAAAGTACACATTCTTTTCCAATGTACATGGAACGTTCTCCAGAATAGACCACATCTTAGGCCACAGAGCAATCCTCAACAAGATCCAAAACGCTGAGATAATTCAAAGTATCTTCTCTGACCACAATGCCATCAAGGTAGAAATTAACAATAGAAAGAGCAAGGAAAAAAAATCAACTACATGGAAACTGAATAATACCCTGCTTACACATCAGTGGGTAATAGAAGAAATCAGAGATGGAATAAAAAAATTCCTAGAATCAAATAAGAATGAAAACACATCATACCAAAACCTTTGGGACACAGCAAAGGCAGTCCTCAGAGGACAATTTCTAGCAATAGATGCACATATCAAAAAAGAAGCAAGGGACAAAATCAAAACAGTAACTACAGAACTCAAACAAATAGAAAGAGAACAGCAAAAAAAGCCCACAACCACCGGAAGAAAGGAAATAGTAAAGATCAGAGCAGAAATAAATGAAATAGAGAACAGAAAAACAATAGAAAGAATCAACAAAACCAAAGGTTGGTTCTTTGAAAGAATCAACAAAATCGACAAACCACTGGCCAGACTGACAAAAGAAAAACAGGAGAGGACACAAATAACCCAAATAAGAAATGAAATGGGGGACATTACAACAGACCCAACTGAAATAAAAAGGATTATAACAGAATATTATGAAAAACTATACTCCAACAAATTTGAAAACCTAGAGGAAATGGATAAATTTCTAGAAACACACGGCCTACCCAAACTACAACAAAGTGATGTTGAAAATCTGAACAGACCCATAACAAGAGAAGAGATTGAAAAGGTAATAAAAAACTCCCTACCAAACAAAGCCCTGGCCCAGATGGCTTCACTGGAGAATTCTACAAAACATTTACAGAAGAGCTTGTACCAGTACTACTTAAGCTATTTCAGAGCATAGAAGAGGAAGTGAGACGCCCAAATTCATTCTATGAAGCCAGCATAACACTGATACCAAAACCAGGAAAAGATGTCACAGAAAAAGAAAATTACAGACCAATATCTCTCATGAATATAGATGCAAAAATTCTCAACAAAATTCTAGTCAATAGAATTCAGCATCATATCAAAAATATAATACACAACGACCAAGCAGGATTCATACCAGATATGCAAGGATGGTTCAACATTAGAAAATCAATCAATGTAATCCACGCCATAAATAAAAGTTAGGAAAAGAATCACATGATCATCTCAATTGACGCAGAAAAGGCATTTGACGAAGTCCAACACCCATTCCTGATAAAAACTCTCAATAAAATAGGTATAGAAGGGAAATTTCTCAACATAATAAAGGGCATCTGTGCAAAACCAATAGCTAACATCATTCTTAATGGAGAGAGGCTGAAAACATTCCCCTTGAGAACAGGAACAAGACAAGGATGCCCTTTATCACCACTCCTATTTAACATTGTGCTGGAAATTCTAGCTAGAGCAATAAGGCAAGAAAAAGAAATAAAGGGCATCCAAATTGGTAATGAAGAAGTTAAACTGTCCCTGTTTGCAGATGATATGATAGTATATACAGAAAACCCTAAAGACTCCACGAGAAATCTACTGGAACTAATAGAAAGATTCAGCAGAGTAGCAGGATACAAGATAAACATTGAAAAATCGGTTGGATTCCTATACACCAATAAGGAGAACAAAGAAAAGGAAATCAGGAAAACAATACCATTTTAAATAGCCCCTAAAAAGATAAACTACTTAGGAATAAATCTGACCAGGGATGTAAAAGACCTATACAAAGAAAACTACAAAACACCACTGCAAGAAACCCAAAGGGATCTACGTAAATGGAAAAACATACCATGCTCATGGATAGGCAGACTCAACATTGTGAAAATGAGAATTCTACCCAAAGCAATTTACAAATACAATGCAATCCCGATCCAAATACCAATAACATTTTTCACAGAGATGGAAGAACTAATCATTAACTTTATATGGAAAGGGAAGAAGCCCCGAATAAGTAAAGCACTACTGAAGAAGAAGAATAAAGTTGGAGGACTCACACTACCTGACTTCAGAACCTACTATACAGCTACAGTAGTCAAAACAGCCTGGTACTGGTACAATGACAGATACATTGACCAATGGAACAGAATTGAGAACCCACATGTAAATCCATCCACCTATGGTCACCTGATCTTCGACAAGGTCCCAAAGTCCATCAAATGGGGAAAAGACAGTCTTTTGAACAAATGGTGCTGGCAAAACTGGATATCCATATGCAAAAAAATGAAACAGGACCCATACCTCACACGGTATACAAAAACTATTTCAAAATGGATCAAAGACCTGAATATAAAGCCTAAAACTGTAAAGTTCATAGAAGAAAAAATAGGACCAACACTTCAGGCCTTAATACATGGCATTAACAGGATACAAACCATAACCATCAATGCACAAACACCAATAGATAAGCTAGATAACTGGGATCTTCTAAAAATCAAACACCTATGCTCTTCAAAAGACTTCACCAAAAGAGTCAAAAGAGAACCTACAGACTGCGAAAAAGTTTTTGGACAGTACAAGTCAGACAAAGGTCTAATCTCCATAATCTACAAGAAAATCCAACACCTCTACAACAAAAAGACAAATAATCCTATTAAAAAATGGACGAAGGAAATGAACAGACACTTCACCAAAGAAGACATTCAAATGGCCAGCAGACACATGAGGAAATGCTCGGGATCACTAGCCTTTAGAGAAATGCAAGTTAAAACCACGATGAGATACTATCTCACCCTGGCATCACTGGCACGAATCAAAAACACTGGAAATAACAAATGTTGGAGGGGCTGCAGGGAGATGGGAACTCTTACGCACTGCTAGTGGGAATGCAAAATGATACAACCATTTTGGAAAATGATATGATGCTTCCTCAGAAAGCTAGAAATAGACATACTGTTCGATCAAGCAATCCCACTCCTAGGAACATATCCTAGAGAAATAAGAGTCATCCCTCGAATAGACATATGCACACCTATGTTCATGGCAGCATTGTTCACAATAGCAAAACGATGGAAACAACCTAGATGCCCATCAACAGATGAATGGATACACAAACCATGGAGACATACACACAATGGAGTACTATGCAACGAGAAAGAACAACAATGAATCTGTGAAGCATCTCATAACATGGATGAAACTGGAGGACATTATGCTGAGTGAAATAAGTCAATCACAAAAGGACAAATATTGTATGAGACCTCTATTGTAAAAAACCTATGAAAAAGCTCACACACAAAATGTAACAATCTTTGTTGGTTACCAGGGATGGGAGGGGTGGGGGGGTATATTAAATAGACGATAGATAAGTGGTATCTTGGGTGAAGGTTGAGACAGTACACAGTACAGGGGAAACTAGCACAACTTGTACAAGGCAAGGTCATGGAAGCCCCATAGACACATCCAAACTCCCTGAGGGACTGAATTGCTGGGTGGAGGGCTCTGGGGACCATGGTCTCGGGGAACATCTAGCTCAGTTGGCATGACACAGCTTATAAAGACAGTGCTCTACATTCTACCTTGGTGAGTAGTGTCTGGGGCCTTAAAAGCCTGTGAGCAGCCATCTAAGATACTCCACTGGTCTCATCCCTTCGGGAGCAAGGGAGAATGAAGAGAACAGGATACAACGAAAAGATTAGTCTGAAGGACTAATTGTCCACAGCTACCAAGGCCTCCACCGGACTCAGTCCAGTACAGCTAGATGGTGCCCGGCTACCAACAGTGACTGCTTTGACCGGGATCACAGCGGAGGGTTCTGGATAGAGCTGGAGAAGGATGTAGAGCATAACTCTAACCCACAAAAAAAGACCGGATTTACTGGCCTAAAGGAGACTGGAGAAGCCCCAAGGGTGTGGCACCCAGACACCCTTTTAGCTCAGTGGTGAAGTTACCTCCGAGGCTCACTGTTCAGCCTGGAAGTGGACAGCCCCGTAAAACCAAATGAGACTAACGAGGTACAGGAGTCCAGTGACAAGGCAGAAGGGGACAAGGAAGCTGGTGATAGGGAACCCAAGGTTGAGTAAGGATATTGCTGATGTGTTGTGAGATTGTTAGCCATTGTCATAGGGCAACATTTGTAGTAACTGTTAAATAAGAAACTATTTTGTTCTCTAAGCCTTCATCTTAAGTGAGAATAACAGCACAATTGGAAGAGCGTAGTCAATGTCACTGAACTGTGCATGTAGAAATTTATGAAATGGTGTATCTTTGGCTATGTGTGTTTTCACAAAAAAAAAAAAAAAAAAAGATTGAGAAGTTAGAGGGTTGCTGTGTTGTGGGGTTGTTAACCAATGTCATAAAACAACATGTCTACTTCTGTTTCATGAGAAACTATTTGTTCTGTAAGCCTTCACCTGAAGTACAATAAAATAAATAAATAAATAAATACAAACAGCATATATAGGGTTCAGTACTATCCAAAGTTTCAAGCTTCCACAACGGGTCTTAGAATGTATCCCCTGTGGATAAGGGGGCTTTGTATAGGGTTCCCACTGGAGCAGTCTGAGTCCAGTGCTTTTCATCTTAATCACTCTCAGCTGGACCTCAGAATGACCAGGGTCTGCCAGCGTAGTGCAGACTCACCTGCGGTCAGGTTCAAAGCTGCACTGAGTCTGTGGGTCTGGTGGGGTGGAGATTCTGCCTGTCAGTGTAACAAGCTCCCAGGTGAGGCCCATGGTCCAGGGATCACACCGTAAATAACCAGGCTTTCTGGACATTAAACTAGATGCCTGAGGTTGAATTTTTCAAGAATTTCCAGCCTTTCAATCTTTCCAAGTTACCAACCACTTTGTACCCTGAGTAGTTACGATCAACAATATCTCTGTTTCCGTAAGCTCCCTGATTTTCTGCAGTGGTTTTTCACGTTAATCTTCCATCAGGTTTTAGGGTTTTTGTTGCATTTTTCATGACCTTCTGATGGATGGCGGCTCTTTTCAATCAGGAAAGGAGGAGGAAAAAAAGAAAAAAAAGAACTCCATAAATGATTTGAAAACGAGCTAAAGACTGTCTTTTGATCATTATCAAAGACGATGTAAATAATAAATGAAGTGCAAAGACCTCTCCACTCTGGTTCTCCAAGTGGACTTGGTGCTGATGACATCTTCTCTCTTGGGGTTTGCAGCCTTTGGATTATGAAACTGTCCCAGCGAGAAAGCTTGTCACTTCCGTCGAAAATGAAGAGCGGCTTGTCTCTTGCGAAGGGGGCAAGCTTCGGAAGCCAGCGGAGACTGGGGCCGTGAGTGTGGAGGCGGCGGATGTCAGCCTTTCATCCCAGGACCTTCATCGTGAGTGAGGAGGATGGCGCCAGGCCGGGGAGTCAGCTGGGAATTTTTAATGCTACAGATCCCTACAGAATTTCAAACCGTGGAAGGTGAGAAAGAGCAGGTTCTCAGGTGGTGTAAATGGTTTGCACTTGCCTGTTAACCTAAAGGTTGGTGGTTCAAACCCACCCAGCAGGTACCAAGGAAGAAAGGCCTGGCTACTTGCTGCCTTTAAGATTGCAAGAAAACGCTTTGGAGCGGTTCTACGCTGTAACACGTGGGGTCGCTATGAGTTGAACTGACTCGACAACAACTAACAATAACAACGCAAGGTCAGGAGATAGAAGTGAGGTTGTTTAAACACGGTCAGCCGCATCCCCAGCGGGGCTCCTGCCAGAAAACTCACTGCTTTGAAAGAAAAGCTCCAAGTGATGCGTGTGTCTAAGGTTGACTCTTTCTCGCTCATGAAAACGCGAGAAGCCACCAGGTGAGCTCCCGGGGCCCAGGTTAACCGTCTGTGGCAGTAGCTTTCTTTGACCCTGCCAGACCCAACGTGCTTGCTCATTTCCCTTTGCACTTAAAACCTTCGCATTTCCTTTACACAGTCTTCATCTTCGTATGAAAAGAATTTGTTCTGATTTTCCATCTCCCTCTTCCCCTAAGCTTGTAAACTGGCAGCAACAGAAGTGCTTTGTTTTTAAAGTTTCCAGCATTTAAAGTTGAGAGATTTTACGTTTAACACCCTGAATTTTCTGGGTGTTCTGGAAGATCTGGCCTCGTGGGGCCTGTGCTCCCTTAGGCCCTTTTGGAAGGCCTCGCTCAGCAGTTGGCCCCATCCCTGTCTGCTGGGCCCTGGAGTTTGGGCATCTTCCTTTTTATTTATTTGTACATTTGGTGAAAATATACACAACAAAACATACAGCTGTTTGACGGTTTTTACGGGTCCAGTTCGTGGACAATGGTTGTGTATTTCACGCCATGTCCCCCCTCTCTTTGTCTCTAGCACTTCCCCACCGTTCACTTAGACCCTCTGCCCCCAGTGTTCTTGTCTGTGCTTCCGAGTGACTGTTGGCATTTCCAGAGACTCCCGTTAGAGCAATGCTTCACAGCTTCGCCATTGGGAAGGACCAGATTTTATTTTTTTAATTTCCAATCCTCCATGAAGCGATAATTTTGCAAAATATAATAAAAACAAATTACCAGAAAAACGATCATGCACGTGGAGGTCATGGTAATGCCAGTGACGCCCCACGTTTCTGAACGCTTGCTCTCAGTTTTTGTCACATCTCCTCGTGCGGAGGTGATCAAGCCTTCACAGAGCTGTGGGTGGGGCTGTGCTGCCCCTGGTAGCCCCGCTCTTAAGGAGTGGCTGTCAAGGGATGGAGTGCACCAGAATCCCCTGGAGGGCTTATGAAAATGCAGACTGCTGGGCCCCGCCCTGGAGGTTCTGATTCAGTAGGCCTGGGGCAGGGCCTGAGATATGCATTTCCAAGTTAGGTGATGCTGAGGATGCTGGTGGGGATCCTACTTTGAGAACCACTGGCCTAGAGCCCGAATTTCATTCATTGTTATATTCCCAAGGAGCCCTGGTGGTGCGGTGGTTAAGCACTCTGCTGCTAAACAACAGGTCGGCCATTCAAACCTCCCAGATGACCTGGGGGAGAAAGATGTGGCAGTCTGCTTGCGTGAAGATTACAGCCTTGGAAACCCTATGGGGCAGTTCTACTCTGTCCTACAGGGTCGCTGTGAGTAGGAATCGACTCAACGGCCATGGGTTTACCTGTTGTAGTCCTGTCCTTTGGCACATAACTAAACCAGTTGCCGGTGAGTCGACTCTGACTCATGGTGACCCCATGTGTGTCAGAGTAGAACTGCACTCTGCTAGGTTTTCAGTGGCTGATTTTCTGGAATTAGATTGCCAGGTCTTTCTTCTGAGGCACCTCTAAGTGGATTCCAGCTTCTGACCTTTTAGTTAGCAGCTGAACACTTACAGAGGTAGGCCCTTAATACGTGTTTGGACTGTGAAGTCAGGAACTGAACAGTCTGTTCATGTTAGCCTCAAATACTGCTTTTTCCACCATGTAAGCTGAGGGTCTTTTGTGACAGGTCAGGATGTGCCCTGGGGGACATTGCAAACCCTATGTATCATAATGGTCTGATACCACTTTGCATGAGGTCCCCACTAGTCGGGGCTAACTTGATGACAGCCAACAACAACAACCAGCACCAGAAGCAGGGACTAAAACCCAAAAACCAAACCCGTTGCCCTTGAGTCGATTTCGACTGAGAGTGACCCCACAGGACAGAGCAGAACTGCCCCGTAGGGTTTCCAAGGAGTGGTGGTGGATTTGAACTGCCGACCTTTTGGTTAGGAGCTGAGCTCTTAACCACTGTGCCGCCAGGGCTTCAGAGGCAGGGATGCAGTACCCAGTAAGCAAGGTACACATGGGCTTACTTCCGCTTACTTCGTAATCTGCAGTGCATCATTTCACCTGTTTTTCACCACATCTGTGCACTGCAGATCAGTCGGTAAGCACAAGTAAGCCCCACGTACCTTGCTGACTGGTGAATCCTCTCCAGCCTAGAGGCAACTGAAGATTGGTTCTTTTCCAGGACGGAATGCTGCCCCCAGGTAGTTACAGTCATGTTTAGTCCAACAAGGAGGAGACACTTCCTCATTCTCTTGAATGCCTATTTGACAACTGATGAGTATTCTGATTGTCTTACTCGTGCCTTTCATTAAATTCGCCAGTGCTCTTGGAGCTTAATCACTCTTAGAATTTCCCAAATTACTTGTGACAGGAATTGTGTTTGCTGTGATATATTTGAATTGGTCTTTGATGTAACTTTTTGATTTTAAATACTGTGTGTTTCCTTAAATAAGCTATGAACTGCTTCATGATCCAGCAAATTGGGTCACTGTGGATGAAGACTTGGGAGCGGTTACTGCCAGGAAGCAAATCGCCAAAAATCCCCTTACGTCAAGGACAGCTTTGACACTATCCTTTCCATGCCATTGACGACGGTGTTTACCCAGAATTGGGGAAAGTGGGCATTCTTGCTTCCTGAGGAAAACAACATGGATGAAAGTCTTTTGGCACAGCTGGGCAAAATATCAAACACACTGTTTTTTTTAATCCCTTTCCATCCGTGCTGGTGATGCTTTTTTATGATAATCCTTGAAACGGCAAGCTAGAGACAAATGCCATCGGGAGAGGGTCGTTTTTGTTGAGAAGAGACAATTAAGCCCATGAGGAAGCTGCAGTCAAACTCAATGTCTCTTTTTTTTTTTAGATCTGTTCCTAAGACAACATTTTAGCTCTCTGTCAAAGCCAATGATGCGGAATAAACATTTAGCACAGTTTTCCTGTACTTGGAATGGCATATGAGCTCGGGCAAATGTGACCGTATGAGACAAATTTGCCATTAGCCAGGATGAGTGGTTTTATGAGCGTGTTTCCACACGTTTCTACAATCCCCAGGCTGAATTATTAAACCTGCTAAAACATAAAGCTGAATACAAATTTTCAAATAACTTTGATAATTTTAAGAAAATCTGTGAACTAAAGTTCAGAGTCCCAGTGATATGGAGCGTGTATGCACCCCACTTGTATATATTTAGTAGAACGTTGGCTATGAGGATATTAAATGTATATTCCTAATTGGTCTTAAGTGAGGAGAAAGTGGGGGGGTCAATGTTCTAGGGTTCCATGATTCTACTCTAGATGGTTTCATGATTGGCATTGTTTTAAATTAAACTTTTTATTTTGAGATAATTATAGATTTGCATGCAGCTTTAAGGAGTAAGGAGTCCTTCAGACTAAACCAAAACCAAACCCCTTGCCACTGAGTCGATTCTGACTCATAGCGACCCTATAGAACAGTTACAATTGCCCCATAGGGTTTCCAAGGAGCAGCAGGTGGATTTGAACTGCTGACCTTTTGGTTAGCAGGTGAGCTCTCAACCACTGCACCACCAGGGCTCCCGGGAGTCTTTGGATGGAGCAAATGGTTAATGCACTTGGCTGCTAACAGAAAGGCTGGAGATTTCAGTACACCTAGAGGTGCTTTGCAAGAAAGGCCTGGCAATTTACTTCTGAAAAATCAGCCATTGAAAACCTTATGGAGCACAGTTCTACTCTGACACACAAGCGGTTGCCATGAGTTGGGGTTGACTGGAGGGCAACTGGTTAGTTTCCCCAACTTGTTAGCTCCCCCATCTTGCAAAACTATGCTGCAGTATCACAAGACGTCAACACCGATACAGTCAAGATGGGAATGTTCCATCACAAGGACAATCCTGCGTTTGCCCTGTTGTGGCCACACGCCCCTCCCACTCACCCTACCCACCTCCCTCATCATGGATATTTGGTTTACCTGACGATTCTACATCCCACCTCCTCCTACAGACGAGGTGACGTGGTTTAAGTGCTCTGTTATATCTTACCCAGGTGTTCTGATTTCCAAAACAGCAGGAAAGCAGATCAAGCTCAGGTCAGTAAAGCTTCTGACTTTGAAAAGGATGTTGCTGGGTGCCGTAGAGTCCATTTTTGACACATAGCAATCTTATGTGACAGAGTAGAACTGCCCCATAAGGTTTTCTAGGCTGTAATCTTTACAGGAGCAGACCTCCAGGTCTTTCTCCTGCAGAGCTGTTGGCTGGGTTTGAACCCCTAATCTTTACGGTTAGCAGCCAAGTGCTTGACCATTATGCCACCGGGGGTCCTGTGATAAAGCTACTGCTCCAATAGTCCAGTTGGATGGTTCTTTTCCTGAGAGATTTAACGTGATTTTTTCCCAGGGGGATATATGTGTGAGGAATGTACCTGCAGTTGGTCAACAACCACTCTTGGGGTTTCCTCCATTGCTAAGTGTGTTAATTCTTATAAGGCCTCCCGCCACAGACGGGTATGGGACCCTGATGCTGTTCCTGTCTGACATCAATGACAACACCCCCATGCTCTGATGCCCCTACCTGGCATTCTGTGAGTCCACAGTGAGTGAGTTCCTTCTTATGGAGGCAGAGGGTCAAGACCTGGAGCCCTACATGGATCTGTTTACGTTTGAGTTGATAGGACCTGGGGAAGTGCAGATGACAGGTGGAAACTGGGGAAAAACTGGGGTGAGTGCTTGTAGTGATCAGGAATAAAGGACAGTAGCTGAAACAGAATAAGGCATGTGCACGCACACACACACACACACACACACACACAACCCAACAAATATTGGCTCACCCATTGCTGTCGCTTTGATTGTGACTCATAGTGATCCTACTGGACAGAGCAGAACTGCCCCATAGGGTTTCCAAGGCTGTCATTTTTACGGAAGCGGACTGCCACATCGTTCTCCCATAGAGTGGCTGGTGAGTTCGAACCCATGACCTTTTGGTTAACAGCTGAGCCACTTAACCACTATGCCACCAGGGTTCCTTAATATTAGCTTAGGCAACTGAAAAAACCCAGGTAAACCTGTGATCAGGCAGAGCTGAGTCTGAGCACCCAAAGGGCACCCCTGGAAGCTGCCTCTCCATACCTGGCTGTAGGTTCCACCAGTCTCCAGGGCGCCTCTTACAGAGGCGAGGTGGCTTCTGGGAGTCGCGGGGACCCACCTGGTAACAAAGATCACTTGCAGAGAAAGTGCAAGGTTTTAATCTCTGCCTGGCTTGGGTCTCCTGCACCTCCATCATTGTGGGTGGGGCTTGGGAGGGTGGGCATGCTCATTGGCTGGTTCTGAGCCCACACCTGGACTTGGTTGGGATCTGAGCTCAGCGTCACCTGACTCCAGTGTGCTGTGAGTCCAGGAGGGAGGGGTTCCCTGAAGGCAGGCCGGATTACCCACTAAGCAAGGTACGCATGGGCACTATTGTGCCCTTCCACCAATGTGCAGTGCACAATTTCAGCTGTCCCCCACCTTGTCAAAGATGTGCTGAAACCCACGAGTAACTGTTCATCGCAGAGTAGCAAGTAAATACAATTAAGCTCGTGTGTCGCTTGCTCAATGCAAGCCGGTGCACATGTAATTACTGGTTAATCCGCCCCTCCGCCCCTGCCTGAAAGAAAATTGGGGACGGTGACCAGAAGGAGGAGGAACGGATGCTGAACAGGTTCGAGGTTGCCACCTGGCCAGAAGTGCTGGCTGGCTGACCTTAGCACCTTCTTCACTTGGCGTCGCCCTGAGTGGAATCTACTCAACGGCAATGGGTCTGCTTTTGTCGGTTTAGTCAATAAGCAGCTATTTATAGCAATGGAACCATTAGCCAACACTGTCAAAGGGCAGCCCTAACCGGTACCAGTTGCCTTTGAGTTGATTTTGACTCATGTCGACCCCATGTGTGTCAGAGTAAACTGTGCTCTATAGGGTTTTCAATAATGGCTGATTTTTTGAAAGTAGATTGCCAGGCCTTTCTTCTGAGCTGCTTCTGGGTGGACTTGGACCTCCAGCCTTCCGGTTAGCGGCTGAGTTGTTAACAGTATGGACCACCCAGGATGGCCCTGAGGTCCCGAATGACCCTGGAGCAGAATATGCAGACGCCCTGGCCCCTGGCTTGGTAAAGGCTAGTAAGGAGGCTAGTTTCCCCAAGAAACAAAGCAGTGTTGCTGGTCAGATTCACCATACAGCTACTGAGCACCTCCTTGTGCCTAGAACGGTGCTAAGCTCTGGAGTCACAAAGATAATTAAGACACAATTTGGCCACAAGAGTTTACTGCTGAGTTATAGGAACAGAACATGATCCTCCCATATTGTTGTAGTTGTTGTCCATTCCTCGCAACCCTACGTACGGCAGAGCGAAACACTGCCCGGTCCTGCACCACCCTCACAATCCTTGCTATGTCTGAGCCCATTGTTGCAGCCACTGTGTCAGTCCATCTCATTGAGGGCCTTCCTCTTTTACCTCTGACCTTCTGCTTTACCAAGCATGAGGTCCTTCTCCAGGGACCGGTCCCTCCTGATAACATGTGCAAAGTACATGAGACGAACTCTCGCCATCCTCGCTTTTAAGGAGCCTCTGGCTGTCCTTCTTCCAAGACAGACTTGTTGGTTCTTCTGGCAGCCCATGGGATATTCAATATTCTTCACCAGCACAGTAATTCTTTGATCTTCCTTATTCATGTCCAGCTTTCGCATGCATATGAGGAGATTGGAAATACCATGGCTTAGATCAGGTGCACCTTAGTCCTCAAACTGACATCTTTGCTTTTTAATGCTGTGAACGCTCTGATACGGGTGAGCTTGTTCAACCCACTCTTAGGAATGGATGGTTCATTATATGGAGGAAGAGATGTTGGTGGGGACTCTCCCTTCTCTCTTAGCACAGCAGCTCTGGTTTCCTTACTGCTACGCTATTTTGTGCTTGGGCCCAAGAGGCACTGCCGTGCTTTTCTTCAGGAAGAAGACGTCCAGAACCTGATTGCGTATGACGAAGACAGCCAAGCCATTTCAGCCCAGGCAGTGGATTATAATAATGCTGTGAATGATACATAATCTTTTCATTAACTGTACCCTCTTATTTCTTCACTCACTCATATCTGAGTAGTAAATGGGGAAAAAATTCCTATAAAAATTAACCAGCAACGCAACTAAATTGACATATTGTTTGAGGCTAGTGGTTCTCAGCTGGGCAACTTTGTCTCCCAGAGGACATTTGACCAAGTCTGGAGACATTTTTGATTTTCTCAACTCAACTGGGGCTGGGGTTGGGGTGGGGGTAGCTATTGGCATCTCAGGGGTGGAGACCAGGGATGCTGCTCAACATCCTACAGTGCCCAGGACAGCCCCTACCCCAGAGAATGATCGGTCCAAACTGTCAGTAGTGCCAAGATTGAGAATTCCTGTTTAGGGAGAAAATGAATTTTGCCAGCTGGAAATGTTTTATGGAAATATTTCCACTCAGATGGAAATGTTTCATCCTTATTAATTAACTAAGAGTCTGTGCTGGCCTCTCAGCCATGGCTGGGGCTGCCAGACAGAACCCGCTCTCACCCTCCTCCAGCCGAGGCCGAGCAGAAAACACTGGCCCGGCAGGGAGCAGACCTGGGGTCCGTGTCTGCCTTTCTATCAGCATGTCGTTTAACATCACACCCTCATCTGTGAACCGGGCATCATACAATGAGCTTCACAGATGGATTGTGGATTGAAGAAGCTGGTGCCTTAAAAGTACCTAACACTCAGCTGACACAAAGTAATTGGCCAATGATTGCTGGTTTTTCAAACCCACTGCTTCTGAAACTGGCCCTGCCTTTTGGCAGTCTCCTCGTAGCTGCCTTGGGCTGGGGTTGGGGCAGTGAGATGAAAACACCATGAACCCTCCTGTCTGCACCTAGAACTTGGATGGTCCGTCTTGAAGATGAAAGCACAGGAGTGCCGGGAGGACACCCCGTTGTCCACTCTCTGAGGATTCAACCTGCCCCATCTTGCTGTAATCTTAGACCCTCACCTGTGACTTTTTCCTGGAAAGAAGAGACTTCTTGAATCAAGTGAGATGTTTTAGGGGAGAGAGAGATTCTAGTTAACTTTGACATTATGCTTGAATAAATAGGCTGATACTCTAAAAAAAATGATTGGTGGTTGAAGAAGTCGGAGGTCAACCAAGACATTTAGGATTCTTCCCACATTTTCTCTTCTAGTTGAGGTGAGAGTGAAGCTATGGGCTGAAAGGGAAGGGGGAAGTAACAGCATTAGGTCATGTTGTGTATGCACAGGTCTATACACCAGTCACAGCCTCCTTTTAACCCTACCTGGTGTGGGAACGAGAAGGCAGGAGGCATGGTCCAAACTCTCTAGATGGCTGAATCCCCCTGAGAGTAGCTCCCCAACCCCCTAAAAGGAGATTAGCCGCTAACTTAATTTGTTTGTGTAGTTTTAAGAGGGCACCATGTTGACAAACAACTCTGTGTAACAGGTAGACCTCTTGCCTGAGACAGCTCTCCTCTGCTCTGAAATGCCACCATCCTGGAAATCTGCCCCGCAGCTGTGCCTCAGCCTCCCTCTCGGTGGGATGGAGCTATGACTGCTGAGCTCCGAGGTGGGATGGGGAAGGCACCACAGCCAAGAACTTTGAGGTGGTGGTTGTGTCCTGGGTGCTGCTCTTGGTGGAACACCCAGTGATTGTCTCCTGGGAAGGAGGGAGCAGCGGCAGAAGCTGAGTCAGTGGAGGGGAGACTGTCACCCACATGGGTTGTGGGTAACAAGATGGCGCTGATCAAAGATTGACTGTATGTGAGGGTCAGGAGAGTCTCATGCAGGATAAGGGACCTCTGTTCTCTGTGTCCAAAATGAAACCAAACCATTGCTGTCGACTTCATTCTGACTCTTGATGACCCCATGTGTGCACAGTATACCTGCGCCACAGGATTTTCAAGGCTGTGAGCTTCTGGAATCAGGTCACCAGGACCTTCCTTCAAGACACCTTTGTGTGGATGTGAACCTACAACCTTTCAGCTAGTAGTAGAGTGCTTAACCATTTGCACCACCCAAGGTCTCCTGATACCCTTCACTTATCCCTCACTCAGAGTTTGGGACACATCCCCTGTTATGGATTGAATTCTGTCCCCCAAAACTATGTGTTGTAAATCCTAACCTCTACACCTGTACAGCCCATTTGAGAATGGGTTGTCTTTGTTATTTAATGAGCCAGGTTTAGTTTAGGGTGTCTCTTGAGTTAATCACTTTTGAGATATAAAGGAGATTAAACAAGCGAGCAAGTGAGCAGAGATGGGGGAAGAGAGACGCCAAGACACATGAAATTTTCCCAGGAGCTGACTCATGGCGACCTCGCGTGTGTCAGAGTAGGACTGTGCTCCACAGAGTTTTCAGCAGCTGATTTTTCGGCAGTAGATCACCAGGCCTTTCCTCCGAGGCAACTCTGTGCAGACTTGAGCTGCCAACCTTTTGGTTAGCAGTTCAGCATTAATTGTTTGCAGCACCCAGGGAGTCCTGCACAATAAAGAGTGGCTGTCATATTAATATTATTAACTTTAATCCATATTTATGTCTTTGTAACCACTGATAGCAGTCCTGGTAGTGCAATGGTTAAGTGCTCAGCTGCTAACTGAAAGGTCAGCGGTTTGAATCCACCAGCGGCTCAATGCGGGAAAAGACCTGGCAATCTGCTTGAGTAAAGGTTACAACCTAGGAAACCCCACGGGGCAGTTCTACTCTGTCCTGTATGATCGCTATGAGTCGGAATTAACTCGACAGCACACCACCACCACCACTGATAAATAAGTCCCCTTCAGCGTGCGCGGTTCTTGGTCCATCTGTCTTACATGGTTGTATGGGCCCGCGTACACACACCCACTCCCCAGGGTGTTCTGTTCCCCTGAGGAGCCTCATTTCATCCCAGCTGGTATCACGGATTCTGCCCCCGTTTTCCTAGTCTGCTGCTGACCTGTAGGAAAGCTTCCAGATCAAGGTAAACTACGGGATTACATAGATGTCTGCCCTGTCCTTGGAGGGGCTAAGGAGCCCTTAGCCAGAGAATCCCAGCACCCATCAAAGGCCGAGTCCCTCAGCTGGTTGCAGGAAGGATTAATAAACCAGCGCAGAGAACGCTGCCCAGCGGCCTGGCCCCACGGGGCCTCGTCGGGAGGCTTAGTAGGGGACAGCTTTTAGATTCTGGGCTGAGGGAAAAAGGGGCCTTTGCCATCACTTTACACGAACAACTGAACAACACCAAGCTCACCCTCCCGACTAACAATCCCAAGATACAGAAATAGCATGGCCTCCCCAAGTAACACTTCTAGGTGTGCTAGGATAGGGGTCTGGCTTTTTCTGTGACGGCATAGATACAACTCGCCGGGGCGGGGGTCGGGGGGTGGGGAGCATTTTAGTCCTTGCTTTCGGATTCTGTTCCAGCCCCCATCATATCTTTCTGAGTTTCTTCCAGCCCCCATCATATCTTTCTGAGTTTCTTCCAGTCCCCATCATATCTTTCTGAGTTTCTTCCAGCCCCGATCCTGTTTCTTCCCCTTTGTCCCATAGGTGCGGTCAGCCTTGAAGCTCCAATGTCAGCCCCTCAGGTCAGCACAGCAGGGGCAAGAGCCCACCTGGTACCCACGTAATACCAGCTTAGTTACCGCTTGGTTTCAGAGACGTGGCTCTGTTCCTGCCTCATGGCGGGGGCACCCTGGCCGTTACTCCTGCCCGCCCCCACCCAGAAAGGTCCTTCTGTAAGCTGGCCCCACTCCAGCCCCCATCCGCAAAGCCCAGCGTGATTCTGAGATTCCTCTCAAACTAACACCCCTTTGCCTCTCCTTGCTGGATTTTCTTCCTCAATTCAACAGTGTCAGATAGTCCAGTGTGCCCCAAATTTCAGTCCATTGGTACCCCCTTCGTGATTTTTGCCGTGTACATATATACCCCTGTACTAATCTTAACCGGCTGCCATTGGGAGGATGTCCACTCACGGTGAGTAGAAGCGTCAGAGCAGAAGTGCCCTCCGTAGGGTTTGCAGTGGCTGGTTTTTCAGAAGTAAATCACCAGGCCTTTCTTTCGTAGAACTTCTGGGTGGAGTCGAACCTCCAACCTTTCTGTTAGTAGCCGAGCATGTTAACTGTTTGCACCACCTAGGGACTCCCACCACTTGTATATTTTTTAAAAATATTTTTTCTTTAGAATGGCAGCACAATTGGAAGAGCATAGTCAATATCACTTAAATGTGTAAGTAAAAAGTTTTGAAATGGTGTTTAAATAAAATAAAAATAAATAAATAAATAAACAAACAAAGGAGACTAAAGAGGTTACAATAATCCACTGACAAGGTCCAGAAGACAGAAGGGGACAAGGAAGCCCCCTGGTGATAGGGAACACAAGGTGGAGTAAGGATATTCTTGATGTGCTGTGAGATTGTTAACCATTGTCATAGGGCAACATGTGTAGTAACTGTTAAATGAAAAACTATTTTGTTCTGTAAGCCTTCATCTTAAGTGAGAATAACAGCACAGTTGGAAGAGCGTAGTCAATGTCACTGAACTGTGAATGTAGAAAATTTTGAAACGGTGTATCTTTGGCCATCTGTAATTTTCATCAAAAAAAAAAGTCTGAGAATTTAGAGGCTTAATACTTTGTGGGGTTGTTAACCAATGTCAAAAAAAACAACATGTGTACTACTATTTCATGAGAAACTATTTGCTCTGTAAGCTTTCACCTGAAGTACAATAAAATATATATTAAAAAAAAAAAAAAATTTTTCTTTAAATAGATTCACTACCAAATTAAGTACAATTCTTTAAGAAGGAAGCTGGTTTTATTTAAAAAGAAAACCGCATCACAATTGTTAATGAAAATCCAGTTTTGCCTGTGGAAAGGGCGGGTGAGTGTGAAAATAAACAGACAGAAAACGCTGTCAAAGGGCATGACTTCTCGTTGGTTAAAAAAGGAAGAGAAGTGAGTCTTAGGGGATGTCAACGAGGAGATGCAGCACCACGTGGAGCTCTCTCATCGATGTAATTGCAGGTATTGAAAAAATTAGAAAGGGAATACTTTTCTCACCATGCAATTCCATGGTGCTTAAAACCGTTTCCCCAAAGAGCTAAATATTCCCTTCTGTAAGTGATAGGTGTCTCGCACTTTGGAAAACAGGAATTAACCCAGGGCTGCCAACAATTAAGTAATTATGTCCTGTCCCCTGGTTGCCTGGCCAAGAAGGTTGCCGGGGCCAAGTCTAGCCCGCGGTCTACTCACCTGCGCAGACTCCTGGAGAAAGGCTACCTTCTTGTTCCTACAAAAGTGTTGTGTGGGCTGGCAGTGGCTTCTCTTTCTTTCCTCCTTAACTAGTCTGCGGGGCCCTGGATGATGCAGACAGTTAGTACCAAAAGGTTAGAGGTTTGAGTCTACCCAGAGGCACCTCTAAAGAAAGGCCTGGTGATCTACTTCCAAAAAATCAGCCACTGAAAACCCTATGGAGCACAGTTCTACTCTGACACATGTGGGGTTGCCACGGTTTGGAGTCCAATGATGACAGCTGGTTTTTAACTAGTCCATAAACTTCTTAAAGAAGAAATATTTCTCCTGATAAGCACAGTAATAGGTCAGATTTACCAAGCACCCCTGGGGTAGTCACCCTGCAGACATAATCCCATTGAATTATGACCAGAACCCTGTGGGGAAGGCCTCTTATTTTCCCATCTTGCTGGGAAGGAAGCCAAGGCCTGCGGGCATCCATTTCCTGCTGTCTCTTGGTTCCCTTCCAGCATTCTGCAAATAGCAAGTGCATATGTGGTGACCGGCTAAATACACTGTAAGTCACATCCTGTGCCGAAGTTAAGCTGTCACTTGTGATTTATTGGGGAGCCTGCTATTTTAAAAGCTGCTGCAAACCATAAAATATCTTAAATGAAATCATTGCCCGGGTCCATTGCCTGCTTTATTTTCTTTAACATTTTTCTTTCATTATTGAAAAAGCCTGTGTTAAAATAATGCAAATCCAAAGCAAAAGTTGCCACAGTCCCATCCCTGAATCTAAACAGTTTCGTTTGTCCGTGCAACCTTCTAGATCTTGTCCATTGCGTATCCAACTTTGAGATACCTCTGGTGGCACAACAGTTAGGCACTAGGCTGCTAACCGAAAGGTTGGGTGTTCAAATCCACCAGCAGCTCTATAGGAGGAAGACCTAGCAATTTGCTTCTGTAAAGATGACCGCCTGGAAAACCCTATAGGGAAGTTCTACTCTGTCACATGGGGTTGCTATGGGTTGACATTGACCAATGACACCCAACAACGACAACAAAATATCACAGATGACAGGGTGCTAGAATCTCTGTTTACAACAACACGCAGTTCCATTTTGCTACAGTTTTTCCTCATCTCTCCACCATCCCCCTCCCCTCCTCGTGCTCCTCCCCCCATCAGAACGTTCCTTTTTGTTTGCACTGAGCACAGGACAAGGGAGAGGTGTGCAAGGACACACACACCCGCTTTGTGCGTTACCTTTTGAGTAAACCAGTATTCTCCCCTAGGACATGAATGAGATACTCCCATTGATGGCATGTACATCAGAGCAATGCCACTTGGCCCTGGGGACTCTGGCGAATTACAGATGTCCACTCCCTGCTGGGGATGACTTCATTAATGACTGACTGCTGGTTCCCTGAGAGGTGGACCTTCTAGAAGATTCTATAATATTGGTAGAATGAACACATAGTCAATGAAAATCAGAGAAATGGGGCTTTCACCACAGGCCTGGCATATCATCCACCCATCTTTCCATCTATCTAACTTGCTATTAAGGAACCCTAGTGGTGCAATGCTGCTAAACAAAAGGTCTTCAGTTTGAACCCACCCAATGGCTCCACGGGAGAAAGACCTGGTGATCTGCTCCTGTAAAGATTACAGACTAGGAAACCCTCTGGGGCAGTTCTGCTCTGTCACTGGGGGTTGTTACAAGTGTAGTAGATGCTAGGACACCTAACAACAACAATACACAAATTTCAGAACTATTTGTTTGCTTAAAATTTTTGTTTTTGAAATATTTTTAGACTCACAAGAAGTTAACAATTAGTACATAGAGTTCCGTGTGCCCTTCACCCAGCTCCCCACAATGGTAACATCTTCCATAATCACAGTACATTACTAAAACCAGAGGACTGATGTTGGAACAAAACTGAACTACAGACCTTATTTGGGTTTCCAATTTAACAGGCTATTATCTTAGCACAACTTTACTTTTCTGATATAGAACCGAAAGAGGTTTTTGAGGCCGAAGAGCCACGGTATCTTATCAAATTTTTATGATGGAAATCTTTGTATAAAGAATCAAAGACCTTTATAATTCCCTGTCTTTGCTCAGGCTGCACATGAGCTCAGATAAAGATGTGCCGTTAGCCTCCCTTTGGAAGGGCTTGTGCCTTGATGGGTGTGTCCTGCTTGTCCCGGCAGGGTTGGCTTCATGGGTATGTGGCCTTGCAGTTCCAAAGGCCCTGAGCCTAGAAGGGCCTTGAGCTTGGTTCAATGCTCTGTGATTGCCATTTTGAAGTACCTAACTTAAAAAAAAAAATCTTTTTTGTTATTTTTGAGGATATCCATGGCAGAACATACAGCAATCCAACAATTTCTACATGTACGTGTCAATGGCATTGATTACATTCTTTGAATCGGGCAACCTTCTCACCCTGCTTTTCCGAATTTTTCCTCATCTATTAACATAAACTCACTGCCCCCTAAGTTTCCTATCTAATCTTTGGAGTTGCTGTTGTCAACGTGATCCCATAGAGATAGTTCTTAAAAGAGCACAATGCTCCAGGCAGACATTCTTTACTACTCTTTGGTTGTCCAAATCTGTTACCTTCATTCGGACTCATAGTGACCCTATAGGACAGAGAGAACTGCCCGATAGGGTTTCCAAGGAGTGGCTGGTAGATTTGAACTGCTGACATTTTGGTTAGCAGCCGAGCTCTTAACCCCTGTGCCACCAGGGCTCCCAATCTTTGCTAGTTAAGCTAAATTATTGTTTGGTTTTAAGAAGACTTTGAAATTCGTAACTTTTGAACAAGGGACACTGCATTTTCATTTCACCCTGGGTCTCAAAAATTAGTGGGTCTTAGGGATGGTTGTGCGCCATTTACAAATATTGGCTGTGACACAAAGCAAGTCTTACTGAACTTTCGGGAACCCAAGATGGGACTTGCAAATCTAATATTCTCATGCGCTATCCTCACAAAGCAATTATAAAAGTGACCATGCGTTATTGCTCTGGATATCTGTGCAGCTCTCATTAGAATTACTGTAAGACTTTCTAGTTATATATTCCTACCCTTTGGCAATTTATTCAAAACCAATAAAACATCTCATCCTTCTTCAATTTAGGGGTACTATTCAAGCAGGCTTGGTGGAGCAGTGATTAAGTGCCTGGTGCTAACCAAGAGGTTGGTGGTTGGAACCCACCCAGCGACTCCGCAGGAGAAAGACGTGGCAGTCTGCTTCCATAAAGATGACAGCCTTGGAAACCCTATGGGGCAGTTCTGCTCTGTCCTAGAGGTTCGCAGTGAGTCAGAATTGGTTCGATGGCAAGAGGTCTGGTTTCTTTTGTTTTTTGGTTTCGGGCACTCATTGAGCCCAGAGGTGTGAGCAACACGTATTCCTGTCGGCACTGACGCTGGTATGACCACGTAACGCTCTCCCTTACTGTCCTGCCTGAAGTTGGAAAGCCTGGGAATTTGGAAGGGTGTGGAGGTGGCTGAAAATGTGCCCCACATCTGAACAAGCTAAAGGAGACGTTAATGTTCAAGGAAAACAGATTGGGTGTACTTAAAACACGTATTTCTAACGCTTTGACAGCATAGGTGTTTCTAGTCCCTGGTGATTTTTTTTTTTGGGGGGGGGGCTGCTGAATTGCTAAGAACTTGGTTGAAGCCTGACTATCTCTCTGCTGTGATTCTTTAGAGATTTATAGAAGTTTTGAGCCAAAGGGGCCTTAGAATCATCTAGTCCATAATTTTTAAACATTTTTAGCAACAGAATCTTCTCTTCAAATGAGATCTTACAAAGAACTCCATTATTAATAAGACAGTTAAAAGTGGTTTTGTGTTCAAACCAATTCTGTGTGCATTGACACTTCCATGCTTATTACCAAAAACCAAAAAAAACAAACCCATTGCCATTGAGTTGATTCCAATTCATAGGGACCCTATAAGCAATCGATAAAATAGAGATTCTGTTTTGTTGAAAATCAAAAATATTAGCCAGATTTTGTGGATAAAGTTTGCAAAATTAGGCTATCCTTAGCCCCGACTCACTGCCTCCCATTGCTGTCAACTGGTTTTTGAAGTGTCCAGAAAATTTGATTTGTTAGATAAGCAGTTTCAAATGTTAACAGCTTTTAAGTAGCTCAGTCTATGATATCAGGATTCTCTTTAATTAAGCAAACATGGTACTAGAAGCTTCATTCAAGTTTCACAAAAGCTTTTTAACATGGCATCCCAAATTAACAAGGGGGCACTCAATTAGAAAGACGTAAGCTGTATTTTTTCTTTTATTGTTAAAAATGGCATTAAATGTTATTATTAAAATCATTTGGAGATAATCACAAAGAGACCTGAATACTCTTGCTGGAGTATCTTCAAGGAGGTGTGGGCCCTGAGGGTGAAGTCTGACATCAGTGCCTGAGCCCAGAAAGAGGACATGGTGCTCTCTCAGGGACAGTGGTGTCACATCTGGCATGTGGGTGGGACCTACAGGTGGTTTCAAGGGAAGGCACAAGTCAGGGGGGCCAAACTGCCCCGAGGCCCCCTGGGAAGATGCCCAGTGGAGATGGGGGCTGTGCCTTCCTCTGGGCCGGGGCAGATGGCCGTCTCCTTGGTCAGCATCAGGTAGAGGAGTGCTCAGGGCCCCTGGGGTCTGGAAGATCTTCTGGGAGGCTATCAGGAACCAGGGCAGGTCAGCCAAGGGCCGGGAGGCCCCAACCTGTGATCCCCACATGGAGCTGCACAGGCAGGGCCTACAGGACACTTCACAGCTGACAGCCTCTTGCTCTCTTGCTTCTGCTGAGCGTGTTGGGGTCCATTCACCTTAGTAACATGTACCTGTGGTGTGGCTTCACTGTATTTGTGTGTGTGTGTGTGTGTCTGTGTGTGCTCCTGGACATGTACAATTGGCCACGATTTTATCATTTTTCAAATATGTCTTATGGAAAGCAATGTTGCTGTTAGTGGCTGTTAAGTTGGCTTGGACTCATGGTGGCCCCATACACAAGGGAACACCACGCTGTCCGGGCCTGCACCATAGTCACGATTTTTGGTGTGTCTGAGTCTATTGTTGCAGCCACTGTGTATTTTGAGTGCCTTCTAGCCTGGGGGCCCCATCTTCCAGCACTGTCTCGGGCAGTGTGCTCTTGTGATCCATAGGGTTTTCACTGGCTGATTTTCGGGAGATCACCAGGCCTCTCCTCCTAGTCTGTCTTAGTCTGGAGGCTCCATGGAAACCTGTCCACCGTGGTGACCCTGCTGGTATCTGAAATACCTGGTGGCAAAGCTTCCAGCGTCACAGCTACATGTCAACTACCACAGCGTGACACACTGACAGATGGGGGTTATTATGTAGTATCTGGCCGACTCACGTGCATACGTGTGCACACATGTTCACGCCCACCCCCCACATACAGCCCATGCTAAGCGGACCTCTGGGCAGGAACTTGGGCCCTCGCTGACCACCGCCTGCCAGGCAGGAGGCAGATTTATTCAGTTCAAGCTCAGAGCTCTGTGCTTGGTGGTTTGAGCAGAGGGGAAAAAAAGAAAAACCACTTATTAGAAGGCCCAGTTCTTTCCTCGTGAGCCTTCTGACTTGGTTAGGGGTTTGTGATGAATTATTGATCTTACGGAACCTCTAAAGTTACTGAATCAGGGCTAAGAGCACTGCCTGTTGCTGCCTCAGGAGTTTGGAAGTTGAGTCCGCACAGCCCAGCCCCCCTGCCCACACCATCGTCATTAATTATCTATTCAGCCTCGTGAAGGGACATGCCGGGACTTCCAGTGCCCTGGAGGGCGCTGCCCCGTGGGTTTGTTGGCCGTGGGAGCTTCCTTTCCCCATGGCATGTGGCCACAAGGTGACCTCAGTCACTCAGGGCATGCAGCCAGTGGAGGAGTAGGGGGACAGGTGAGTGCTCCCACACGTACCTGCAGGCCCTGAGCCTGGAGTCAGTGTTTCGGCTGAACGGAGGGTCTCAGAAAGGTTCCTTCTGTGAGCCAGAGGGAGTTGGGGATGGTTGCTGCCACAGTAGATGGTGGAGACATGGTTGAGTGCTGGAGATGTGTGGTCCTGTAAGATGGGGTCATGGAGGGGTTCAGGCCTCCTCAGCTCTGTGTTCCCAGCCCTGGCTGCTTCCCACCTCGGCTCTCATCCCTGGATTCTGACTGTCTTCATGCCGCATGTGAGCTTGTCCTCTCAGGAGGGTCGCGAGCTCATCATGGTTAACAGGCCCTTCCCAGCAAGGCTGATTCCAGTCAGCATCCAGTCCAGAGGTATTTGAAGGTAAACAGTAGGCTAAAGCCCTTTAGGCTTATTCATCCATTCAGGAAACAAGCATTTATTGAGTTACTCAGACCAGAAAAAGCCAGAAAGCGCTCCCCAGACAGGTGACTTGGGTCCTGCAAGATGGCCTGGAGTTGGATGGCAGGTGTGGATGTTCGTTCCAGGGGGAGGGAACGGCAGGTGCAAAGGCTCAGAGGAGGGAAGGAGCCCCAGGCAGGAAGGTTGGGCTGGCCCGGGTCAGGAAGAGAAGGCTGTTGTTCTTTGGAGTTTGAATGTCTATGGGATTTAAGAGGCCATGAACCACTGCTGAGGGTCTTAGGCAGGGGAGGGATACCAGCAGATCTGAGCTCTAGGAAATGACTCTGGTGGGTGTGTGGAGGGTGGACGGGGAGCCAGAGAGGCTGGTGGCTGGGAGGTGTAAGGAGTGGAGCAGTGAGGGAGGCAAGCTGTACTAACAATCCCCAAGCCAGAGCGGCTCAACACAGTACTCGCTCATTCCTTGTTCACGGCACGGCCTCCCTAGTGGGAGCCTTCCTAGCGGGACCCAGGGACCCAGGCTCCTTCTGCCGGGTGGCTCTGCGGCCCATCAGGAACACTTGAACTTCCAACCTTTTGGTTAACAGCCAAGTGAGTGCGTTAACCATTTGCACCACACAGCGACCCTGGGGAGGTTTGCACAGGCCAGGTAAATGCACTGGTGCCATGTGGCATTGGCCATTCCTGGTCATGCGGCCACACACCACTGCAAGAGAGGACACGTGGTCTTCCCGGTGCCCGGGGACTCAGGGACAAGGTTCTGTTACCTCCTTGCAGCTCTCTGCCACAATGTGTGCAGGTAGGACTTGACCTGAGGCACTGGCCGTGGAGGTGGGGGACGGGCATAAACCAGGGATAGGGCGGAGGAGCCGAGTGGAGGGAAAGGATGGTGGTGTTGGGGAGTCTCGGCTCAAGGCTTCTAGCTTGAACGGCGGGCTTGCGGGGGAGTCATTACCTAAGCCAGGCTAGAGTTTCACAATTTTGCCTTATTCACTCACTGTTATTTACTTAGTATTTTAATGTAAACTAGCTCATTTGAATTCACTTTTTGCCTCAGTGTCAGCAATGATATTGTGAAATCATGATGTTGACGTTCTTGTTATAGATTTTGAACTATATATTCAGAGAGTTTGCTATTCAAATAAACGTGTGTCCTGAGACCATCTGAAGTCATCTAATAGACCACAGGTCTGCAAACTTTTTCTGAAGGATCAGATAGTAAATATTTTAGGCTTTGCAGGTGAAATGATCTGTATTGTATCTTCTCAACTCTGCCCTTGTAGCACAAAAGCAGCCATAACCCCATTGTCGTCGAGTCGATTCCGACTCATAGCGACCCTATAGGACAGAGGAGAACTTCCCCACGGGGTTTCCAAGGAGCAGCTGGTGGATTTGAACTGCCGACCTTTTGGTTAGCAGCCATAGCTCTTAATCACTGCACCACCAGGGCTCCAAAGCAGCCATAGATGATACGTAAACAAATGAGCATGGCTGTGTTCCAATAAAACTTTATTAATAATAGGTGGTGGGCTGGATTTGTCCCACAGGCTGTAGTTTGCTGACCCTTGTAATGGGGTTTGCACCATACACTTGGGGAAGCATTGAGGAGGGGGGTACAGGTGGAGGAGAAGCAGGTTTGGGGGCCAGTGAGGACTGTTTCAGGGATGTTGAGCCTCAGGTGTCTGTCGGGTATCCAGTGGTAGGCTGGAAATCTGGCCCTGGATGTGACAGCAGAGGGGTGGGGTACCCCTTATGGAGATGGCTTCACCATTGATTGGGGGGATGGTGGAGGCCATGACTTGAGCATCTAACCTCCCTGGGAGACCGAAAGCAGTACCCTGAGGAATGGTGGCAGTGTGTGGCGACCACCCTGTCATGCGTGAAGGCAGTAATGTGTAAGCAGAGTTGAGGGATGGTCTGTGGGTCAGGAGGATGAGCCCAGGGAGAGGGAGTGAAGCTGCATAAAAGAGATAACACTTGTCCAAAGGAGGATCCAGGGGAGTCATGGAGGAGGAGGGATCTAGGGCACCTTGGTAAAGGTAACACCCCAAAGAATGCAACCACAAGAGGACAGGACTGGTGGGAAGTCCTCTGGAGGGGACCCCTCATGCTACACTGCGTGCTTGTCACACAACTGCCATAGTTGCCTTTCAGAATCAGGTGGTGCCGTCCTTCTCCTCAGCTCTGCTGCCAGTTCTGAGTCTGTAGAAGCTTCTGTGGCAGTCGGGGACATGGAACTTGCCTGCATTAATACCGCATCAAGGTATTTCTAAAATGGAACTCAGAGAACGCCAGCCGTCTGTGGAAGAGCGTGGTGTTTACCTTCTATCTTCTCTCTGGCTTTTCTCCAGAAGTTT
Source organism: Dugong dugon (assembly GCA_030035585.1). NCBI lineage: Eukaryota > Metazoa > Chordata > Mammalia > Sirenia > Dugongidae > Dugong > Dugong dugon. The sequence goes on along the minus strand of CM057461.1, from coordinate 3,975,055 downwards.
CATGGCGTCGAAGCGCTAGAGGACGGGCCCCAGGCACCTGCCTCGCATTCACCAAGGAGGGAGAGTGTGAGAGAGCGCAGACCCTTGGTTCTCTCACCCTCACAGAGCACAAATGGCCCCCTGACTTGCCAGACTGGGTCCAAGAGCAACTCCACTCGAATAAAAGTATTCTGAGTCAGGTCTTCCTTCCTAAAAGAAAGCTCATTTTGGATAATTAGAACAATTCATGGAGGACAATTGCTATTTTAGGGAATTCTTTTTCTTTTTTGTTTTATTTACCTCCTAGTCCTAGGATGAGAATAAACATTATTCTGGATTAAATACTTTGATGTTCTAAGATAGATTTTCCAGAGAAACTTGAATTTGTTTAATTCCTTGTTTCCATTAGCAGCCTGACCCGGAAGGTGGATGAACATGTAATTCAGAGATAACCCAGTTGTTTGGCAAAGATAGGTAGGGCTGAGAAAAAATGAAAATAGATTTTTTTTTAAGTTATTACTTACATTTCCATAATTATGATTCTGCTTCAGATTTGTTATAAGTGAAAAATATACGTAAGTTGGGAAATGTTTTCTAGAACATTTGTGATCAGTATTTGTAGTGATTAAAAATATAATAAATATCAATCCCTTCTCACTTTTTGGGTAGATGAATATATAAAATATGCTATCTTGAGGAAAATGATTATGCTTAAGAACTTTCAAGAAGTACTATCTTTTTACGCAAATAACGCGCACCTTCTACGTTTGTTTGCCAGTACCATTGGCATAGCAGTGCTTATGAAAATACCTCGCTCGCGGGGGGTAGGGAGGAGGGCGCGGTTGGCAAACAAATGTAGAAGGCATGCATCGTTTGCGTAAAAATACGGTATATGCCTTCAAGAAATGAAGAACTCACAGAATTGAACTTGCATGTATTATGCAAGAAAAATAATTTCGCAATCTTTGAATAAATTCTGAGTGGATTTTATCTTTAAGGAAAAGCCACAAACTTTAATTGATCTTTACTTGTCCATTTCCTTCTCGTGTAAGTTAGAGGGAAAAATAGTTTCTTTTACAAATCTTTAAAGTATTTAAATACCAGGACATGTGCCAAATAAATCATCAGTTTTCTTGTCTGAGTAATAGATAAGATAGTGGTTAAGCAAAATTTTAAATGCTAATAGAACACTTTGATGTATATATTGGATATCTAAAAGTCAAAGACTAAATTGTTTGAAACATTATACAGTTATGAGCACAGTCTTTTGTGAGTATTCTGTCAGGTTCTAGGATACATCAGGAGAGACTTGTTTACGTTTGGATCAGTGTTGTATCACATTCAACGGTAAGTCTTAGCCGACTCACAGTTAAAACTTTCCCCTTCTTTCAGAAGAAGCTGTGCAAACATTTACTTTGAAGTGGCCTCGAGTGTTCTTACATGGTGACTTCACTCGTCCCTTAGTGCTCTGGGTAATTGAAAAAGGAGAAAACTCGTCTCCACAGCTTTGAATGGCTGATTCTGACACACAGATGTGAAGAACAGATGTGCAAATGCTGAAAGGATTCGGAGGAAACTCTAGGAAATGTTCTGGGTAATTAGCATAAAAATATTCTTCCTAGAAAAATATAAGTTTTGAGCCTGAATTGTTGGGAGGCGTTAGTAGGGTGGTTATTACATGTTCCTGGCTCTAAGGAAGGGGTCAGAAAACTATGGCCGTGGGGCAAATCCGGCCCACTATCTGTTCTATAAATAAAGTTTTATTGGAACACAGCCATGCTCCTTTGTTTATGTATTATCTAGAGCTGCTTTCAGCTGTAACGGCAGAGTTGAATAATTGTGACAGGGACCATATGGCCCACAAAGCTGAAGATGTTTACTTTCTGGTCCTTTACAGAAAAAGGGTGCCGACCACTCCCGTAAGACACTGGTATTTTCAGAAACTCTGGATCATATCGCACACGTTAAGCTGTGACCAACCTGTATTAAAAACAAGCACATTGACATACACGTTTTGAAAGGTTTTAAGTAAGTTCGCTTTTGAAACTATTTGGCTACGGGTAAGTCATTTAATTTACTACTGGGCGAGAAGTCTTGGCAGCCAATGTGCATATTTGTGAATTCCTGCATATGAGGCTTCCACAGACTGTTTTCAAAAGTAAGAAAATACTCATGAAATATTTGAGAATGCCAAATTTAACAGTTAATGAGAACATAATGTTATATTTTGTAGATATTTAGTCATTTATTAATTTTGATTTTGCTGTTTTCTGTGTGTGTTTTGAAACCAGTATATATATATATATATGTGTGTGTGTGTGTGTGTGTATTTTTTTTTCTTCTTCAGATTTTGACCATTTTCATAGGCCTTGGGGTTACAGCGTTTAGTGGATGAAGTGGCTCCCCTAGTGGCCTCTTTAGGAAGTACACTTGGCATATGATACTTCAGCCTTTCCCTTTAAATGTCAGCCTATATTCTACTTTGTCACCTTCCCCGATACTCCCATGTTTTGCAGGGAAACAATCATGGGTGTTGGCTGGTTGTCCCCACAAGTTCATTCTCAAGTCCAAACCAAACCAAAACCAAACCCAAACCTGTGGCCATCAAGTTGATTCCGATTCATAGCAACCTTATAGGACAGAGGAGAACTGCCCCATAGAGTTTCCAAGGCTGCAAACCAAAAGGTTGACAGTTTGAATCTACCAGCTGCTCCTTGGAAACTCTATGGGGCCAGTTCTGCTCTGTCCTATAGGGTCATTGTGAGTTGGAATCCACTCGACGGCAACGGGTTTGGTTTCAATCTTTAAGGAAGCGGACTGCCCCGACTTTCTCCCATGGAGCGGCTAGTGGGGTCGAACCCCTAACCTTTGCGTTAGCAGCAGCTGAGCGCTTTAAACGCTGCCCCACCAGGGCTCCTTTCTCAAGTCCATCTGTGTGCTTAAAAAGGTTTCCATTAGAAACTTAGAAACGTCACCCTCAGGAGTTTTTGGCGAAAATTGTTACCCTCTAATGGAATTCACACATAATCATAAACTAAACCAGTGCTTGCTAATGGTAAGGAAGGCAATAAGACAGAAATAGGAAATGTTCTCCGGGAAAATGTGATTTTATTAAGAACGTTAGCCTCTAAATTACCTAGCTTGCAAAGACAGCTGCGGTCTCGGAAGTTAAATATTTATTTTGCATTTCATCAATTTCGGTTTTCCATTCGCAGTAACAGTCTCGTCGGTTTTATGGAGCTTTTCGTCGGAAGTGTTTGTGGTGCTTACGTTTATGATTTACTAAACACAGACAGAGTCTTGGTTGTTAAAACCTGCCTTTTCCCAAGTGACGCACTAACCAGGGAAACCTCATTTTATTTGCCCGTGAAGCAGACGGAACGACAGTCCCCTCAAGGATGGTTCCCCCAGAAGGTGAGGACGAGTGGGCAGCCGCAGGGGAATTGAGGAGGGCCAAGCAGCCCCAGACAAAGGCAAGAACTAAGAACACCCACGCAGCTATCACTGTGAACTAACAGATTAACATTGGATCATTTTTGCTTTGAAACTTTTTTCCCAAATAGCATAATTAATCTTTCTGGTTGCCTGAGCCCCCAAACCTTGAAGTTATCCCCTACTCTGTTCTTTTTCTCACCTCCCCAAATCCAAATCATTAGCAAATCATATCAAAATAACTTTCAAAACATCTTAGCTTCTGGCCACTTCTCAGGCCCACACTGCTGTCACCTGACCCAGGCCCCCATCCTCATTCACCTGGCTTCTTGCAAAGCCTTATCACTACAGGCCACCTCTTCAGTCCATGTGCTGCAGAGAAGCCACAGTGGTGCTTTGAAAAGTCAGTCCACCCCACTTCTCAGCTCAAAACTTTTCATGCCTCCACCTCCCGGTCCTCCTCTCCTGTTTCTGTCCCCACTGCCTGCTCTGCTCTGACCATGTGGACCTTTGGTCAGGCCAAGTAAGCTCCAGGTGAGCTCCAGGTGAACTCCAGCCTCAGGGCCTCCACACATGCTGCCTCCTCTGCCTGGAACACTGTCTCCAGATCTGCAAAGCCTCCTTCATGTCTTTGTTCAAATATCACCTTTCTAGCCAGCTTTCCCAAGCCCCCTTTAAAAACTTGCACCGCCCAGGCCACCCCCATTCTCCACCCCCCCACCTCCTCCCCCGCCCACAGCAATTTCCTCCACGACCCTTCTAGCCATCAACAAGGTAAAGATTGTTTATTGTATGTATCTGGCTCCCCACTGTGGTGGATTAATGACTTTTGTGTGTGGCCTTTCTAGTCATGGTCTTGTAACTCCCACCCTGGTGACTGGGCAGGACTGTGTGATAGGGTGATTGTGGCCTGCCAAGTTGATCGGTCAGTTTTGCCTTAAAAGAGAGCCAATTCCAGAGCAGAGGAGGATCCCACCACCACCAAGGAAAATAGCCAGGAGCACAGAGCGTGTCTACTGGACAGGGGATCCCTGCGCTGAGAAACTCCTGGAAGCAGGAGACAGAGAGAGAGAGAGAGCACAAGCTGTAACTCTGAAGCCAGTGAGAAGCGATGGCAGGAGAGACCTGGCAGCATGAGATAGCACGATGGGCTTCCTGGCCCACGGGGAGAGAAAGTTTAGTGCCTTTCAGCACAGGCCTAGGGCCAGGGAGAGGCATGCTTTTGAGTACGGCTGGTAAGAGGTTGTCCTGATGGAAGAACTGTATCCTGAGTGTTCCTGAGCCTTAACTGTAACTTACTTCCGTAATAAACCCCATAATCATGAGGACGGTCTGTGAGTTCTGTGTGGCCATTGCAATGAATTATCAAACCCAGCAGAGAAGTAGTGAGTGCCGTGGGAGGGACGGTTCGTGTCAGAATTGGTAAAGATGGTGGAGAGAGGAAGCATGTCTGGCCTTCACCTCATGGAAGTCAGGCTTTTGCTGTTGATCTTGGTTCTCCTTCCCCCTTGAGGGGTTGGAGGAGGTCAGACACCTCCCCCATGCTGTTTTTATACCCACTCACTAGAATCTAAGATCCAGGTGGCGTTTGTTCTGTTTGCTGCTGTATCCTCAGTACCTCGAGCGTTGCCTGGTGCATAATCCAAAACCCCAAAACCAAACCCAGTGCCATCAAGTCAATTCTGACTGATAGCAACCACATAGGATGAGGTAGAACTGCCCCATAGGGTTTCCAAGGCTGTAGTCTTTAAGGAAGCAGACCGCCATCTCTTTCTCCTGAGAAGCGGCTGGTGGGTTTGAACTGCTAACCTTTTGGTTAGCACCAGGCACTTAACCACTGTGCCACCAGGGCTCCTATTGGTGCATAGAAGGTGCTCAGAAATATGTATATGATACATAAAAAAAAAACAAAACAAAACACTTTTCTCTTTGTGACCCTCCCTCCCTCCTTCCTGTACCAGAGGTGCTTACTGTCATTAACTTCATACGTCTCCTTCCAGTCCATTTTTATCCTGTTATTAATATACATGCACACCCAAATACACGCTCATGTGTGTATAAACAAGATAGAGTACTGTTTTATATGGATTTATAGTTTTTATGCAAGGAGCTCTGGTGGTGCATTGGTTAAGTGCTCAGCTGCTAACCGAAACCCACCAATGGCTCTGTGGGAGAAAGATGTGGTGGTCTGCTTCCATAAAGATTACAGCCTTGGAAACCCTATGGGGTGGTTCTACCTCGTCCTATGTGGTTGCTATGAGTCAGAATTGACTTGATGGCACTGGGTTTTGGTTTATTCTTTTTGTATAAATAGTAGCATATTGCACATGTCTTTGCAACTTTTCTCACTTCACTTTGTCCTTGAGATTGAGCCCCTGTTGACAATTACCTGGCTCGTCCATTTCAACAACTGCATAGAATTGGGTTGTAGGGATCCCCTCACTTTACTGATGGATTTCTAGTCTGTTCCCAGCTATCCTCTGTTGCAAACATCACTTAGGGGCAGCCCTGACCTGCTCCCGGGACCTTTTCTCTGAGGCACACGGCGCCCCCTCCATAGGAAGGCTGCTGCTTTATCCTGGATGGCTGGAGCAGGATGTCATTGGCCATCATGGAAGGAACACTGGTGGTTTGGAAGATCTGATGTTTATGTGGGACTCTGCCCCCACCTTGCTGTGTGACTTCCCCAGCCTGGGTTTCAGTATCTATTTGTAAAATTGAGGGCTCAGTTTGACTGGTGGGTTTTCCAGGTGAGTTCTCCAGAGCCTCAGGAGTCCACGGAGGGGCCAGGGGTCAGAAGTTGTACAAAATCAGCCAGGACAGAGGAGTTTTGATCTGTGGACATTGTAGGTGGCTGTCTGTCCATCTGTTTTTTTTTTTTTCCACCAGCATCTATCCACCCTTCTGGGAAAACTCACGTGGTGGCGTTTCCTCTGGGAGGTTACCCCTTACACCATTCTCTGCTCAGTGGGGGGGTCCAGGGTGGATCCTGAATGATCTAAGCTTGTTAGCATAGCCCATTCCCTTGGCTATCATGATTCATTCAGAGATGAGCATGTCACCCAATCTGAACCAGTGAGACTCAGGCTCAGGACTTCTGTCCAACCCTCTTTGGGTGGAATTTGAAGGTGAGAGGATGTAAGTACAGGAGCAGTTGCAGCCATCTTGAAACCATGAGGGGAAGAGGCAGAGCTGCTGGGGACCTACCAGATGTAGGAAGCTGAAAGGACAGTGGGAGAGAGGCTGGGTCCCAGAGACATTGCTTCTGTCAAGCATCAAGTTGTGCCGGAAGCCATGATTCCCTTTGGACAATGACCTGCACCAATTAATTCCTTTTTGTACTAGATTCAGGTTCTCAGAAACGGTCCTGGGTGAAAATTTTTCATTTTATTGAAATGGTTTCCTTCAAAAGTTTCAACTGTGATTCCAGATTTCCCAGAGAGCCCTTCTCATATGCACCTCTCCCCCAACATGGCATACCCTAAAGCGTGAAACCACCTCAGCTTCACTGAGGACTGCGTCATCCCCTAGGAAGACGGTGGCAGAATAGTCATGAGGAAAGGATGAAACTGAGACTAGCATTGCCTGGAAAAAGGATACACCTGGTTGTTCCTAAACTCCTCCTTACAAGAAAGTTCTTTCTGACAATAAAGAAGGCTTAAGTCTCTAGTTTTTGCATGTAATAGATTTTTTTTTTCTCCTTGTATTGATTTGGTTGTGAATTGAGTCATCTCAAATTTAATATTCAAGAATTAAATGAATTATTTGTGAAAAACATCCTCAGGTTCTTTAGATGAAAGGAGTGCAATATTTATGAAATTCTGTTTGTAATTTCCACGGTAGTTGATATTATTCCATTACATTTTGCCGAGTAGCTTTATGCGATGGGGAAAATTCTTTATAAAAGAGGCTGAGGGAGGGCAGCCAGGGGCAGAGGTGAAGATGGCCGCATTATTCCACCCATGTTCTTGGGTTTTTATCATAGAGCTGGGTGGCAACCTTGGTCTTTGTTTCCTCACTTTTGGGTTCTGCTTTATTTTTTGAAGATTTTATCCTCCTACTTTGGAATCTTACTGACTTCATCTGTCATGTGATTTGTAGAGCAAGACCCGGACAGGCAACTGTCCGCTTCTATTAATTCCCTGGCACTGGGGACGTGGAGCACAGATCTACCTCTTTCCATACATCAGTTCTTAATAAAAACACTGAGTTTTTACTCAAAAGCCAGACAGGTTAATAATAAGAAGAAAAACAATAATGTAAAAATATGATAATTTAGTAACTATAATTATTAAAATGCTAACATAAAGGTTCTCATTTTGCAATGGGAGGGAGAAGCTGAAGTGAGAAATTAACCTTGAAATTAATATGCATATTCGTCAGGGAAATTAATGCTAGTAGCTGTAACAGATAAATCCCCAAAGTCTCTTAACCTGATAAAAGTTTATTTGTCATGCAGGCAAAGTCTTGTAATGGCATAGTTTGGGCCTCCAATTTCACCGTGGCAGGAGGAAAGATGGAGGAGGCAAGCTGGCTCCTAAATTCCATTGGTTAGAACAATAACATCTAATCTAATTGTAATTTAATTGTAAGGGAGATTGGGAAGTGAAGAGGAGCACATGGATATTGAATGTACCTCTTCAATATCATGAAATGGATTTCTACTGTTTTCTTTGCTAGGAATTAAACTTGAGCATCTGATTTGGATGGTGGAACTATGGATAACTTGGACGTGGCCCTAACATAAGAATCATGGTTTCGAAGCCAGTGTCCCATAGACAGGATCAAAACACAGTGTATGGAGACTCATGCTATAGGTGTGGAGAGCATTGGTTTGGGCTTGGGAGGAAGCCAGGGCTTCAAATCTGGCTCCATCGGTCACTACCTGTGTGATCTTGGTTGAGTGTACTCCACACTTAGAGTCTTATTGCTTTGTCTGTAATCTGAAGAAAATAATAATCTCTCTCACAGGTTTCTTTTGAGAAATCAGTGATATCACCATCATCACCATCATCATTCTCACCTTCATCACCATCACCATCACCATCATCACCACCATCATCACCACCATCATCATCACCATCACCATCACCATCACCACCACCATCATCACCATCACCATCACCATCATCACCACCATCATCATCATCATCACCATCACCATCATCACCACCACCACCACCATCACCATCATCACCATCACCATCACCATCATCACCATCACCATCATCACCATCATCACCACCATCATCATCATCATCACCATCATCATCACCATCACCACCACCACCACCATCATCATCACCATCACCATCATCACCATCACATCATCATCCTCATCTTTATCACAATCACCATCCTCAGCATCATCGTCATCACCATCACCACTATCACCATCACCATCACCATCATCACCACCACCACCACCATCACCACCATAACCATCACCATCATCACCACCATCACCACTATCACCATCACCATCACCATCATCACCACCACCACCACCATCACCACCATAACCATCACCATCATCACCACCATCATCATCATCATCACCATCATCACCATCACCATCACCATCACCATCACCATCATCACCATCATCACCATCACCATCATCACCATCACCATCATCATTATCATCATCATCAACATCACCACCATCATCATCACTCCCACCATCACATCATCTTCAACAATATCAACAAACTTGACTGTTTTGGGTCCTGAAGAAATTACTCATTATTGAGACTTCAGGGTCTCATGGGATGAACTCTAAATGCTAACTTCCACCCCTTATTGCCCTAGCTTCAGAGAGAACGCCACTATAACTCTTAGCTGCGGTGTGTCAGGTGTGGGAGTCACGGGGTAAAGTGGCCAGGTCTGCGGACTTAGTATCTGTGGATCCATCTACAGGTTCTCAGTGGTCACTCAGTTGCTGAGCACTGTCCCTATGTAAAGAAAGGAGTTTGGCTGGGCCTTCCCAAACAGTCACCTTGAGGGCTTGTTATAAATACAGATTCCAGACCACTCCCTGGAGAGACTGATTTAGGAAGGCTGAGCCAAGGCCAGGGAAGCTGTACTTTAGTAAGCTTCCTCACTGACTGTTAAATAAACCAGATTTGCATATTATGGTTTAAGCTCAGTCTTGTGTACAGACTGTACTCATCCATGCATGCGTTTATTCATTTAACAAATATCCCACTCTCAATGAGTGTCAGATCACATGTTAAGCATTTCACACTTATTATTTAACTCACACGTGCTGTTATTACTGCCGTTTTATAGATGAGGAAAAGAATGTTTGGGAAAAACCAAATGAGTAACTTGCCCAAGGTTGCCCAGCGAGGAAGTGGACAAAGTAGGATATGAACCCTAAAGGACTGACTCCAGAGCCCGTGCTAATTACCCCTCACAAAGAGAGATGCTTTCCAGAGGAAAAGAGCCAGGAAATCCCAATGCGGAGCCATTTCAGGGTCAAATGGAGAATATAGTCATGTGGCCTATTCTTGGGGGTTAGGGTAGAAGAAATACCACACGCAAAGGCCTTGCGATATATAATTATCCCCGTAAAACTGTGGGGGTTGCATACACCAGTGTCTCCAAAATGTGATATTTTCACCCACCAAACCAAAACCAAACCAGCTGCCATCTAGTCATCTCTGACTTATAAGGACCCTATGTGTGTCAGAATAGAACTGTGCTCCATAGGGTTTTCACTGCTGATTTTTCAGAAGCAGATCACTCGACATTTCTTCCGAGGAGCTTCTGGGTGAGTTCAAGCAGCAAAGCTTTCAGTTAGTAGTCAAGGGCTTAATCATTTGTTCTACCCAGGGACTCTGACATTCTCACTACCTGTACCCACTGCCATCAGGTTGATTCCGACTCACAGTGTCCCTATAGGACAGAATAGAAATGCCCCATAGGGTTTCCAAGGAGCGGCTGGTAGATTCAAACTGCCATCCTTTTGGTTAGCAGCCAAGCTCTTAACCACTGTGCCACCAGGGTTCTGACGTTCTCGCTAAATGCTTATCAAACACTCACAGAAGAATTTCTTTTTCTTTCTTTCCATACATTTTAATATAACTTCTTTTCCTGTACATTAAAAAACAAAACCAAAAAAAAAAAAAAAAAAAAAACCCTGCCTGTCAAACCCTGTTATGATAGATGGGATTGCTTAGGATGCAGCTAAAGTAAATGGATAGATTAAGGAAAGTGAATTGACGGAATGAAATTACAGAGTGCCGGTGGAATGGTCCGAAGGGTGAACGTGGGAAGCCCAGGAGAGGGTCTCTGTCCTCTCTGGCTTAGAAGTTCTGCTCCTCCAGTTTTGTCTGAGTGTGGACGCCCACTTGTCTACAGAGCTACAGCAGACCAAGTGGGGACAACAGCGTCCCTCCGCTGCTGTGAAGGCGCTGGAAATGTTAGGAACTGCAGGGCCAAATTCTTCCCTCTGTCTGGTAGGCAGGAGCCTGGGGCTCTGGGGGAACGGTCACAAGGCAAATGGTCACAAGGGCAGCAGCGAAGAGTTTAAATTAGCCATGAAAACAGGCCAAGCCCAGAGCAGGGCCCAGAGTTCAGGAGTATTCCCCGCCTCTGAAGTCTCTGCTCACGGGGGTGGCCAACATGGAGAGTGGCTAAGAATACCTTGGTCCCAGGCCAAGAGCTTACGTTTAGAGGATTGCTTTCCAGACGCAGCCTGGGCAAGCTGACTGTGGCCTGGGCAGCGGGCGGGGTGCCCGGCCCCAAAGGGCAGCCAGCCCCTGGGCTGCTCACGGATGGGAGTTTCTGCCAGCACTGCCTTGTGTGCCCCAGCTCAAATAAAAGGCCGCTTTCAACTCTTTTGCTCAAGAGGTTTTCAGAGTTAGGCGGCCCAGACCCTTTCTCTGCTTCATTGATTTAACAGCAAGTCTCTGCTGGGTGGGCTAGCAGGTGAACACCATGAATGGAAAAACTTTAGCCTGATTAAATTGAATTGAATCTCCTGGGTCTTCAGAAATGCTTCTACAATGTCACTGGGTCAAGACTTTTTTTAAATAGTAATTAAGACAGCTGATTACTGAGCTCTTTTGTGGCATATCACCACCACCGGTCACAGTGGAGTCAAGTCCAACCCATGGTGACCCCCTATGTGTCAGAGCAGGACTGTGCTCCATAGGGTTTTCAAAGGCTGAGTTTTTGGAAGTAGATGGCCAGGCCGTTCTTCCAAGGTGCCTCTGAATGAGCTTAAACCTCCAACCTTTTGGTTAGCAGCTGAGCACATTAACCAACTGTTTGTACCACCCAGGGGCTTCAGGCATATTGCGTACCCTATTTCATCTTCACAACAACTCTATGAAAAAGATATTATTATTGCCCCCAGTTTTCACTGACAGGAAAATTTAGGTGCCTAGAAGGTAAGTGACTGGCTCAAGACCACATGGCTAGGAAGTGGCTGAGTAAGGCTCAGACCCAGTCGTCTGATGCCCAGGCCTGTCTCCTCACTGCTGCCACCCTGTGTATTCTGACCCCATCACAAGCAAGCTGTGAGACGCGGGCTGCAGGCTAGGGCCTCTATGGAGAAAAGGCACAGCTCGCTTCAGCCAAGCCCTTGTACCAACTCCACTCTTAACCACGGCCACTTGCAGGGAGACATCCCCACCAAACTGGGCGCCACACACATGTGTTCCATGCCCTGCCTCTGAGGAGGGGCAGCGTGGGAGGGAACGGAGCCGCTTCTTTTAGGGAGGGGGTTGTGGGTGCAAGTTCTGCCCAACTCTCCCTTCTTACCTGCCTGGTGGAGGGCGCTGATTCAGGCCCGGACCAGCAGGAAGGCAGCGGCTCTGAGGCCCGTGGCATTGACTGTCTTCCAGTCAAGCGGGTGGCCCGTTGCTCGAGGTGGTGTCTCAGTCAGTGAGTGCTGCTGCACCACCACAAACACCACAAGGGGGTGGCTTTTAAGCACAGAAATGGATTTTCTCACAGTTCTGGAGGCTAGGAGTCCAAGCCAGGGTCTTGGAGGATTCCTTCCTTGGTGGTAGCCCCCGGCATTCCTTGGTTCCTTGGCGATCCTCACATAGTGTCTGTCTTCCCCAGCGTGTGCCCTCATCTGTGTCTAGTCTGCTCTTTTTATAACTCAGAAGTGATTGAGTTTAGGACACACCCTGCCCTGGTATGGCCTCATTAACAGAACATTAGATTGCATTGTGGAAAGTGATTACATGGCATCACATCCACAGGTACCGGGTGAGGATTCCAACACATATTTTGGGGCAACACTATTCAATCCGTAACAGGTGGGTACCTGCTCATATCTCTTTAATATTTAATATTATTACTCACAGAAGCTACCTTTACTGACCACCTAGTTCGTGATGGTGGGTTGTCCCTGATGGGAAGGGCTGGGCTAGGGGCTGGCCTTTAGTCTCTAACATGTGTGACTGAGCCATGTGTTGTGAAGCTGTCCTTGAGAAACCTGGTCACCTGCTTCTCCTGATGTCTCACCTCCAGTCTGTCCTCTGTGCCCAGGAGAAGTCTCCCCATGAGTGACCCCGAGAGTGCAGAAAGATTGGCCTCCCTAAGTGCCGACCACCTGCCCAACTGTCCGGCCTCTTGGGTGAACTAGGCAGGTGGCGGCCTGCAGAGTGAGGAGCTCTGGGCGGGTCCCTTCTACCCCTCCAGATTTCTCTCTGGCCTCATGCTGGTGCCTGGAATGCCGCCATTGTTCTCATTACAATGTAGAGCCTCTGTGGGAGTCATTGACACTTTAGTATGAAATAGGTTTAAGAGAGTAAATTTTGCTGGAGTTGGAAGTCAGATGGAAAGCTGAGTGGGGCCCTAGGCACTACGGTGTAGACACAGAAGAGACGTGGTGCCGAGAACTGAGAAAAAGGGCGCTTAGCATGTGATGGAAACTCACACAGCTCCAAAGAACAGTCTGTAAGGTCAGTTTCCTTCCCATCCCAGATTTTAGTTCCTGGGCCTTTCTTCCCAGAGGTGATTACCTTTCACAGTATCTTCTGAATAGGTATGTGTATCACTCTCTCTTTTTTAAATTGTGCTTTAGGTGAACGTTTACAGAGCAAATTAGTTTCTCATTTAAAACTTTATGCACAAATTGTTTCATGACATTGGTTGCCATCTCCGCGTGGTGTCAGCACTCCCCAACTTTCCCTTTCCACCCTGGGTTCCCATGTCCATGTGTCCAGGTTTCCTGCCCCTTCCTGCTTCACATCTTTGCTTTTGGGCAGGTCTTGCCCATTTGGTCTCGTAGACTTGATTGAACTAAGAAGCAGGTTCCTCACACGTGTCGTTCGTTTTACAGATGTCTCTAATCTTTGTCTGAAAGGTGGACCTCGGGAATGGCTTCAGTTCTGAGTTAAGAGGGTGTCTGGGGGCCATAGTCTCGGGGGTTCCTCCAGTCTCTGTCAGACCAGTAAGTATGGTCTTTTTCTGTGAATTTGCATTTTGTTCTACATTTTTCTCCTGCTCTGTCCGGGACTCTGCTGTAATCCTCGTCAGAGCCGTCGGTGGTGGTAGCCTGACACCATCTATTTCTTCTGGCTCGGGGTGGTGGAGGCTGTGGTTCATGTGGTCCATTCGTCCTTTGGGCTGGTATTTTCCTTGTGTCTTTTGTTTTCTTCATTCTCCATTGCTCAAAACATGATGGGACCAACAGATGTATTTTAGAAGGCTGCTCACAAGCTTTTAAGACCCCAGACACTTCTCTCTTTTTAATACGTGTGCAAACTGTACCACACCTTCATTTTTTTTCACCCAACAGCCCACCTCAGAGATTGCACCCTATCATCACATATATAATTACCTCATTTTCTGGAGGTTTCACGCCGTTCCACTGCACGATGGTCTTACGAGTCAACCAGTTCCCTGTTGAGAACGTTCAGGTAGTTTCCAGCCTTTTGCAACAACAAACTATCCTGCTGAGAACTTTCTTCTTCACATTTCTCTGTGCTTATGTACACAGACGTTGTTGGGATAAATTCCTAGAGATGAAATTTCGGGAATGATGGGAATATACACGTTTAATATCCATTGCTAGAGTGGAAACCCTGATGGCATAGTGGTTTAGTGCTATGGCTGCTAACCAAAAGGTTGGCAGTTCAAATCCACCAGGTGCTACTTGGAAACTCTACGGTGCAGTTCTACTCTGTCCTATTGGGTCGCGATGAGTCAGAATCGACTTGACGGCAACGGGTTTTATTGCTAGTGTGTCCTCCAGGGCTCCCAACAATCATGTGGATTATCAACTTTTTCATCGATCACAATGGTTAAGCACTTGGCTGCTAACTGAAAGGTCGGAGGTTTGAACCCACCCAGGGGCTCTATGGGAGAGAGACCTGGTAGTCTGCTCCCATGAAGATTACAGCCTAGGAAACCCTATGGAGCCATTCTGCTCTGTCACTTGGGGTTGCCAGGAGTCAGAATCCACTTGACAGCACACAGCAACTGTCTATTTGGTGCTAAACAGGGAGGTTTGTGCCGACAGGAAAGTGTGTAGCTGCGGGTTTGACCTAGTCTGGGAGTTGGGGATGCCTGGTAAGTGATGCTCCCCCTAAGGCCCCGAGAGTGAGCAGTGGGCTAGGAGAGGCGGCGTCCAGCAGAGACGGCTGCATGCTCACTCACGTGGTGGGGTCGGGGGACATGGTGCTTTGGCTGGGCCAGGGAGGCCAGAGTAGGATGTGAAAACACTATGGGGCAGCTCTACCCTGTCCTGTAGGGTTGCTATGAGTCAGAATCAACTCGAGGGCAGTGAGTTTTGATTTGGTTTTTGGAAATCTTTATGGAAGCAGATTGCCAGGCCTTTCTTCCATGGCACTCCTGGGTGGTTCGAACCACCAACCCTTAGGTTAGTATTTGTGTGCAAACCCTTTGCGCCACCCAGGGCCTTCGTGGATACCTATTCTCTTTGAAAAAAAAAAATTGTTTCCAATTTAATCCTTGCCCTAGCCCTGCCAGGAGGTACCTGTAACCCCATTTTACTAATGAGAACATCGACATGATGCCAATGTTGCCTCCTCCAGTTCTGCAGACATGTCAGGTGCTGGGAGACACAGTGGTGGGGGATTAGCGAAGTCACCACCCCCATCACACCACATGGGACCGGTCCTGTCAATGAGCCCACCAGGGTGCTGGCCAACGAGGCTGCAGCTGCAGCCTGGGCTGGTCAGCCAGACCACTTTCGGAGCTCGAATGCAGCCCTCGGGGCCTTCAGGGGACATTTGTTCCTAAGTAATTGTTCATTTGTTGTGCAAAATGCTTTCTGAGTCTCTACCATATACCAGGCACTGCGTTAGGAGCTGGAGACACACCAGGACTGTCTTAGTCATCTAGTGCTGCTGTCACAGAAATACCACAAGTGGATGGCTTTAACAAGAAGAAATTTATTCTCTCACAGTCCAGACGGCTAGAAGTCTAAATCCAGGGCTCCAGCTCCAGGAGAAGGTTTTCTCTTTCTGTCGGCTCTGGGGGAAGGTCCTTGTCATTAATCTTCTCCAGTCGAGGAGCTTCTCCGTGCAGGAACCTCAGGTCCAAAGGACACACTGTGCTCCCAGTGTTTCTTTCTTGGTGGCATGAGGTCCCCCCCACCTCTGCTCTCTTCTTTTATATCTCAAAAGAGATTGACTTCGCATACAACCTAATCTTGTAGATTGAGTCCTGCCTCATTAACATAACTGCTACTAATCCCATCTCATCAACATCATACAGACAGGATTTATAACACATGGGAAAATCACCTCAGGTGACAAAAATGGTGGATAATCACACAATACTGGGAATCATGGACTAGCCAAGTTGACACAAATTTTTTTTATTTTTTATTTTTTTATTGTACTTTAGATGAAGGTTTACAGAACAAATGGTTTCTCATTAAGCAGTCAGTACACATATTGTTTTATGACATTGGTTAACAACCCCACGACGTGAACACTCTCCCTTCATGACCTTGGAGGACCTTTTTTTTTTTGGTGAAAATATACATAGCCAAAGTTACACTGGTTCAAAATACCAGTTGTGCTGCTATTCTCACTATCCTTTTCCAAATTATTCCATCACCACTATCTTCAACTCACTGCCCCCTAGGCTTCCCATCAGACCTTTTGAGTTGCTGTTGTCAATTTGATCTCACATAGATAATTCTTTTGTTTTGTACCTTAGATAAAGGTTTGCAGAATAGTTTCTCATTAAACAGCACACATATTGCCCTATGACAATGGTTAACAACCCCACAACATGTCAACATTGTCCCTTCTCAACCTTGGGTTCCCTGTCACCAGCTTTCCTGTCCCTTCTGCCTTCTAGTCCTTGTCTCTGGACTGCTGTGCCTCATTAGTCCCATTTTGTTTTATGAGGCTATCTAGTCCCCGGCTGAACGGTGAACTTTGGGAGTGACTTCTCCACTGAGCTAAAACGGTGTCTGGGGGCCGGCCATACTCTTGGGGTTTCTCCAATTTGTCAGGCCTGTAAATCTGGTCTTTTCTTTTGTGAGTTAGAATTTAGTTCTACATCCTTCTCCAGCTCTGTCCAGAACCCTCTGTTGTGATCCTGGTCAGAGCAGTCAGTGGTGGTAGCTGGACACCATCTAGCTGTACTGGACTCAGTCCGGTGGAGGCCTTGGTAGCTGTGGTCAATTAGTCCTCTGGACTAATCTTTTCCCTGTATCTTGTTCTCTTCATTCTCTCTTGCTCCCAAAGGGGTGAGACCAGTAGAGTATCTTAGATGGCTGCTCAGAGGCTTTTAAGACCCCAGATGCTACTCACCAAGGTAGAATGTAGAACAACATTGTCTTTATAAACTGTGTTATGCCAATTGAGCTAGATGTTCCCGGAGACCATGGTCCCCACAGCCCTCCGTCCAGCAATTCAGTCCCTCAGGGAGTTTGGAAGTGACACACATTTTTAGGGACACAATTCAATCCATGACAATGAATAAGAGGCATTCCTAGCCTCAGGGAAAGACGGGCAGACAACGAGGAAAACGGGAAATGCATCTGTTAAGTATACTCTAGAGAGACCAGTGCAGGAAGGCTTCACCTGAAGGGAACCCTCCAGAACCCTCCAGAAACTTAGCTATTCCAGGGAGTCATATTTTCTGGATAGCTAAAGCCATATCCCTTTAAGCATCAAAGTATGGGGTGGGGGTTCTTCGTTATAGTTTGAACCTCCTAGGATAGGAATATGTCTCCACAACAGCACACGCTTTTCCTGAGTAGCATCTGCTGTGCACAGTTGACCCCTCCTTGATGATGGGGGACATCAGACCCACATGAGTGGGATTGTGGCCCCAGGAGCAGGCAATCTCCCACTGAGGAAAGGACTGGAGGAGAGTCCATCACCCAGGGGGGCAAATAGCTCTCTAACCATCTGCTCAGAATGGCTTAGATGGCAAAGAGCTAGGGAATAAGTAAATCATAGGACCTGAAGTTTAGAAGTTCCCTTAGAAGTAATATTTTTTTTAACGATGATGATAATGATGATAATGCCTTCAAGGTGTTACCCAGAACATCTCACCTGGGGGATGAGATGTTGTAGGCAAAATGAGGAGTGGGGTCTCTGCAGGGATTCTCAGCTGGGTATGATTCTGCCCTCCCCCCCCATCCTGGGGGCATTTGGCAACATCTGGAGACGTTTTGGTTGTCATGTCTAGGGGAAGGCTGCTACTGGCGTCTAGTGGGTGGAGTACAAGGGTGCTGCTGAACATCCAGCAATGCCCAGGACAGCCCCCCACAACTGAGAATTGTCCTGTCCAAAACGTCAGTAGTGCTGAGGTTGAGAAACCCTGTGCTAGATGGCAGTTGGTTTGCTGACAGTCCAAAGAGTTAATCCATGTAGATCATTTACTTGTGCAGAGTACACAAAACAAACAAACCCATTGCTGTTGAATCAAACCCAACTCATGGCGACCCCATATGTGTCAGAGTAGAACTCTGCTCCATAGGGTTTTCAGTGGCTGATTTTTCAGAAGTAGATCACCAGACCTTTCTTTCGAGGCACCTCTGGGTGGGTTTGAACCACCAACCTTTCAGTTAGCAGCTGAGTGCAAACAGTTTGTGCCACACAGGAACCTGCAAAGTACATAAGGAGCCACTAAAATGTGTTAAAAGTATTTCCTGCTATTATTATCATCATTGACATCATCACCACCATCATCACCATCATCATCACCATCATCAGCATCACCATCATCACCACCATCACCATCACCATCATCACCATCACCATCATCACCATCACCATCATCACCATCATCATCATCATCACCATCATCACCATCATCACCATCACCATCACCACCATCACCATCATCACCACCATCATCATCACCATCATCACCATCATCATCACCATCACCATCACCATCATCACCATCATCAGCATCACCATCATCACCATCATCACCATCACCATCATCACCATCATCATCATCACCATCATCACCATCATCATCACCATCATCATCACCATCATCACCATCATCAGCATCACCATCATCACCATCATCAGCATCACCATCATCACCATCATCACCATCATCACCATCATCACCATCATCACCATCATCAGCATCACCATCATCACCATCATCAGCATCATCAGCATCACCATCATCACCATCATCACCATCATCAGCATCATCATCATCACCATCATCACCATCATCACCATCATCACAATCATCACCATAACCACCACCATCATCAGCACCATTATCATCACCACCACCATCATCATCACCATCATCACCATCACCATCATCATCACTATCATCACCACCATCATCATCACCATCATCACCATCATCACCATCACCATCATTATCACTATCATCATCACCATCATCATCATCACCATCACCATCACCATCACCATCATCATCATCACCATCATCACCATCATCATCACCATCATCATCACCATCATCATCACCATCATCATCACCATCATCACCATCATCACCATCATCATCACCATCACCATCACCATCATCACCACCATCATCACCATCATCACCATCATCATCACCATCATCATCACCATCATCATCACCATCATCACCATCATCACCATCATCACCATCATCATCACCATCACCATCACCATCATCACCACCATCATCACCATCACCAGCATCGACATCTTCACCACCATCATCATTAAAAAAAAAATTACTTCTAAGGGAACTTCTAACCTTCAAGCCCTATGATTTACCTATGCCCTAGCTCTTTGCCATCTAGGCCATTCTAAGCTGCTGGTTAGAGAGTTATTAGGCCCTTGGTAACAGAAATACTGGTTTGACCCGTGTTGTCAGGACATCTGCGATGCTGTTCCAGCATGGACTCCTAAGATGACCTTCAAGGCATTACCCAGATCCTTCTCAGCAGCTTGAGATGCCCATGGCTGCAGTGGGTGCCCGGAGGGCTGTCTTTTTCGTGATGCTGAAGACACTGTGGAGCACATCAGGTTTCTGCTGTAAGTTGCTTGGAACTTCATGGTGAAAAACCAGGTTATACATTCAAGAAACTGAATCCCCGTGTTCCTCCACAACCATTAGTATTGCGGCCGGGCAAACCACAGTCCTGATCCTGATGAACCTTCAGTTGCCCTGGCAAGGCCTGGCCTCTGGGTAGCACCCTGGTCCTTCAGCACCCAGGTGAGGTAAGCCAAGGCCCCAAGCCACACGCTTCTCTGAGCAGTCAGCCCCCTCCAGGGCATCTCTGAGGATCCTAAGAAGAGGGTGGTGGGATTGTATTTTCCTGTGAGCCCCAGAACTCTCCTCCTGCTTTCTCTTGATCACCTCTAGTGTCTTGTCAAAACGCTGGTGGCCGCCCATACGCTGGTCCAGTTTAACTAAAACATGAGCATAGCCTTTCTCCTTCTTTCCCCAATACACTACCCCCGTAAGAGTCACATTCAGCTTTTGTTGTTGTTGGGTGCTGCCAAGTTGTTTCCAACACATAGTGACCCCATGTGACAGAGCAGAACTGTCCCATAGGGTTTTCTAGGCTGTAATCTTTATAGTGGCACAGTGGTTAAGAGCTCAGCTGCTAACCAAAAAGTTGGCAGTTCTACTCTGTCCTATCGGGTCTGTTGGAACTGACTCGATGGCACATACAACAACAATAATCTTTATGGAGCAGATTGCCAGGTCTTTCTCCTGCAGTGCTGCTGGGTGGGTTTGAACCACCAATCTTTCAGTTAGCAGCTGAGTGCTTTACTGCTGCACCACCAGGGCTCCTTCACACTAAGTTAGTGGGCAAAGAACTGCATGTTGAAGGCAAATTTTAGCACTGAGCAGAAAACAACTTAAAACTGGACATCAGACAACCCCCTTCCATGCATCAGCCACAGCCCATCCTGGGGCCCTAATGGCTGTCTACTCAAACCCCAGCCTGCCCCTCGCCCACACAGGGTCCCCTTCTCCTAGATCCCCCCTGAATGCCATAAAACCAATTGCTGTTGAGTAAACTCTGACTCCTAGTGACCCCATGTGTGTCAGAGTAGAACTGTGCTCCACAGGGTTTACTTGGCTGATTTTTAGGAAGAAGATTATCAAGCCTTTCTTCCAAGGTGCCTCTGGGTTGACTTGAACCCCCAACCTCTCAGTTAGCAGCCAAGAGCTTAACTGTTTGCACCACCCAGGAACTCCCCTGAACCCCATACCCTGCCCCAAACCTTCTGTCTCTGGGGCCAGCCTAAAAGAACCATGTTCAGTGGCCACTGCTTGGAGCACAGGGAAGTGTCCATCACCATCGAGGCACGTCTCTAACGTGGAGAGTGAAAACCGTTTCACAGCAGAACTTGGAGGACTCAGCTCACCTTATCATGCAGGCTAATATGGCTTTCTTCGTCAAGATGGGGCCCATGGCTGGAGCAAACTGTTAAGCACTCGGCTGCTAACCAAAAGGTAGGTGTTTCAAATCCACCCAGAGGCACCTTGGAAGAAAGTCCTAGTGATCTATTTTTGAATGATCACAGCCACTGAAAACCAGACAGAGCACAGTTCCACTCGAACACACACGGGATCACTGTGAGTTAGAATCAACTCGATGGCAACTGGTTTGGTTTTGGTTTGTCAAGATGTGCCTATTCCAGGACATGCCTTACACTTGGCCTCTCACACAAAAAGACTTAGCCAGGTGTCCTCTTAGAAGGGCGCTTCGTCAGGTGGTGAGTTCTTCTCTCATAGCCTAATACAACCATCACACACCCTGTCTGGGTTGTAAAACAGGAACCTCTCCTTGTCCCCTATGCTCTCCTCTGAGCTAGATACCTGTAGCTCGCCACGTCCAAACTGGGAGTAGCTCGGATGACCTCGGTACAGCCTTTTTTCTGGGACGCTGCCCAACAAGCTGCTAATCCCCTTGATCTTAGTCATAAATCTATCATCTACTGGACGATTATTCTTGGCTGGTACTCAAAGTGGGCTCAATTTTAAAACCACTTTCCCTTTGTCTCCGATACCTTGTGAGTTTGGTAGAACCTCTTCAAAAACCAGTAGAGAAAGTTTGTTTTCTTTCTCTTCTGCTATTCAAATATAGCTTTGAAGCCTGTCCCCAAAGCAGTGACAAAACCAGTATGTGAATGATGCTTTTGATCCAGAGTGGCTGGGCTGGGCAGCTGGGTGAGCTGCGGTTTCTTGTCCAAACACATCATGTTATAACCTCGAAATTAACCCAATGATCACTGGAGGGAGGCTTAAAAGACAATGATTCCTGGGATAAACGCGACAAGCCAGTTCCTGCCTGTGTTACTTTCCTACCCGGTACTGTCAAGTTGACTCCAATTCATTTCAGCCCCACGTGTATCCGAGTAGAACTGTACTCTGTAGGGTTTTCAATGGCTGTTTTTTTTCCTCCAGAAGTAGATCACCAGGCCTTTTTTCCCAGGCACCTCTGGGTGGACTTGAACCCCAACTTTTCAATTAGCAACCAAGCTTGTTGACATTTGCACCACCCAAGACTCTATTGATTTCCTAGGGGATGCTGTAACAAAGTAACACAAACTAAGTGGTTTAAAACACGAGAAATGGATTCTTTCACTGTTGTGGAGGCAGGAAGTCCAAGATCAAGGTGTCAGCTCTCTCTGAGGCTCTAGGACAAGAATCCTTCCCCGTCTCTTCCGGCTTTTGGGGGCCCCAGCTGTTCCTGGCTTGTGGCGCATTACTCCGGTCTCTGCCTCTGTCTTTGCGCGGCGTCTTCCCAGTTTTGTGTCTCTTCCCTTCTTCTTAGGACTCCACTCTTGCTGGACTGGGGCCTGTCCTACTGTAGTCTGACCTTGTGTTAACCTCACAGATCACCTCTTCAAAGATCCTATTTCCAGATAAGGTCGCGTTCACAGGTACTGGGGTTAGGACTTGAGCGTATCTTTTTGGGGGTCACAATTCAACCACAGCCTTGAAGTGGAGGAGTGTGGGTATCCACAGAGTGGCAACCATGTCCCCATCTTCCTGCAAAGTCAGGTTTGGGGAGGCCAAAGGCCCGGTCGTCCAGTGAGCCGAGGTCAGACACACCCCACTTCTGGTGGGCTGTTTCGCTGGAGGGAAGAAGCAGCTCAATGGGCTGCAAACACAGTGGGTCTCTGTTTTCCTGGACCTGCTGCTGACCGTGATCTCAGAGCACCTTCGCTGACCAGGCGGAGGCTGCCTGCGTGACTTCTCCATCTGATCTCCTGGGTTTTGGGGCCACTTCCAGCAATTCAAACCGCTTTACTTTGGTTCTGAAGACTCCATCCTGTTCTTTGCAGACCTGCATTTTCTTATGTAAGTCAAAGCTCACCCCACCTCCAGGGGCTTGGTGCAGGGGCCAGGACCTCAAAAGCTCATCTCCCCCTCTCTTCTTGGAACAGCTGCATGTCGTGTCTGGGAAACGGGGTTGGGAAACACAGCTGCTGATGGCACCACCACAGTCCAGCCCTGGATTGGTGTAAGCCAGTGCTTACTTACAGATGTGCTGAAACCTGTGTGAAACTGTTCGCTACAGATTAGCAAGTAAGCACAAGTAAGCCCGTGTGCACCTTGCCTACTGGGTCATCCTTCCCTGTCAGGGATTGTAAATTTGAAAAGAGGCTTTGATTCTGTAGGAAGGTGCTGTGAGGTTGGGAGAGAGACAGATGCCAGCCAAAGCTAGAAGCAGAATCTTGGATGTGGTGAAAAAATGTGAAACTGTGCACTGCAGATGAGCCGGTAAACAAGGTCAGCGTTGTGTTTCTCTTGCCTGTTGGATAATCCACCCCTCGTTCCAGGTCTTTAGCGGGCATCAGAATCACAAGCAGGGCTTGTTAAAATGCTGACTGCCGTGCCCGCCTTGCAGAATTTCTGAATCAGTGGGTCTGGGGTGGGGCCTGGGAATATGTGTGTCTAACAGTTTCCCAGATGATGAGGATGCGGCTGGTCCAGGGGCCACAGGAAGTAAGCTAGGTCAATAGTTCTGAACTAGCTCAGTGAGTTTCAAACGTGTGAATACGTAAGAATCACCAGGCAGTACATCTGAAAAGCAAGGGTT
Source organism: Dugong dugon (assembly GCA_030035585.1). Lineage (NCBI taxonomy): Eukaryota > Metazoa > Chordata > Mammalia > Sirenia > Dugongidae > Dugong > Dugong dugon. The sequence continues at coordinate 3,951,144 of CM057461.1, read as the reverse complement.
CTAGAGCTGTCGTTGTTGTTAGGTGCTGTTGAGTAGATTCCGACTCCTAGTGACCCTATAGGACAGAGTGGAACTGCCCTGTAGGGTTTCCTAGGCTGCGATCTTTACAAGTCAGTGTTAGCCAGAATGCTCCTTAGAAGCTGGATGGCAAGACTCAATCTCACTTTGGATATGTTATCAGGAGGGACCAGTCCCTGGAGAAGGACATCATGCTTGGTAAAGCAGAGGGTCAGCAAAAAAGAAGGAGACCCTCAATGGATGGATTGACACAGTGGCTGCAACAAAGAGCTCAACCATGGCAACAATTGTGAGGACGGCACAGGACCGGGCAGTGTTTCGCTCCATTGCTCTGTTCTGTTGCTGTGAGTCAGAACCAATGTGGTGGCACTGAACAACAACAACCTTTATGGAGCAGATTGCCAGATCTTTTCCCCTGCGGAGCTGCTGAGAGGGTTCGAACTGCTGACCTTTCGATTAGCAGCAGAGCGCTTAACCATTGTGTCACCAGGCAGAGCAGTCCAATAGGCAGGTAATGCAAGCCGCATGTGTGATTTTAAATTTTCTAGTGGCCACATCAAAAAAAGTAAAACAGAAATTAATTTTTATAATATATTTTATCTATCTCAATATATGCAGAATATTCTCTTTTAATGCATAATTATATAACATTATTAACAGCTTCCCTCCTTCTGTTCACACTAAGGCTTCGAGCTCAGGTGCGTATTCACAGGTCCAGCACACCTCAGCTAGTCCCCACACCTCAGCTACTCAGTAACCCCAGGTGCCTAGTGGTGGCCATGTTGGTGGGACAGTCCCAGGGCCCACACTTTGGAAATCTCGGAAGCTGCCCCTCCAGAAAGCCCTCCCTGGCTGCCTCCCACCCCCGCACTGCTTCCCTTAGCACCGCCAGACTTGTGTTAACTCTTCTCTAATCCAGAGCTTCTCAATCCTGGCTGCATGCAGCTATCACCAATTCCAATGAAAGCATCTGATGCTAGCACCCCACCCTGAAATGTTCTGATTTCACTTGTCTAGGGTGCAGCCTGGGCTGCTGCCATTGTTAGGTGCCGTCGAGTCGGTTCCAACTCATAGCGACCCTACGTACAACAGAACGAAGTACTATGCCCTCCTCACAGAGAAGAACTGCTCCACAAGGTTTTCTTGGCTTCACGGAAGCAGGTCACCAGGTCTTTCTTCCACTGTACTGTTGACTGGATTTGAACCACTGACCTGTTGGTCAGCAGTTGAGTGCAAACTGTGTGCGCTACCAGCTTTGGTTGGTGCAGCTCTGTCAACGACCACGGGTGCCCAGCTGCTGGGAAGGAGCTGCTCAGCTGTCCTGGGCTCAGACAGAGGAGTTCAGAAGGAGACCTCCACTCCCCCACCACCTGCCTTCACCTCCAGCCTCCATCACATCTGACTATCCAGAGCCCGCCAGGCTGAGAGCTTCTTGCGGGCCATGTAGTCCTTATCCCAGGTGTCCCCGGCCCCTGGTGCCCTGCCTGCAATGTAGTAGATGCTCAGCGAAGATACGCTGAAAGAATGGTGCATCTCACGTTGGTCTCCTTTGACCATCCCAACCTTCTAGAACTCCTCATCCTACTCTGCTATTTATCTGTGAGAGTTGAAGGACTGGAGACCCATGCCACCATTATCCTCTGTCTACTCAGGAGGGTGAGCCCCTGCTCAAAGGCCACAGGCTTGGCTTTCAGGGGCAAAGAAGAAAGTTGCTGGGGAGAGGCCGTTAGATTTTGCAGGCATTAGAATCAACTATCTCCAGTTGCCACTGAGCCCATTCCAACTCACGGCAACTTTGTGTGTGTCAGAGTAGAACTGGACTCCATTGGTTGAGTTTTCAGAAGTAGATCTCTAGGCCTTTCTTCTGAGGTGCCTCTGGGTAGACTTGAACCTCCAGACCTTTGGTTGGCAGGCAAAGGCGTTAACTGTTTGTACCACCCAAGGACTCCAGAATCACCCATGTTGTTGTGCGCCGTCAAGTCGATTCTGACTCTTAGTGACCCTATATGGCAGAGTACAACTGCCCCATAGGGTTTCATAGGCTGTAATCTTTACCGAGCAGATCGCCAGGTCTTTTCTCCTGTGGAGCCACTGGTGAGTTCGAACTTCGACTTTCCGGTTAGCAGCTGAGTGTTTAACCACTGCAACACCAGAGCTCCAGAATCGCCCCTGGAGCGTGCTAAACATGCAGATTCCCTGGCCCAGCCCAGCCCTGCTGAACTAGCCTGTGGAGGGAGGACACCGGCGTCTGCGTTTTCACATATTCCCCAGGAGACCCTGGTAGCTTGGGGACCATCCACAGCTGCCGTCTATCCTCTGTCCTGCAACCCTCCTTCCTCAGCATGATCAGCGAGAAGATTGGGCCCTTCACCTGTTAGGTCAACACACGTGGAGGAAGCCTCTACCTTGTGCCAGGCACCGTGTTTACTAGGGAGAACACAGAAGAGGCTGAGACACAGGACTTGTCCCCACAGAGCTCACGTAGGGCCAAGAAAAAAAAGCACACTGCCAGGAGGAGGGCTATGACCCAAGGGCCACGGAGAGGGCCGTAGGAGAAGCTGCGGGGCCCAGAAGAGAAATCTGGCTTGGAAGCTGGGCCAGAGGCACGAGCTTCCCACAGGCTGAGTGGGAGGGAACCTGGAGAACCTCAGTGTGGCTGCGGGGGAGACTTCTTGGCAGAGCATGGGAGAGGAGGCCAAGGAGCAGGTTGGGACTCTCTTTCTCTCTCCCCAGGGCAGCGGAAAGCACACACAGCCTATTAATCACGCACCTCACAGTTCAGCTCTTATGTAATGGGTGTGACTTACCCACACATCATGAATAAGGGTGAGGTGCCTTGAAAGCATTTAAATATCATCCGCTCATTAGAAGCTAAATGAATATCACCCATTTGAAGACAGTTTGTAATAAAACAGTCTTTACTGTTACTGTGAGTTTGCCCTGATCCTGCCAACCCCCACACTTGATTTAAAGTCCTTCCATCTGGAATTATTAGTTGAGGGCAGTTTATCAAAGCAAAGATGGATGGAGAAAGCAGATTTTGCTGCTGGCATTCAGAAAAACGTATTATCCCCCTGCCATTTGGCAAAAGTTCTTTAATCAAGTTTGATTGAAGGTTACCAACCTTGAATTATGAGTTAATGGCATCTTAGCAAAGGAGTGAGTTATTGGGCGAGTAAACTTCACAAACGAATGGAGGTCCTGAACTGCTGGGTGTTTCATCCAAGCTGAAATGGGCATTTTTTTGCCTACATCCCCACAGTGGGAATAGCATCCAAAGCAAAGGCTGATAGTTAGCATTGACCCCAGCTCTCTTTGTGTATTTGAGATGCACGTTCGAGACAGAGATGAGACCCAAGACACAGTTGCTGTTGTTGGAAGCTGCCATTGAGTAGCCCCCAACTCATGGTTACACCATACACAACAGAACAAAACAGTGCCCATTCGTGCGCCATCCCCACGATCAATCACAGAACAGACTTATGTGATCCACAGGGTTTTGTTTGGCTGATTTTTACAAATAGATCACCAAGCTTTTCTTCCTAGTCTTCTTAAGTCTGGAAGCTCCGCTGTAGCCTGTTCAGCATCATAGTAACACGCAGGCCTCAGACAGACAGGTGGTGGCTGCACATGAGGTGCATTGGCCAGGAATCAAGCCCAGGTCTCCTGAATAGAAGCCACAGCAGAGTTCCCAGATTTTCTGGTCCCTGAGTTCACTAAGCTCCAGAGGGCTCCCACACTGCAGGCGTCTCCACCTTGGAGCAGCATGCTGCATTCTCGATCACCATCAGGAGAGAAGTAGGTCTTTCAGTGACCATAACTTGGTCACCTGTAGCTACAGCCTGTCCTGAAACACCAGCCTCAGCAGCTCCACTCACCGCCTGTGGATGCGGGCCGCTACCTCCTAGGTTCATTTACTTGAGAACAATTATGTCGATTCCAAGCAGAAGAGAGACAGACCATTTTGACATATACTCCTGACTCCTGGACATTTTAAAATAATGCTGGAAAAGACTTCAGGACTCAGAGCCACATAGCTTGATTAGGATGGTGGGCAGCGATGTTGACATTTTCATATGGGAGGGGTATCTTCCAGCCCCGGCCCACGTCACACTGCACACTGTGGCTTCTGCCTCCTCATTTTCCTTTTCATGTGAACTTCCAACCCTGAGAGCCACCTGTCTATGGTGTGTTTTTACCTGTGTAGGTGTGTTTCACCTGTCCTTATCCCCTGTCCGGGTGTGTTTCACCTGTCCTTATCCCTGTCCAGGTATGCTTCACCTGTCCTTGTCCCTGTCCAGGTGTGCTTCACCTGTCCTTATCCCAGTCCAGGGATGCTTCACCTGTCCTTGTCCCTGTCCAGGTGTGCTTCACCTGTCCTTGTCCCTGTCCAGGTATGTTTCACCTGTCGTTGTCCCTGTCCAGGTATGTTTCACCTGTCGTTGTCCCTTGTCCAGGTGTGTTTCACCTGTCCTTATCCCTGTCCAGGTATGCTTCACCTGTCCTTGTCCCTGTCCGGGTGTGCTTCACCTGTCCTTATCCCAGTCCAGGGATGCTTCACCTGTCCTTGTCCCTGTCCGGGTGTGCTTCACCTGTCCTTGTCCCTGTCCAGGTGTGCTTCACCTGTCCTTGTCCCTGTCCAGGTATGTTTCACCTGTCGTTGTCCCTGTCCAGGTATGTTTCACCTGTCGTTGTCCCTGTTCGGGTGTGTTTCACCTGTCCTTATCCCCTGTCCGGGTGTGTTTCACCTGTCCTTATCCCCTGTCCGGGTGTGTTTCACCTGTCCTTATCCCCTGTCCGGGTGTGCTTTCATCTCTCTTTATCCCATGTCCAGGTGTGTTTTGGGAGTTGTCTCTAGTTCCTGCTTGCGGCTGACATGGATAAGGGCTGCAGGGTTTCACTGCCCTGGATGTTGAGATGGGGTTGCAGACTCACTCGTCTGTTTCCCATCTCTGAGCCTGGCACCCCGGGCCCACTGAACAATCAGAGAGGAAGGATGTCATTGCCCTCCGGGGACCTCTTAGTAGTGGGCTTTCTTATCTGCCAGCGGGGAGTTTATGGATATTGACAGGGCTGGAATGGGTCATGCAGAGGTGTATGAGTTAGCCCATTGGTTCTCCCTTTTTCTAAAACCAGGCAGCATATGCCTGAGCCGTGAGGGGCACTTTTGTGGCTGGAGGGCAGGCCCACATTATGGGGTTCAGTTACGACCACCAGCGGGGGTTGTCTGGATGCTCCAGGGAGAGCAGGCAGTGCTAGGTCCCCATGTAGTTCTCTCGGCTGCTGAGTCAATCAAGGCCAAGGGTGGCGGCCGGAAGTGCGGTTCCCAGGCTGGCACCTTGGCTCACCCCCGCCAGCTAGCTGGGCTGATGGAGCACCCAGAGAACTTGCTGGGTGCTCACCGACCACGGTCCTGTCACACTGCACCCATCATTGCCACCACCCGGCTTCTGTCGTTCATGGATGGCCTTCGAGATCTTTGCTGTAGCTGTGTAATGCCAGTGGTGTTACCTCCTTCACTTTTTTTTTTCTGTGAATCAACTCATATTTTACCTTAAATAAGTAAAACCAAAACCAACCCCATTGCCGTCGACTGAATTCTGACTCATAGCAACCCTAAAGGACAGAGCAGAACTGCCTAATAGGGTTTCCAAGGAGCAGCTGGTGGACTCGAACTGCCAATCTTTTGTTTAGCAGCCAAGCTCTTAGCCACCAGGGCTCCATGAAATAAATGTATTAGAAAGGTAAACTTCCCACTCTCCTCCAAATGGAAAACCGGCGACACGTGCCTGAATGGATTCCGACCCTGACTCTGACACAGGCAGTTGTGTGCCCTTGAACAAGGCATGTGGATCACCTCTGTTTCAGCTTCCCTTGACTCCTTCCTCTTACATTATGAGGATGAAATAAATTCATGTCAAGCTCCACGAGGTTAGCTTGCACCATGCCCATGCAGGCCCACAAAGCGTTCTGTTACAACATGCCCGCAGACTGGAGACTCACTGCCACCCGACCTTTGAGACCACACGGTGTCAGGTAGGGTCATCTGTGCGCAGAAGGAAAGAGATAGTCAAAACAGAAACGATTGGGGCAGGGACACTCTGGTTATCTCTTTAAGATTCAATGCAGAAAGAAGTCTTCTCTCATCTCCCTCTGTTCTGTCTGCCAAATAGAGGTAGTTCTTCCTTTCCACTCTTTTTCTTAACTGAGTAAACTCTGTGATCCTAAAGGCAAACAAGCATGGTGCCAGCACAAAGAAGCACTTGTGCTCGGAACACGCGGCTTCTGAAAGGAGGGGATGAGTGAGGTACATGGGGTGAGAGGGGACATTACTCAAGACAGCTGCTTCCAGTGTTGGACCCAAGGGCCCTGCCGTTCAGCCCATTTGCTTCTTCTTTGTTAGGTGGTTCTTTCGTTCATTCATTCACTCAGCAAGCTATCAGTGAGAACTTCTGTGCAGAAGGCAAAGGCCTTGCTCCCGGGAGCTTATGGCCCAGGGGAGGTAGGGGTCGGAGCCAGTTGCTTGCGGTATTTTTTGTTACGGCAACTGTAGGTAACTAAGACATTGGAGTTCAGTGATGCTTGAATTTTGGATTTGGTGTCTTTCATCAATTTAATAAAATCCTCAAGTTTTATCTCTTCCAATATTGCTTCTGCCTCTTCCCACTTAGGCTAGGGCTTATAATTACAAGTATATTACTTTTTCCACCACGTCCCATATGTATCTTCTGCTTTTTTCTTTATTTTATATTTATACTTATCCTTGTGCTTCAGTGTGGATAGTTCTGACCCATCTTTCAGTTCACCAATTCCCTATTCAGTTGTTAAACTCATTATGGCATTCTTAATTATAGTTATTTTATTTTCAGTACGCTAATTTCCATGTGCTTTTATAGTGTCAAGATGATTGATCTTGCCTTTTAATTTCAACATATCCATCACTGTTATTCTAACATCTACAGCTGATAACTGTAGCGTCTGGATCTCTGGAAGGTCTCTTTCTGTGATCTGTCTCCCTTTTATTTTTGGTCAGATTTTGGCCTCGCCAATGCCTGAGTGTTTTTGATTGAGTGTTGGAAATTGTAAACGAAACATGCTCAGGATCATCTGAGGCTTCCCTGAATGGTGTTTTCTTCCTCTAAAGAGAGTTTAATTTTGTTTTTGTCGAGCAGCTTGCGCCAGGGAAGATCATCTTACACAGTTAGTGTGTGATATAATTCAAAGCTGGCTTTAGTCTCTGGGAGTGATGGCCTATGTCCAGCCAGCTCCTACACCTAGGGTAAACCAAAAACCAAACCTGTTGCTGTCGAGTTGATTCTGATTCCTAGCGACCCTGTAGGACAGAGTAGAACTGCCCCATGTGGTTTCCAAGGCTGTCAATCTTTACAGAAGCAGACTGCCACATCTTTCTCCTGAGGAGCTGCTGGTGGGTTCAAACCACTGACTTTTTGGTTAGCAGCCGAGCACTTTAACCACTACACCACCAGGGATCCTTACACCTAGAGTACAGCCCTTCTAAATCCCAACCAAAAACTTGGAGAGTCTACCAGAATCTCTCCTCCTTGGCAGTCTCTGGATTCCAATTTTTGTCCCCCAGACTTATGAGAAGGCCTTAAACTCGACTCAGCTCCTTAGCCTTTTAGCCACAGCTTTTGGAATTGGCAGTTGTCTCGGGGTGATGCTGGGTCCCAGATGCTGGGCTCCTATCTTGTGGTCTCCCTTCCTGCTCGGATCTTGGCTCCACATATTCTCACTGTCTTCCTAGCCCCTCAATGACTCAAAAACAGATATTTTAAAACATTTTGTCCAGCTTTTCTTGCTTTCCTCAGTGGGATGATTGGTCCAAGGATCCTAGTCTGCCTTTTTTGGAAGGAGATCGCCCCAGAATTACTTACACTGGAAACAACTTACGTCCCCAACACTAGAGGGCTCATCATAGTACATCCATGTAAATGGAATAATATACTGTCATTAAAAGTGTTAAAGTTATTTACTGTTACGATAAATACTAAATAAAATATTGAGGGAAAATCAGGTACAAAATGACTTTTTATATAATCCCAATTTTGTGACAAAACAAAATATACGAGCATAGATAATTGACTAGGAGGAAATAGAGTGAAATGTTTATAATGGCTCAATGGCTGGATTTCTTCTGTATATGCTTGTATAATTTCTAAATTTCATTCCTGAGAATGTATTGCCTGTATAGTCTGAAAAACTGGAAAAAGGCATTTAAGATCCAAATTCACGTCAGGTGTGCAGAATTGCTTGATTATTTCTTCAGCAGCTGTACCTGGATTCCATGGGCACACACGCCCGCGGGGGTCCAGTATTGCTTGGTGGGTCTCCTTGGTCATTTCCTCACAGTCATCTTGGTCTCCCCCCCCCCCCATTGTCTGTCAGGATGGTAGGGGGCTGGCTATGTCTCCTGGATGTTTAGTTTGCGGCCCAAATGTCTTACCCCGTCTGGAATCTCTATGCCTTGATGAACATTGTGTGCTAATCGTTATTCTGAGTGCAGCGATTACGAAGTGTTTGTGCTGGAGGGGAACTCAGAGAGCCTTCGACTAAATGAAACATTAAGTGTAAGCCCCCTCCCCCACGTGCACACACATGTGCACACACTGACACATAGACACACACACGTACGTGTGCACACACAGACACCCATGCACACACATCCAAACACACGGAAACACAGGCACACATGTGCACACACTGACATGTTGTCACCCACACAGGTACACACACGCACAAGACGTGTACACACACACACACCAGCTGGGCTGCTGTGCATGAAGTGTGTGCACGTGAGTGCATACACATGCATGGACACGTGCACGTGTGTGTGTTGCATGTTTGGGGGGATTTCCTCCGGCACCTGTGGTCTTCCATCCCTTCCCCCTACCAGTGGCTTCCCGGAAGCCTGTGGCCATCAGTGTTAGGTACAGCGTCCTGTGAGAACCCATCTGCTTAAAACCCTCGCAGACGGCCTATGTCTTCTGGGGCGCCACCTGGGCCCCTCACCCAGACACAGAGGCGCCACCCAGCAGCCCCTCCCCACACTGTTCCCCACGCTGTTCCCCTGCCCCGGCCTCACCAGCTGTCCCCTTGTCCTCCTGTCCTTCTGTCCTGGTCCCTGCTGGCACCCGGCTTCCTTCACTTGTGCCTCCTCCCACTGCCTGGGGGCCTCTTTGCCCATTCTCATTTGCTCCCTTCCCCGCCACCCCTGACTGGGCTCCCAGGTCTCCGCTGAGAGTCTCGGGGTCCTGCGGCCCGTCTCTACTCCAACCAGGCGAGGTCACCATGTCACCTCTTCCCAGCTCCTCACTTCTCTTTGGTGGCACTTACTGCCGTGGACGCGGAGCACTTAGATGTGGAGTTTCTGTGTCCCTGGTCGCCTAGAAGCCAGTCACGGGCGGGGCTGTTTGGCGTGCTCGCTGCTGTTCCCCTGTGTGGCTTTCGGCAAGTTACTCTGCCTCTCTGTGCCTCAGTTCCCTTACTTGTAAAACGGGAATAATAATAGTGCGTATCTTGCAGAGAGCTGATGGCTGATGAAATCAAAGAGTTACTATATGTGAACCACTTAGAACAATGCCTGGCATAGAGTAAATTCTGAGTAAGCATTACCTATTAACAACAGGCGGTGGTTAAGGGCTCCACTGCTAACCAACAGGTTGGCTGTTCAAATCCACCAGCCATTCCTTGGAAACCCTGTCCTATAGGGTCACCATCAGTTGGAATCGACTCAACAGCAATGGGTTTTATTATTGTTATTAACACGAGACAGTGCTGGTTCAACGGTAGATCTCTCGCCTTCCATGTGGGAGACCCGGGTATGTACTTCATGGGCAGTCACCACCCATCTATCAGTGGAGGCTTGTGTGTCACTAGGATGCTGAACAGATTTCAGAGCTTCCAGACTAAGACAGACTAGGAAGAAAGGCCTGGCAATCTACTTCCAAAAATCAGGCAATGAAAACCCTATGGATCACAGCAGTCGATCTGTAACTGACCACGGAGATGGTGCAGGGCTAGGCAGCATCTCGTTCGGTTGTGCTCGGGGCCACCGTGGGTTGGAGGCTGACTCAGTGGCAGCTAACAAAAATTATTGTAGTTATTGCTGTTAAGGGTAGGGCTCTCCCCACTCCGACAGCAGGCCTTGTCACCTCTCATCAAAGCTACAGTTTCTAGTTTCTCTGTTCAGTGCTCAGTAAGTGAATCCCCCTCCACCCCAGCTGCTCCGGGGTCCTGGCCCTCTTGAGCGCCCTCCTCAGTTTGTTGCTCTCTGCAGATGACCCATCAGAAGTGACTCATTTCCCTCTCCTTGGCCCCGATCCTGCAGGGTGGCTCAACCACTGTTTCTTCATCAGTCCAACACATTAATCCAACAGGAAGAGTGGTTTCTGGTCGGTGTCCTGTGGCGGCCTCAGCTGGGTCACATGACCGCCCCGTGTCTTGTGAAACAGTGGTGGCCTTGAGATCTGCAGGGGCCCATGCTGCCCGTCCTGGGACCAGACACTTCAGAGGAGGGCGGGGGCCTGTGGTGGGGGCTGGGAGGGGCAGCAGGCCACTGGCGCTGCCGGCGCCCAGGCAGGAGGCCGCCACCCCGCTTTGCAGCAGTATGGCTGAGGGCAAACTTCCGCAGCCCAGTGCAAAAGCCATTGAACACCTTTAAAGAAACTGGAAATGGGTTTTTCATGTGTGGTGGTGCTGAAAATTGAGAATAATGACAGAATTATTAAAACAGGCTTCTCAGTCCGAGACTCTTAATTGCCTCTGGTCGGTAAAACGGACAAACAGGCACCACAGAGTCCAGATGTAAAATATTTAGTCTTAGGGGCTTGGGATGGTGTCACTTCGTGCCTTTCTTTCTCTCTTGCAGGCACTGCTTTTTGGGATGACAGGTGTGGTGCAAACAAGAGCCCAGCTTTGGGAGGCGGGGGCTTTGTTCCTGCCGTCACGTCAGCTCCAACTCACAGCGAGCCCTTGTGTGTCAGAGCAGAAATGTGCTCCATGAGATTCCCAATGGCTGGTTTTTCAGAAGGAGATTGCCAGGCCTTTCTTCAAGGCACCTCTGGGTGGACTTGAATCGCCAACCTTTTGGATAGCAACGGAGCTCACTAACTGTTTGCAGCACCCAAGGACCCCGATGATAGCAGCAAGTAACATTTATGAAGTACTGGCTCTGTCTGGGTCAGCTTGTCTTCGCCAATGTGTGTTGGAGAAGGAGGCCGGGCTTAGTGATGACCAACGACTCCCCCCCAATTCACAGCGCTCCTGAATGGAAGGGTTGGGTCTTTAACCCCAATTCCTCTGACCAAAAAGCCTGTGCTCTAACTGCTCCACTTCCCTGCCTCTCATCCTGCCAGGGAACCCTGGGAAGAACCTTGACATCATGCAAGCCAGTGCTCCCATTTGCCAGATCAGAAGACTGAGGCTCAGAAGGGCCGAGGGGCCCCTCCAGGCCTCAGTGGATGAGCTGTAGGACTCCTCTTCCTCAGCGATCCACTCTTTCACACTCACTCTCTCCTTGGGGTGGGGGCAGGGCTCCTGGGCCACTAACATGGTTCTCAGCAGAACCCACCCTCAAACACGTTACTGCCTGGGTTCAAATCTCAGCTCCCTGTCTCTGCAGGTGTGTGACTTTGAACATCTTTCTCACCCTCTCTGTGCCTTGACATCCTGGTCTGCAAATGGTAATGATAATCTCACCCACTCACAGGTTTGCTAGTGAGTGTTAAGTGAGTTAATGTATGTAAAAGGCACAGGGTGGGTGGCTTTCCCCCGCAGCCCGGTGCACACGGTCTGCAGTAACCACCCTTCTCAAAGGACAGCCCAGCCAGGCAGCTCTCGCTGATGTCTTTGGCCAAGAGGTGAAGTTGATGAAGAGGTTCCTCCCAGAAGGACTGAAGAGCATCTGAGAGGCTGTTTTTCTTCTTCATTGCTCTCTGGGTGGCACATACGGTTAAGCACTTGGCTACTAGCTGAATGGTTGGGGGTTCAAATACACGCAGAGGTACTTTGGAAGAAAGCCCTGCCCATTTGCTTCCAAAAGGTCACAGCCATGAAAACCCTATGGAGCTGTTCTACTCTGCACACATGGGGTCGCCATGTTGGCACCCAACAACCATAGCGGATTAAAGCTGGAGAATGCATCCCCATCTTCCTGGCTGCATGTTGACAAGTGGCCAGCAGATGGCAGTAGCGAGCCAGGCATGGGCCGAGTTTGCAGGGGGGCAGTGCTGCCTTGGAGCATCCACTGCGTGGTAGTGGAAGGAAAAGCTCTCCAGGTACCAGTGTCCTTCATCCCAAGTAGGATCCAAACACAGAACTGGTTTGTGGCTGGCACTGAGGACCCAGGGGCATACATGTCCACCTCCCCGCACAAGCCGGCCCCTTGCAGACAGGCTGAACCCTTCTTCCTGCACTCCCTGACTGCTAGAAACTTTCTGGGGAAGCCCTGGGGCCCGGGGATGCTGACAGCAGTCCCTGTCATTCAGAGTTCTTGACTCTCACTCCACAGGCCAGTTTTGGTGGGTGGTGTGGTTTGGCGGGTACAGTCAATCACTCATTCATTAATTCACTCATTCATTCATTCATTCATTCTGCAAGCATTTATTGAGTGTCTGTTTTGTGCTTGGGTCTCCTCCAGGCCCTGGGGTGCAGCAGAAACACACACACAAATGTGCACACATACGCACACACATGCACACAAGGGCACACACACATACATGCACACAAGGGCACACATACATGCACACGCATATGCACACACATGCATGCACCCAATGCACATACGCACACACAAGCATGCACATGCATACTTGCACACATGCATGCACACACGTGTACAAATGCATACATATGCATATACATGTGTGCACGCACACATGCACACACACACAGGCACACACACACACGAGTGGTAGTCAGGGAGCTCGCACTCCATGGGAGAGAAAGGAACAGCCTGCAAGTTCATTGAACGTGACAAAGTTGGATAGTGACAAGTGCAAGAATGGGGGACTGGCGTGACGTCTTTACGGACAGCAGTCAGGGAGGGCTGAGACCTGAATGACCAGAAGTAGCCACCGCATGAGCAACTGGAAGGGCATCCAGGCTGAGGGAACAGCCAGGGCGAAGGCTGGGAGGTGGGATGTGCTTCAGAGGCTTAGAACCGGAGAGGAGGCCAGTGCAGTCGGAGCAGAAGAAAAGAGGGGGAAGGGAAGGCGCCGGGGTGGCAGGGGCCTGGTCGCCTGCAGGCAGGGTGAGGGTTGGGCCTGCACTTGGCGGAGGACGGCAAGTTGCCCACATGGCCTGATATCAGCACGTGTGGTTGCACCTCACAGTTTAAGGACTGAGCTGATGGGCTTCCAGGACCCTGTAATTCTGGGGCTGTTCCCCCAGGTGATCAGGATCGCTGGGGCAGCTGGAATGTCTTCAAGCCCAGTTCTGGGTTCTCTTCTTCTGCAAGACCATCTCCTTGACAGCTGCCTGTCTCTGCTCTGCACCTCTGCCCTCCCCCAGGCCCATCCAGCGAGCCGCTCTGGGTCCTGGGCCCCAGGGTCACCTCTGCCCTCCCCCAGGCCTGGTCCAGTGAGCCGCTCTGGGTCCTGGGCCCCAAGGGGAAGGCTAGGACTGTGGAACCCATGCACAGGCCCCCTCCGCCCGCCTCCAGCTTGTAACGGATCCTCCCCCAGGACATGCTTTAAAGCCAGCCATGCTTCTCACCTCTGAAAACACAGTTAAACAGACAATTCCTCACAGACTCAAGTTCAAATCCTTATTAGACTGTTAAGTGAGCGGAGATTTCATTCCCTTCCAGGGGCCTTGCCCTGCCACCGGCGGCTGCTGCTGAGACCCACTCCTGGCCTCCCCTGAGGTGTCACCTGGCCTCCCAAAGGGACCCCATGTGGCAGACCTGTGCCTGGGGGAACAGGGACCCATGTGGTCAGGGTGCCTCAGCCTATGGGGGCTGAGCAGGGGCAGGGGGGCAGAAAGAGCTTGGGGAGGGCTGGGTGAGAACCTGGAAATGAGACCGGCAGATATTAACTGAGGTCCAAGGAGAACACACCCTGGGACACAACCTTGTAACATCTGCTTCCTGCTTGTGCTAAGCTGACAGCTTAGCTGTGGGGACACATACTCACAGAGACATATACATACATTTACAATACACATGTACATGTATTGCTATACAGAGATGTGCATACCTATATACAGACACACACGTGTACACACATGTACACACCTTTATAATACACAGGTACACGGATCACTGTACAGAGATGTGCATACCTATATACAGACACACACGTGTACACACACATATACATACATTTATAATACACAGGTACACGGATCACTGTACAGAGATGTGCATACCTATATACAGACACACACGTGTACACACACATATACATACATTTATAATACACAGGTACACGGATCACTATACAGAGATGTGCATACCTACATACAGACACACACGTGTACACACACATATACATACATTTATAATACACAGGTACACAGATTGCTATACAGAGATGTACATACATATATACAGGCACACATGTGTATACACACATATACATGCATGTAAATACACACATACATATACATATACATGTATAGTTATACACATACACACATATATACATAACCTGTCGCATCTAGTCGATTCTGACTCATAGTGACCCTACAGGACAGAGTAGAACTGCCCCATAGTGTTTTCAAGGAGCGGCTGGTGAATTTGAAGTGCTGACCTTCTGGTTAGCAGCCGAGATCTTAACCACTGCGCCACCAGGGCTTCGCATATATACCTACCTACATATATGCATATACATACACACACACGTACACACCTATATACATACATAATACATACATACACACGTACACACCTATATACATACATAATACATACACACACACGTACACACCTATATACATAATACACACACACACACGTACACACCTATATACATACATAATACACACACACGTACACACCTATATACATACATAATACACACACACACACGTACACACCTATATACATACATAATATACACACACACGTACACACCTATATACATACATAATACACACACACACGTACACACCTATATACATACATAATACACACACACACGTACACACCTATATACATACATAATACACACACACACGTACACACCTATATACATACATAATACACACACACACACACATACACACCTATATACATACATAATACACACACACACATACACACCTATATACATACATAATACACACACACACATACACACCTATATACATACATAATACACACACACACACATACACACCTATATACATACATAATACACACACACACACATACACACCTATATACATACATAATACACACACACACATACACACCTATATACATACATAATACACACACACACACATACACACCTATATACATACACACACACATTGCGGTGCAGTTAACTACCTTTGTGTGCAGCCTTTCTAGCCACGGTCTTATAACTCCCACCCAGGTGACTGTGTGATAGGGTAATTGCAACCTACCAAGTGGATTGGTAAGTTTTGCCTTAAAACAGAGCCAATTCCAGAGCAGAGAGGGGAACCCACCACCAGCAAGGAAGGAGAGACCAGCGGGAGAGACCTGGCAGCAGGAGACTGCACGGTGGGCTTCCTGGCCCATGGAGAGAGAAAGCTGAGTGCCTTTGGGCAGAAACTGAGGGCCAGGGAGAGGCGAGCCTGTGAGCACGAGAGGCTGTCCTGATGGAAGAAGTGTATCCCGACTGTTCCTGAGCCTGAATTGTAACTGTTACTTCCCTAATAAACCCCATGATCATGAGTATTGTCTGTGAGTTCTGTGTGGCCATTGCAATGAATTATCGAACCCAGCAGAGAAGTAGAGAGTGCCATGGGAGGGACTGTTGGTGTCAGAATTAGAAAAGAAGGCAAGAGAGAAGGCTTGTCTGGCCTCCACCTCATGGAAATCAGCCTTGTGCTGTTGATCTTGGTTCTCCATCCCCCTTGTATGGTTGAAGGAGGTCAGACACAGCCCCCACTCCGTTTTCACACACACACATACACATAGATGCACACACATACATACAGATATGCACATACATTGTTTTCACTATTATTGGGTTCCACTGAGTCGATTTCGATGTGTGGAGTAGCACTGCCCCATAGGGTTTTCTTGGCTGTAAACTTTATGGGTGCAGATTGCAAGGTCCTGAGAGGCAGGGCAAGATGGCGCTCTAGGCAGAAGCACCACGCCGTCCCTCCACAGCAAAGATCCGAAAAACTAAGCCTAACAGAGAATCAACAATTCTGAAACCCTAGAACATCAAATGAAGAGATAAAGAACTCAGCCAAACACCAAATGGAGTGAGAATACTAAAACAAAACGGAGAGCGAGGAGAGACTCATGAAGAGATTACTTACCAGCTAACGCAGCACGGATCCACCATCTTGGATTCCTATCGGAGACCAGCGAACGGGAGAGCAGCCTCGCAGAGCGTCCAGTGGGAGACAGAACGACCGGTAAACTGCGGTGCGTGCTTTCCCACCCCCCACCCCTCTCCACCTCGGCTGGGGCTCCCCTGCTTCCCGTGGCCAGGGTCCCTGGGCTGGGGGGCGCCGGTGCTTGGATTCTGCACGCCCGGGCTGGCGGCTTTCTGAGACCCGTTTGCTGGCGGCTGGTGAAGCTTTTTCTGCCGCCTCCCACTCCTTTTGCCTGGGTGCCTGGTTCCGAGCGCCGTCTTTGCTCTCTCCTGCGGGGCTGTGGGGCTGCGTTCGGGCGTGTGGCTGCTTCCAGGTCTGGGCTGTCACGCTGGCAGGATCCCAGGGCCCTTGTTCGTTTGCCCCTCCGCTTCCCATGGCCACGGTCTCTTAACCCCGAGACTGCCGGCTGCTGGGAATTCACGCCCCTGAGTGGTGGCTCTCTGGGTCCCATTTGTTGGCTGTTGGTGTGGCATTTTCTGCTTCTTCTGGTTTCTCGCTTGCCTCTCGCCGCCTCCCCCTCCTTTTGCTCAGGTGCCTGGTTCCGAGCGCCGTGTTTGCTCTCTCCGGAGGAGCTGTGGGGCTGCGTTCGGGCGTGTGGCGGATTCCAGGTCTGGGCTGCCGAGCTGGTGAGATCCCGGGGCCTTTGTTCGTTGGCCCCTCTGCTTCCCGTGGCCGCAGTCTCTTAACCCCGAGACTGCCGGCTGCTTGGAATTCGCGCCCCTGAGTGGGGGCTCTCTGGGTCCCATTTGTTGGCACTGAATGCTGGTGTTGCCTTTTTTTTTATTTTTAAATTTTATTTTTCTTCTTTTTTGATTAGTTTTGCCATCTTTTCCCTCTTTTTCCCTTTTGTCTTTCTTCATTGCTTAATTTCTCGTCTCTCTATCTCTTCCTTCTCTTTCTGATCCCTGAATACCAGGTGATGTATGCCTCTGTACCTTCTGGCCAGGCTGTGCTGTGAAAACTGAGACCAACTCCCCCAGACCTCATAGCTGCATCGGTGGGATCCCTGGGAACTTTGCAGTTCTTTAACTTTTCTGATTTTCATTTGGTCATTCTTTCCTTTTCTTTCTCTTCGCCCTTCTGGTTTCCTCCATCCCATAGTCTCTCATCTGTACATTCCAGCGACAAGCTCCCCTAGCATTCTTTTATGTTTGTACGCTTTTTGCTCCTGCTCCTCTCTCCTCTCTCCCATATCCAGCTTAGCTTCACACATAACCATCTTCCCGCTGCACCCTACCTACCTGCACCGTGCACTAGACATCACACCACTAAGCTGTGCAGGCACGCCCTATTGGAACCTGCCCAGCACTGACTACCGACCGTCCTGGTGGCTGCGGTGAGTGCCACAAGCAACCCGTCCTAGTGGCTCCTCCTCAGCTAGATCTGCCCAGCTGTACCACAAGGACGAAACAACAACAACAAAAAAAATCTACAATCAATAAACGAGAGAAATATCTACTGAATGCCCCGAAAACAGCAAACAATATCAAAACATTTACAAAAACAAGACAAGATGGCTCCAATAGGCGTCCAAATTAAAACACCAGATAACTCTTCTGTGGAAGAAAATTCACTAGAAGTACCTGATAGGGAACTCAAATGACTAATACTCGGAATTTTCCAAGAACTGAGGCAAAAAGATGACAAACATGAGGAAAAAATACACAAATTTATGGAAAATACAGACAAAAAATTGGAAGAATTCAGGAAGATGATGCAGGAACAAAATGCCAAAAAAAATTCACAACTTGAAATTATACAAAAACAACAATTAGAAATCCAAAAGATAAACAACAAGATTTCAGAAATGGACGGTGTCACAGAAGGGCTGAGAAGTAGATTTGAAACCATGCAAGACAGGATCAGTGGAACTGAAGACAAACACTTGGATACAACTCTGTTTCAGGAAAACTCAGAAAAAAGAACAAAGAAAAATGAAGAGACCCTGAGAGTTATGTGGGACATAATTAAAAGCAAAAACTTACGAGTGATTGGCATACCAGAACAGGGGGAGAAAACAGAAAACACAGAGAGGATCATTGACGAACTGCTGACAGAAAACTTTCCCAATATCATGAAACATGAAAAGCTGGCCATCCAAGAAGCTCAACAAACCCCATATAGAAGAGACCCGAAAAGAAAATCACCAAGACATATCATATTCACACTCGCTAAAACTAAAGACAAACAAAGAATCCTGAGAGCAGCTCGTGAAAAACAAGAAGTCACATACAGAGGAGAAACAATAAGACTAAGCTCAGATTATTCAGCAGAAACCATGCAGGCAAGAAGGCAATGGGATGACATATATAAAATCTTGAAAGAAAAAAATTGTCAGCCAAGAATAATATATCCTGCAAAAGTCTCATTCAGATTTGATGGTGAAATTAGGTCATTTCCAGATAAACAGAAACTAAAGGAATATGCAAAAGTCAAACCAAACTTACAAGAATTATTAAAGGGAGTTCTTCGATCTGAGGACAAACAGCTTCAGTCCTCAGGCAGGACCTAGGACCTAGGACGCAGGTTCATATGAACCAGATACCATTCTAGGAACTGAACTACAGAGGACTTTCCAAAAACAAAAGAAATACAACAGGGAATCAGAGAAATCAATCAAAGGATGACAACAACATCAAAACAATGAAAGAGGGAACAAACGGCATAGGTATAGAACCTTCTAAAGGAGAGGAAGGCAAGGCAATACCAAGTAAGGGTAGACTGCTTCAAACTTATAAAGATAAGGGTAAAATTCATGGTAACCACAAAGAAAGTTAACAAACCAACTCATAAAAATAAAGACGAAAAACATAAAGTCTCAACAAAAACAATACCTACAAAAACAAAAGAAATGAACACAAAATCCACAAACAAAAGTAACTCAGCACAAGAGAGTAAGAAGAACAAAGAAAACTTCAGCACCACAAAAAAAAGCACTACAAAATGACAGCAACAAACTCACATCTATCAATAATTACACTGAACGTAAATGGACTCAATGCACCCATAAAGAGACGGAGAGTGGCAGAATGGATAAGAAAACAGGATCCCTCAATTTGCTGTCTACAAGAGACACACCTTAGAAACAAAGATGTGAATTTATTAAAAATCAAAGGTTGGAAAAAAATATATCAAGCTAACTACTAGCAAAAAAGAGCAGGAGTGGCAATTCTAATCTCAGATAAAATAGACTTTAAAACAAAATCTACCATAAAAGACAAAGAAGGACACTACATAAGGATTAAGGGGATGATCCATCATGAAGACATAACCATAATAAATATCTATGCACCCAATGACAGGGCTCCAAAATACATAAAAAAAAAAAACTCTAACAGCACTGAAAAGAAAAATTGACAGTTCCACAATAATAGTAGGAGACTTCAACACACCACTCTCAGTAAAGGACAGAACAACTAAAAAGAAACTCAGCAAAGATACAGAAGACCTAAAGGACACAATCAGCCAACTGGACCTCATAGACATATATAGAACAATCCATCCAACCGCTGCAAAGTACACATTCTTTTCCAATGCACATGGAACGTTCTCCAGAATAGACCACATATTAGGCCACAGAGCAATCCTCAACAAGATCCAAAACGCTGAGATAATTCACAGTATCTTCTCTGACCACAATGCCATCAAGGTAGAAATTAACAACAGAAAGAGCAAGGAAAAAAAATCAAACACATGGAAACTGAATAATAATCTGCTTACACATCAATGGGTAATAGAAGAAATCAGAGATGGAATTAAAAAATTCCTAGAATCAAATGGAAATGGAAACACATCATACCAAAACCTTTGGGACACAGCAAAGGCAGTGCTCAGAGGACAATTTATAGCAATAGATGCACATATCAAAAAAGAAGAAAGGGACAAAATCAAAACATTAACTACAGAACTCAAACAAATAGAAAGAGAACAACAAAAAAAGCCTACAACCACCGGAAGAAAGGAAATAGTAAAGATCAGAGCAGAAATAAATGAAATAGAGAACAGAAAAACAATAGAAAGAATCAACAAAATCAAAAGTTGGTTCTTTGAAAGAATCGACAAAATCGACAAACCACTGGCCAGACTGACAAAAGAAAAACAGCAGAGGGCACAAATAACCCAAATAAGAAATGAAATGGGGGACATTACAACAGACCCAACCGAAATAAAAAGGATTATAACAGAATATTATCAAACACTATATTCCAACAAATTTGAAAACCTAGAGGAAATGGATAAATTTCTAGAAACATACGGCCTACCCAAACTACAACAAAGTGATATTGAAAATCTGAACAGACCCATAACAGGAGAAGAGATTGAAAAGGTAATAAAAAACTCCCAACCAAAAAAAGCCCTGGCCCAGATGGCTTCACTGGAGAATTCTACAAAACATTTACAGAAGAGCTAGTACCAGTTCTACTCAAGCTATTTCAGAGCACAGAAGAGGAATCAACACTTCCAAATTCATTCTATGAAGCCAGCATAACGCTGATACCAAAACCAGGCAAAGACATCACAAAAAAAGAAAATTACAGACCAATATCTCTCATGAATATAGATGCAAAAATCCTGAACAAAATTCTAGCCAATAGAATTCAGTATCATATAAAAAAAATAATACACCACGGCCAAGTAGGATTCATACCAGGTATGCAAAGATGGTTTAACATTAGAAAATCCATCAACGTAATCCACCACATAAATAAAAGGAAAGAAAAAAATCACATGATCATCTCAATTGACGCAGAAAAGGCATTTGACAAAGTCCAACACCCATTCCTGATAAAAGCTCTCAATAAAATAGGTATAGAAGGGAAATTTCTCAACATAATAAAGGGCATCTATGCAAAACCAACAGCCAACAGCATTCTTAATGGAGAGAGGCTGAAAACATTCCCCTTGAAAACAGGAACAAGACAAGGATGCTCTTTATCACCACTCCTATTTAACATTGTGCTGGAAGTTCTAGCTAGAGCAATAAGGCAAGAGAAAGAAATAAAGGGCATCCAAACTGGTAATGAAGAAGTTAAACGCTCCCTGTTTGCAGATGATATGATACTATACATAGAAAACCCTAAAGACTCCATGAGAAATCTACTGGAACTAATAGAAAGATTCAGCAGAGTAGCAGGATACAAGATAAACATTCAAAAATCAGTTGGATTCCTATACACCAGTAAAGAGAACGATGAAAAGGAGATCAGGAAATCAATACCATTTTCAATAGCCCCTAAAAAGATATAATACTTAGGAATAAATCTGACCAAGAATGTAAAAGACCTATACAAAGAAAACTACAAAACACTGCTGCATGAAACCCAAAGGGATCTACATAAATGGAAAAACATACCATGCTCATGGATAGGCAGACTCAACATTGTGAAAATGGCAATTCTACCTAAAGCAATTTAGAAATACAATGCAATCCCGATCCAAATACCAACAACATTCTTCAAAGAGATGGAAAAACTAATTATTAACTTTATATGGAAAGGGAAGAAACCCCGAATAAGTAAAGCACTACTGAAGAAGAAGAATAAAGTTGGAGGACTCACACTACTTGACTTGAGAACCTACTATACAGCTACAGTACTCAAAACAGCCTGGTACTGGTACAACAACAGAGACATTGACCAATGGAACAGAATTGAGAACCCAGATGTAAACCCATCCACCTACAGTCACCTGATTCTCGACAAGGGCCCAAAGTCCATCAAATGGGGAAAAGACGGTCTTTTTAACAAATGGTGCTGGCAAAACTGGATATCCATTTGTAGAAAAATGAAACAGGACCCATACCTCACACCATATACAAAAACTACTTCAAAATGGATCAAAGACCTGAATATAAAGCCTCAAACTATAAAATTTATAGAAGAAAAAATAGGACCAACACTTCAGTCCTTAATACATGGCATTAACAGGATACAAACCATAAAAATCGACACAAAAAACCCAACAGATAAACTAGATAACTGGTATCTTCTAAAAATCAAACATCTATGCTCTTCAAAAGACTTCTCCAAAAGAGTAAAAAGAGAACCTACAGACTAGGAAAAAATTTTTGGACAGTACAAGTGAGACAAAGGTCTAATCTCCATAATCTACAAGAAAATCCAACACCTCTACAACAAAAAGACAAACAATCCTATCAAAAAATGGGCAAAGGAAATGAACAGACACTTCACCAAGGAAGACATTCAAATGGCCAACAGACACATGAGGAAATGCTCGCGATCACTAGCCATTAGAGAAATGCAAATTAAAACGACAATGAGATACCATCTCACCCCGGCATTACTGGCACGAATCAAAAATACTGGAAATCACAAATGTAGGAGGGGCTGCGGGGAGATGGGAACTCTTATACACTGCTGGTGGGAATGCAAAATGATACAACCATTTTGGAAAATGATATGGCGTTTCCTCAGGAAACTAGAAATAGACATACCATTCGATCCAGCAATCCCACTCCTAGGAATATATCCTAGAGAAATAAAAGTCGTCACTCGAATAGACATATGCACACCTATGTTCATGGCAGCATTGTTCACAATAGCAAAATGATGGAAACAACCTCGATGTCCATCAACAGGTGAATGGATACACAAACTATGGTACATACACACAATGGAGTAGTATGCAACAAGAAAGAACAACAATGAATCTGTGAACCATCTCATAACATGGATGAAACTGGAGGACATTATGCTGAGTGAAATAAGTCAATCACAAAAAGACAAATATTGTATGAGACCTCTATTGTAAAAACCCATGAAAAAATTCACATGCAAAATGTAACAATCCTTGTTGGTTACCAGGGATGGGAGCGGAGGGGGGGGAAATACTAAATAGGCAATAGATAAGTGGTACCTTGGGTGAGAGGTGAGATAGTACACAATACAGGGGATACTAACACAACCTGCACAAGGAAAGGTCATGGAGGCCCTATAGACACATCCAAACCCCCGAGGGACTGAGTTGTTGGACGGAGGGCTCTGGGGACCATGGTCTCAGGGAACATCTAGCTCAACTGGCATGACACTACTTATAAAGATAATGCTCTACATTCTACCTTGGTGAGTAGTGTCTGGGGTCTTAAAAGCCTATGAGCGGCCATCTAAAATACTCCACTGGTCTCATCCCTTCGGGAGCAAGGGAGAATGAAGAGAACAGGATACAACGAAAAGATTAGTCCAAAGGACTAATTGTCCACAGCTACCAAGACCTCCACCAGACTGAGTCCAGTACAGCTAGATGGTGCCTGGCTACCACCACTGACTGCTCTGACCAGGATCACAACAGAGGGTTCTGGACAGAGCTGGAGAAGGATGTAGAGCATAATTTTAACTCCCCCTGCCCCCCCCCAAAAAGACCAGATTTACTGGCCTAAAGAATACTAGAGAAACCTCAAGAGTGTGGCCCCCAGACACCCTTTCAGCTCAGAGGTGAAGTTACCTTCGAGGTTCGATGTTAAGCCTGGGAGTGGACAGCCCAGTAAAACTAAATGGGACTAACGAGGTACAGGAGTCCGGTGACAAAGGCCAGAAGGCAGAGGGGGAGTAGGAAACTGATGATAAGGAACACAAGTTGAGTAAGGACACTGTCGATGTATTGTGAGATTGTTGACCACTGTTATAGGGCAACATTTGTAGTAACTATTAAATGGGAGGCTGTTTTGTCCTGTAAGCCTTCATCTGGGGTGACAATGGCAGCACAATTGGAAGAGCATAGTCAATATCACTTAAATGTGTAAGTAAAAAGTTTTGAAATGGTGTTAAAAAAAAAAAAAAACCAAATGAGACTAATGAGGTACAGTAGTCCAGTGACAAGGGCCAGAAGACAGAAGGGGACAAGGAAGTCCCCTGGTGATAGGGAACACAAGGTGGAGTAAGGATATTCTTGATGTGCTGTGAGATTGTTAACCATTGTCATAGGGCAACATGTGTAGTAACTGTTAAATGAGAAACTATTTTGTTCTGTAAGCCTTCGTCTTAAGTGAGAATAACAGCACAGTTGGAAGAGCGTAGTCAATGTCACTGAACTGTGTATGTAGAAATTTTTGAAACGGTGTATCTTTGGCTATCTGTATTTTCATCAAAAAAAAAAAAAAGGTTGAGAGTTTAGAGGCTTAAAATGTTGTGGGGTTGTTAACCAATGTCATAAAACAATATGTGTACTACTGTTTCATGAGAAACTATTTGTTCTGTAACCCTTCACCTGAAGTACAATAAAATATATTTAAAAAAAAAAATTTCTCACCAAAAAAAAAGAATAAGACCAGGTAGGCCAAAGAGTTCACACTGCAGAACCAGCTGCTTCAAGGGCAATCTATAGGTCTGATTCCAGTATTGAAGACTATCAAATAAATATGAAGGATATTTATAATCTCAAAAAAAAAAAAATTGCCAGGTCCTTCTTCTGTGGAGCTGTGCGGCGGCTTCAAACCACCAACCTTTTGGTTGGCAGCCAAACACTTCACTGGTGAGCCACCGGGGCTCCTTTACACATACACACATGTTTACATATAGATATACACTGGTACACACACATACAAGCATACACATACATACATGTTGTTGTTGTTGTTGAGTCAGCTCTGACTCACGGTGACCTCGCGTACTACAGAACAAAGCATTGCCCAGTCCTGCATCAACCTCATGATAGCTGGTATGTTTGAGCCCATTGTTGCGGCCATTTTGTCAATCCATCTCACGGAGGGTATCTCGCATTTTTGCTGAACCTCTGCTTTACCAAACACTATGTCCTTTTCTAGCAATTGGTCTTTCCTGACGTCATGTCCAAAATATGCAAGACAAAGTCTTGCATCCTCGCCTTTAAGGAACGTTCTGGTAGTATCTCTTCTAAGACATATACACATACACACCTATATATACACATTTACCATATTTTTACACAAATAATGTGCACCTTCTAGTTTGTTTGTCAACCATGGCCTCCCTGCCATGAAGTATTTTCATAACTGTGCTGTGTTCATTTTTTTTACAGCAATATGTAAACAAAAAATTGGCATAACAGAGCTTATGAAAGTACCTTGCAGGAGGAGGCATGGTTGGCAAACAAATATAGATGGTGTGTGTTATTTGCGTAAAAATACGGCATGCATATAGATACAGCTGCTCTGCGGGAGAAACACCTGGCAATCTGCTTCCATAAAAGTTATAGGCTAGAAAAACCATATGGGGCAGTTCTACTTTGTCACATGAGGTCGTGATGAGTCAACAATTGACTCCACAGCACCTAAAACAACAACATACACACATATACATACATATAGATAGATACATATACACATACACATACATATAGATACATACACACATACACATACATATAGATAGACACACACGTACACATACATATAGATAGATACATACGCACGTACACATACATGTAGATAGATACATACGCACATACACATACATGTAGATAGATACATACGCACGTACACATACATATAGATAGATACATACGCACGTACACATACATGTAGATAGATACATACGCACATACACATACATGTAGATACATACGCACATACACATACATGTAGATAGATACATACGCACGTACACATGTAGATAGATAAATACGCACGTACACATACATGTCGATAGATACATACGCACATACACATACATGTAGATAGATACATACGCACGTACACATACATATAGATAGATACATACGCACATACACATACATGTAGATAGATACATACGCACATACACATACATGTAGATAGATACATACGCACGTACACATGTAGATAGATACATATGCACGTACACATACATGTAGATAGATACATACGCACATACACATACATATAGATAGATACACACGTACACATACATGTAGATAGATACATACGCACGTACACATGTAGATAGATACATACGCACGTACACATACATGTAGATAGATACATACGCACATACACATACATGTAGATAGATACATACGCACGTACACATGTAGATAGATACATACGCACGTACACATACATATAGATAGATACACACGTACGCATACATGTAGATAGATACATACGCACGTACGCATACATGTAGATAGATACATATATTTTTTCTATCTATGTATCTGGGTGGCTCAAATGGTTTGCGCTTGATTACTAACCTAAAGGTTGGCGGTTTGAATGCTGCAGAAGAAAGGCCTGGTGATCTGCTTCTGTAGAGATCACAGCCAAGGAAACCCTACGGACCACAGTTCTACTCGCTAATACGTGGGGTCGCTGTGAGTCGGGCCTGGGAAAGTATTATGATTTTTTCCCATTGCACCTAAAGGAGTATGGTCTCCTGATATGAACATTTGCTCTCAAAAGCGTGACCCGGAATTAATAATATTTGGATAGTGAGGGGCGCCTGGAATTTACTTACACTCACAGAAGGTGGACGAGGGTGCTCTCCTCTGGGTGCGCGAGGTCAAGCAGGCTGAGAATGGAGAGAGGACAGGAGTCGCAATGCCTCCTTTTGCCACTAATGACAAAATCATAAATGTCCCCAAGCAGCCTACAAAGTGGGCTTCCTGGGGTGGGCAGCAGCTGTCCCTCGGTGCGACCTAGCCAGGGAAGGAGGCTGGTCACGACGGACTGGCTCCCTCCCGCAGACTGACTCTCCACTGCAAGAGCTCTGCCTGCTGCCGTACCGGTCATGTAGGGCCACAGCTGACTGGTGATACTTCTCGAGGCTGTACACGACCTGGGGCCATGGAGGCACGATGGCTCTGTGATGCCCGGTGTGGCCTGGCCAGTCGGGGTGGCAGCTGCAGCCGGAGTGTCTCTGCAGCCCTTTCCGCAGCAAACCTGGGGTGAGCTGCACCCCGCCTGCCCAGTGTGGCATCCAGGGGGCAAGTCCGTCTGCTGCCTGGCATGTCTGACATCCCAGATTCAGCTGGAACGTGTGCGTGGCCTCATTTTGCTGTCCCTGCTGCTGAGATGCAGCTCCCGTGCCGGTGGGAAGCAGGTACACAGGATCTGCTGGCCTGGCTGCCCTGGCCCCCACGCCTGCCCTGGCCCCCACGACCGCCCTGGCCTGCACACTGCCCTTTGCCAGGGACACGCGCTCCATGTTGCTGTTAATTAAAACTGTGCAACTCAGGGCTGGAAAAAAGCTAAAAACACTGAAGTCATTTTCCCTAATAGAAATCTTATTTTGTAGGCACACACGGAGGTCAGGCTGAGCAGGAAAACTTGCCAGCCTCCAGTGAGCTCCAAGAGGCTCATTTCATTTCCTGCATGTGGTGCCTGAGGCAGTGCCAGGAGGGGGGCTGCCATCTGCCCCTCACCACTGGCCCCAGAGTCTGTCCTGGGCCCAGGGGATGGGAGGAGCGAGCCAGACTTGGTTAGAAGAGATGCTAAGTCGGTGCTCCGGCACTTGCTGACCCAGGCATCTGGGAACGTAGGGCGGGCCAGCTATCTATGGTCTCGAGGCAATTTCTGTTGGAAATTCATGTTAAGGTGGTGGCAGACAGGGGCGAGTGGCTGTATCTGGAAGCCGTTCGTCACACGGAGAAGTCCCCATTTCTGTGTTTTCCTGCCAAAGTTGCTCTTCTGAATGCTAGCCGGTCTTTGGAGCTGGTGGCCTCACAGGCCCTTTTGAGAGGGCCCCTTTGAGAGGGGCTGGAGGTGTCTGGAGGGACCTGAGCGAGGCAGTGTGAACAGGTGACGGCAGAAAGCATCTTCTGCGGCAGCCTAGCCTTCCTTCCGCTTCCGAGGGCCGACCCCTGCTTCAGAGGATCCACCTCCTCCAGGGCTCTTGGGCTAGTCTGTGAAACGGTCTCTTCCCACAGAGCCAGAGAAGCATGGCCTTACGTGCGAGCAGCCTAATTCCTTGGACGACAACTTTTATTCTCTCGACTTCTGTTGTTGATTTAAAGTAGAAAGAGTGGGGCTGCGCGGCGGGCTGAGGGCCTGAGGTTGCTATAGAGACAGCTGGGAAGCCAGCTGGCATGAAGGCCCTTCGGTGT
Source organism: Dugong dugon (assembly GCA_030035585.1). Taxonomy (NCBI): domain Eukaryota; kingdom Metazoa; phylum Chordata; class Mammalia; order Sirenia; family Dugongidae; genus Dugong; species Dugong dugon. The sequence continues at coordinate 3,922,572 of CM057461.1, read as the reverse complement.
CCCGTGGGTCAGCGTGGACGCTGCCCTCTGGGCCAGGACAGGCCCGGTCCTCCCCGCCATCATCCTGGGAGCTGCACCTGCCCACCGACCTGGAGCAGCAACGGGGTCATGGAGCCCAGCCTACCCTGCGGGGATCTAGAGTGTGCCACCAAGAAGCCCAACTCAAAGAACGGAGTCTCCCCACACTCCTAGAATGTTCTCAAATCCTCTCCCAATCCACCTCCTTTTGTCTCCATAGCAACTGACATCCACGCTCCATGGGCAGCCCCTTCATGGTCTTGTTTGCTCCTTGCATCTTGGGCCAACCGTGAGGAGGTGAGGACCTTGATGCCTCTGGAAAGTTCCCACCTGCTGGCTTGGCGCTGTCCGAATCTGTACGTGGCTTCCCTCCAACGGTCAGCGTTAGTCCATCCAAGTGTCCCTTAGGGTGGCAAGGTAGGGAAGGTAAAGAATGCATTTCTGCCAACCTGCACTGCCCGTTGACGGTTTCCCAAGGAGCTTTCAGAAGCAAGAGCCACTGGGACTGTCCCGGGAATGTCTGATTCCTGGGGCTGCAGAGGGGCCCACATTCTATTTTCCCCCCATGGGCTAGTTCTCAGGTGGTGAAGAGCTCAGCTGCTAACTAAAAGGCCAGCAGTTTGAATCTACCAGTCGCTCTTTGGAAACCCTATGGGGCAGTTCTACTGTGTCCTATAGGGTGGCTGTGAGTCGGAATTGACTTGACGGCAATGGGTTTGGGTTTTTTGGGTTCTCACGTGCAAGATGCCAAGCACACGTCTGGAGCAGACAAAATCTGCTTGAAAGAAGGAAAAACGCAGGCAGTGCGGGAGGCTGCTGGCTAACTTTCAAACCAGAGGGAGCAAAGGGACAGAAGGTTAGAGTCCAGGCAGTCAGCACTGGACGTTAGCTCTGCTTCTGGAAAGCCATGTTTGCGTCTGGCGACGTGCTGGATACGGGACCACCCAGGCGCTTCCTGCCTCTCTGTAGGCAGTCCCCTGGCTGACATGACCTTCAGCTTTTCTTTGGGTTGAGGCATCTGTGGGGATACACGTGGTGGGTTTTATGGAACCCGCTAGAAGCCACTAGCTGTTGCTGGCTGGGCCAGAGGCCCCTGCACTTTGGGCTTGATCACACGGATCAAGGAACCAGGAACCAGGGTAGAAAGTCTGGAGAACTGGGGGCACATGAGTCAGTCACTGTGATGGCTTCTTCCCCCATCTCCCCTACCATCTGCCTCCTGACTGACACCCCACAGCAGCTGGGGCGATCATTATATGCTCAGTCAGCCCTGTCTTTCTTGTGGTGAAAATCCTGTGTTGAATGCCTGATGCACTGTGAGAAATGCAGCAAAATCCCACGCGATCCGTCCCTGCCTCCTCCACATGCTTGGCCCACTCATGCTCCTAGCTGCAGCCATGCTGGCTTGCTTTCTGTTTCTCGAAGGATTCCACACTCCCTCCTACCACAGGGCCTTTGAGTAAGCTGCTCCTGCCGCCCTCCGCGCCCTGCCCTCTTCCCCACGTGGGGCATGGCTTGTTTCTTGAAATTCATCCTCGCACCTTAGATGTCACTTCTCTGGCCCAGAGGCATAGGGAGGCTGTCCCTATTACTGTCCATAACATCACCCTGTTCAGGTCCTTTATAGAACTGACCACTCTTCTTAATTATATGTTTACGTGTCTTTTTTCCCGTCTCTTTCACTAGGCTCTTCGGTGTTCCATGGTCCATGCCTGGCATGTAACCAGTTAACCAGATGCCATCAAGTTGACTCCAACTCATGGCGACCCCATGTGTGTCAGAGTAGAACTGTGCTCCACAGAGTTTTCATTGGTTGATTTTTTTGGAAGTAGACCACCAGGCCTTTTTTCTGAGGCACCTCTGGGTAGTCTCGAACCACCAGCCTTTCAGTTAGCAGCCGGGCACGTTCACTGTTTGCGTCTTGGGCCACCCGTAAGGAGGTGAGGGTCTTGATGCCTCTTGGAATTCCCACCTGGTGGCCTGGGACTCTGCCTGGCACATAGTAAGTGCTTACTGCAGTCAGTGATTAATACTAGCTGCAGCAGACAAACCCTGAGAACCTCAGGGGCTGATCTCAGAATGTTTATTTGTTGCTCACAGGACCCAGCCTCTGTTGTCCACACTCAGGCTGAAGACATTTGACCACCTTATGGCCTCTGCAACGGAATAAGTGTCATGCAAGTTTTGCTGAGGATTCCAGAGAAGGAGGTGCTCTGGCCTTTAACAGCCTGGGGTGACATGTGCAACTTCTGTTCTGGGTCCCTCTGCCCCAGCCCATCATGCAAGGAGTCTGGGAGCTGGAGGGTAGGCGGGACCCTCAGGGGCACTAATGGATGGCATGACAGGGGAGGAAGACCTACACAGCCTGAGGACGACAGTGGGAAGGGCATGGGGGGTGGAGGAGATCCACAGAAACAAAGCTCGCAGCTGCAGTTAGATTTCCCTTCTAGAAACCAGTGTTCACACCAAGAAGCAAGCAAGGACTTGGGCATTTCCTTCAGTGTCCATGCGGCCGGGGAGGGAGTGGGCTGTGTCTTCAGCTGGCGGATGTACACCGGGGGGTGGAGCAGGGCTCTGTAGCCACTAACAGGTGCCGCTTGCCTGGTGCCCCACGAAGCATCTTGCGAACAAGCCTCCCTGGAAGTCAATGATGGGCAGGAGGAGGTGACCACTGGCTCGTTCCAGGGCACCCTTGCTCGCCAAGGGGCCCCTCCCTCCTGCGGGCTCCAAGGAGTGAGTGGGTGCCTTCGTTCCTCCTCCTGACCTGAGCGTCTCCTGTTTAACAACGAGGCTGTGGGGTTGGTGGTACAGTAAAACCTGCGAAAGCTGGATCCTGTGTAAGTCAGAAACCTCTCAGGGAAGGAAAACTCAGATCTTTTCAACTGACAGTGACAGAAAAGTGGTGACTGCACCCTGTCAAAGGCAGACGCTTGTGAGACCCAGAAACACCAGGCAATCCCATGGAGTTCCGGCTTTCGCAGGTTTCACTGTATTGATCATAGGGCCGAGGCTGTGCTACCTCGAGAAAGATAGGGCATGTGTAATTTTTTTTTAAATTGTGCTTTAGGCAAAAGTTTACAGCTCAAGTTAGTTTCTCATTCAACAATTTATACACATACTGTTTTGTGACATTTGTTGCAATCCCCACAATGTGTCAGCGTGCTCCGCCTTTGTACCCCAGGTTCCCTGTGTCCATTCGTCCAGTTCCTGTCCCTTCCTGACTTCTCGTCTTGCTTTTGGACGGGAGTTGCCCATTTGGTCTCGTATACTTGACTGAACTAAGAAGCACGTTCTTCACGTGTGTTATTGTTTGTTTTGGGGGCCTGTCTAATCTCTGTCTGAAAAGTGGGCTTCGGGAGAGGCTTCAGTTCTGAGTTAGCAGAGTGTCTGGGGCCATAGCCTTGGGGGTTCCTCCAGTCTCTGTCAGACCAGTAAGTCTGGTCTTTTTTTGAAGGCAGAAGTAATTGACTTTTCTCAAGAAGGGAAATCATATATTTCCTGATCTCAAAAATAAAGCCAGGGAAACGTGCAGAAGCACACTTCGGGGTTTTGAACTAATGAGCTTCAGTTAGAAGAACTGAAGCCTTTCTGTGTGGGAAGAAGGGAAGACTCCGTTAGTCAGAATTTGGAGGTTCTCATTAGTGGTGCTCCTAGGGGTCTGGTTAGCGGCAGGTGGGGTTCACTTGGGGAGCGTCATAGGGTGCTGCCTGAGGCAGAACAGATTTGCTAAAGGGGTGTCGAGCCAAGGAGAGATCTGGCTGGGTTTTCCAGGTACACACGGGAAGAGCGTTTCTGATAAGGTTCTTCTTTGCTAAAACCCAAGGGGGAGATGGGGAGAGTCTGACACATTTTGGTTTGAGAATAAGTAAAAATGAGAGTAATATTAACAACAACCGCAACAGTAATCATGGCTGCCGTTAACCAAGCTCCTGGTACGCGCTAGGTTCTCTCCTGAGAGCTTCGGGTGCCACGAGACATTTACTCTTCACAGCAGCCCACGCGGTTCCCCAGTTGATTCTCGTCCATAGACGAGGCTGGTTACACACTCAGGAGACACTCGGCGACTGGTCCAATTACATGGAAGACAGTGTCTAGTTTATCATTTAAAATTATTTTGTTCAGAATGTCTACCAAAACAAAAAGAATGTCTACCATTCTTGGTACCATTATATCAGCAGTGACATTGGAGCTAGTATTTGTTAAAGGCTTACCGTGTGCTGGGCATGTGTGTGCATGTGCTAGTATGCATGTGGTCACATGGGTTTCTGTGTACACACGTGTGCACATGTGCGTGCATGCATGCGTGGTGTGTTGTCTGTGAATGCATGAGTGCATGTAAGAGTCCATGAGTGTGTCTGCACATATGTGCAGGTGAACACACACACGGACACATGTATACCTGTATATGCATGTGTGCACGCACGTGTGTGCATGTGAGTGCAGGGGTGTGTGTGTATGCATGTATGCTGAGATGTGTGCACGCGACCTTCACTCAGACGGACATCGGGTGCCCTTCCCAGTCACACCTCCCTCCCACGGAGGCAGTCAGGACTTGCTGGGGCTTCTCTTCCCTGTTAAACGGAAATGCAATGCACCATCATCATGACAAAGTGACGGCTGAGGCAGGATGTGCTTACTTTGTTTACTGTCTTGTTAGCCTCCCAAGTAACATGAGGAGGTAGTGCTCTGATTCTCCCACGTTGCAGTTGAGGGACCAGGGATTTTACGTGGAGATGGAGGTCAGGCAGTGGAGATGGGATCCAAACTTGGGTTACTCCATCACAAGCCCGCACACTTCAGGTCTACACGATCCTTGAAGTTTCGTCTTCTTCCTGTGTCCGTTTTCCCCCAAGCGTATGTCTATGACTGCTGGACAGCAGCAGTGACTGTGTTTTGGTATAGGTAGTCAAACAACTAGCTGCTGGATCACTTCTAGTATTTGGTTACTTGTTTTCACCTCTCCCAGGAATCCTGGGGCTCCGTGGAAAATCAGCTGAAAGTGATAAATTATTCAAAGGAAGAACAGAATGTTCTTCTGCTTGTACTGAATGTACGGCTCTAGAATAGAAATGAGGATTGACTAAAGAAGGACATCTACCACTTTCCACCCTCCTCCCTGGGAGAGAGAGATGGAACCCTCCTTGGGTGAAGGCATCACGCTTAAGCTGCTAATTACTTCCTAATCATGCAGAAGAAAAGCTGCATCCCTTAAAATGCACCAGACAGCTAAACATAATCTTTGCCTTCCTCCCAGTGTCGTCTAAGGAATCCAGATGTTACTGTAATAACCACCCCATAAACAAACACCATACTCAGCTGTAGGGCTGCTTCTCAGCATCCATGTGACCCCAAAATGTTCTCCCTGGACTGCAGTTAGGATTGCTGCTCAGCTCTGGGGCAGCCCCCACTGGGTGGGTAGAGGGCTGCTGCAGGTCACACAGGAAGACAGGACCATTTGGAGCCGCCTGAACGTTTGTTGTGGTTGTTGTTAGCTGCCGTCCAGTCAGTTCCGACTCATAGCGACCCTACTTACAACAGAAGGAAACACCTCCTGGTCCTGCGCCATCCTCACCATGTTGTTATACTTGAGCCCATGGTTGCAGCCACTGTGTCAGTCCATCTTGTCGAGGGTCTTCCTCTTTTTCGCTGACCCTCTACCAAGCATGATGTTCTTTTCCAGGGACTGGTCCCTCCTGATAACATGTCCAAAGTAAGCAGGATGAAGTCTCGCCATCCTTGCTTCCAAGGAGCATTCCTGAACACGGCGTGATTAAATCCAGGACGCATCTGAAATCTTTGCGAACGTCTTAGCAGTGAGAGGTGCTGTGTGTCCAGCAGGGCTTAGATGCAGGAGATGGTGGCTTAATCAGACTGAAGCACGTTCAGTTAAGACCTGTTTAGATGCTACAACATAACTTTGGTCTGTTACTGTTAGTAATAATGATACAGTTGTTGTTGCTGTTGCTGAGTGCTGTGGAGCTGATTCTGACTCATAGTGGCCCCATGTGACACAGTAGAGCTGCCCCATAGGGTTTTCTAGACTGTGATCTTTATGGGAGCAGATTGCCAGGTCTTTCTACCATGGAACCACTGGTGGGTTTGAACTGCCAACCTTCCAGTTAGTGGCCGAACACTTAACCACTGCACCACCAGGACGCCTTAATGATGATCGCAGCTAACATTTATTGGGGGCTTATTATAAGAGATAGTTATAATTAATAATCCCATTTTGCAGATTGAAATTCAAGGAGGGGAAGTGATTTTCCCAAAAACCAAACCCACTGCCGTCGAGTCAATTTTGACACACAGCGACCCTGTAGGACAGAGTAAATTGCCCCATAGTGTTTCCAAGGAGCGGCTGGTAGATTTGAACTGCTGACCTTTTGATTCACAGCGGAAGTCTTAACCACTGTGCCACCAGGGCTCTGATTTTCCCAAAGCCCCTTAGTAAGTATGTGGTGACGGTAGAATTCGAGTACAAGAGATCTGGTTCTACCATTTTGTATGTTTGTATTTGGTTCTAACTGGCCTTTCTTCTTTCAGAACAACTTCAACTGAGCTCATCGTTTAGTAAAATAAAATTGCTTTTGAGATTCAACAAATAACGTGCATTTCTAATGCTTTATTCTTTTATTTTATTTTGAAAATAACCACGTTTATCAAGTGATATATGCTCACACACTGTAAAAATGTCAAATGACACAAAGAACACAGAGACAAAAGAGGAATCATTCTAAATCCCTTTCTGTGTTTGCCCCATCCCAGACTCATCCCGGTAAAACAGGACACTCCCAGGAGGCTCCAAGAAAAAAAAAAAGTTCTGAAGCCAAGAGAATTGGCAAACTCGTGGGGAGTCACAGTGTTCATTTGTGTATAAAAGGCTCTGAGAAATTCTACAGCAAATAAACCCATTTGGCTTGATGCAATCCCATGCTTGACAAAGCAACTGGTCCACGGAACACCTTCTCCCATAACGTGGATTTGTACTCTTTCCAGAGAGGACGCCCTGGGAAGTCCTGGTCTCACAAGAATGTGCCTTCATTCCACAGGTCTTTACTGAGCAGGGGAGTAAATGGTTAACACTCTCATCTGCTAACCAAAAGGCTGGAGATTCGAGTCCACCCAGAGGCACCTCAGAAGAAAGGCCTGGTGATTGATTTCTAAAAAACCAGCTATTGAAAACCCTATGGAGCACAGTTCTACTCCGACACACACGGGGTCACCATGAGCCAGAGTCAACTTGACGGCAAGTGGTTTTTGGTTTTCTGAACAGAAGCTCTGGGTTCGGCCCACGCTAGCCTCAGGAGGCTCAGGGGGGCCACAGGACAGGCCCCTACTCCATGGCATTTACTTCTCATGGGAGAGGCAATCCACAAGAAAACAAAGACCCACACAAGGTACTTCACGCGCTGATAATGGCTACCGTGAAAATACGAGACGTTCGTGGGATGTCTTCAGAGGCCATCTTGAGGATGAGATGGAATGAGGATGCTGTTTTGGAGGCTACAATGGTTTCAGGGAAGAGCTAGAATGAAAACCCTATGGCATTTATACAGTGTTGTTTTTTTGTGCCATTGAGTCGATTTTCCGCTCATAGTGACCCCGTGTGACAGAGTAGAACTGCCCCATGAGGCTTCCAAGGCTGTAATCTTTACGAAAGGAGACTGCCATATCTTTCTCCTGTGGAATGGATGGTGGGTTCAAACGGCCAACCTTTTGGTTAGCAGCTGAGTGCTTAACTATTGTGCCACCAGGGATCCTTCTATATAGAACAGATGTAAGTATATAATTTTACGCATTTGTATCATATTATATTATATCATATCAATGTTATATCATATTATATGCTTTGTTCACTCAACGAAAAGGTCAAAGATAATATTTCTGGTCAATAAATGTATTTCACCATCATTATGTTTACAGGCTGCAGAGCATTTATTCCAACGTATACTCCATGTTTCTTAACCAATTTCTCACTGGTGGAAAATTAAGGCATTTTCTCCTGCGTGCATTTTTCTCACGCCTGACGTAGTCTCTTTAGGATAAATTTCTGGAAATAGGATTGTTGGTCCCAAAGGTGTGGGCATTTCCCATGTTTGTATAATAATGCCTCATTTTCTCTGACCCTCTACTTTACCAAAGGTGATGTCCTTTTTTTAGCGATAGGTCTTTCTGATGATGTGCTCAAAGTAAGTAAGACATAGTCCCAGCATCCTCACTTCTAAGAAGCATCTGGTTGTATTTCTTCTAAGACTGATTTCTTTGTTGTGGTTATATAAGTATGATTATATACATTGTCTCCTATAGTTTCTTCTAGCATTTTTTGGTTTCGTTTCCTTTCATTTAAGTCTTTGATCTTTCAGGAATTGATTTTTGAAGTGAGGAATAGGTTTGCGGTTCAGTTTTATATTTTCAAAATGGCGATTGAGTGGTTCCATTTCCATCTTCTCGTTTATTGGAAATGACAACTGTGCCATGCACTAAGGTCTTTAAATACTTGGGACGATGCCTGTAATCTTGGTTTCTGTTCCTTTGATCTGTCTTTCAATTCCTTTGCCAAACCGCACTGCTTCACTTAGCTGTCACACATAATACATTTTTAATGTCTAGCAAGAAAAGTTCCTCAATATCACTCTTCCCAAGAATTTTCCTGGCATTATAACGTGTTTATTACCCCAGATACATCTTAGAATTTTTGTCAGGTTAAACTACATTCCACATTGAGATCATATTGAATTTACTGACTAATTTGGAAAATATAATCTTTACTGTACTGAATCTTCTTATCCAGTAAAAAGATACGAGTCTGTCTTGAAATCTTTTAAAATTATTTTCATTAGAGACTTATGTTTTGCTCCGTATATGATCTGCACATTTACTGTTACATTTACTTTGAGGTGTGTTAGGGCTTACGTCCTGGTGTGAAAGATTTTAAAAATTACGTCTTTTCTAACTGGTTGCAATTTACATATAAAAAGATTGCTTTTCATATAATTATAAGTGATAGTACTGTATATTTTATTGTTTTAAATAGTTTTTCTAGTATTCTGGTTTTTCCAGGAAGGCAACCCTAGTATTTATAGATTATGATTGTTTTGCCTCATCTTCCAATGTTCACGGTGACTTTTATGTTCTTGGCCCATTGCCTTGCTCAGCACTCTCAGAACGATGCTCTGCAGTAGGAGGAGAAAGGGTGCTCAGCTTTGTGTGACTCTAGTGGAATGCTTAGTATTCTTACCGTTCATCATGACAGTGTTTTTTGGGTTGAACTGTGTATTTAAAAAAACTTTATAAGGCCACCTACAGTCACCTGATCTTTGGCAAAGGCCCAAAGTCTATTAAATGGGGAAAAGACAGTCTTTTTAACAAATGGTGCTGGCAAAACTGGATGTCTATATGTAAAAAAATGAAACAGGACCCATACCTCACACCATACACAAAAACGGATTCAAAATGAATCAAAGACCTAAATATAAAACCAAAAACGATAAAGATCATGTAAGAAAAAATAGGGTCAACGCTAGGGGCCCCAGTATAAGGCATAAATAGGATACAAACCATAACTAACAATACACAGACACCAGAAGATAAGGTAGATGACTGGGATCTTCTAAAAATTAAACACTAACACACATCGAAAGACTTTACCAAAAGAGCAAAAAGAGACCTACAGGCTGGGAAACATTTTTTGGCTATGATATAGCTTACAAAGGTCTAATCTCTGAAGTCTATAGGAAAATCCAACACCTCTACAACAGAAAGACAAATAATCCAATTAAAAAATGGGCAAAGGATGTGAACAGACACTTCACCGAAGAAGACATTCAGGTGGCTAACAGACACATGAGGAAATGCACTAGCCATTAGAGAAATGCAAATTCAAACCACAAGGAGATACCATCTCACCCCGCCATTACTGGCACGAATCAAAAACACTGGAAATAACAAACGTTGGAGAGGCTGCAGGGAGATTGGAACTCTTACGCACTGCTGGTGGGATTGCAAAATGGTACAACCATTTTGGAAAACAATATGGCATTTCCTTAAAAAGCTAGAAATACAAATACCATACTATCCGGCAATCCCACTCCAGGAATATATCCTAGAGAAATAAGAGCTGTCACATGAATAGACATATGCATGCCCATGTTCACTGCATCATTGTTCACAACAGCAAAAGGATGGAAACAACCTAAGTGCCCATCAGCAGATAAATGGATAAACAAACTACGGTACATATACACAATGGAATACTGTGCAACAATAAAGAACAATGATGAATCTTCGAAACATCTCATAACGTGGATGAATCTGGAGGCATTATGCTGAGTCAAATAAGTCAATCACAAAAGGACAAACACTGTATGAGGCCACTATTATAAAAACCCATGAAAAGGTTTACACACAGAAAGGAACAATCTTTGATGGTTATGGGGGGGGGGGGAAGTGGAGGGAAAAACACTAACTAGACAATAGATAAGTGATAACTTTGGTGAAGGGTAAGACAGTACACAATACTGGGGAAATCAGCACAACGTGATTGAGGCAAAGTCATAGAAGCTTCATAGACACATCCAATCTCCCGGAGGGACCAAGTAACTGGGCTGAAGGGTGGGGACCATGGTCTCGGAGAACATCTAGCTCAATTGGCATAACACAGTTTATAAAGAAAATGTTCTACATCTTACTTTGGTGAGTAGTGTCTGGGGCCTTAGAAGCTTGTGAGCTGCCATCTAAGATACTCCACTGGCCTCACCCCATCTGGAGCAAGGGAGAATGAAGAAAACCAGAGACGCAAGGGAAAGATTAGTCCGAAGGACTAATGCACCACAAGTACCACAGCCTCCACCAGACTGAGTCCAGTACAACTAGATGGTGCCTGGCTACCACCACCGACTGCTCTAACAGGGATCACAATAGAGGGTCCCAGACAGAGCTGGAGGAAAATGTAGAACAAAATCCAAACTCACAAAAAAAAGACCAGACTTACTGGTCTGACAGAGACTGCAGAAACCCTGAGAGCATGGCCCCCGGCCACCCTTTTAACTCAGTACTGAAGTCGCTCCTGAGGTTCACCCTTCAGCCAAAGATTAGACAGGCCCGTAAAACAAATAATAATGCATGTAGCTCAACCATGTATACAAGACTAAATAGGCACACCAGCCCAGGGTCAAGGATGAGAAGGTAGGAGGGGAGAGGAAAGCCAGATGAATGGAAATGAGGAACCCTAGGCAGAGAAGTGGAGAGTGTTGACACCTTGTGGGGTTGGCAACCAATGTCACAGAACAATACGTGTATTAATTGTTTAATGAGAAACTAATTTGCTCTGTAAACTTTCACCTAAAGTGCAACAAAAAAAGGGAAAGAAGCGAACAAAAAAATCTTTGTAAGGGAGTATCTACCATTTCCCTTTCAAAATATCAGAAATGGATGCTATATTTTATCAAATATCTTTCTGGCTTAGAAGATAAATGATCATATGTTTCTTTTACTGCTGTCCTACTAATATGATGTATCAATCAGAGAAACAGAACCAAGAAGATGGAGATTATCTATGTATGTATGTATATACATGTATGTGTGTATGCATGTATGTAAGTATACGTGTATGTATGTATGTAAGTATCTATCTAGCTATGTATCTAGCTATCATTTTTCTCTCTCTCTATAAGTTCTCTATCATCTATCTATCCAGCTCCCTGAGGGACTGAGTTACTGGGCTGAAGGTTAGTCTACCTATCTTCTATCTTTAGTCATCTCTCTTTAAGGAATTGGCTCATACGATTGTGGGGGCCAGCAAGTCTGAAATCCATAGGGCAGGCTGCCAGCTTGGAAACTCAGGCAGGATTTCTATGTTACAGCCTTCAGGCAGAATTTCTTCTCTGCAAAAACCTCAGTTTTTGATCATAAGACCTTCAACTGATTGAATGAGGCCCAACCACCTTATCCAGGGGGACCTTCCTTACTTAAAGTCAAGTGATTGCAAAGGTTAATCCCAGCTACAAAACACCTTCACAGCAACACCTGTGTTGGAGCAAACACTTCGGCACCAAAGCCCAGCAAAGTTGACACATAAAATCAAAAGTCACATACGGTGAAGGATTTAAAAAAGTGTCCTAAACTGGACAGTTCTTGGATTTGGGGAATCAGTTACTCATTGTCACGGTGTGTTATTCTACTGGCTGATGTTTTATTCAAGCTTTTTGCACAAACCTTCCTAAGCGAGAAACTTTTCTCTAATTTCCTTTACTGTGGTGATCTCTGTGAGGATCTGGCATCGTAAAAACAATCACGTGACTTTTCTCTTTCTCTACGTACCGGAATTGTTTAAACAGTGTAAGAACAACCACTCCTTGAAGATTTGAGAAGCCAAGACTCAGAGCCAGCAGTAACTCATACACTTCTAGGGCAGTGTCCATTTTCTCAGGCACCTTAGAAAGGGATTTGTTGATATCTAGTTAAGTTGAAAACGTTTATACCCTGTAATCCTGCAATTCTTCTCCTACCACAGAGAAACGCTCTATGCATGTGCAAGGCGAGACACACCGGAATTCTCGTTGCAGTATTATTCGCACTGAAAACCTTTGGAAATGACCTAGATGTCCTTCAGGAGGTGATTGGATAAGGGAAGCCATGCAATTTCTACTCCATTGTTATTAGGTGACATTTTCCACCTATACTGAAAAAAAAAAAAAAAAATCCAAACCCACTGCCTTTGAGTCGATTCTGACTCTTGGTGATCCTATAGGACAGACTAGAACTGCCCCATAGTTTCCAAGCTGTAATATTTACAAAAGCAGACTGCCACATCTTTCGCCCTTGGAGCAGCTGGTGGGTTTGAACCGCCAACCTTTCAGTAAGCAGCTGAGCCGCTTAACAGTTTCCCCACCAGGATTCCTTAATGACTGCTCTGTGGTGGTTAAAATGCCTAGATTGGCTCTACTCACATCAACAGGGAAACTTCTCAAACACGTAACTTGGGGAGGCGAAAGAGCGCGAAACACGAAGTCCATCGTGACGCAATTTAGGTAAAAAAAACACACATAAGACAATGCTATGCTTGAGTTTGGGTGCACGTATTTTATCAAAAATACAAAAGGGAAGGCTATTCTTCTCCTTTAAGACTTGGGGTTCCCACTGGGGAGAGATGGAGGGGAACAGGAACGGGGAGGAGAACTGGTGCCTTTTATCCCTTACACGAAGAAGGCCTGTGGTGACTGTGGCGGAGCCCTGACGTCTGGCCTCTGCGGTGACACGGGATTTGTCACATTAACCGCCCTTCACTAAGGCAGCAGCACGCCCTCCCGAGCCTTTATTGATTTCTATCAGCTTTCTCGATGAAGGACCGCGGGAAGTCTCTCAAAGTCTCCTGTGGTGTTTCTGCTAATTCTCCCCATTTGAAAATTGGAGATGGGGGCTGGGTATTGACAATTGTTATTCTTTGAATAACATGGTGCTTGGCATACAGTAGGTGCCCAATAAATGCTCGATGATGTCATCTTCACCCTCATCACCATTGTCACTTTGGTTCTCTGCTCCTCCCCTCCAAGCGTTCTGCACAAACTGCTCAGGTACGAGGCCAGAGCGACTACTAGCTGAAAAGTTGGCGGTTCGAGCCCATCCAGAGGCGCCAAGGGAGACAGGCCTGGCGATCTGCTCCTGAAAGTTCACAGCCTTGAAAGCTCTGTGGAGCACAGTTCTACTCTGCACACACGGGGTTGCCATGAGTTGGAATCGACTTAATGGCGACTATCGACAGCCACCGCCCGGATTTTAACCTGATTTCTCCAGGGCCTCAGGGCCTTTGACACCCCTTCTATGGTCCCCTGCCCAAAGCTGCAGGCAGACCGGGGACTCAGGCCGTGGGGGCTGGCTGGATTAATGGAGCTGCTCTTCAGGACAGCTCTCCTTCCTTACACAAACTCTGTCGCAGCTCTGTGTCCTGAGGCTGCGCTTTGCCAGGGAGCCGGGGATGGTCCTGGTGGCTTGCCCGGGGACCCGGCAGCTAAGCCTCGGAATATCTGTGACTGCGGGGTGCACCCTCTCCCCACTCCCTGTCACAGTTCTCTGACACATGGGGAGCTTCAGGGAACGGGGACGGGGCCCCTCCACACGCCCATTCTCCCAAAGGGGTGCCTTTTCAGCACTTCAGGGGCTTTAAGAATATCGACAAAGGATTCAAACCAGGGCTTCTCCACAGCAGCACTACTGACCCTGTGGGATGAACACTTCTCTGTTGTGGGGGCCGTCCTGGGCACTGAAGGGTCTCCAGAAGCATCCCTGGCCTCCACCCCTCACCCGGTGCAGTAGCACCCTCTAGTGATAACAGTAAGAATGTCCCCTGGGCGTTGCCGAATGTCCCCTGGGCGTTGCCGAATGTCCCCGGGTGTTGCCGAATGTCCCCTGGGCGTTGCTGAATGTCCCCGGGCGTTGCCGAATGTCCCCCGGGCGTTGCCGAATGTCCCCTGGGTGTTGCCGAATGTCCCCCGGGCGTTGCTGAATGTCCCTTGGGTGTTGCTGAATGTCCCCGGGCGTTGCCGAATGTCCCCTGGGCGTTGCCGAATGTCCCCTGGGTGTTGCCGAATGTCCCCGGGTGTTGCCGAATGTCCCCGGGCTTTGCCGAATGTCCCTGGGCGTTGCCGAATGTCCCCTGGGCGTTGCCGAATGTCCCCTGGAAGCCACAATCGCCCGGGTTGAGAATCACTGCCCTAGGGCATGATGTGAAGATGAGAATCAGACTGTTGGATGCGTGACTGAGGATTCCATTCGGAAGTCCACCTACATGAGGCCGAGGGAACTTGGGTGAAGAGCGGAGTCCTTTGCAAGTCCTGGCTTACCTGCAGCCAAGGGCGCAGCTCTGTCCCCACCAGGGCTCAGCTGCTCAGGCCCCGCAGCAGAATGCACCCACCTTTGCCTCTAAGTTGGCTCAGACTCATCTGTCTATCTGTCCATACACTTGTGTCTTCTTGCTGAATGTGGCCCCTCTGGCCCAGTAGGTCCTGTTGGCAGAGACAGCCCTGGCTCAGGGGCCCAAAGAACTCCTTTAACAGCAGGTACTGCGCTCCATCAGATGCTTTTTTCTACTTGCTGGAGCCCCCAATATCATTTCCTCCTTTTGTTGTCTTTTTGGAGGGAGCCCTGGCAATGCGGTGGTTAAGCGCCCAGCTGCTAACCAAAAGTTGGCGGTTTGAACCTACCCAGCAGCCAAGCGGGAGAAAGACCTGGTGATCTGCTCCCATAAAGATTACAGCCTAATAACACAGTTTATAAAGACAATGTTCTGCATTCTACCTTGGTGAGTAGGGTCTGGGGTCTTAAAAGCCTGTGAGTGGCCATATAAGATACTCCACTGGTCTCATCCCTTTGGCAGCAAGGGAGAATGAAGAGAACAGGATACAAGGGAAAGATTAGTCCAAAGGACTAATGGACCACAGCTACCAAGGCTTCCACCAGATTGAGTCCAGTACAGCTAGATGGTGCCCAGCTACCACCACTGACTGCTCTGACCAGGATCACAACAGAGGGTTCTGGACAGAGTGGGAGAAGGATGGAGAACAAAACTCTAACACCCACAAAAAGACCAGATTTACTGGCCTGAAAGAGACTGGAGAAACCCTGAGAGTATGGCCCCCAGACACCTTTTTAGTTCTGTGGTGAAGTCACTTCCGGGGTTTACCGTTCAGCCAGGGACTGGACAGCCCCATAAAACAAAACAGGACTAATGAGGCACCGCAGTCCAGGGACAAGGACTAGAAGGCAGGAGGGGACAAGAAAGCTGGTGATAGGGAACCCAAGGTTGAGTAAGGACAGTGCTGACATGTAGTGGGGTTGTTAACCATTGTCATAGGGCAACATGTGTACTAACTGTTTAACGAGAAACTATTTTGTTCTGTAAACCTTCTTCTAAAGTGAGAATAGCAGCACAACTGGAAGAACGTAATCGATGTCACTGAACTGTGCATGTAGAAATTTTTGAAATGGTGTATCTTTGGCTAAGTATATTTTCACCAAAAAAAAAAAAAAAAAAAAAGGTTGAGAAGGGAGAGGGTTGACATGTCATGAGGTTGTTAACCAATGTCATAAAACAAAATGTGTACTGAGTGTTTAATGAGAAACTATTTGTTCTGTAAGTCTTCACCTGAAGTACAATTAAAAAAAAAAAGAATAGATTGCAGCCTAGGAAACCCTGTGGGGCAGTTCTGCTCTGTCACACGGGGTCAAGTTGGAATTGACTTAATGACACACAATGACAACATTGGTTTATCTTTAAAGAGATTTTAAAAACGTTGAAAGTTTCAGTTGTCGTCTGCAGAGTGTGTGCTCAGGAAGCAGAGCAGGTGAAGGGCTTTGATTAGTGCTGAGGATAGCCTTAGTGATCTGTTATAGATCTGTTGACATAATCAAGGCCTTTAGGCCCCTGCCTGCCGGTGTCAAAGGTCGGCCTCCAAGTGGCAAACTCAAGAACAAGAAAGGCCTGCTGTTAGGGAAGGTCTAAGGCCCTGGTCCTGCCTCCTCTCTACAACCAGCCCTTCATCACTCAGTCACCTGCCAACAGCCAAAGGTATAATTGGCACCTTGACTGCAAACGGCTGGTCCTTTCAATATCTCTTCTGATGTGTTAAAATTAGACTCCCCTAAACCACAAACGAGGTCCTTTTAAGCGAATGTGTCGAGAAAGAAAGCATCTATTTGTCCAGAGCAGTTGAAAGTGGTCCAGTCCGTGTCAAGAGTGGTGGGTGACCTTAGAGGCACCATCCAGGCTTAAGAAACTACAATTTCCCCTTTTGATTGGAAACAGAAAGTCTTTCTTGGCACTTCAGAGTGTTGGTAGCACAGTGGGACTTGTCGAGAAGGAAGGGCTGGAGGAAGAGAATGTGGATGAGGAACAACCCACGGTGCCCAAGTTCTGAGTCAATGCGCTGGGAATGGGGGGGGGGGGGGTGCGTAAATGGCTCATTGCACGTGAAGAGATAAGATTCGATTATTAGCTCAATTATCCCCTTCCTGGGTGAGGACGACGTGTGCTGGCTTTCCTTGAAAGGGGAGGACCTGAAGAGGAGGCTTACCTAGCCTTTGATGTGCTTCCCTGCCAGGTAAGGCTCTCACCTCCGTTTCTCTGCAGAAGGCCCAGAGCCCAGGGGCTCAGCAGCCTCCCGAGGCCCCTCAGGGTGTAAGGAAGGTGGTAGACGGGGTTGCGTACCTCTGTCCTTCCGACTCCAGGGGCCACGCTCATTAAATTGTACTGGCACTGTGAGGTTGAGGAGAATCAGTCTTGCCTGGTTTCCTTCCCTCATCAAAGGAAAGTCCTCAAACACCTAGAGAACACTTCCGAGGCTGTAACAAAAAATTAACACAAAACCTTTCGGGAGCTTGCGTTCCCTGGTGTTATTGGTGGTGGAGGTGTCCGGCCGCCCACCTGCACACAGGGACCTACCCTGACAGTTGGTCCCGTGGGCTCTGGCACAGCAGCTCCAGGTGCTGTGGCCTCCAGAGCAGGGGGCGGGCCAGGTGTGCACAGAGAGGTATGACACTGTTGTTCTCCAAGTACCTGGGTGGAGGAAGATTGCAAAGAATATGTTTTTCTGATTTTATAAATGCTTCAAGGGTGAGCTCGACTCCCAACGCAGAGAGCAGTGAAGCAGCTATTATTGTTATTATTTTATCTGTGGTAAAAAATATGCACAACACAATATCCACCAATTTATATTTCTACATGCATGATACCATGGAGTTCCAAAAGAACGAACAAGTCTGTCTTGGAAGAAGTACAGCCAGAATGCTCCTTATAAGCTAGAATGACGAGACTTTGAACATGTTATCAGGAGGGACCAGTTCCTGGAGAAGGACATCATGCTTGGTGAAGTAGAGGGTCAGTGAAAGAGAGGAAGACCCTTGATGAGATGGACTGACGCAGTGGCTGCAACAATGGGATCAAACATAACAATGATCGTGAGGATTGTGCATCACCCAGCGTTGTTTTGTTCTGTTGTTCATAGGGTCTCTATGAGTGGGAACCGACTCCTAACGGCACCTAACAACACATACAACAACACATGCATGATTCAGTGACATTGATTACACTCCTCATGTTGCACAACACTTGTTGTGTGCCTTGAGTTGATTCTGATGTGCTAAAATTAGCTTCTCATAGCAACCCATGTGACAGAGTAGAACTGCCCCGTAGGGTTTCCTAGGCTGTAATCTTTACAGGAGCAGATTGCCAGGTCTTTCCTCCTGAGGAGCTGCTGGGTGGGTTCCAACCACCAATCTCTTAGTTAGCCGTCGAGTTCTTCTTCTTCCTGCTTATTGTACCACCATTAATGTAAACTCTGTGTCCCCCAAGCAAATATATTATTATTTTTTGATCCTCTATCATGGGATAAGAATAGAAGGAGCAGGTGTCATAGTGATGAAGAACATGGATGTTATAGTTAGGTGGACCTGGGGTCAATGGCCCCTTAAACCTGTTGCTGTAGAGTCGATTCCTACTTGTAGCGATCCTATAGGATAGAATAGAACTACCCCATAGTATTTCCTAGGCTGTAATCTTTACGGGAGCAGATCTCCAGGTCTTTTCTCCTGTGGATCGGCTGGGGAGTTGGAATTGTTGACCTTTCAGTTAGCAGCCAGGTGCTTAACCACTGAGCAATCAGGGCTCCTCAGGGTTCAATGGTCAGATTTGCTGATTCTTGGTTGTGAGACCATGGGCGAATTACTTTAGCTTTCTACACTTGTCTGCTGGTCTGTGAGGTGGGGTGATTGTGAGAGCAGCACCTCACTAGCACACCACGCCCAATTGCTGGTGAACGAGGAGTTAGTGAGAGATGGCCTTTGTGAACTCGGGTCAGAGGCTGTGTTGTACCACCGCAGATTTGTCACCTACTAGCTGCTCACCTTTCCTTGGTCATGTCACTCACCTGGCTCTCAGTTTCCTCCTCTGGAGGACATAAAAGATAAAAATAAAAAAGATAGGGGCAGAAGGAGAACCACCTTGAGGTTTGGCAGGCATCGGAGCAAGGAAACATACAGAAGCTGGAAAGGACACGTCTCTGAGAACTGCAAAATGCTGTGGAAATAGCAGCAGGAATCCCAGCGGGACGTGGCTGAGACTCGTCAGACCCGCTCCACGCTGGACCCTCCACCCACTGAGACAAACTTGCTCTTGATTTCCCAAATTCTCCCTTGCCCCAAGACTCCAGAGATGGGGTCCGAAAGTCAGGACCCATTGGAGAGATGACAAAGAAATTCTTTCTGGCTGGAGCAGTCCCCAGGGTCTCTGTTGTCACGTAGAATCTGGGTTTGAGTTGCCATGGGCAGGCAACGTGAATTGTGGGAGTGGCTGGGCAATCAACTTAATTAAATTAAGTAATTAAGGGGTGTGGCAGAGGCGGAAGGGAGGAAGAGAGGATGACTTTAGGGCTTCAGCAGAATTATTCTGAGGTTTGACAAGTGAGGGACTCTGGAGAGAGTGAGGTAATTGGGGAGGAAATGTACGTTGGAGAAGTGATGTCTTGGGTCACTAACAGGATCCTCACTGATGTTTGTTGAGAAAATATTGAATTTCATTTCTAGTGAGTTTTAGTTGTTCGACTGTGTCTCTCTGAATGCAACTCCATGCAAAGACTGGGCCACATGGCACATGGGTGTGTATTAGGGCATATTGCAAAGCGTTCTTGACCTTCCTCTGGGGCTACCTCACCACGGGGATAGACAATGTTTTCTAGATCATGGAGTGCTTTTACAAGCATTTCTCCTTTGAGTGTTTCCCAAGCCCTGTGAAAAATGCATGGCATGGATTTTTTATTTATTTTTTAGTTCACTAATTCTTTTTTTATTTTTTATTGTGTTAAAAATATATACAACAAAACACTTGCCGGTTCAACAATTTTTACATGTAAGATTCAGTGACATTGATTGCATTCAGTGTGTTGTGTAACCATCACTATTATGTTTCTCCAAATTATTCCACCACCATTAATAAACTCAATGCCCCCTAAGCAATGAGTCTCTCTTCACCCCTTCCTTCCACCCCTGGTAACCAGTAATAAATTTTGGTCTCTAGGCACGTGAATGACATGGATTTTTAAAATGTCCAGATCTGCCTTACCCCCTTGTCATCAGAGTAGGGTTCTGTGGTCCTCGCCCTGAATGTTAAGCTCTGGCCAGAACCTAAATGTTAAGTTTTGTTAACGATAAATCATTTCATTTATTCATTTGCTTAAGGGATGTACATAAACTGTCACCCGGTGCCAGGCACTGTGCTAGGCGCTGGGGATACAGCAGACATGGCCAGGCGGACCTCCTGGAGACAGTGATAGCTAAGAAGACTCTGGAAGCTTGAACAGGAGTCAGTTATAAAAACTGCTGAGGGAAGAGTAGGCCAGGTGGAAAGAGTCGACCACGTCCAAGCCTGGCTGGGGGGAAAACATGGACAGCGTGTGACATCTGCTTATTCGTTTATGCTGTCTTATCACTTAACGCCATTTTATGTCCCACATCTTAAATGGGCGTAAGTTTCAGAGAAGCCCAGCTACCTGTCTGCAATAGATCACAAATAATTACATTTCATAAGTAAACTTTACCAAGAGACAACAAGGAGTTTTATTCATTGATTGTCTATTTTTATCTAATTTCCTCATGCATTCCACTGATTTTGAATTTTTAATATTTTAGCTAGAGTCCTTCTTAAAACATACCAGAGCCCATCAATCCTGTGTCACTATATATTTTTTGAAATATTAGCTATTTTTCAAATAAACAATTGGTTATGAAATACTGACAGAGAAATCTCAGTGACATATTTAGGTATCTCTGTAAGTTTATTCTTTCATCAATGATATGATCTTTATATGACGTACAACATCTGTTGTTGCTGTTAGTTGCTGTCGAGCGGGATTTGCCCTCTGGCTACCCCATACACAACAGAACAAAGCATTGCCCGGTCCTGCGCCATCTTCCTGATTGTTGGTATGTTACAGTCCATGGTTGCGGCCACTGGGTATTTTGAGTGCTTTCCAGTCGAGGAGGCTCATCTTCCAGCCCTGTATCAGACAATGTTTTGTTGGGATCCTTAAGGGCTTTCATTGGTTAATTTTTGGAAGTTGATTTCCAAGCCCTTCTTCCTAACCTGCCTTAGTCTGCAAGCTCTGCTGAAACCTGTTCACCCTGGGTGACCCAGCTGGTGTTTGAAATACTGGTGGCACAGCTTCCAGCATCATCGAAACACACAAATCACCACAGTCCGACACACTGACACACGGAGGTGGATCCGACATCTAGATTCTTTTAAAATCCCCCAGAATCAGCATCTCCATTTTAAAGTGGAGAAGACTGAGGTATGGGACGACGGAGGATCTGTCTGTGGGGCCTCCTGCTAATGCAGCGTCCGCTGAGGGTCAGCGGTCAGGTGTTCTCACCAAGGTCATTCCTGTGCAATGGTCCATGGGGACCGTGATGGGGGACTCTGGCACCCTGCAGTGTAGGAGCCCTTTCTCCGTACTCTCAAGCCTGTGTGTGTCCCTGTAGGAGCCTTTGCTCTGTAATCTCAGGTCTGTGTGTTTCCCTGTGTTAGCGCTGGGGCAGGGAGGTGTGTGTATGGTGGGGGGGGGGACCCTTGGAGAGCTGTCACATTATGCAAACTTGATTACCCGTCTGCCATTACTGATGTCATCCGCCTCTGTGAAATGAAGTATGGGAGACGGAGTGTGGAGGGTGGCACTTGTGATGTTAAATAATCAACCCCTTATTCTTCTTGGGAGGAGCAGTGGTGGAGAAATGGAGCTTCAGGGCTGTAGAAACTTTGGTGGAATCTGCCTGCTGCATTAAGGAAGCGGAGACAGGCTCCTAGCATTTTGTTGGCAAACTGGGGCCTGGGGGGCTTGAGGCCTGGGCAGTGTCCATGGGTACTTGCGATAACCCGTTGCCATCTAGTGGATTCCAACTCACAGAGACCCTATAAGACAGAGTAGAACTGCCCCGTAGGGTTTCCTAGGCTGCAGTCTTTACAGAAGCGATTGCCACGTCCTTCTCCCGAGGAGCGGCTGGTAGGTTCAAACCTACAATGTTTCCATTAGTAGCTGAGCCCTTAACCGTTTCGCCACCGAGGCTCCTTCCAGGTGACTGAGGAACACCAGATCTTCTGCACTGTAAATGTGGGTCAGGAACTACTGGGTGGCCAATGAGACCGTGACCCCGTGGAGCTGGGCCCAAGTCCACTGCTCTCTGAACCCTGGTGCCCCTCGTGGGGTCTGGCAGGTGCGGCATAGCGGTGGCCAATTCAAGACACACTCAGTTGAGAACTTTCCCTGAGGAGAGTTTCGGTGGCTCACATGTTGTGCTGACTGCTCCTCCAAGTTCAAAACCTCCATGCGCAGCCACCTCATCAATGACTGCTTCTGAATGTTACGTGACCAGAACAGGATTTCTAATGTCCTTTCAAGGATGTCTTCTCTCACGTGAAGCCTAATGAACATGCCTCCCAAGCCAGGTGTGACACCTCGAGGCCAGTGATTTTCATCCCCCTTTGCCCTCGACTTAATTATCCACCAAGCACTGCCTCTTCTATGTCCTCACCAGCTGTCGGGTCTGCCCACTTTTCTGTCTCCACTCTCACTTCTCTGGACCATGCCACCATCATCTCTTGCATCAACAGCTGCAACTGTCTCCCTGGAGTCCCTCCCTGTCCATCTGTTCTCCATGTGGTAGCCAGAATGACATTTAGTCAACCCCTACTTAAAACACTCCACGGAAACTCAGGTTGAAATTCAAGGTCTAAAGCTCTTGTCCTCACCAACCTCTCCATGTCATCTTCCAACCTGCTCCTTGCCTCCCAGATCCTTTCTGTCCAGCTTCTTCCAGTTCCTCCAATGTGCCATACCTCCTCACCCCATCCTTTGCACATCTTGTTCCCTCTGCCCAGAACATCCTTCTGCGCTCCCTTGCTAGTCAACTCTTATCTACCTGCTAGGTCTCAGGTCTACCATCACTTCTTCAGCAAGGATATCCCTAAACAATACGAAAAGCAAATACTTAAAAAACCCTCGCTACGTTCCAAGCATTTACCTAAGTACCTTATATATATTAACTTATTTAATCCTCACAATAACTCTATGAGATAGGTAGCGTGGTATCCACAGTTTATAGATGGGGAAACTGAGGCACCAAGAAGTAAGTGAACTTGCTCAAGATCACATAGTAAGTAGAGGAGCCAGGATTGAAGCCCAGGTGCCTTGGCTGTGCAGTCTGTGTTTGTAATCACTACACTAGCCAGTCTCATCACCCAGAACCCCAGACTATGCCAGGTGATACACTCGCTTGTACCCCATGTACCCTGGAGTCCACTTACTGCCCTCAGGATGCTTGTTTGATGCTAGTCTCGTTGCCATATTTAAAGCATCACGTAGTGTTATGGATTGAATTGTCTCCTCCCAAAATATGTGTTGGAATCCAAAACCCTGGTGGTACAGTGGTTAAGCACTCAGCTGGTAACCAAAAGTTTGGTGGTTCGAACCCATCAAAGGCTCTGTGGAAGAAAGATGTGATAGCCTGCTTTGGTAAAGATTACAGCCTTGGAAACCCTATGGGGCAGTTCTGCTCTGTCCTATAGGGTCGCTATGAGTCAGAATCAACTCCATGGCAACTTTCTTTCTTTCTTTCTTTTTAATAACCAGAGGTATCAGCACGGTCCCTGAAGCCTCTGGTTCAAATGCCACCCTTCCCCCATTGCCGTGTGTCTGCAGCTGCTCCCTGGGCTCTGGAATCCCACTCATCCAGGGGTGGTTCTGATCATTTTTTTACAACAAAAAAACCTTCATCAATTCAGCAATTTCTACATGTACAATTCAGCGACACTGATTATGTTCTTCAAGTTATGCAAGCTTTACCACTATCCTTTTCCAGATTATTCCACTGCCATTAACATAAACTCAATGCCTCCTAAGCAAGAACCCCCCCCCCCAATACTCTCTGGTTTCCATGCATTAGCTTACTTCACATAAGCGAGATCACGCAGTATTTGTCCTTTCGTGACTGACACATTTCGCTCACACAGCGCTGTCTAGGTTCATCCACATTGAGGCATGCATCGGGACTTCGTTTCTCTTTATGGCTGAGTAGGCTTCCATTCTGTGTCTATGCCACATTTTACTTATCCATTCATCTGTGGATGGACTTTTCGGCTGTTTGTCCTGGTCTGCTTTGGGTCACTCTGGGGGGTGAGCTCTTTGGGGACTCATCAGCAGAACCTGAGCCTAAGAGCCTGGCATCCCAGCTAGCACAAGGTGGAGGAACCACAAGGGCCCGGAGGTAGGGTCTGGATCTGGGCCCTGCGGTTGACTGGCTACCGAGTGTGGGTTAATGAAACATGACTTCAGATGGACCTTATGACTCCATTTCCAAAACGAAATCCAGAAGTGGGGCTCTGCTGACCACTTCCAAATTCTAGAAGTGAGAATACATACCAGTTATGCATACAGATGTTGGAGCCAGGCAGAGCCAAGTTCAAATCCAGGCTCCCTGACTCATAAGCTGAGACCTCCCTGGGCCTTGCTGAGATTCTTTTACTGCAAGTTGGCCTCATGGGACCTATAAATTCAAGCATATGGCCCTCAGTGCACAGCCTGGTGCCAGCAGGCCACTGTTATTGCTGCTGCTGCTCTCATCACTGTTACGGTTGAGAGTTTGCTTTCCTGCGAACAGTGTCCTTTCTCCCATTCCAGATGCCTCTGGTCCACCCACCACCCTTCAGCTCTGCATGTTCTGGGGCTCCTGGAGTTGCAAGTGGCCCTTGTTCTCCTCGGTTCATTTTCAATCGCCTTTTAATGGGAGAGAGATAAAGTGAAATTACAGCCCTGGGTAGCTGCTCGCTTGGGAGGCTGGGAGCAGCCCAGCACTTTGTATCACATACATAGCTGCATTTACTATGTCAGGAGCAAAGGGACAGATCGCAAATCAGATCATTTATTGTTGCTGCTAGCTCAGCGAGGAGGACATTCACTAGGGGAGTGGAGCAGGGGCTCTGGCTGTGAGGGTAACCCTTCAGTCCCGGGGCACCCCAGACCAGACTGGGCATGCCAGTGATATTGGCTTATTATGAAAGCATGGTGTGTGTGTGTGTGTGTGCATGCATGCGCATGTGGTGTCTATATATTTCTGCTCATCAATCAGTCAGTGTGTGAGACAGGGAAGCTCTCTGACCAACAGCCTGCAAAATAAAATGCAGTTTGCAAAACAAATGAAAATGATTGAAAGCATATGAAGAGCCCCAAGGCCTTCTGTACCATGTGTGACCTTTAGGGCTCCCCCAGGTTACTGTTAGGGGGAGATACTAGGGGAAGCTGAGAAGCAAAACCCCTCCAAGCCCCAGGAGTCCTGACTCATGGAACATGTTGCTTTCATCCCAGGGTGGGAGTCACAGAGAGCACGGGTTGCAGAGAGATCTTAGTGCCTTCAGAGACCGGGCCTGCTCTGTTTATTAGTGCCTGTCCATTACCCAGCAGGGGGCCTTGCAGTAGAATGCATTTATTAAAGAATTTTTGTGACCCATTGTGGAGCCAGTGATGTGTTCAGCATTCAGAGAACTTATCTTGTTGTTGAGTGCTATGGAGCTGATGCTGACTCATAGCCATGGCCTGTTACCCAAAGCACGTCCTGCTCAGTATAGCTTCCGGTCAATAAAGACACACTGAGGTGAGGAGGGAGGAAGAGCATTTACTGCAAGCGTGCAGGCAAGGAGCAAGGAGGTGTATACCTCAAATCAAGCTCCCTGAACAAAGGGAGGCAGAATCTTTGACACCATTCTTCACAAGGAAGTACATACAAACATCATGGATTACATAGGTTATCATGGTGTGCAGGCTCAGTAAGACAAATTGAAAATTGGGTTTGATTGGCTTGAGCCACACATAGCACTTTGAAGACAATGGACAGAAGGGAGCAGGCTCCTTGGTCTGAACAGCTGCTAACTGAGCCATACCCAACACTGTCACTTAAGGTTTTTTTTTTTTTTTTTTTGGATGATGGCTAAGCAGCTCCTGGCTGCGTTGGCTATCAACCCCATGTGACAGAGTAGAACTGCCTGAGAAGGTTTGATAGGCTGAAATCTTGACAGGAGCAGATTGCCAGATCTCTCTCCCAAGGAGCCACTGGGTGAGTTTGAACTGCCAACCCTATAGGACACAGTAGGACTGCCTCATAAGTTTTCCAGGGAGTGCCTGGTGGATTTGAACTGTCAACCACCTTTTGGTGCCACCAGGACTCCTCCCTATAGGTCATAGCTTGTTTTTCTCTGGATGCTTTGAAGTTCTTTTCTTTGACTTTAGTTGTCAGTTGCTTGATTATATGAATAATGTGTCTGGTGTGGATTTCTTTGGGTGTGTCCTATTTGGAGTGTGCTCAATGAGTCAGAATCGACTCAACAGCAATGGGTGTCTTTGGGTTTGAGCTTTCCTCAACTCTGTTGGTTTACATCTTTCACCAAATTTGACAAGTTTTCAGCCATTAATTCTTCAAATATTTTTTCAGCACTGCATTCTTTCTCATTTCCTCCTGGAACATCGAAGGCATGACTTTTAGATCTTTGGCTATTATCCCACAAGTCCCCGTGGCTCTGTTCAACCTTTTTAAACTTCTCTCTCTCTCTCTCTCTTGTTCAGACTGGATGATTTCCATTGATCGACCTTCACATTCACTGACTTTTTCTTCTATCATCTCTCTTCTGCTATTGATCCCATCCAGTGAGTTTTTTTATTCTGGTTATTATATTTTTTCCCTAAAATCTAAAGTTCTAAAAATCTCCATTTGGCTCTTTACATGTTCTATTTATTTTGTAAGTCCGTCTATTTTTCTCACTTTAAAAAATGTTTGTGACTTTTTTTTTTTGGAGTGTTTTTAGATAACTACTGCTTTAAAGTCTTTCCAGATCAGGTAATTCCATCATCTGTGTCTTCTCAGTATTGGTATCTGTTGATGGATTTTTCCCATGTGAGTTGATATTTCCCTGCTTCTTTGCAGGGTGAAGAATTCTGGATTGTATCCTGCACTTTCTGATGATCATGTTATGAGACTCTAGGTCTTGCTTTCATCCTATAGAGAATGTTCATATTTTTCTTTTAGCAGACAATCGAACTAGTTAAGTCTAGGCAACAAGTTGGAGCCTGCCTTCTGTGGGTTGTGGTTCTAATCTCATTTCAGGTTTCAAAGCTTCCCCGGTGTTACTCAGATCTGTCCCACCTGTGGCACCCCATGGCCACCCTGGGGCCGGCCAGTGGGCTACCATTAATTCTGTTCTCAAATTCTTTGGTGTGTGGACTGAGGTCTGGTCCTCACATACTCAGCTGGAGGATCAGCCCAGGGGTTCCTACATGCCTTTGTGGGGTGACTTTTCTGAATTCCTCCCTCTCTGTCATCTCCTTGGTACTTTCTGGTTCCCTGGGGCTCTTCTGCTTTATATTCGGTTTGTAGGATGTGCATCTCCAAACTCCTGCTCACCGAGCTGCTTGTCAGGAGTCCTAGAGGTGAACGACAAAGGGGTCGCTCATCAAATGTCTGAGGCTGACACCTGTGGAGAGCGACTCGGGGGTCAGTGTCCCTGCATTGCTCCTCAATCAGGGCTCTCCATGGACTTCCCAGGGGACCTGCAACTGAAGTCCAGTCTCTGGTCTCAGGCAGCCCAGGGCACTGACCCCTGCCTTGCTGCACTCCTTGCTGGTTTTACTTCACCCAGGACTTGAGGGCTGGACTGGTGGGTGAGGAGAGCAGCTGCCTGTGGAAATCAGATTGATGCATCTGATTACATGGACTAGTAACTTCTGCTAAAAAAATAAAATAAAACATCATTTACCTGTCACAGCTTGGAGATATCATCACAAGCAGGTGCTGACATGACTCTGCTCACCTTGGAAAGGAAGCAGAGGGAAGACGGGACCGTGACTCAGTTAATAGATTGCGATATGTTTGCTGGGCTGCTGGTTACCTGGCTCATGAGCGGCATCCGACGACTACAGCGCTCGTCAGAGATGAGCGAAGCAAGAACAAGTTGAGGCTGCAGCTATTAGGGCAACTAGCTATTAGAACTAGCAGGTGCTGACGGCTGGGTTTCCTGAATGTGGGGTTCACAGGATCACCGTGGGGCTTGCTGATGGCATAGCATGCCACTGAGTCACGCAGTGAGAAGCCACCCTTGGCGCTTCTGTTCTGACTTTCTGATGACCTCTGTGGGTGGTGGGATGTCTAGGCACCTCTCTCACACACACCATGGCCTCCTAACCCAGACAGGATGGGCACAGGGCTGCAGCTTCTGCAGGTGGCTGGGCCCAGCTGGGGATTAATGACACTGTTTGCTTGTGTTTCATGGATTTGTTTTTAAAATTTATTTATGTTTTTTATTGAGGTAAGATTCACATGACAAAAAATTCACCATTTTAAAATAAACATTCAGAGGCACATTCACAATATTATGCAGCCACCACCTCCTTCTAGTTTCAGAACATTCTCATTACCCTGAAAGGAGACCCCGTGCCCATCACACAGTCACTCCACCCTCCCCCCTTGTCCCAGCCCCTGGAAACCACCAATCTGTATTCTGTCTCTAGGGACTTACCTATCCTGGGTATTTCCAAGGGAGCTCTGATGCCCCAGTGGTTAAAGCGCTTGACTGCTAACCGAAAGTTTGGCGATTTAAAATCTCCTGTGGCTCCTCGGAAGAAAGATGTGGCAGCCTGCTTCCATAGAGATTTACAATCTTGGAAACCCAATGGGGTTGTTATGAGTCGGAATCAACTCAATGGCAGTAGGTTCGGTTTTTTGGTTTGGACATTTCCCATCAGTGGGAATCATACATGTGACCTTTTGTGTCTGATGCCTTTCATCGAGTATGATGTCTTCAAGGTTCATCGACATTGTAGTGTGTGTCGGTACTCCATTCCTTTTTATGGCTGAGTAATATTCCATTGTACGTATGGACCGCATTTTGCTTATCCATTTATCTGTTGGCGGACATTTGGGTTGTTTCCACCTTTTGGCCTCTGTGAATAGGGCTGATATGAACATTCATGAACGTGTGTCTGAGTCCCTACGTTTGAGTCTGTTGAGTGGAAATGCTGGGTCATAGGGTAGTTTCAGATTTTGGTCTCCTTATAGAAATAGTACTAGTTTCTATTTACAGCAGTGATAGATTCAATGTTCTTTGGAATCTGCAACTTACTTCCTTTTAATACCTAATTTATTCATATTTTTTTGGCTAGATAAGACAGACCTGTTCAAAAGTAGATAGAAAAATGTGCTAAGTGAAAATTCTGCCTCCCACCCCTGTCTCCTGCCACTGGTACCATCCCGGCGTACGCAACCGCTCCTATTTCTTGTGTATCCTTCCAAAAATTTTACGCACATGCAACCTGATTTACATTCTCTACCAACATCGTTTCCTACACAAATGGCAACGAGTATTTTCTGTTGTTCTGCATCTTGCTTAGCAATATACTCTGGCCGTCTCTCCCTGTCTGTGTATTTACATCTCTGCACAACAGGGTTCACTTTACGGATGTGTCGTTGTTCATTCAGTTCCTTACCAGCGGACATGTATGTTGCTCCCAACCCTTTGACATTGTCCACTGAGCAGCTGGGAATAACCTTGTACTTCTGTCCATTCCCACACATGTGAACGTATCTGGGCAGTGGCATTGCTGGGTCACAGAGGACGCGCATTTGTGATTTTGATGGACGTGGCCAAGTTGTCCTCCCGAAAGGGTTAATGGGGTTTTTTTCTTAAAATGGTTTTTCTTAATTACAGATTTACAGAAAAAGATTAACTCGGTGGTAGTGCGGTGGTATGCAGATGTGGGGAACCTTCGGGGTGGTTCTCGACCAACGCAGAGAAGAACTGACCGCAGCTTTTGTGAGCCTCAGGATTACTTGGGGTGGGGTGGAGGCTTGGGGAGCTGTGGCTTGCTACTTTGAGTAGAGTCCCGGCCTGGCGTGGAGCCCCAGGCTCCAGTCCCTCAGAACCCAAACTCACTGCTGTCAGGTCGATTCCAACTCAAAGAGACACCATGTGACGGAGTAGAGCTGCCCCATAGGGTATCCAAGCCTGTAATCTTTACGGAAACAGACTGCCACATCTTCCTCCTGCACAGCCGGTGCGTTCTAAACGCCAGCCTTTTGGTTACCAGCTGAGCGCTTAACCACTGCACCACCAGGGCTCTTAGTCCCCAGAGGATACCTGCTTTCTGTCTGTCCTGACGGAAACACGGCAGATCCCATGAGATTCTTCAGAGTGAGCTCCCCACGAGCCAGCTTGGGGGGCTGCTGTGCCTTGTAAATCCACCCACGAGAGACACCTCCCTCGCTGCCCAGGGCGAAAGTGACCCCATTAGGTGATGGCAGAAACTCCCATTGCGTCCATGTTCTCTGGTTCACATTTAAAAAATTAAAACCTTGAGGTTTTTCTTTGTTCCCTTTTTAGAAAGAAACCGGTATGTCCGAGTGGCCCACAGCCTTTGGGCCTGCTCTGAACGGTGAGTGGTAAGAATTTCTTCTCCCAGTCAGAAGGGGCGAAAAGGAATCTTGCCTTCAAAATTCACAAAACTGATTTATGTTGAAAATAATGAGAACTTTGTTGGCGCCAGGAAAGAAAGGGTATTTGTGAGGGAAGCAGAGAGAACAATCTCTTTTATTTGGCCTGATTATAAGAGTTAATGCATCTGTCTCGGGGGAGGGAAAAGGTCTTTTCTCCATGTTGGCAATTTGTTTTCAACAAAGGCTTGGAATGCCTTTTTCTTTTTACCATTTAATGAAGGAGGGATGCAGTTAGTGGACGGGGATTAGCGAGGGATTAGGGCTGGCTGACTTTGCAGTATTGCCACCGCCTGCTGTGCATATTCTTGAATTAACAACGGTAAATAATCAAAAGGGTATTACAGTGTGAGTCAGGCTGCCGAGGGACAGCCCTGAGTCTATCTTTCTGTTGTACTGAGCCCTGGTGTCTCGCTGCCTCACTGGAATTCTGTGGCTTTGAGTTTATAAATTCAGGGATACGCAGTCTTCCTCAAGCCCCGGGGATCGTTCTGGGCACCTTGCAAACAGCAATAACGCAGGGTAATTTTCCTGAATGGTGATGTGTGTTAAGAATCTAGGATCTTTTTAAATTTCCAGGCTTATTTATTATCAGTTCTATAGTTATTGGCTCAGACACACTGAAATGAACAAAAAGCGTTCGTTGTAGGTGAGGAAAACCACAGACCATGACGGTGACCACCATGACCACAGGACAAAAGATGTAACAGACGGGGAACATGCCCGCCACCGAGGCTTTCCACCTGTTTGGTTAAATTTGATTCACAAAGGCCCAGAAAGTGACTTGATTAATTCTGCATCGTTGCAGGTACCTGGGCGTCTCAGAAGATCAAAGCTTCAGGATCCTCCCCAGGGAAGAGATGTCAGCCAGGTTACACAAACAAAACCTCCGTCTCTGTCGGAAGAAGACCCAGTTCTTCTGGAGGAAGTTTACAAACATTTGCAAGTTGTCAGAAATAATTAGTCTAAAATGGCTTCATTATCCTCGTAATGAAACTGGATGTGCCTTGTTGAGATCAAAAGACTCCTGTTACCTTCTTGTAAATCCAAATGAGATTCTTTTGAAGGTGAAGTCCTGGAATTGGTGGTGATTTCTTGCCGGGGGGTTGGTGGCAGGGAGCAGGGGGAGGAGAACGTTTAAACAGCAGAGAATAAGATGGGGAGTTGGGAGGAGGGAACCATCCCACAGAATGGAAATGAGTCTCTGGAGGTGATAAGTGTCTGTGCGACGGATACTTGATACGGGATGGGAGGCTCAAGCCCCGTGTTATTTCCAGGGTTGCAGCTGGTAATGCTAGAGTCTGTGAGTGTGAGCTTGTAAGGGTGGGAATGTGCTGGAACACGGCAGTCCTGTACATGAAGTAAGAGCACCTGCTTTTGAATTATTGTTGTTGGTGTTAGCTGCTGATGTTTCGGCCAATTCTCATGGCGACCCCACACACAAGGGAATGAAATGCAGCCCGGTCCCACGCCATCTTCATAATTCCTTGTGAATAAGACCGTTGGGATCCATAGGGTTTTTGTTGACTGATTTTCAGAAGTAGATCGCCAGGCCTTTCCTCCTAGTCTGTCTTAGTCTGGGAGCTTTGATGAAACCTGTTCAGCAACCTAGCAACACATAAGCCTTCACTGACGGACAAGTGGTGGCTGTGCATGAGGTGCATTGGCCAGGAGTAGAACCCTGGTCTCCCGTATGAAAGGCAAGGATTCTACCTCTGAACCACCACTGCCCCTCATATGTAGTGTATGTTGTTGCTGTTGTGTATCCTGGAGTTGATTCCAACTCATAGTGACCCCATGGAGCAGAGTACAACTTCCCCATAGGGTTTCCAAGGCTGTAATCTTTCTAGGAGCAGATCTCCATGTCTTTCTTCCACGGAGCTGCTGGTGGGTTTGAACTGCTAATCTTTCAGTTAGCAGCCGAGCACTTAACCATTGTGATACCGGGGTTTCTTATGTAGCATATGTCGTTGTTGTTAGGTGCCATCGAGTTGGTCCCAACTCATAGTGACCCTGTGTACAACAGAACACAATGCTGCCTGGTCCTGCACCATCCTCACAATTGTTGTTATGACTGAGCCCATTGTTGCAGTCACTGTGTCAATCCATCTCATTGCGGGTCTTCCTCTTTTTTCCTGACCCTCTACTTTACCAAGCATGATGGCCTTTTCCAGGGACTTATACCTCCTGATAACATGTTCAAAGTATGTGATACGTACTCTTGCCATCCTTGCTTCCAAGGAGCATTCTGGTTGTACTCCTTCCAAGACAATACGTTCGTTCTTTTGGCTGTCCATCAGGTAGTCAATTCACCACAATGAATTGTGGTGTTGTTCTGCTGGCAGTCCATGGTACATTCAATATTCTTCATCAACCCCATAATTCAAAGGCATAAATTCTTTTTTGGTCTTCCTTATTCATTGTCCAGCTTTGCCATGCATATGAGGTGACTGAAAACACCATGGCTTGGGTCAGGCTCACCTTAGTCCTCAAGGTGACATCTGTAGCATATACATGCCTGAAAGACCTTGTGTTATGTCAAATCACACACTAAAACATAAAAACAAAACAACAAATATAAACAAAACAGAGCTATGGGCAAAAAGGCTTGAGGATGACCACCCAAAAGCTATGGAGTTTTGTAACCAGAGTGCCCACAAAAAATAGTTGTAATAAAAACGACAGCCAGTGAAAGCTGGTATCTCAGCCTGACATTTCTCCGCATCCCGACAGCTTGGAGCCTGTCTTCTTCCCTGAGATGAAAGTCCTAGAGAAACTCACGATGAATGGAGATCGTTCTAAAGATGAAAATTAAAAACCCTTCCCATCCAGGTGTGCCTTTACACGTAAACCTGTGCTTTTAGAGCCGGGGGCATTTCTATAGTTTCTTCATCTGCACTTGCAGCTCCTCCAAGTGGCTTAACTAGAGGAGAGAAGAGTGGCTCTTGAAGCCACTGAAGAGGCCACCCCTTGCGTTAAAGGAAGGCGTTTGCATAGAGTGGAAGCTCTTTTTCCTTATTGCTGAGGCTTGCATTTCAAGTGGGAGAGAGCTTAGCCTGGTTGTTGCAAACTGTTACCGTGCTGGGAAATAAAAACCAACCAAACCGGTGCAAGAACCACCACTGTGTCCACCTCGTACCCTCACCATTCTTCCTTCTAACAGTCAAGTGTCGGTTAATTCTCATCAAAGCAGCCCACGTGGTCAGGGAACCACCCTCTGGTTCACACTTAGTGTGGGCCAGGAGCTCGGCTGACTGGACAGTTTCCACAACTGAAAGGGCCCTGTGCTAGGCTCAGTGGTTTGCTGTTGCATTCTTGACATTCCCAACACCTTCTGGACCAGGATCCCTGCATTTTCAGTTTGTGCCGGGCGTGCTAATTCTGTGGCTCGTCCTGCATCAAGCCACTCTGTTCCCCTGGCCCTCACTGGTGAGGTCACTTAGGCACTGTGTCGAGCCTGTGATGGTTAAATGAGAATGACAGGGTTGGGGTGTCGTGAGGACCCATGGAGACGGCCTGAAGGACTGGTGTAGACTTGGAACTGAGTTAATGGCACACAGGTAGGGGACACTATAGAGATTGTCCACCTTCAAGATCAGCAGTGGGAGGAAATGGGCTGAGATGGGCCCTCGAGGCTGTGTCCCTACCTGCTAGTCCATGCCAATTCTGCCTCCTGAGCCTGACTGATGAGTCTGACCACCCCGCCTGCTCCCCCTGCACACCTCATGCTTGGCCTCCGACCACATCTAAGGAGTTTCCTCAAACCAACTCGGTCCCGCTACCACCCACTCTCAACATTGCCTCCAGAGGGGTCCTTTCATGCGCAAACATGACCACAAACTCCTGACTTACCTGCACTCCAACCGGGTACGTCCTCACAAACACTCTCCACTATGGAGGATGGGCTCCGGAATGTTCTAGAATGTGTGTAATGGGCATCCTGGCACCCCTGATGTTAGCAGGCCCAGACGGGCTGCTCTCAATGGTTTTACATTTCCTTTAAGAGAAATTACAGCATTTTTAGCACCATCTGTAAGGCCCAAGAAGCCCTGGTGGTGCAGTGGTTAAGAGCTTGGCTGCTAACCAGAAGGTTGGCAGTTCGAATCCACCAGCCATTACCTGGAAACCCTATGGGACAGTTCTACTCTGTCCTATATAGAGTAGCTATGAGTCAGCATCAGCTTGACGGCAGTGGGTTGGTTGGTTTGTTTGTAAGATCCAACGTGATTGCCTCCTTTTCCAAGTTGATCTCCTTGCTCTCTTTCACTAACTCTACGCTTGAGACAGGCTGTATTTCTTTTAGCTCCTCCCAAGTCCCGTTGCTTTTTTGCTCAGAGCCTTACACATGCAGTTCCCTCTGCTGGGTGCATGTGTATCCTTGACAAGTCTACCCCGGTTCAGGATTCCTGAAACCACGCTTCCTTGCAGAAGCCTCACACACATGCCACGGCCCTCTGTGTCTCTCTCGCACGTTCCTGAGTTCTGTCTTCCTCACTGGGATCCATGAGGCCAGGGCCATGGCCAGCACGCTCAGTGCTGCATCCTCAGTGCCGGGCACATAGCAGCTGCTCCATAAACCCTTCACTCTGAGCTAAGGAATGAGGGTTTGTGCTCTCAGTAAGGTAGGGGATACCTGTTGTATCTTATTCACCTTTCAATTAAGAGGCACATTTGAAACACATTCTGGTGATCAAAATGTGACAAGTAGCAAGAAAAGTGTCCCAAATGACTGGAGAATCAACTCCTCTGAGCCTGATAACACCAGCGGTACCAGGAAGGCCATTACACGCATTCTAGAACATTCTGAAGCCCATCTCCCACAGCAGAGAGTTTCTAGGAAGACCGGCCTGGTTAGAAAGCAGCAGCTACAAGTCTTATAATTTTAGATTTAACACCTGTGTCACAGAGTTACTGATAGCCAAATACTTCAAGGCAAATTATGCACTTTGGAATTTAAAAATCTTTTTTTTTTCTTTTTCAGGGTAAAAGCAATACGTCCTCATTAGATTTCTGCAGCGTTTGAATTTTTATGCAGTTTGTCTAAGTGAAAGCCCTTCCCTTTAATCCCCCAATCCTCCAGAAACCTCTTTCTCTGTAGATATATGCTAGCATCTTATTGTTAACTTATTTTTACAAAAATGAGATCAAACTATAAGATTCTTGTACAACTTGGTTTTTTGTTTTTCATTTAACAACAAATCACTGAAACTTTTGACAGAAGTACATATCAACCTCCTTCTTTTCAATTTTTCTCTGTTGTACTGTGTGAAGAGATCATCATCGTTTATTTAAGCAGTTTTATGTTGAGGAGATGAGGTTGTTCTTAATCTTTCACTGTTAAAAACTATGCTGCAAAGGCCATTTTTAAAAAAAATACACGTTTAGGTAATTGGGTGAGTTTTTATAAGATCCATTTTTTTCTAGAAATAGAACTTATGGGGCAAATAGCATGGATAGTTTAAATATTAATTGACAAATTGCCATCCACAAAAGTTGTGCATACTTACACTCCCAGCTATCTGGGAGAATTTACACAAGTGAGGATGCTTTTGGGTGGAAATGAAGAAAATACAACTCAAAGCAATTGAAGCACGCAGAAATGAGCCGGATCACACCATGGAGAAGTTTGCTGTGAAGGCTCAAATGGTTTTCCCAGATGCTGGTTCTCTCTGGCTCCAGCTCAGCTCTGCCATCTGCTGCGGTTGTGTTATTTCCAGGCAGGTTCTTGCCTCATGGTCACAGAAAGGCTGCCAGCAGCAACTGGGCTATATGGCTTAGGTCCACATCAGGGGGATAGAGCTTGGCTCTCTGGCCCAGCATTCCAGCACAAACCCTGAGAGTCACTCTGATTGGCTGACTTTGGGTCACATGCTCATCACAGAGCCACTCATTGTGGCCACGGACATGTGATTTAAGGGTTGGTTTAGCTCAGGGCCACATGTTCTAGCCCTGAGGCTGGAGTAGCCCCCACTCACACCATGCAGAGGAGTGTGGGAAGCAGGGCCGGCTTCGTGGTGTGTGACCTGGGTGGTCACACAGGGCCCTGTGCTCAAAAGGGCCTTGCTTTTGGTATTAACCCTGTGGGGCAGTTCTACTCTGTCCTATAGGGTCACTATGCGTTGGAATCGACTCGACCATAATGGGTTTGGTTAATTTTTGTCACCATCTTGAAACTCTTAATAGTTATTCAGCTAGGAGCCCTGCATTTCCATTTTCCACTGGGCCCTACAAATTATATAGCCAGTCTTGAGATGAAAATTGGGGTTGTTTCTAGAAAAGGTGGAAAGGATGCTGAATGTTATTGATGTTAGACGCCATCGAGTCAATTCTGACTCATAGCTACCCCATGTAACAGAGTAGAACTGCCCCGTAGGGTGGGTTTGAACTGCTAACCTTTTGGTTAGTATTCAAGCCCTGAACCATTGTGTCACCCTAGGGCTCCCTGGATGCTGAGTAGGCATACATAATGTTCACCACAACTGACTATGCCAACAAATAGGATTTGGAATGAATTTTCCCTTGAAGAGTCTTGTCACTTGCTGTCTCTAATCTTTGCCTTGTACGTAAAATGATGGGATTGGGATAGGCTCTCTTCAAGGTCTTTCAGCTCCTCTGGTTCGTCTCCCCTAGGCTTCAAAAATGGGCATGATGATATTCTTAAATATAAGTTGCCTCAATTGTCTTGGTATTAAAAAGTGACCTCGAGCTATAGGGATAAAAATTCAGTCACAAGAAGAAAACCAAATTGACAGGCCCCAGGACCACCTGTATTATGAAAAATTTCCAGTAAGAAAATCCCAAAGTTTAGGGTAATGTGTCCTGAAGAATTCCGTAAATCAGTAATAGCTTGGTGTAGTGGACTAGATATATTTTCTTAGTCTGCTTTCTTTTCACAAGTAATCCAATTATCTTCTTCTAACTGAGGAGTAAAGCACACACTCAAATGGCACTGAAGTATTTCTGATGTACGTCTTCCTTTTCATCCTCATAAATTGTCCTGCCCATACAATGCAGAGAAAGTGATAACGTATGGCCCGTCTTCCAAAGAAGTTATTAATGTTTAATTTTGCTATCAATATATGAATACATTCTCTTGTAAAAAAGAAAATGGAAGCATTCCAGATGAGGTCGGAGTCTCCCCACCTCCCTTTCCCCATTACCCCTTCTCAGTTCTGTGTCTCCTTCTAGACTTTTCCATGCATTCAGATTTATTTATCTACTATCTGTACTACTACCTTTATACACAGAAATATATAAAAACTGTTTTGGTTTGATTTGTTTTGACATAAAATGCATCATAATGGACATCTCTTGTGCCTTTTTTTTTGTTTTTTAACTCAATATAACTTGATGAGTTACCCATGTATTATATGCAGCTCTGCCTCGTCCTTTTTAACAGCCGGAGAGTTTGTGTTGTAGAACCATTCCCCGTTGTACTTAGCCTTGATGGGCCTTCAGGTTGATTTACAGTGTTTATGGTTTCAGGAAGAAATGCTGCAATGAACATCCTTGTGCACGCCTCTGAGGGCAATGCATTTTCCTGGCGTGGAGCCTGCGAAGGGTCGGTTGGGAGGTCATAGGTGTCCTTGCAGGTTGGAGTCCCCAGGAGCCATCCTGTTGAGAAGAGAAGGCAGTGAGTTGGGCCAGGGGAGGCATTGGGCTGTGATGAAGCTACACCAGGTCTCAGTGGACTCCATGGTGGTGGACCCCATGCTCTGGAGCTCGGATGGCTCTTCAGAGACGTTTGGAAGTAGGGCCGGGGGTGGGGGCGGTCTTCGTACTGTCACATTGATGAGTTGTGGATGTGGGCTGCCTTGGGGATGGGGTGTGTTATGGATTGAATTGTGTCTCTCAGAAATATGTGTTGTAAATCCTAACCCTATGCTTGTGGTTATGGAGCCCTGGTAGCACAGTGGTTAAGTACTTGGCCACTAACTGAAAGGTCAGTGGTTTGAACCCACCAGCTGCTCTGTGGGAGAAAGATGTGGCAGTCGCTTCTGTAAAGATTTACAGCCTTGGAAACCCTGTGGGGCAGTTCTACTCTCTCCTGTAGGGTCGCTATGGGTCGGAATGGACTCAAGGGCAGTAGGTTTATACCTGTGGTTATACTTCCATTTGCGAATGAGCTGTTCTTGTTATGTTAATGAGGCAGTGTTAGTGTAGGGTGTGTCTTCAACCTCTCTTAGATATAAAAGAGCACAGCAAGCATGCAAGCACAGAGGGAAAGATGCACGCCACATGATTGCCAAGGAGTCGCAGAACAGAAGCTCTCCTCTAGAGTGGACAGAGACAGAGAGCCTTCCCCTAGCGCCAGCATCTGAATTTGGACTTCTAGCCTCCAGAACTGTGAGAAAATAAATCTCTGTTCGTGAAAGCCACCCACCGTGGAGTTTCTGTTACAGCAGCACTAGATGACTAAGACAGGGTGTAAGGTTGGCTCTCTCCAGAAATCGCAGGGATGAGGAAGGAGGGATGGTGGCGGTGGGCACTTGCAGTGAGCCATCAGCTGGACCACCAAGAGGTCCTGTCATAAAGGAGGGGTGTGGGCAGTGGCCATAGGTCCACAGGGGCCTGCACACGCAAAGAAAGTGAGATTTGTGGAGTAGACACTATAAGGAGAAGGACCAATGGCTTGATTTGAGAAGGAGGAGACATTGCCAGACCATCAGAAGCAAACTCCGTGGTGCCCAGGACACACGTGTTGCCCCTGCGTTTGGTCATTCTTGACCACACGACCTTGACTTGTAGCTGCTCTGACTCTGTTTCGTTCCATAAACCAGAGATGTGTGACATAGCCCCAGCTTTGCTCCCTCCCAATGCAAACCATCCATGAAGGACTGAAACAGGGCTCAGCACCTATCCCCACACCTCCTCCAACCAGAGAGAGACTCAGATGGAGCTATGAACACATGCTGCTCCCAACGTGGCTGCATGGGACAGAAGACCGTGGATACATTGGGATTTGATAACTTGTTTTTACACAATAAATTTTATTAAACATAAATGGGAGTCGTTAGCTGAAACACTTAATTAAAACTGTGGCCAAATTAGCTGAATGCTAAGGATAGTTCCACGAATTAATGGCCCAATGATCTATAGGCCTGCTCAGTAAGAGACCTCCAGAAACCTCCTTAATGAGCTATTAAGCACATAAATATATGTGCCAAATGATAACATTTAGTGACCATCTAACCCAATTTACTTGGTAAGTAAATAAACCCTTTTGACAGAAGCCACTAATTCACGCTGATGATAATCATAGGATGAAATCCCTTACCTGCCTGGAAGCAGACCCTTTAAAACACGCCATCTACAGCACCCTACGTGAGGCTGGCAGTGAGGTGGCGTCTTACCACCACGAGCCACCAGCGCATGAACTTTCTTGCTCTATTTCTTGGACTTTGCTTCTTGCGAACGCAGAGTGGGCGCCAGTAGCCACAGACCCATTCCGGCTTTCATTGATGGGGAGTTTGGTAGAAGTTCCTTTTCAGAGGTGCCCTTCTCTGCTCGTGGAGCTGGGTGGGTTCTTGGCTGGCTTCGAACCAGGTAGGGCTGCAGGAGTGCCATCTGGACGCATGCTCACAGATGCCCCCCAGCCACTTAGAACCAACTAACCACTAACCAGTTGCCATCAAGTTGATTCCAACTCATGGTGGCCACAGAGTAGAACTGTGCTGGAAACTGTGCTGGGTTTACAATGACTGATTTTTTGGAAGCAGATCACCACACCTTTCTTCTGAGGCACCTCTGGGTGGACTCCAAGTGCCGACTTTTCTTCTAGCAGTCAAATGTTTAACCATTTGCACCCCACCCAGGGACTCCCTGCCCCTTAGAAGACTTCCTTATTCCAGCCGCCAAACCTTCAGTACTAAGAAGTGGACCTCAGGCTCCTCACTCAGTAGCTCAGTTGAAGAGCTTGGAATATAATAGGTGACATCATACATGTATGTGTTGTCTAAACATTCCATATCAACTGTGTATTACTTTTTTTTTTTTTAAGAATTTTTCATACTTTTTTATTCCTTAACACAGAGAAATACTATTTTTTTTAAATTGTGGTAAAAACCTACATAAAACAAAACATTTGCCATTTCAGCCTTTTCTTGCGTGTACAATTCAGCGACGTTAATTACACTCATCTTGTTGTGCAACAAACACCAGTACCCGTTTCCAGAGTTCTCTATCACCCCCAAGCAATGACTCCACCTTTCCTGCTCCTTACCGCCCCAGTAACCACGAAAAAACTTTGGTCCCTATGGATTTGCCTGGTGTAGATATTTCATTTAAATAGTACCATACAGTATTTGCTTTTTTGTGACTGACTTAGGTCCCTGGGTGGCACAAATGGTTTTCGCTCAACTAGTAACCTAGAGGTTGGCTTTGCGAATACACCAAGCAGCATCGCTGAAGAAAGGCCTGACAATCTGCTTCCATAAAGATCACAGGCAAGAACACAGCTCTACTCTGTAACACATGGAGTCGCCACGAGTCAGAATCAACTCCATGGCCATGGGTCTGTTTGGTCAGGTGAGTGACTTATTTCACTCAGCGTGTTTTCAGGGTTCATACATGTTGTAGCGTGTATCAGAACCTCGTTTCTCTTTATGGCTGAGTGACTTTCCATGGTATGGATGGACCTCATTTTGTTTTTCCGTTCATCTGTGGATGAATACTTGGTCCTTCCCGTCTTTTCGTTATTGTGGATAGTGCTGCTATGCACACTGGTGTACAAATATCTGAGGCCCTTCTTTTAATTCCTTTGGCTGTTTACCTAGGAGTGAAACTGCTGGCTCATTTAGTAATTCTGTGTTTAATTTTTTGAGCAACCTCCAAACAGTTTTCCACAGCGGCTGTGCCATTTTACATTCCCACCAGCAATGGACGAGGATTCCAGTGTCTCCACATCCTCACCAACACTTGTTTTCTTTTTCTGCTTTTAATCATACACGTCTTAATGGGCATAAAGTGGTATCGCACTGTGGTTTTGATTTGCTTTCCCTTCTTGAGCTGATTTTTTAAATAATCTCGAACTGATTTTATTTATTTCTTTTTCTTTCTCTCTCAGTTTTTCTTATTGTGCTTTAGAGGAAGGTTTGCAGAGCAGATTAGTTTCTCATTAAACAATATACATATTATTTTGTGACATTGGTCGCCAACCCCACAACTTCCTGACCTTGGGTTCCCTATTACCAGCTTTCCTGTCCCCTCCTGCCTTCTAGTCCTTGCCCCTGGGCTGGTGTGCCCATTTAATCTTGTTTTGTTTTATGGGCCTGTCTAGTCTTTGGCTGAAGGGTGAACCTCAAGAGTGACTTCAGTACTGAATGAAAGGGGTGTCTGGGACCATACTCTTGGAGTTTCTCCAGTCTCTGTCAGACCAGTAAGCCTGGTCTTTTTTTGTGAGTTAGAATTTTGTTCTACATTTATCTCCAGCTTTGTCCTGGACCCTCTATTGTGATCCCTGTCAGAGCAGTCG
The DNA here is from genome assembly GCA_030035585.1 of Dugong dugon. Lineage (NCBI taxonomy): Eukaryota > Metazoa > Chordata > Mammalia > Sirenia > Dugongidae > Dugong > Dugong dugon. The sequence goes on along the minus strand of CM057461.1, from coordinate 3,880,514 downwards.
GTGGTGGTAGCTGGGCACCGTCTAGTTGAGCTGGACTCAGGCTGGTAGAGGCTGTAGTAGTTGTGGTCCATTAGTCCTTTGGACTAATCTTTCCCTTGTATCTTTGGTTTTCTTCATTCTCTCTTGCTCCAGACAGAGTGGGAGCAGCAGAGTATCTTAGATGGCCACTTTTAAGACCCAAGATGCTTTTAAGACCCAAGATGCTACTCACCAAAGTAGGATGTAGAACATTTTCTTTATAAACTATGTTATGCCAATTGAGCTAGATATTCCCCTAGACCACAGTCCCCAGAACTTGGCCTAGTAATTCGGTCCCTCAGGGAGTCTGGATGTGTCTGTGAAGCTTCCATGACCTTGCCTTGGTCAAGTTGTGCTGATTTCCCCAGTATTGTGTACTGTCTTACCCTTCACCAAAGTTACCACTTATCTATTGTCTAGTTAGTGTTGAACTGATTTTTAAGATAATCTGAGTTGGAGTTCACGTGACGGCAACCGGCTCTGGTTTATATGTAAGCAAAGATTATATGTTTTTTTAATTTAAGATGACGATATCAAGTTTCTTTCAAAAGTGAATTAGGCATAAAAGTGAACCAACTGAATATAAAAAACGTTAAGTAAATTAGATAAAGCTAAATACTAGGTAGTATGGAGGAAGGGCAGAACTGGGGATGGTGGGACGTGGTTGTCTGAAGGCTCTGCAGGCTGGACCATATTGGACCCAGCCATGTCTTGTACCTAGGTCACAGCCAAGGAGTGTTATGACAGTGCAGACAGATAATCTACTTACCACCTTCAGAAAATTGATCAACATGATCAATTGATAATTAAGAAAAATGACCTGATGTGGTAAACTGGTGAGCATCTTGACATTCATAACATTTCTTAGGTACGTTTGTTATCTTAGGTAAATCCTTCTGAAGCCGCAAGATGAAAACATAACATTCAGACCCAAATTGTGGCGGCTTCCTAATACTATTGTTATGTTAGTTGCTGTAGGGCTGTTTCCAACTCATGGCGAGCCTGTGTGTGCGGAGTAGAACTGCCTATAGGGTTTTGAAGTTTGTGACTTTTGGGAAGCACATCACCAGGCCTGTCTTCCCAGGCACCTCTGGGTGGGTTTGAACCACCAACCTTTTGGTCAGTAGTTGCGCACTTAACTGTTTGCACCACCTAGAAAAACCCATTGCCGGTGAGTCGATCCCGACTCATAGCAATCCTTTAGGATAGAGTAGAACTGCCCCATAGGGTTTCCTAGGCTGTAATCTTTACAGAAGTGGACTGCCACATCTTTCTCCCCTGGAGCGGCTGCTGGGCTCGAACTGCTGATCTTTCTGTTAGCAGCCGAGCATTTTAACCAGTGCACCACCCAGGGACTCAAAAGTAAACCACCAAAACTTGCACATGAGAAACAGATTTTTGTCAGTCTATATCTTTATTTCAAATGAATTTGATGAAATCAGATGGCGAGGCAGTTGACTTGGCTCGGAATAATGACCCTTCCAGACATATCCTTGTCTTGGTCTCATTTACAGCCTTAGAGGCATAAAAGCATATTTTCATAAAACCAAGCCTTCTATATGAAAGCAGATTTATCATTCAGACGCATTGTGAATTTCCCGATGACGTTCTCACTGACCATAAGAAAGACTTAGAGCTCTTTATGAAAATTTTATTCTAGAGAAAATGGTATTGGAACATGGTTCACACTGACCTCTTTTAACCCCTGGTCCCCTGTGTTATTATTATGAAGTAATAACGCCGCTTCTTGCCGACATAATTCTTCCCCCTTTTGACTCAGGAACCAAGCGTTACTTTCGGTGTGGAGGACAGATGAGCACTTAGTGGCTGCCATGCGCTCCTGGCCCGGTCCCCACACGCCTGCTCAGATGGCAGTCTTACACCCTCTTTAACAAGTGCATCAACTTATTTGCAATTAAGCTTAGATCGTCTAATAAAATCTGGTGACATTTTAGCTTACAGTTGATGTCCAGTAAAAGGCCCCAAATGTTATTGCCGTAAGAATTCATGTGACAACACAACATAAACCTTTTACTTCTCACTGGACAGCTGACTGTATGTTTAAAATGGTAAGGCGGAGGGGTGGAAGACCAGGGGGTCAGGACCGTTGCCAGCTCCTGGGGGTTGTATTTGTACCATCAAGTTTCCTTTCCAGAACTCAACAGTGCTCAGCACTTTCTGAGAATGAGACCTGGGGAGGGGGTGAGGCGCCTCTGGTCTTGGGCTTGGGGCATGGGCAATCAGTGTCAGGGAGGGAGCCATGCTTGCTGTGGCATTGCTTTTTGCCCTCAGGAAACTCACCGTCTGAGCTCAGCTTGGAAGAAGAGACTTTCACTGCAGTTGCCTGGCTCTGAGTAAACAGCTAGCTCAGTGTTCTCAAGCTGGACTATTTTGTCCCCAGGGAACAAGGTGCCATGTCTGGAGACATTTATGACCATTAAACTGGGGGAGTGGCACTAGTGCCATCTAGTGGTTGGAGGCCAGCTATGCTGCTACGCATCCTACAATGCCCAGGAAGGCCCCCATAGCAGACAACTATCCAGCCAGAATGCAAAAGTGCCAGGCTTGAGAAACCCTGATGCAGGGGAAACCATCTTATTAAACAAAGCCTTGAGAACCCAAAGGGTCTCCCGAGGGTCCCTGTGTTTTCCCTTTAAGTGATGGGCCGCTCCAAGGAAAACACTGGGTAAAGTAAAATATTGAAGTTGTAAAGGATTTCATTTTACTTGGATCCACAATCAACGTTCATGGAAGCAGCAGTCAAGAAATCAAATGACACATTGAATTAGGCAAATCTGCTGCAAAAGACCTCTTTAAAGTGTTAAAAAGCAAAGATGTCACCTTGAAGACTAAGGTGTCCTGACCCAAGGCATAGTATTTCCAATTGCCTCATATGCATGTGAAAGTTGGACAACAAATAAGGAAGACTGGAGAAGAACTGACTCCTTTGAATTATGGTGTTGGAGAAGAATATTGAATATACCATGGACTGCCAGAAGAACAAAGAAATCTGTCATAGACGAAGTACAACCAGAATGCTCCTTAGAAGTGAGGATGGTGAGACTTTGTCTCACGTACTTTGGACACATTATCAGGAGGGACCAGTCCCTGGAGGACATCATGCTTGGTAGAGCGTCAGTCAAAAAGAGGAAGACCTTCAAGGAGATGGATTGACACAGTGGCTACAACAATGAGCTCAAGCACAGCAATGATTGTGAGGATGGCACAGGTCCTGGCAATGTTTCATCCTGTTATACAAGGGGTCACTATGGGTTGGAGCCGACTTGATAGCACCTACCAACAACAACAACAACAAGGTCAGAAGGGAACAGCCGTCGTCCGCCTGATGTGGCGGTGCAGTGAGAGGCAGGCAAAGAGAAGACCACGCGGTGGTTTTAGGAATCAGGAGACCCAGGAATGGAGATACACAGCCAGATTTTTGGAAAGGTGGAAAGGAACCCAAATGATCAACTGCAGTTTTCTATGGAAAGAGGTGCGACTTCCAGCAGCTACTTCACTTCCTAGTAGCAGGCTCATCCTCTGAGGAAAAAGAATGCTCAGTGCGTTTGGAAGCAACCTTACAGAAGCCCTCAGGATTTACGACCCCAAACTCTGTTGACGGGGCTCAGATGGACTGCTAGGTGTGGATGAAGTGTGGAATAGTCCATGACTCTTACGTCTTGAAAAGCTTACAGGTTCCAGAAATGAAACTAGTTCATGCATAAAATATCTCTTCTCTAAGCACGGCCATTCTCATGCTCCACCTCATGTGGGGTGCAGGTTATAAGGTAGAGTGGGTAAGCCATGGTCCTGAGCCGTGTGGAAAGAGGCCCCTCTATTTATAGCTCCCCTTGTCCTGACTTACAGCACCAGCATTAATCTCCCTGCGACTCTGAGCTCCCAAGTGCCTAACGGGATACGCTACACCCTCTCCTGGTGGCCTTCCTGCAGATAGAATTTAAGAGATGCCGAGGATGGCACGTTTCTACTGAGTTTGCAGTTTCTTAGACACAAGGAGATGAACGGCTCTCGGTTAAGGAACACGGGTCAGATAGGAGCTTGAAACTGAATATCTGAGCTGATACAGGACAGAAGTGCTGTGAGCGACCTCGAGGCATTTGGGGGACCTCTACGTAAGCTTCGTGATACCCCATGATTAGAAGTAGATTGAGGTCAGGGGGTGTGGTCCTATTTGGATGAGTGAAAAAGCCAAACACTCAGAGGGCTCATTTCTGTGCCTTGTGCCAGAGCGCTGGGTTTTCAGGGGGATTTGGAGACACCCTTAGCAGGGGTGGGGAAAGCAGCCCCCTTCCCTCCATCCCGCATCTGTCTGTTTCATAATTTGAGATTCCAAATAAGATTTTTGTGGAGAAAGAAAATGACTGTGCTACTAATTCAAGGGGCGGGGGGGGGGGGGCTGTTAATTAAAATATCAAAGTGAAATATTCAAAAAGAAAAATGTAATCTGATTGCCCTTAAATGCTGAAGAGGCTGGTAAACTAAGTGGTCTTTGGTATCAGCAAAAAACAAAACAAAAAACCTCCCGATCTGTGGCTGTTGAGTCAACTCTGACTCGTAGCGACCCTACAGAACAGAGGAGAACTGCCCAGAGGGTTTCCAAGGCCGTCATCTTTACGGAAGCAGACTGTCACATCTTTCTCCTACAGAGCAGCTGGCGGGTTCGAACCGCCCACTTTTCAGTTAGTAGCCAAGTGCTTAACCACCGAGCCACCGGGGCTCATCTTTGGTATTAGACCTCAGTTATGATCTGTGCCAGGTGCCATCGAGTTGACTCCGACTCATGGTGACCCCATGTGTGTCAGAGTAGAACTGTGCTCCCTAGGGCGGTCAATAGCTGATTTTTCTGACGTAGATAGCCAGGCCTTTCTTCCAAGATGCCTTAGGTGTCCTAGAACCTCCAACCTTTTGGATAGCTGCTGAGTGCTTTCACTGTTTGCACCACCCAGGGACCCCCAGTTAAAATCTAAGTGCCATCCCTCAAGAATCCCGCCAGCTTAGCCCCTCAGAGTCTCCGCTTCCTCGTCTTCAGAATGGGAGAGTCACTTGTTCCTTTGTGGAGCTGTGGTGGTTGCAGATACTTCTGTCCAGAGCTCTCCTGGGCTGCTGCTGCTGCAGGACAGCCTGGACAGGGGCCCTCTCAAGGAACAGAGGCGGCGGGATAACAGATGCCACTAGGGGGTGACGTTTGGGGTCCCCACTTCAGTTCCTGGTGGCCTCTAAGCCCTGAAACATTTAGAGTTCCTTGGTAGCAAGCCACAGGAGCCAGCTCTGCCTGTATTAAGCAACAGAGGAACTTACTCGAAGGCTGCTAGGTGGCTGATGTACGGAGTAGACAGAAATGCGAGCATCAGGCCCAGGGGCAGGAAGGCAGCCAGGCAGCTCTCCAAGCAGCAGGACTGACCTTAGCCCTCAGGGGGACAATGAAGACTGGCTTGCATCTCTCCTGACCTTGAGTCCCTGCAGCTTTGAGTCCGTGCCTCTCTCTTCCTTGGGCCACACAGACATCTTGACCAAAAGGTGGTGGCCTATGCACAGTGAGGAGAGGGTGTTCCCCGGTCAGCCCGATGCTCTTGGGAAGAGGAAGGTGGGCTGGGCCAAAGTGACAGCTGTCCAGCTGACTTGTCTGTCCCGTGCTCATGCCCCCTCCTCACTGAGGGCTCCTCGTTCAAACCGCCGTCCTCCTCTTCCAGCTGGATGCGAAATCTGCGTCAGTTTCTAGTCACCCACCCAGCTTGTTTATCTGAAGTCAGAATTCTGCAGAAGCTTCGCTGCCACCGCAGACACTCCCGTCATCTGGCAGAGAGACAAGTGGCATATGCTGCGGTCTTAGGAGTCTGCGAATCTGTCTCATGATGCCCTCCAAAAACTTAGTATTAGATCTCAGAAGTTTCCAAGTTAACTGATCACCAGGGTACCCAGGAACTCCGGGAACATTTGATTCCAGCCGTTTCTCCTAGGCGGGACCTCAAGATGTGCGTCCGGAGTGAATGCTCAATAAATTATCGACGTGCATGATCTCAAGCAAATACTGGCGCTTCTGTTTGTTCCCTGCGCAGGGACATCTTTGTTTTCTGCAGGAAAATTCCTTAGGTTTGCTTCAAAGGTATCTTATTCTGGAGGGTGATATGAAAAACTCAGAAACAGTGAATAAGACAGGCATATTGGCTGATTAAAATACGCTTGCAAAACTAAGAGAAACAAACAGCCTCTGAGTTTCACGCTTATGAAATATTTATTCAGTGGCAAAGATGACGTTGAAGTCGGAAATGAGCTTTGCAAAGTAATTACTTTTGATCCAGGCAAAATCCATTCAAAGGCTTTCAGGTAAACAGCAGCTTTGATGGGCGGGATGCGATTTGTGAAGCAACGTTTTGCTTTGAAAGGAAACATGGAATGAATCAAAGCCAGCAGCTCGCCCAGGGGCCTGTTGAAAAGTGTTCCCCTGTGAAATTTTCTAGATGATTTTGCATGGGAGCAGCGTGGAGATGCACGTGGGTGTGGCAGGGGTGGGTAGTGGGGAGATGAGCTAGGAAGAAATGGCAAAGGAGAAAAGCCACAGGCAGTAAGACCGGGAAATTTTAAATAATGCACATGTATTTAAAAACAAAGTGTGTGCCTCTAATTCTGATGAAGATCTTTAAAATGACATTAAAATGGAAGTACTCTCCAACTAGACATCGCCTGGGAAATGTCAGCGGTTATGTTATGTTTGTTCCCCGTTTTGTCTCAGTGCCCTTGTGGAAATAGCTTTATCTTCAATACTCCCAGAGAGGGAGGATGAGTTTAGAGGAGAGTGGCCTATTTTTTTTTTCTTTTAATGAATTCTCTAGGGAGGGTTTACTCTGCGTGATACATGCAGAATTTTCCAAGGACTGAGTTTTCCTGGGTACTGTTTTCAGAGCTCCTGTTTGGCTGTATCCTTGTATCTTTGGATTTTAAGTCTCTCTTCGAGGGTGTCAAGGTCCGTTTCCAAACTTATTAAGTGTCAAGAAGTAATGCCATTGACCATGTTGTTGTTAGCTGCTGTTGAGTTGGCCCCCGATTCGTGGCTACCCCATGCCCAATGACACGAAACGCTGCCCGGTCCTGCACCATCCCCATGATCAGTTGGGGATTGGACCTTTGTGATCCAGAGGGTTTTTGTTGGCTGATTTTCAGAAGTAGATCACCAGGCCTTTCTTCCTAGTCTGTCGTAGTCTGAAATATCCACTGAAACCTGTTCAGCATCATAGCAACACACAAGCCTCCACTGACAGATGGGTGGTGGCTGCAGTTGAGGTGCATTGGCCGGGAACTGAACCTGTGTCTCCTGCATGGAAGGCGAGAATTCTACCACTGAATCAGCAGTGCTTCACACTGCTGACCATAGAGTCCTGTAAAAAAAATCAGCCGAGTTGCAAGTTAATATTTGGCTCATGCCCCATAAGACTCAGTTTCCCTAACCTGGCACAGGCCCAGCTGGATGTAATCTGAAGGCTGCCAAGGAGGGGAAGCCCCTCCCAGGCGGCCCTGGTCCAGGTACCAGCCTCCAGCCCTCTAGGTAGGTGCACACACCTTCACCCCTTCTCTCCTAGAGGATGTTAGTGTCAAGCCTGTAGGGACACGTTTCCTTCTTTGAGAGCTGTTATCGGAAGAGAATATTCTATAAATTCCCCGTATAGAAAAAAAAATGAGTAGAAAAATTTGAACCTGTCTCTTTGCTTCATAAAAACCCTGAAACTCTTTTTTATAACTCAAATGTCATTTCTAATTCACTGCTGTTGAGACCGTCCCATTAAAATCTTAGGACAGCTACAGAGGCTGGACGAACACCGGAAACAATTGCCCTGAGATCATCTTTAAACCTTAAACCTCACCCAAAAACTTTCCCTGAAGTTGGCTTTGAACCAAATAAGGGTTTAACTTAATGAGTAAAGTATGCCTGCCTTGAGCATTGAGCTCTTCCAAAGATTTATCTGTGTGGGATCAAATTGACAACACCACCTCGAAAGATTAGCTGGGAAGCTTTCAGGGCATTGAGTTTATGTTAATGGTGGTGGAATTAGTTGGAAAAGGATAGCGAGAAAGTTTGCACAACTTGAATGTAATCAGTGCCATTGAATTGTACGTGCAGAATTTGTTGAAATTGTGTATCCTTTGCCGTATTTTCACACACACACACAATGATAATAATAAATAAATCTTAGGACGCTGTCTTAGTCTTCTGGCTTTCCAGAACAGGAATTTATTGTCCCACAAGCTCTGGAACCCAGGGGTCTGCATTCAGGGCGTCAGGGGGCCTTGAGAACTGAGCACTTTGGAAGACTTATGTTCTGTCTGCTCCAGGGGAAGAAGAGTCCCTGTCTCCTCCAGCTTCTGGCAGCTGCAGGCAGCCCTTGGCTTGGAGAGAGGCCCCCATATGCTGTGTGTGTCTCTGTATTTGTTCTCCCCTTTCTAAGACACCACTCAGAAGGGATTGGGGTTAGCATCCACCCTATGCCTGTGTGACCTCATAACCGTAACAAGAGTAAAATCTATTTCCAAACAAAGTCATGTCCACAGGTTCGGGGGTAAGATCTCCACATATCTTTTTGGAGGACACAGTTCAACCCATGCTAGACACAATTTGGAAAAAAGAAACAAACAAACCACAAAAAAATCTTGAAATGAAAACTCCCTTCCTCTCTCCCCAGTTCACAGGTAGAAATAAACTTCTACCTAACGTTTTTGAAAGAAAAGTCTGGAATTGGCCTACTGGTTTCACCCCCTCACCCAGTAGATTCCAGACCAGAAGGAAGGTGAGCCAGGATTCAGAAGTTTTGGGTTTTGAGGATGTGCTTCGGAGAATATAGCAGAGAAGCTGGCAGTGTCATCTTTGGGGTTGTCCAGTGGAGCTGGTCCTCACTGCCCACTAGAAGTGGGAGGGGCCGTGGGGGATGATTCGAGCATTTAATGAATTCCTGTTGCTGTTAGGTGCCGTCGAGTCGGGTTCTGGCTCATAGCTATCCTATGTACAACAGAGCGAAACACTGCCTGGTCCTGCGCCATCCTCACAATCGTTGTTATACCTGAGCCCATCGTTGCAGCCACTGTGTCAATCCATCTCGTTGAGGGTCTTCCTCTTTTTCGCTGACCCTCTACTTTACCGAGCATGATGTCCTTCTCCAGGGACTGATCCCTCCTGACAAGATGTGCAAAGTATGGGAGACGAAGTCTTGCCATCCTTGCTTCTAAGGTGCATTTTTGTACTTCTTCCAAGACAGGCTTGTTCGTTCCTCTGGCCGTCCATGTGTCATGGATTGAATTATGTCCCCCAAAAATGTGTGTATCAGTTTGGCTGGGCCATGATTCCTGGTACTGTGTGATTTTCCTGTATGTTGTAAACCTGCCTCTATGATGTTAATGAGGGAGGATGGGTGGCAGTTGTGTTAGGAAGGCAGGACCTGATCTACAAGACTGGATTGTGTCCTGAGGCAATCTCTTGAGATATAAAAGACAGAAGTGAGCAGTGAGACAGGGGGACCTCATACCATCAAGAAAGCAGTGCTGGGAGCAGAGCGCATCCTTTGGACCGGGGTCCCTGCGCAGAGAAGCTCCTGTTCCTGGGGAACACCGAAGAGAAGAAGGCCGACAGACAGAAAAAGCCTTCCCCTGGAGCTGACGCCCTGAATTTGGCCTTTTAGCCTACTTTGACTGTGAGCAAATAAACGTTTCTTCATTAAAACCATCCACTTGTGGGGTGTTTCTTTATGGCAGCACTAGATGACTAGGACACCATGGTATATTCAATTTTCTTTACCAACACCATAATTCAAAGACATCAATTCTTCTTTAGTCTTCCTTATTCATTGTCCAGCTTTCGCACGCATATGAGGCAATTGGAAATACTACGCCTTGGGTCAGGGGCACCTTAGTCTTTAAGGTGACGTCTTTGCTTTCGAACACTTTACAGAGGTCTTTTGCAGCAGATTTGCCCAATGCAATGTTTCGTTTGACTTCTTTACTGCTGCTCCCATGGGCATTGATTATGGATCCAAGTAAAGTGACCTCCTTGACAACAAATGCTTACTGAATACTAAGCCAGGCTACATTAGCATCCTGGGCGGTTGTAACAAAACACTGTCAGTTAGGTGGTTTATAAGAACAGGAAAGTATTGTCTCACTGTTCTGGAGTCTAGATGCTAGAATTCAGGGTGTTGGCAGAGCCAGCCGCATTCTCTCCGAAGTCTCTAGGACAAGAAGATCTCTTGTCTTTCCCAGCTCCCAGCGACCCAGGTGTTCCACCATCGCCATGTGGCCGTCTTCTCTCTGTGTCTGTGTCTCTTCTCTCTTATAAGACCACCACCCACACTGAATCAGGACCCACCCTACGCCGGTATGACCTCACGTTAACCTAACTGATAATATCGCCAAAGATCTTACTTCCAAACACGGTCATGCTCACTGGTGCCAGGGGTTAGGACTTCATCATATCTTTTTTGGGGACACCAACTCATAACACAGGCTGGCCTAGAACAACGCAGGGACTTCTGGTGAGGAGGGGGCAGCAGCGGAGAGAAGGTGCAGGAGCCAGGCAAGGGTGGGTCAGCAGGACCCTCCAGGGAATTACAGAAGGTTCCTCCAGACCTGGAGCAAGGGGGCTGGGCTCGCTATGTGGCACCAGTCAGTCCTCAGCTAAGGGCGGCCCTGGGCCGTCCTGAACTCCTGGCACTTTGGTGCAGTGTTTAAGCCTTTGGCTGCTTACCAAAATGTTGGCAGTTCAAATCCACCAGCTGCTCCTTGGAAACCCTATGGGGCAGGTCTAGTCTGTCCTATAGGGTCGCTATGTGTCGGAATGGACTCGATGGCAACAGGTTTGGTTTGGTTTGAGTTTGCAGTGCAGGGAAGGGGCGGGGGGTGGCAGCCTCAAGGGCGTCCTCTGCAGAGTCACAGGTACAAGCGGTCCAAAGCTGAGGCACGCAGAAGCCGGCAGAGCGCAGGGCTGTGCGCAGATACAGGACATGGCTGGACGGGGTCTGGGGGAACACCAGCAGTGCCCCTCACCTGGCTGTACTTACTAAGAACACCACAGAGCTGGGCAAGCTGCCAGGCCTTCAAAGAGCTTGCGCTCTCCGGGAAGACCTCATGTTATGGACTTTGCCGCTAGTCCCCTCAACCTGACAAGGTAGATTTTGCTATAACCATCCTTGGGTGGTGCATATGGTTAATGTGTTCAGCTGCTAACTGAAAGGTTGGAGGTTCGAGTGCACCGGAGGTGCCTGGGAAGAAAGCCTGGTGATCTACTTCTGAAAAACCAGCCATCGAAAACCCTCTGGAGCACAGCTGACACACATGGGATCGTCATGAGTACAAAATGGACTCAAAGGCAACTGGTTACAGATGAGCAAACTGAGGCCGTGTCTTAGTCATCTAGCGCTGCTATCACAGAAATACCACAGGTGGGTAGCTTCAACAAAGAGAAATCCATTCTCTCACAGCTGGTTACAGATGAGCAAACTGAGGCCAGATGGCCCAAATGGTTCGCCAAGGAGCGCTAACCTCTCACCGGTCCTACACCAAAGCCCCCGCCCCAGACGCTCCACCGCCAGCCTTTCAGCATCAGCCAAGGGTCCTCACTGGCATTTTGTCATCAGACTTTTTGGCCCCAAACTGTTTTCTCTCTGAGATGAAACGGATTCACTTTCTTACCGGCTACTTGGTATGCTCGGTGGAATCCTGGTTTGTTGGTTTGACGGTACTCTTCTCTTCAGTGAGGAAGACAGGAGAAGGCCCCTTTCTCCCCCAGCAGATGTGACAGTCTTGCTAAGTGACAGTGAGAAGTAATTAGCACCCGAGTCCCACTGCCTGCAACCTCTCTGCAGCGGTTCCCACGTTCCCTGTCAAACAGTTCCCCAAAGCACATGGATAATTCATAGCTACGTTCGGGAAGCCGGCACAGAGAGTTTCTGCTGGGGTTGCTGTTGCAAACAGGAGCTCAACCCAGAGGGCAAGGCAGAGTTTCTTCTGAAGGGGGATTTTGCATGTGGGATTGGCTGATGATCAATCTACCAGCCCAAAGCAGAAGGCTGATGGGGCTAAGCTGGTTTTGGGGTTTCCCATTTTCCCCTTAAATGCTCCATCTTTGGGAACTCAGGGCCCCCAAGCTGGAGCTGCTCAGGGTTTATTCATTCGCACAAGTCTCCATGAAGCACCTGCTAAATGAATGAATGAACCAGGGCAGTTATTGACGAGGCTCTGTGCATTGGTCATGAACAAGGACAAACAGATCGATTGGTGGCCCCGCTAGTTACTCAGAAGTAAGGAGGAGCCCAGGTTCAGCTGTGGCCTGGGTTTCACAGGGCACCCAGGGTGGGAGCAATCTGCCAAGGGGCTGGGTAGCCACAGAGTGGAAGAAATACAAATGCATTTCTGTTGGTATGGTGCAATGGTTAAAGCACTCAGCTGCTAACGGAAAGATGGGTGGTTCAAACCCACCAGCAGCTCTGCAGGAGAAAGGTGTGGCAGTCTGCTTCTGTAAAGATTTACAGCCTTGGAAACCCTGTGGGGCAGTTCTATTCTGTCCTGTAGGGTTGCTATGAGTCAGAATTGACTCAATAGCAATGTTTTCTTCTTTTTTTTTGGTATAGACCCAAGAGTGGAATTGCTAGGTCCCCTTATTCTTTTTTGCTGGGATTTCTGCGGTAGCCTTGGACTATGCCTCATGCCATAAAGAACATCTCCAGAAAGCCCAGCTCAGTCTTGCTCAGCAACTCTCAAAGATTTACTGACTCTGCCACATCAGCCTTCTAGAATAGTTCCATATGTGGTAGACCGCAAACCGTGGCTAGGCATCCCTCCCACCTGTAAGCATGTCACTTTGCAATACAATGTTGCAGTCCTTCCTTATTTGCCCACCCTTCGAATCTGGGATGCCTTCCTGACTTGCTTTGGCCAATAATATATGGTGGAAGTGATGTAGTGAGACTTCTAAGCTCGAGCCTCAAGACACCCTGCAGCTTCCCTTCTCACCTCCTTCGGACCCTGAAGCCAATGTGCCATGAAGAAGGCTGAGATGGAAGACCACCTCGAGAGAGAAGCCTAGATGCTCCGCTGAGCCCAGCCCCTGCTAGTCCTCCAGGTGAACGCAGTTGCACGCGGGAGCCCACGTGGAACCAGCAGGAGAGCCACCCAACCAGCCCAGAGAATTGTGAGAAATAAGGAATGATGGTGATCATAAGCCCTAAGTTTTATGTAGTTTGCTATGCAGTAAGAGGATAACTGGTAGAGCCCAGGTCCCTTTGCCTTGCTCTCCATGTTCCTCCTACTTGGCAGGCCTTGTGTTCTCCCCTGCTTTTCACGTTCATACTCTGCCTTCTGGTCTCTCTCCTAGCATCTTCTCGCCCCCCGTGGATTTGCTCCTGGTCCTCAGGCCCATATCATGGCTTCTTCACTGGGACACTCCACATCACTTTTGCCTCCCTTAGGCCCTTTGCCGTGCACTTGTCCCGTGTTGCAGTAGGTCAAGGGCTATTTTTCTACCAAGCCACTTTCTCTGGGACAAGATCGTCATTCCTATTATTCCTGATGCTAGGAACAGAGACAGCATTCTTTGGATATCTGCTTTTGTCAGGCCCTCTCAAGGCACTCCCATTTGAATTATGGTGTTGGCAAAGAATATTGAAAATACCACAGACTGCCAGAAGAACAAACAAATCTGTTTTGGAAGAAGTACATCCAGAACGCTCTTTAGAAGTGAAGATGGTGAGACTTCATCTCACATACTTTGGACATGTTATCAGGAGGGACCAGTCCCTGAAGAAGGACATCACGCCTGGCAAAGTAGAGGGTCAACGAAAAGGAGGAAGACCGTTAACGAGATGGATTGACACCGTGGCTGCAACAATGGGCTCAAACATAACAACGACTGTGAGGATGGCACAGGACCAGGCGGTGTTTTGTTCTGTTGTACACAGGGTCGCTATGAATTGGAAATGACTTGATGGCACCTAACAATAACTTAAGGCACTTACAGACATCATTGCATTGACTGTAGTTCTCACGCAGAGGAAGGCGTCACAATCCTCTTTGATGGTTTAGAAGATTGAGGTCACAAGGGGTGATGTAACTCACCCAAAGCCACCCTGTAACTCCGACTGAAGTGGGGACTTGAGCCCAGGTGGTCAGAGTCCACAGCCAATGGTGTTTCCTCCCACTACACTGTCTTTCTCTGCATGCATCCCGCCAGGCATGTGGGAGGTGTTCAGACGCCTACTGAGTTCAAACAAATCTGAGTTACTGGGTCTCTAAGGGCTAACGTGTTCCTCTTTTAATTGAAGCCCACAAAGGAAAACAAGGGGAGAAATCAAGTGATTTCCCAGTAAAAACTTGCACGCCATGAAACACAGTCTGTGTTGTTTGCTGGGTCAACTGGGGGCTCAGAGAAGCTTCCCTGTTATGGATCACATACATCCTTCAGTTCAGTGAAGCCGTGAGGTTATACTGTTGCCCTCATGTTGCAGACGAGGACCCCCCCAAGGCTTAGGGTGGTGATGCTGTCCCAGGTCTCACCCTTGGTAATGGCGAAACTGGTATTCTTCCAAGGTCTCCCCTGGCTGTTCATTTATTTACCAAGTATCGACTGAGCCCCTGTTGTACACTGACTTCAGAGACAGTGGGATCTGACATATGAACACCTTCATCCTCTCTGAGATGGGTGTTCTCATTCTGGATGTCCTCCAAGCTTGACATGATCACGTCTCCTACTCAGAGGGCAGCTTTGTTTTTGGGCACTTCTTCACTATGAGATACGAGTACCAGGTGGTTGGTTATAGGTCATAGGGTTTATTTCCCGCATGCCTAATACATGAGCAGGTTGGTACAATTTGGAGACTTGCTGGCATTTTACTTTACTCTGGATAAAAACCGAGTTGTAACATTTCCGATATATTCCTTCTATCTGTGTCACATCCTTTAGGTAAATCTGATGCCTGAGAGTTCAGATGTTGGGAGCAGCTGAATCTTATTTTACATTATCTTATTTTTCATCACACAGAGTGTAAGGTACATTTTACCGAAGGAATAAGTCATAGCATGGTGGTTTTAACATTGCAATGATTTTATCTTCTTGTTCTTCCCTTAACCAAAAACCAAACCCATTGCCATCAAGTTGATTCCGACTCACAGTGACCCTATAGGACGGGGTAAAACTGCCCCATAGGGTTTCCAAGGCTGTAATCTTCACAGAAGCAGACATCTTTCTCCTGCGGAGTGGCTGGTGGATTTGAAGAGACCACCTTTCGATTAGCAGCCAAGTGCTTTAACCATTGCACCTAAATAAGGAAAAGTGGGGAATAACACTTTTCTCAAGATTTTGCCTGGTTGCAGAGCTTGGGTCACATTCTCCATGAGCCTAAATAAAATTTCCCCCACTTAATGTTCTTGCTCATTGGTTACTATCAGTAGGAATCATCATGCTGAGGATTTAAGACAGCTTCCAGATGGAACTGAAGAACTACCATTTAATATTTACGGTGTAGAAACCAAACAAACCAAACCTGTTGCTGTTGAGTTTATTCTGACTCGTAGCGACCCTACAGAACAGAATAGAGCTGCCCCGTAGGGTTTCCAGGGAGCAGCTGGTGGATTCACACTGCTGACCTTTTGGTTAGCAGCCAAGCTCTTAATCACTGCACCACCAGGGCTCCTTATGGTGTAGAAAGCTCTGAATTTCCAGAGTCAGGGTAGCGGGGAAGGTGGAAACTGGCTCTGGGCATTGTTCAACCCAACATAAATCAAGCTGAATGCCTTGTTTAATTAATCATTTCATCAGGATGCAGATTGAATCCGGAATAACTTGAATTTTCGACCCCACTTGCTGACTTTACAATCCGTTCAATTAATTTTAAATATTCTGAAATTCAGGGTACAGCTTTGGCACTTATTTAATTTGCATGTTACATCATTTGCCATGCATTTGCCAGCCCAGTGCATGAACGCTGAGCTCTGCAGACATGAGTTCAAATCCTGTCTCAGGTCCTGGACGCCCTATGGTCTAGGGATTGCCTCATAGTTCCTGCCTCAGTTTAACTTCGCTGTCAAATGGGGGTCGTAGCCACGTCACTACGCGGGGATCGAAAGAGACGGTTTACAAAATGCACCTGCATCATGCTCAGTCCCAAGCAGGTGCTAGATCAAAACTGGTGCTGTTGTTGTTGGCGTGATTAACGGCTGGGGGGACGGCCGGGGCTTACGTGTACCAAGGAAGACGTGTGCCACAGAATGTGTGCTTGTATCGTTTCTCGAGTCACGAGGGCTCCAAGTCTCCATACATTTGGGACATACCTTCTGATTCATTTGTTTTGTGGATTGAATCGCGTCCCCTCAAAATATGTGGTGTAAATCCTAACCCCTATACCTGTGGTTATAATCCCATTTGGGATGGGCTTTCTTTGTTATGTTAATGAGTTAGTATTAGTGTAGAATGTGTCTTCGGTCAATCTCTTTTGAGATATAAAAGGAGCAGATTAAGCAAGGAAGAAGAGAAGCTGAGATGGGGGAAGACAGATGCCACACCACATGACGATCACCAAGAAACCAAGGAACAGAGACCTTCCCCAGAGCCGACAGAGACAGAAAGCCTTCCCCTAGAGTAGGCGCCCTGATTTCGGACTTCTAGCCTCCTAAACTGTGAGAAAATAAATTTGTTTGTTAAAACCACCCACCTGTGATATTTCTGTTGTAGCAGTGCTAATAACTAAGACAATGTGTGTTCTGGACACAGGATCTAGCTCCAGGAAAATCTGCTATATACTGGTTGCTGGTTCTGAATTCACAGGGTGCTCACCACGTGTGGGGGTGGGCGGTGCAGGGGAGTGACCTTAGATGAAGCAGAGAAAGAGGAAGCAGGCCAGGGTGGCCGCACATTTAGGGTCCTGTCGAGCCTAGGCAGGGCTCCATTCCTGGGGGGGATGTTGCTGCCTTCAGAGCCTGTTTGTTATTCATAGAAGAAAGCAAACTTTTGCAGAAATAAGGTAAATGTTCCATGCAATTGCACACGTTTTCTTGTCAAATTAAAAACATGAACGGGTGTAGCAGCAGCTTAAATATTTTCTGCTTCCTTGCACTACCTCCGGCAAAAGAAAAGAAGAAAGAAAGAAAAGAAATGTGTGTGGGGGGGGGGGGGGGCGGGGGGCGGCGGGGGGGGGGGGCAGGCTTGAAAAGGAAAAGCAAAGCTGGGTACAGGTGAGGCTAAGTGTATTGGCTTCACAGATCAACAGATTCTGCTCACACGCAGTGTGGAAGGCTGTCAACAAAGGTGTGAGAGAAGGTGAGACTGTTTTCTGAAAATTGTCTTTTGCAGCTTCTGAGAGCATCTTGGTTCTGTTTGCTTTTGTTACGCGGTTAGAGGGCGAGGAAACTGACGGCAGTGACTAGCACCCAGCTCTGCACCCGGCTAGGGCATCTGCAGCCTGGATCTGTTTTGATGGAATAGGAATTGCTGTGGAATTTACCCGAACACAGGCCAGATGCAAGCATCCTCCCTTAGTGGAGAGCAGCCTCTGTCATAAGGTATTCTGAGAGTAGGGAAGCTTGGGGACTGTCCCTTGCTCTCAAGTCAGTCCTCCCCGTTAGCCATGTGCCAGTCAGAACCCAGCCAAGATGTTTCAAGCAGAGAGGGGATTAGGAGCTGTTGTGGATTGAATTATGCTCCCTCAAAAAATACGTGCAGTGATTTCTAACCCTTATACTGTGGATGTAATTCCATCCGGGAATAGGGATTTCTTTGTTACGTTAGTGAGGCTGTATCAGTGCAGGGTGTGCCAATGCCACTCACTTCTGAGCTATGAAAGGAGCAGCTTAGGTACAGAGCGTGACTGGAGGGGAGGAGAGACGACACATGGAGATAGCCAAGGAGCTGAGGAAGAGCCGCTGAAAACAGACCAAGACCCTCCCCCCGAGCCACAGAGAGAGCCTTCCCCTAGAGCTGGCGCCCTGAAGTCAGGTGTCTTCCTCTTCTGCTGGCTCCCTGTGCCGCCTCTTGCCTATGGCAGTCCTCTTCCTGAGGGGGACAGTCTCCTGCATGTGGTTGACAATGCATCAGCCCCAAGAAATAGCTTTTTATGTAAGGCTGGCGTCTCATGAGCATCTCCTTTTGTTTGCTCAGCCCCCAAATCCCTCAAATGGTAAGAAAATAAATTCACCTCCTAAACTGGGAGAAAAGAAATTTCCGTTTGTTCAAACCATCTACTTGTGGTATTTTTGTTTAGCAGCACTGAGAAATGAAGACAGGCGCGTACAGTCTGTTGACAGAATGGAGAGTAGCGGAAGTCAGAGGGGTGATGGAGCTGAAGAAACTGCGGAAATCTGTGGGGACCCGCTCGGGGAGCCGCTGCTGCCTCCATGCTGACGCAGGAGGCTGACAGCCACCCCAGAGGGTATTCCAAACACCAGCAGGGCCAGCCATGCTGGACAGGTTTCAGCCTAGCGTCCACATTAAGACAGACCGGGAAGAAAGTTCTGGTGATCTGCTTCCAAAAATTAGCCAATGAAATGCCTATGGATCACACTGGAATCCTGTCCAACTCACATGCCTGGGACCCATCACTGGGAAAGACCAATCGCTGGAGGTGGACATCACGTTTGGTGAAGGAGAGGGTCAGGGACAGTGAGGGAGACCCTCAGGGAGACGGATTGGCACAGTAGCTGCAATGATGGGCTTGAATGTGCCGCTGACGGTGAGGTGATGCAAGACAAGGCAATGTTGCGTTCTGTTGCACGTAAGGTCACCGCGAGTCAGAGTCAATCTGACGGCAGCTAACAAACCAAAACCAAACCCGTTGCCACTGGGTCGATTCCGACTCATAGCAACCCTCTAGGACAGAGTAGAACTACCCCATAGGGTTTCCAGGGAGTGCCTGGCGGATTCAAACTGCTGACCTTCTGGTTAGCAGCCAAACTCTTAACCACTGTGCCACCAGGGTTTCTGCAGCTAACAACAAAAACAAATTATTTTGAGGAAATAAGTTAAAATAGTCATAAAAGATTAAAGATAAATGACTAGTGTGTATCTATGGAGGCTGTTGGCTATTGTATGATAATTTTGTATCCTGCTACCATAACGTGTTATCTTATTTTTGTATTTCTTACTTCAATACTTTAAACATGAAAAAAACAAAAATTTGTTTGAAAATTCACCCCAATGGTAATAGCATTTGCTAGTGAGAATATAAATATGTATAGCTTTCTTGGGAGGTAACGTAACACCATGAACCAAAAAAGACGTCAAAACCCCAGAAACACAAACCCTTAGTCCAGCAATCTGACTTTTGTGAATGTATCCTAAGAAGGTAACTGGATAAATGTGCAAAGATGTATGTGCAAGGTTATTAAGTAAAGCATTGTTTAGAATAGTGAAAAAATGGAAATAAGCAAAATGTCAAAAAAACAGTAAAACAAATTGGGATACAGTAAAACAATTGAAAATGATATAGCTGTTAAAAATGATGCTGGGGTTCTACCTGTGCTGAAGTGGAAGGTTGTTCGGAGAAATTAGGGGATGTCATCCAGTTATATACAAGTGTGCTGGCTGAATCCATACTTACTTTTTTAGTATATTGAGGCTTCCTGTGGGTAAACACAGGCACACACACAGGGCATTGTCTAGAAGGGGAAAGAACCAGACCTTATCTGGGCCCATCTGTGTACATGTGTGTGATTGCAGCTAATTATGTGTCTATGAAAAAGTTCACTCCTTTGGGTGTTTGTAATTATTTTCCATGATGATTACTTATACTCATGCAAACAATAACATCTTCAGAGAGATTGTTCTACGTGGGAAATTTTTATTTTCTTATCATCTTCTATATTTTGCAGTTAAAAAATATTGCATGGAAAAATATAAATAAAACCTGCGACATTTGTTTTAAATATCACTAACAAAGATGCTCTAATCAGCGGCGTTTCAGTGGTAGAATTATCGCCTTCCATGTGGGAGACCCAGTTCAATTCCCGGCCGAAGCACTTCCCGTGCAGCCACCACCCATCCGTCAGTGGAAGCTTGCGTGTTGTTATGGTGCTGAGCAGGTTTCAGTGGTGCTTTCAGACTAAAAGAGACTAGGAAGAAAGGCCTGGTGATATACTT
Organism: Dugong dugon; assembly: GCA_030035585.1. Taxonomy (NCBI): domain Eukaryota; kingdom Metazoa; phylum Chordata; class Mammalia; order Sirenia; family Dugongidae; genus Dugong; species Dugong dugon. The sequence goes on along the minus strand of CM057461.1, from coordinate 3,860,377 downwards.
CCAAAAATCAGCCAGTGAAAATCCTGTGGATCACAATGGTCCTATCACAATTAACCCATCCTGTTGTTTTTTAAAAAGCCCAAATAAGCAGATTTTAAGCCGCTAAGAGGCTGCTAATGCTCTGTTATACAAAAGGTTGCTATGAGTCAGAGGAGTTGACTTGATGGCAATTAACAACAGAGTCTGCCTGATTTACTACCCTGCAAAGCTGCTGATAAGGAGCCCGGAGCTCTCTGACCCAGAGACCCCCACCTCGTTTAAGGAGGACTTCAGGTAGACGTAGGGAAGCTTTCTCTCCTGCCTTCTCCTCTTCCCCAGGCTTTTCATGGTCTCTCCCCTGGTGGTGCAGTGATTGAGAGCTCGGTGGTTGCTCACGGTAAGGTCGGTGGTTTGAACGCACTGGCTGCTCTTCAGAAGAAAGATACAGCAATCAGCTCCTGTACAGATGGCAGCCTTGGAATCAGTATGGGGCATTCTACTCTGTCTTATACCAAAAACCAAACCCGTTGTCGCTGAGTCAATTCCAACTCATAGCAACCCTATAGGACAGAGTAGAACTGCCCCATAGGGTTTCCAAGGAGCAGCTGGTGGACTGGAACTGCCGACCTTTTGGTTAGCAGCTGAGCTCTTAACCACTGTGCCACCAGGGCTCCCCCTGTCCTACAGGGTTGCTGCAAGTTGGAATCTGCTCAAAGGCAACGGGTTTGGTTTGGTTTTCTTCCCCTTCTGCAGGCTCCCTCTTGCCTCTGGAAGACCTCTTTCTGAGAAGAACTGTCCCCTGCATGTGGCTGGCAATGCGTTGGCCCCAATAAATAGCTTTCTTGCAACAGTCCTGCCTTGTGGTCACATCTTTTTCCTTGATTAGCCCCAAACTCCCTCAAACTCATTGCACTTGGTGGGCTCCAACTTCATTTGGAGTTTGGTGAGCTGCATTGTCCTTGAATTGAACTTGAGGAATTGTCTCCCAGACCCGTGTTTCTTGTGTGCTTGAGGGTTTCTGCAATCTGGTGGTTGGCAGAGCAGGATAATGGCCACAAATGATTACCCAAGAGGGAACCTGGTTTAATATTTAATGTATAATAATAACAACGGCTGGCTGCAGAGCTTTTCCTGATGGGCCAAGGGGTTTATTGTTGGGAAGTTCCTATCTGGTAATGAGATCATTATAACCCTGGCCTCCTCTCTAGGAAATTTTTTTATTTTCCAGTTGCCACTGAGTTGGTTTTGACTCATGGTGACCCCAAGTGTGTCAGAGTAGAGCCGTGCTCTGTAGGGTTGTCACTGACTGATTTTTCAGATCTCCAGGCCTTTCTTCCAAGGCTCCTCTGGGGAGACTTGAACCTCCAACCTTTTGGTTAGCAGGCCAGTGCGCTTCCTTTTTCACTACTCAGGGAATCCCTGGCCTCCTCTGGAAGGATGGCTTGTCTGAGTCCTCACCCACTCTTCCCAGCAGGGATTTAGCTCTCATGACTCCAAAGGCAAACTTGCTCCTGATCCATATCTCAGTCCACTCTCTAGCCCCAGCTCACAGTCGGCCTTCTTCATGACACCTTCTCTCCCCCTCACAGGTCAAACATGAGCGCTGACTCCCTAAAACGCCCTGTGCTCCGAGTGGCAACAGAGTTGACTGGGATGTGGGTCAGGTCTTAAGGAGCGCACAGGCCTGTGTAGTCCTCAGACCAACCTAGTCAGAAGCAGCTGAGATGCTATGAAGATGCAGCATGTCCTGGGCCCCACTGCAGACTTCTGCCTCGGGAACATTGGGGCTGGAGCCTGAGACTCTTCCATTAACACACAAGGAAAATTGAGACCAGCTGGCTTGGATGAAGGGGCAATCCCAACTCTACTCCTAGAGTGCTTTTTTAGACTCAGTCAGAATTGACTCGACGGTGATGGGTTTGGTTTGGTTTTGGTAAATAACCTTGGTCACTTTGATGACTAAGGTATGTCTAATCTTCATCTTACATAATTTGGACGTGTTATCAGGAGGGATCAGTCCCTGGAGAAGGACATCATGCCTGGTAAAGTAGAGGGTCAGTGAAAAAGAGAAAGGCTGTCAACCAGATGGATTGACACAGTGGCTGCAACAATGGGCTCAAACATAGCAATGATTATGAGGATGGCGCAGGACCGGGCAGTGTTTTGTTCTGTTGTACATGGTGTCTCCATGAGTTGGAACTGACTCTACGGCACCTAACAACAACAACAACAATTCATGCCTTGTTCTTTTCGATAGTCTCATATGCATCCCAAAACTTGATAGCAAAAAAGGAAGGCAGAAGAAGAATCGATGTGTTCAAACTATGATGCTGGTGACTGTACTGTGGACTATCAGAAGAAGGAACGAGTCAGTCTTAGAAGTAATACAACCATCAGACTTCAACTCCCTGACTTTGGACACGTCCATCAGGAAAGGAAAAGGAACATCATGTTGGGTAAAGCAGAGGATCAGCGAAAATGAGAGAAATTCTCCACAACAAAGGACTCAAACATACATCAACCATCATGAAGATGGTAGAGGACTGGGAAACACTTTGGTCTGTTGTACGTGAGGTTGCCATGAGTCAGAGCTGATTCAACGGCATCTAATGCCAACAAAGAACCTAGACTGTGGACGTAATGTTGGCGTGCACCTCCTTACTCTCATCAGATTGCTGTGCCTTTTATACCGCAGGTGCTCAGTCAGTATTTTTTGGACCAATGAGTGCACGGATGGGGGTTAAACTTTCCCAGTCAGAGTGAGGGTCTCTTCTGGGGAAGGGGCTGGTGATGTACAGTACCTGAGGTCCTTGCCCTGATCAGTACATGTGTCTCCGTGGACCACCGGAACTGAAGCCATCAATCTAGCACAGGGAGGGGACGTCTTCCTGGGAGGCCCCATTTGTATCCAGAAATGGCAGACAAGACCGGCTCTCACCAAAGGGATGGAAGACAGTCAGAGCAGCAGTGTGGAGCGTCTGCTGGGTGCCAGATACCGCAGCAGGTATGCACACATTATTTTCAGTCATGTTGCAACCCAGTGGCATCCATTCCATAGCCCCATTTCACAGATGAAGAATGGAGATTCAGATAGGCTGCAGTTATAGCTTATTAGCAGAACTGCCAGAGGCCTGATGGCCGGAGGTCTGAGCATTTAGTGAGAAGATCTCAAGAACCGTGCAGTTAACCTGTCAAGAGATATGTTGTCGTTAGGTGCCGTCGAGAAGGTTCTGACTCATAGTGACCCCACGTACAACAGAACGAAACACCACCCGACCCTGCCCCATCCTCAAAATCATTGCTATGTTTGAGCCCATTGCTGCAGCCACTGTGTCAATCCATCTTCTTGAAGGTCTTCCTCTTTTTCGCTGACCCTCTATCTTACCAAGCGTGATGTCCTTCTCCAGGGACTGGTCTCTCCTGATAACATGTCCAAAGTATATGAGATGAAGTCTGTCCATCCTTGCTTCTAAGGAGCATCCTGGCTGTACTTACAAGAAAGATTGGCTCATTCTTCTGGCAGTCCATGGTATATTCAATAGTCTTCCAGAGGTTTGGGAGGCAGGCAGTTCTGGCGCTCATGGTGGGGACAGATAGCTCCTCCGTCTTTGCTAAGGCTGACCTTAACTTTAACTAAAGTGCCTCCCACCTGCTTCCTGTCGGACATCGCAGACTTCAACAGCTGGAGGCCTACCGCACACTCTCTCTCAGGCCATGGACACTTCCAGGACTGTGAGACCTTCTTCTGTCCTTGCTCAGCTTCAAGTCAAGTCCACCAAGTCTGAGTGAGTGCTGCCAATGAGTCACGTCTGGGAACGTGACGTGGCCCATATCCTTGAGGAGCTTGGAGTCCAGCTTGGAGTCCAGCTACTGCCACCCTAAGGGACGTCGCCAGTACTATGTCATCTGTATCTGCAGCCATCCAGCTTAGCTCTCATTACGGTAATTATCCTTGGCTCTATTAGCAATTAGGCCCCTCGGTGTGTGTGGGCACGTGGGCCACTGTTAGGGATGTCCTCTGCCTAATACAATGTTAATATTTGATAGCAGCCCTAGAAAATTAAACTTAAATAACTACATAAACCGAATTACCCCTAGAAACAAACCCGTTGACCTCAGGTCGATTCTGACTCATAGCGACCCTACAGGACAGAGTAGAACTGCCCCATAGGGTTTCCAAGGCTGTAGTCTTTACAGAAGCAGACTGCCATATCAGTCTCCCTCCGAGTGGCTGGTGGGTTCGAACCACCGACCCTTTGGTTAGCAGCTGAGCACTTAACCACTGAGCCACCAGCACTCCTCACATCGAATTGAGATAGCATATTACCAATCCCAATCAGAGTAATGTGGCTTTGTAATCCAACGCAATGTCAAAGGAACCTATGAATTAGGCAGCACGTCAGAGGCTAAAGCCACATCCTTTATTGCTCCGCCTTAAATAATTTGAAGCAGCTCCCTTCCATGAGCTAACAGATGTCTCTCGTGTTTAACAGTGCTCCTTCCAACCTGCAGTGAGCCAAGTCTGCAGGTGCCTGATGCCAGGGCACAGACATCAGGGATGGCAAGAGGGGGAACAGATGTTGGCTGAGGGGTAGACGGTCATGGACGTAACCTTCCAAGAGCCCCGGGGGTCAGTGAGACTCAGGATTTGCTGGACGTGGCACTGTATGTGAGAAATTCTAAGATGACAGAAGAGAAGACTGTTCTCTAGAGGGGCAAGCCTGCTATCACGCAGGGCAGCAGCAACAGCTTGCTGTGAGCGCAGGTGCAAGTCCGTGTGGTACGGAGCAGACTCAGGTGCCTCCTGTTTGTGCTGAACAGGGAAAGCCAAAGAGCTAAATGGGACAAATGAGATGATTACCACCAAGGTTTTCCAATTCAATGGTCCGTGAATCCATCATGTGTTAGAAATGCTAAGCATGGAATTTAGGTACACTGCCACCAGGTGGCGGCATTCATCCATTAAAAAATATACTTTGATCCTCACCTACTATATACCAGGTATCCTAGGCACGTAAAGGGTACCAAGGCAGAGAGGATTCCTGGCATTGTGATGCTTAGAGGCTAATGGGGTGGCAGGTGTTTGCATTTTATACTCTAGTGAGAAAAGTTGTTGTTGTTGTGTGCTGTCGGGTCAATTCCAACTCACAGCGACCCTATAGGACAGAGTAGAACTGCCCCACAGGGTTTCCTAGGCTGTCATCTTTACAGGAGGAGCCCTGGTGACCCAGTGGTTAAGCTCTCAACGGTTAACCAAAAGGTCAGTTGTTCAGACCCACCAGCTACTCTGCTGGAGAAAGATGTGGCGGTTTGCTTTCGTAAAGATGACAGCCTTGGAAACCCTATAGGGTAGTTCCACTCTGTCCTATAGCGTCTATGAGTGGGATCGACTTGATGGCAATGGGTTTTTGGAAATCTTTACGGGAGCAGATTGCCAGGTGTTATCTCCCGTGGAGTGGCTGGTTAGCAGCCAAGCACTTAACCATTGCGCCACCAGGGCTCTATCTTGTGAGGAACAGCAAGCTTTAAATGATATAGTAACAGTTAACAGAGAGAAAAAAAATATTTTATCTACCTCAAAACTATAATTTTTATCACAATAGTTATTAAAAGAAATGGAAAATAAATGTTAAAATGGTTATTAAACAAGCAGGGAATCATATTATTTTTAGTTACAAAATTAAGTAGGGATTTTCAAGTATCTTTTAGTTTTGTGCAACCAAAATTATATGAGGAGGCAAAAACCATGAGTACAGAAAAAGAAAATACGCTTTTCTCTTTGATATGGAAATGGGAACATCTGGGCGGCCCTTCTGATCCAGGCCAGCTCCAAGACTCAAGAGTGCACAGCTGGAGAAGCATTAACACAGAGTGAGTTTTACTTGCCACAAAGCCCAAATGCCTCGATCGTCATTTGTCAAGATTTAGCCTTGTGTGCACACTTCTCTCCAGGTTTTGATCAGCGTGTTGCTTCCTCACCCACCCTGGACCCCTTTCTTGCCTTCAAACCTCCTGGGCTTGCCCAGTCACTGACTCCTCTCTTTTTGAGCTGCCTGCTGCTGCTAGGTTAAGGGTCTGAAGGACACACAACTTACGTTTCAGAAATCTTTCCCATTACAGTGCTGCTTCATAGCTTTCCAGCCAAGCAATCCTCCAGGGATTTCTGTTCCCTTGGAGACCGTTTTTTCCAGCAAGAGAAACGAAAGAAGAACAATAAAGTTAGCATATGGCCCGTGCTGTTGGGAATGAGAAAACCCTCGGACCGCTTAAATCCCCATGGCAACCAGAAGGAGGCGATGTTCCATTCTCAGTCTGTCTCTGATATTTTTCATTCTGTAAGTATTCTAGGCAAATGGCTAAGCACTTAGCTACTAATGGAAAAGTTGGAGGTTTGAATCCACCCAGAGGTGCCTCAGAAGAAAGGTGTGGTGATCTATGTCCAAAAAACCAGTCATTGAGAACCCTATGGAGTACAGTTCTCTGATACACATGAGTAGAATGGACTTGAAGGCAACTGGCTTTTTTTTTTTTTTTTTTTTAATGCATTCTGTGTGATAAAACTTAAAAGATTTGGAAAACCCGCGATCCCACCATCTTAATGACGCAACTGTGAGTTTGTTTTATTTTCTTCCAATACTTTTTCTCAATGTTTATATTTGTAACCATGTTGTGGTTAGTTGCCACTGAGTTGGCCCCAGCTCACGGTGATCCCGTGTGTTACAGAGTAGAACTGTGCTCCGTAGGGTTTCCTAGGCTGTAATCTTCACGGGAGCAGATTGCCAGGGCTTTCTCCCGTGAAGCTGCTGGGTGGGTTCAAACCACCAGCATTTTGGTTCATTGCCAGGAGCTTATTTCCAGGGCTCCATATTTATAATCATACTTGGTAAAATTTTGAGTCATGGTTTTAAACCAAATATATCTTAAGATTTTTATTTGGTGGCTGTATTTCTTCAGAAAGATTATTTTAAAGGCCACTAACCACTGGGTAAGAGGCCTGGTGGCGCAGTGGTTAAGCACTCAGCTGCTAACCAAAAGGTCAGTGCTTTGAACCCCCCAGCCACTCTTTGGGAGAAAGATGTGACAGTCTGCTCCCGGAAAGATGACAGCCTTGGAAACCCTATGGGGCAGTTCTACTCTGTCCTGTAGGGTCGCTATGAGTCAGAATCAACTCAGGGACCATGGGTTTGGATTTTGGTTAACCACTGAGTGAACCCTGGAGACACAATGGTTAAGCACTTGACTGTTAACAGAAAGGTTGGTGGTTTGAACTTACCCAGCAACTCTGCAGCAGAAAGACCTGGTGATCTGCTCCAGGAAAGATTACAGCCTAAAAACCCCTATAGTGCAGTTCTACTCTGTCACCTGGGGTTGCTATGAGTCAAAATTGACTCGATGTCACGTAATAAGGGCAACCACTGAGTGGTTAGCACCAGTGTACGTAACCATTCTCCGACATCGATATCGCTTCCATTTGTTTGGAAACCAACACAGTGGAGAATATATCCCCTTCTGTTTAAGACAACACTGGTTAGGACAGATTTCCACATGTGTGACTGCTGGGCCCAGTGGTATAAACGTACATAATGTGTGGACGGATCCTTTCCGAAAGCATATTATTCTCATTTTACCAGAAGCTTCCAGAGATATATGAGAATATCAATTTCCTCACACTGTTGCTAGCACCAGCTTTTTTCCACTAAATGCATTTCAGTTCGAGTTTGGGAGGCAAAAGGAATCTACTGTCTGTTTTCATGTCCATTTCTTTGTGTAGAAGTCAGGCGGAACATTCCGTTGTCTTGGAAGAGGTAGACGTATCATGTTTCCAGTGTGACCCCCATCCCGCCATGTCTGCTCTGTTCACCTCCTGCAGGAATTCACTTCCATCTCTCCTATGGAGCAGACCTTCTAACCTTCACACAGCCCTAGCCTCACGGGGGTCTTTGTCATGACAGGTTCCACACTCTGGCTTTCTATGGCTTTCCCCTCTCCTTGCCAGAGTACCAGCTCAGGGAGGGGTGGGGGGGGTAGTGAGCCCCAGTCTCCCAATCCCCTCTGTTAGTCAACAATCACTGTGCATGCTGCAAAGGCCCAACCAAGCCTGATACTAATCTGCCAATGACTGCACTAAAATTTAGAGTGGATGAAACAATCCCATGCTAAGCCTCAACATTTAATGCTCATGAGTGGAGCTGTGAGATCTTATTTTCAGTTTTATCCTATCCCTCCCTGAACCATGTGTGAAGTCCATCAGGTTGGTGTTAGCTGCCTTGGAGTTGACTCTGATTCATGGCGACCCCATGTAATGTACTACAGAACAATGTGTTGCGTACCCTGCACCATCTCCACGATCACTCGTATGTTCGAGTCCATCATTGCATCTACTGTGTATTTTGAGTTCGTTCCAACCTCGGGGCCTCATCTTCCAGCACTGCATCCGTCAATGTTCTGTTGTGACACACAGAGTTTTCATCGGCTAATTTTCCGAGGTACATCCCAACCAAGACTTTCTTCCTAGTCTATCTTAGTCTGGAAGCTCTGCGGAAACCTGTCCACCGTGGTGACCCTGCTGGTATTTGAAATACTGGTAGCATAGCTTCCAGCATCACAGCAACGTGCCAGCCACCACAGCAGGACAGACTGAGAGATGAGTGGTGGCCTGTCAGGTGTCCTTAGTCCATTACACGCGGAGGCTATAGACAGAGTCCCCTTAGCCCTGTGTCTGGGAGTCAAAGCCATGATCTTCTCGTGGACACACCCTCAGGCTCACATGAAGTAGGCATCATACAGCATAGGTTAAAACAGGATGATGCTGTGTCATCTGTCTTCCTTGTTGGGCTTGCAAAAGTAGATGGAGAGAGAAGTGTGATCCTTGGAGACGCTCGTATGGCGTTCATCTTATTGGTCGATTCACTCATTTGATAGGTATTTGTGTGGTGTCCATCATATTGATCAATTCATTCATTCGATAGGCATCTGTTAGAGATCCACTGTGGGCCAAGTACCAAGCAGCAACCTGTATCCCAATCTTCTGAGCATAAAGGTAAAAAAAAAAAACCCATTGCCGTCGAGTCATTTCCAGCTCCTGTTGACCCTACAGGACAGAGTAGAACTGCCCCATAGGGTTTCCAAGGAGCGGCTGGTGGATTTGAACTGCCAACCTTTTGGTTAGCAGCTGAGCTCTTAACCACTGAGTCACCAGGGCTCTACATACAGGTAAAGGGTGATTAATTTCATTACTGCATTTTTTTCTCCTTATTATTATTTTGATGGCATGTGTTTTCAGTATTGGAATGTGTGCTTACTAATTGAGTGTGTTTAAGTTTTTTGTTGGTAATATGGATTTTGAGAAATATGATCTGCTAATACAAGCCACCAACGAGGTGAGTGGCACTTTGCTGCCGCCAGTGTGTGGTATGACAATATACCGATGAGAGCTATATAGGTAATTTATTGAGGGCGCCTTTCCATTAGGTTACATGGGGAATATCTGGTTTTCAAACATGACACAGAAAAACCAAAACTAACCCATCAGGTTTCCCTATCACGCAGGAAAGCCGCAATTATACTTGCAAGCCTTATCTCACAGAAATAAAGGGAAAAAAGGCTAAAGCTTACCAATCTAACACATCTGGGAAGCACCACCTAGTAGAATGCTCGACCGACACAACAATGAGGCTCCTCCTCAGGTCCGCTGAGCTTCACACATTTCAGAAGGGACCACACATTAAAGCACATTAAAACCTGAATAACGCCTTGCCTGAGGTCCAGAGACATAAAAAGTGGCCGGTGTACTGTTCATGCCAATGGCATTGAGAGAGTTAAGAATGACCAGAATAGGGGTGTTTAAAAATATTATTGTTTGAACTCTGTTGATCAGGGTTTCCAATCCAGGAAACCCTATCAGTATTCAGTGTCACTAATAATTTCTCAGTCCTACTCTTTAATGGAATCAGCAGAACCTGTGGGCTTGTTAAAACCCAGATGGTTGGACCTGCTCAGAGGTTCTGATTCAGCAGGTCTGGGGCGATGGCAGAGAATCTGAGTTCTAACAAGCTCCCAGATGATGCTGATACTGATCTGGGGACCCAGCATTGGAGAATCAGTGCTCTAAACTGAGGAAACTCTAGTGGTGTAGTGGTTAAGAGCTAGGGCTGCTAACCATCTAAGGGTTGGTAGTTCAAATCCACTGGCTGCTCCTTGGAAACCCCATGGAGCAGTTCTACCCTCCCCTATAGGGTCGCTATGAGCTGGAATCGACTCGACAGCAATGGGCTTGGTTTAGGTTTTAAATTGAAGCGATTATAGCTTCCATATGCAGAAGATTTATCCTGTGCCAGATACTCTGCTAACCACTCTACTTATATTATCTCCGTCTTCAGAGTCATTTTATCAAGTAGCCGTCAATAGCTTCAGTTTCTGAGATGAAGAGTCTGAGGGTAAGAGAGGTTAAACAACTCGTTTAAGCTGAGGTGGGCAGCGAGTGGCAGAGTTGGGTCTGGCTCTAGTATTGAGCTCTTAATCACTTGGCTGTATTTTCATGGTTTGCCCACTCTGGATGACTGAGCTTCTCTACCTGCTCCAGGAGCCTGATCCTTTATGATGAACTAATCGAAGTCCGTCTTCAAATAGCACCTTCCATCCCACAGGGAGTGCAGGATGTTATAACAGTGTTCTCGTCCCTAATACATTACATTGCCGTCATTGGTCGCTTCTCCACATGCTAAAATCACTTAATGCATTGTTAGTGTGAATACTTTAAACAACCAACTTTTAAAGATAAATTAAGACTAAGAAAGTAAAGGACTATTTTCCTTCATTTATCCCTTCTCCAGTGTTCTTCCTTTCTTATGTGGATCCACGGTCCTCACCTCTGTCCTTTTTCTTCTACCTGGAGAACTTTAACATTTCTTGTAGGACAGGTCCATTGGTGACGAGTCTCTTCAGTTTTTGTTTGTCTGAGAATCTTTATTTTGCCTTCGCTCTTGAAAGATAATTTTGCTAGATACAAAATTCTAGGTTGGTGTTCCCCCTACACCATTCCGCAGGGAATATTTCACTCAGTTCTTGCTTGCATGGTTTCTGACATGAAATCCACTGTGGTTCTTATCCTTGTTATTCTATGTTGTCATTGTTAGCTGCTGTTGGGTCGGTCCTCAACTCATGACAATCCCATGCTCAATGGAACGGAACACTGCGCCGTCCTGCATCATCCCCATGATCAGCCGCAGATCAGATCATTGTGACCCGTAGGGTTTTCCCTGGCTAATTTTTTGGAAATAGGTTGCCAAGGATTTCTTCCTAGCCCGTCTTATTCTGGAAGCTCTGCTGAAACCTGTTCAGTATTTTAGTAAAATGCAATCCTCCAATGACCGACGGTGGTGGTTGCTCATCAGGTGTGTTGACTGGGAATTGCACCTGGGTCTCCGGTGTGGAAGGTGAGACTTCTACCACTAAACCACCAATGGATCCTGTTACTCTATAGGTAAGTTTTTTTTTTCTCCGTTCTCTGTCTCTTTCAAGATTTTCTGTTTGTCTTTGGTTTTCTGCAGGTTGAATATGATATGCCTACGTGTGTGTGTGTGTTTTGCTATTTATTCCACTTGATATTTTATGAGCTACCAGGATCTGTGGTTTGGTGACTGTCATTAATTACGGGAAATTCTTGGCTGTTATCATTTCGAACATTTCTGCTCTGTTCTCTTCTCCTGGTATTCCAAACATGTACGCTATACTTTAAAAAAATTGTCCCAAACTGTTTGCGTGTTCAGTTCTTTTTTTAAAAAATCATTATTCCTTTTTCTTTCTGCATTTTAGTTGGGAAGGTTCTATCAGCATATCTTCAAGTTCAGTCCTTCCCCCTGGACAGTGCTCCTTTGTTATGGAGAAGGCTCAGGCACATTTCACATTTCTCCACATCTACAGGGGGTCTTTCTCAGACCTTCACCATTAGAACCCGGGGTTCCTGAAGGAACTCTCACACTAGTCCACACTCAGCCTCCACCAATTTGTCAAAATTACCATTTGAGCGTTGCTACCAGTTTATGGCTCCAGTCTCTTCTGCCTCAGGTAGCAGATACAGGCTGTGACTCTCAGAATTCTCTGTCTTTCCAGATTTTGGGGGTGGCGGTTTGCCCTGTAACCCCACTTCTCCACGGATCTGAGAAAAGTCACTGATTTTCAGCATGTCCAGCCTTTGCTTATCGTAAGGACAGGAGTGACAGCTTTCAAGAACTTCACCTGTTGGAGCTGAAACAGAAAGTCTGTCCTTTATAATTAAGGGCAAACTCCATGCCCACCCGCTTTCATGAATATCTCAAAGTTTATCATCCATCACTTTCTTCAAGTGATAACGTATGTCTTCAGAGAAACCCACTTTTCAGTGTTTTCCAAGTGAACAAGGGACTTGGTTTTCTCCCAGAAAACACTGCATGCAGCTTTCTGATGTCCCGCACGGGAACGAGAGGTGGAATCAATTCAAAATAGCACTTACTGAGGTAGCTTCAAGGGGAAAAAGATTGTAGGAAGTGGAGGAATCACTTTGCGCTGGACCATATATTTGAAACACTGTAATCAGATGAGTTCCAGATATTTTCACAGTCTTTAAATACCGTATTTCCAGTCTGTGGGTTCCATGTTCCCAGAAATGTATGGGTAGTCTTAAGCAGCCTGCTATATTAAAACGCATCAATACAAACCTATCTGAAAAGTGGTGTTTTTGTAACACACTGAGATGAAGATATATTATCAAGGATGCAGTAAGGATTTTTTTTCCACTCCTCCTTCCTCATGGAAACCCTGCCCCTAGGATCTACCATAGAGCCTTTGCCGTGAGCAGTCATATGCCCTCTTTAATGCTTGCAATCTGCAGATTACATGCACATTGTTGCAAAGATGCCTAGAGGCCCTTATCAGCCTGCTAAGGCTTATACATGTTGTGTTTGGTTGAGAGGAAGAAAGCAATTAAAATGAGGACGGTTCTATTTATACACTAGATTTAATGTAACATCATGGGGCTTCCTCTGTGTTTAAGGCACTGCCCGCTACCAAGAGAGCAGAGAGACATAGGCTTTCCTGAAACTCACCACTACCCAAGTGAGCTCTGGTGGCTCAACAGTAAAGCTCTTGGCAACAACAACCCCATGCACAATGGAACCAAACAGTGACCGGACCATGGTGATCCATAGGGTTTTCACAGACTGATTTTTGGAAGCAGATTGCCAGGCCTTTTTTCCTAGTCTATCTTAGTCTGGAAGCTCTGCTGAGACATCTCCTGCATCATAGCAACACACAAGCCTCCATGTACAGGCAAGGTGGTGGCTGTGCATGAGATGCGTTGGTCGGGAATTGAACCTAGGTCTCCTACACGGAAGGTGAGAATTCTACCACTGAGCCACCATTACATTCTTCATTGTGACCTCCTGTGTCTGCTCTTTAAAGCATCCACCACAACTATGGGTATTTTGTTCACTCAACTGCTTATCTAGAAGATCATGAGGCCAGGGGCAACAACATCATCCATCTCCTATGCCCCCTGCCCAGCGAATAATTGATAAGCAACGCATAATTATTGACAAAAAGTAATTTGAAGGTGTCAGCCCAGTTTAGATTATTTTAATATTAATACTCCCTATATTTGCATAAGGTTGGACACTGTCCCAAGCACTGTGACCTGCAGGATCTTACTAGAGCTTTTCAGAACCTGATGGTTTGGTAGGCACAGTAGCAGGACATCTAAAGAGCTGTGTCTCGTTTCAGGAGGAGAAAGCAGAATGTTCAAAACAAAGGTAAACCTAACTCTGAGTTTTCTTTGTGAAGTGGGAGCTTTGAAGACCTGTTTCATAAATAATAGAAAAAAAAAATGAGGGACAAAGAAAGAGAGAAATAGAGAGAGAGAGACAGAGAATGAGAGAGAAAGAGGTAAAGATACAAAAAGCTAAAGGAAGGAGGACAGGCGCAGAGGAAAACAAGAGAGATGGGGGCCTAAAACACGAAGATGGAGAGTCACAGAGATGCAGAGACTGTAGGTGGGGAACGAGCGTGAGGTTGTGGGGCAGGAACACCAGCCTAGGGAAAGGAAAACCCCCCTTTGGGTGGGTGCAGGAAATTGACTCTTTGCAATGGGATGTTTGGGGCATCAGGCTAGCACACAACCTCTGACAGTAGTCTCTATAGTTGTCACCTCCACACTGAGCAATGCTCCATGCTGAAACAATGACTTTGGTCACACACTGGCTGTGCGCAGGCATTTTGTGTGTCTTTCATGTCTGTACAATGGCTGACTGGTAGAATGACCCAAGGATAGAGAGAAAGCTTGGACTTCCTCAACCTTTACGGCCATAAGGATAGCTCTGGATTCAATGTTTTTTTCTCTTTGAACGGTGGCCAAATCCATAGGGAATAAGACATTGAATAAAGATGGCTTCCGGTACTTCTGAAGAATTGATGCATTTGAACCTTGGTATTGGTGAAGAATATTGAATATACCATGGACTGCCAAATGAACGAACAAATTGTCTTAGAAGAAATACAACCATAATGCTCCTCAGAAGTGAGAATGGAGAGACTTTGTCTGCTTTCTTTGGACTTACCATTGGGAAAGACCAATCGCTGTAGAAGGACATCATGTTTGGTAGAGGACCAGCAGTCATGAGGCAAAAACCCTACATTAGAGGAATTGACACAATAGCTGCAATAATGGACTCAAACATACAATGATCATGAAGATGACACAGGACAGGGTGACTTTTTTTTCTGTTGTACATAAGGTATAATAAGCTGCCGTGAGTCAGAGCAGACTCGACGGCAACTAACAACAGCTGTATTTGGGATCTGAGACACCAGTTTGCTCGTTAATTGATAAGAGACCTTTAGAAGCTGTGTGTGCATGAGCTTCAGTGCGTCACTGCATTTCCACACCCACAAACTGAGTGTCCAGGACCTTCTCCTGGGTCAGAAAATGCTCCCTACCTGGCCTCAGAGATCAACATGTCAAACCACACAGAGGTCAAATGTTTATCATTCAGTGGGCACACACACACATACCCACAGCCCAAATAGATGACTTTTCTTTGTTGATAGTGAAAACACACCCTTTCTCAATCAGCTTGCATTTTCCGGGAATTAGTTTTGAAAGCACATATAAGGCACACATGTAGGCTTCTAGGGAATTTTCCTTATCTGGATAATTGACACCAAGGTGACACTTCTGACATTGACTAGGAGGACATTTGGGTTTCTAAACTAGGAGACATGCTTCTTTGGAGATCACCCATGTTCCCTATACTCTTTGCTTAAAAAAACTAAAGAGATAAACATGAATGATGGCCTCATCTACCCTGAGACCAGAAGAACTAGATGGTGCCTGGGTACCACTACTGACTGTTCCGATCGGGGCCACAATAGATGAATCCTGATAGAATGGGAGAAAAATGTGGAACAGAACACAAATTCTTGAAAAGTCCAGACTTACTGGACTGGTTGACACTAGAGGACTCCTCAAGACTATTGCTCTGAGATACTTTTTAAACACTGAACTGAAACTGTCCCCTGAGGGGGGATATCACCTTTTAGCTAAATGACAGATTGGCTCATCAAATAAAGAATATTACCTGTGAGTAATGAGCTCCTTTAAAAAATAATCTAAAGTGAGACCAAATGGTCAAAAATTACTCTAAAGCAAAGATGAGGAAGTAAGGGGGCAGGGAAACTAGAGTACTGGAAATGGTACAACCAGAAAGGAATGAATGAGAATGATGACACAATGTGAAAAATGTAACCAATATCACGGATATTGTAATTTGTGTAGAAATTGTTAAATGGGAACCTAATTTGCTGTGTACACTTTCACCTTAAACACAATAAAATATTATTAATAACAACAAAAAAACTAAAGCAAATTTGATTTCTGTTTCTGTAGATGTATTTGCAAGTCATCCCCAAACAGAGTATCTGTGAAAGTTCTCTGTACCATCCAATTCATTAGCCATTGTTGTGGATTTAATTGTGTCCCCCAAAGATATGTGTGTCAACTTGGCAAGGCCATGTTTCTCAATATTGTGTGATAGTCCACCATTTTGTCATCTGATGTGATTTTTATATGTGTTGTAAATCCTATCTCTATGATGTTAATGAGGTGGAATTAGCAGCAGTTATGTTAATGAGGCAGGACTTAATCTACAAACTAGGATTGTGTCTTGAGCCAGTCTCTTTGATTTTATATTGAGATATAAAAGAGAGAAGTGAGCAGAGAGACATGGGGACCTCACACCGTCAAGAAAGTAGTACCAGGAGAAGAGATTGTCTTTTGGACCTGGGGTCCCTGTGCTGAGAAGCTCCTAGTCCAGGGGAAGACTGATGACAAGGACCTTCCTCCAGAGCAGACAGAGAGAGGAAGTCTTCCCCTCGAGCTGATGCCCTGAATTTGGACTTGTAGCCTATTAGACTGTGAGAGAATAAATTTCTCTTTGTTAAAGCCATCCACTTGTGGTATTTCTGTTACAGCAGCACTACATACAAGACATAATTTGGTACCAGGACTGGGGTGCTGCTCTAACAGACACTAAAATGTGGAAGCAGTTGCCATGAAGAGACTGTTGGTGGAACTATGGATGTCAAACAATTTTGGTGAGGACTCGGAAGTGAGGAGAGAAGTGGTAGCAGCAGAGAAGCAGCAGCAGCAGAAACAGGAGACTAGCGCCAGACAGTGCTGGAGCCGACCCACAGAGTGAGAGAGCTGAATGCCTTTGCACAGGAGGCTTCCTGGCAGAGTAGGGTGACTCTGGGCACTTATTGGTGGAGTGAGGCTTACCAACCCATGGAGCAAGAGAGCTGAGTGCCTTCCGGCTGAAGTTTACTGGCAGAGTAGGGTGCCTCCAGGAACTTATTGGTGGAGCTACAGAGCTTTGGAACACTTTCCCAGCAGGGCAGACACGGGCTGGTGGCAAGTCTCGAGGGGCCAAGAGGCCAAGGAACCAGGAAGCAGAAGCTGAAGAGACAAGGAACACAGGAAGCAGAGCTACCTCAGTCTTAAAGGGTAAGCCCACAAACTCTGGGGCCTCAAAGGGTGGAGTGGTCACTCAGATGAACTAGGAGAATATGGCCACCTCAAGGTGAGGGAGCAGAGTTGTTGTCCCAGTGGGCCTGGAAGGCGGGGCTGAAGCCCAGGAACGAGGGGCTTCCACCCAGAATCTGGAGAGCTTGGCCTCACTCACTCTGGAGGGGAGGACTATTGTGTAAATAGTCTCAGAGAACAGAGAATTTTCAAAGCCTTGAGGGCTAATGTAATGTGTTCTGCTGACTTACTTGGTGCCTGCTATCCCTTCTTTCCCTTCAGTTTCTTCCATTTGCAAATGAAAATGTCTAGTATGTGCCAGTTCTGCCATTGAAGTTCGGAAGCAGATAAATTGTGTTCTAGATTTCACAGACGAAAAGGAATTTTTTGGATTTTGGACTTGGAGTTGATTTAAGACTTTTGCTATGATATGATAGGGTGAATGTGTTTTACTTGTGGCAAGGACATGGATTTTGGGGGGCCAAAGGGTGGAATGTCATGGATTGAATTGTGTCCCCCAAAAATATGTGTATCAATTTGTCTAGGCCATGATTCCCAGTATTGTGTGACTGTCCACCATTTTGTCATCTGATGTGATTTTCCTACATGTTGTAAATCCTATCTCTATGATGCTGAGATGGGATTAGCAGCAGTTATGCTGATGAGGCAGAACTCAATCTACAAGAATGGATTGTATCATGAGCCAATCTCTTTTGAGATATAAAAAAGAGAAGCCAGCAGAGAGACATGGGGGCATCATATCAATTAGAAAGTAGTACCAGGAGAAGAGCGCATCCTTTGGACCCAGGGTCCCTGTGCTGAGAAGCTCCTAGTCCAGGGGAAGATTGATGACAAGGACCTTCCTCCAGAGCCAACAGAGAAAGCCTTCCCCTGGAGCTGATGCCCCAAATTTGGATTTGCAGCCTACTAGACTGTGAGAGAATAAATTTCTCTTTGTTAAAGCCATCCACTTGTGGTATATCTGTTACAGTACCACTAGATAACTAAGATAGCCATCCCTCGCCTGGCACAGGATTGGCTAACACCTTGCTAAAACATGGAAGCAACCAGCTGGAAGGAAAAAAAGCATAAACAGACCCCGTTTGCTGACAGGGATTGAATGATGCTACAACTCGGTCGCATCAAGCCATTTAGGCTTCTTTTTCTTTTCTAAACTAGAACTTGAATTAAAAAGCAGAGTGAATGCAGAGAAATCCATTAAGCCAGATTAGTATCGAACGCCAGTCAAGACCATCACCTGCAGTCATTAGAGCTGGCTGTGGGTGGAGAGAGGTGCAAAATACAGTCTGGTTACTTCTTCTCACATCTACATTAATCTAAATTACTTGGAAAGATTAAAAAAAAAAAAAAAAACCTTTAAGTGATGTGAGACAGTGAACCTAAGGTGGAAGATGAAAGGCATGAATCCTGCACAATGATGCTTTGACAAGATGGAGCCAAGAGTCCCAGATGGCTTTGTTTCGAGAATTGAAAGCGTAGTTCAGCTGAAGTGAACTACCCTCAGAAACTCACACCCGGTAGAGCGTGGCTCCCCCAGGGAACCAGCAGAAAGGGTCATTGGGATCAACATGATAGAGGGACTAATTAATACGGATAATAGGGAAAGGACATGAGGAGAGATCTGAAGGGAAGACGAAACTAATATTTAAATGCCCATGTGTGATGCTTAATTCAGAGAGCAAAGTCTAAGTCTGCCAGTAGTAGATTTCATGGTAAATGAACTGAAATTGGAATTGGACTCAGTGGGTATTTCACTCTGCCTTGGTCTTAGGTTAAGTAATTAAAATCGGCATCAGGTTCTGCCTGAAAGCTAGGGCGGCTGATCAAGGCTAATTGTCATAGTAGCAAAATTAGTGGATGATCAAAGAACATTTCAGAATGTCTTGCACAGAATGGATATGCATGTAATTCTATCCTCTGGGCCATCAAAATACATGCTGGGTAAAATTAAATGTAGCTAATTAAATTAAATATGAATTTACCCATATTTCTGATTTACTAGGCTGTACTCACATTTATCGAGAACTTGTCATAGAATTGTAGATTTTGTGAGTTGGAAGGGTCACTGCCGGCTGGTCTAGTTCCCCCATTAAATGCACCACTCTCCCACTTTTAAACTTCCTAGATACATCATTGTTTCCTTTCTGCTTAAACAGTCCGAGGGACAGGAAACTCAGCACCCATTCTCTTCTCTCTGAAATAGAGGTGGGGAGCATATCATGTTTAGTGAGTAGAAAGAGAAGTAAATGTTGGCAAATTCAGTGGTAATGCAATGAAATGGAGCATAGGGTGTGGCTATGTTTATAGCATCATTGCATGAGAAGAAACCAGGAGAAGGCAGACCTCATTTTTTGAAGTGCGGCTTTTCCTCATTTTTCGGAAGTGCGGCTTTTCCTAATCAGCTTGGATTACTAGCAACGATTGAGTCCCCTTTCCCTTGCTTCCATCAGGGAGGTGGAGCTCATCCCAAAGGGTCAGGACTAAAAGCAGGGTTTCATAAAGAGCTTGCATTGTTGGATGCTTTGGACCACTGTGGTAGTCTCCTAAATCAGCATCGCCCATCAGTTCTGCAACTTTCCTCTTAAATTGTGTCTACTCCTCAGCTAGAGGATGGAGGTTATTATTTTTTTTAAAGATTTTTATAATAGAGGATTACTTTACAAATAATAATATGCACAGATCTTAACTGTTTGGTTTGAAGAATTTTGTCAACCATATGCTCTCATGTACTCATCACCCAAAACAAGAGGTAAAACACTTCCATCACCCCCAAAACGTTCCCTAGTTCCTTTCCAGTTGATCATCTTTGTCTAGAAAGACAAGGACTTCCTGGTTTCTGTCACTATAGATGAGTGTAGCTTTTTCTTAGATTTCATATAAATGGAATCATACAGAATATATTCTTTTTTAAAAAATATTTTATTGTACTTCAGGTGAAGGCTTACAGAACAAATAGTTTCTCATGAACAGTAGTACACATGTTGTTTTATGACATTGGTTAACAACCCCACAACATATTAACCCTCTAAATTCTCAACCTTTTTTTTTTTTTTGGTGAAAATACACATAGCCAAAGATACACCGTTTCAAAAATTTCTACATACACAGTTCAGTGACATTGACTACGCTCTTCTAATTGTGCTGTTATTCTCACTTAAGATGAAGGCTTGCAGAACAAAATAGTTTCTCATTTAACAGTTACTACGAATGTTGCCCTATGACAATGGTTAACAATCTCACAACACATCAACAATATCCTTACTCAACCTTGGGTTCCCTATCACCAGCTTCCTTGTCCCCTTCTGCCTTCTGGCCCTTGTCACTGGACTCCTGTACCTCGTTAGTCTCATTTGGTTTTACGGGGCTGTCCACTCACAGGATGAACAGTGAACCTCAGAGGTAACTTCACCACTGAGCTAAAAGGGTCTCTGGGGGCCATACTCTCGAGGTTTCTCCAGTCTCCTTTAGGCCAGTAAATCTGGTCTTTTTTTTGTGAGTTAGAATTATGCTCTACATCCTTCTCCAGCTCTGTCCAGAACCCTCTGTTGTGATCCTGGTCAGAGCAGTCGGTGGTGGTAGCCGGGCACCATCTAACTGTACTGGACGGAGTCCGGTGGAGGCTTTGGTAGCTGTGGAAAATTAGTTCTTTGGACTAGTCTTTTCCTTGTATCCTGTTCTCTTCATTCTCCCTTGTTTCCGAACGGATGAGACCAGTGGAGTATCTTAGATGGCCACTCACAGGCTTTTAAGACCCCAGACACTACTCACCAAGGTAGAATGTAGAGCATTGTCTTTATAAGCTGTGTCATGCCAATTGAGCTAGATGTTCCCCGAGACCATGGTCCCCACAGCCCTCCGCCCAGCAATTCAGTCCCTCAGGGAGTTTGGATGTGTCTATGGGGCTCCCATGACCTTTCCTTGTACAGGTTGTGCTAGTTTCCCCTGTATTGTGTACTGTCTCACCCTTCACCCAAGATACCACTTATCTATTGCCTATTTAGTATTCACCCCCCCTCCCATCCCTGGTAACCAACAAAGATTGTTACATTTTGTGTGTGAACTTTTTCATGGGTTTTTACAATAGAGGTCTCATACAATATTTGTCCTTTTGTGATTGACTTATTTCACTCAGCATAATGTCCTCCAGTTTCATCCATGTTATGAGATGCTTCACAGATTCATTGTTGTTCTTTCTCATTGCATAGGACTCCATTGTGTGTATGTACCATAGTTGGTTTATCCATTCATCTGTTGATGGGCACCTACATTGTTTCCATTGTTTTACTATTGTGAACAATGCTGCCATGAACATAGGTGTGCATATGTCTATTTGAGTGACGACTCTTATTTCTCTAGGATATGTTCCTAGGAGTGGGATTGCTGGATCGAATGGTATGTCTATTTCTAGCTTTCTGAGGAAGTGCCATATCATTTTCCCATTTTCCAAAATGGTTGTATCATTTTGCATTCCCACCAGCAGTGCGTAAGAGTTCCCATCTCCCCGCAGCCCTTCCAACATTTGTTATTTCCAATGTTTTTGATTCGTACCAGTAATGCTGGGGTGAGATGGTATCTCATTGTGGTTTTAATTTGCATTTCTCTAATGGCTAGTGAACGCGAGCATTTCCTCATGTGTCTGTTGACCATTTGAATGTCTTCTTTGGTGAAGTGTCTGTTCATTTCCTTTGCCCATTTTTTAATAGGATTATTTGTCTTTTTGTTGTAGAGGTGTTGGATTTTCTTGTAGATTATGGAGATGAGACATTTGTCTGACTTGTACTGTCCAAAAATTTCTTCCCAGTCTGTAGGTTCTCTTTTGACTCTTTTGGTGAAGTCTTTTGAAGAGCATAGGTGTTTGATTTTTAGAAGATCCCAGTTATCTAGCTTATCTGTTGGGTTTTGTGCAATGATGGGTTATAGTTTGTATCCTGTTAATGCCATGTATTAAGTCCTGAAGTGTTGGTCCTATTTTTTCTTCTAGGAACTTTATAGTTTTAGTCTTTATATTCAGGTCTTTGATCCATTATGAAGTAGTTTTTGTATACGGTGTGAGGTATGGGTCCTGTTTCATTTTTTTGCAAATGGATATCCAGTTTTGCCAGCACCATTTGTTCAAAAGACTGTCTTTTCCCCATTTGATGGACTTTGGGCCCTTGTCGAAAATCAGGTGACCGTAGGTGGATGGATTTACATCTGGGTTCTCAATTCTGCTCCATTGGTCAGTGTATCTGTCGTTGTACCAGTACCAGGCTGTTTTGACTACTGTAGCTGTATAGTAGGTTCTGAAGTCAGGTAGTGTGAGTCCTCCAACTTTCTTCTTCTTCTTCAGTAGTGCTTTACTTATTCGGGGCTTCTTCCCTTTCCATATAAAGTTAATGATTAGTTTTTCCATCTCTTTGAAGAATGTTGTTTATATTTGGATCAAGATTGCGTTGTATTTGTAAATTGCTTTGGGTAGAATTGACATTTTCACGGTGTTGAGTCTGCCTATCCATGAGCATGGTATGTTTTTCCATTTATGTAGATCCCTTTGGGTTTTACACAGTAGTGTTTTGTAGTTTTCTTTGTATAGGTCTTTTACATCCCTGGTCAGACTTATTCCTAGGGATTTTATCTTTTTAGGGGCTATTGAAAATGGTATTGTTTTCCTGATTTCCTTTTCATCATTCTCCTTACTGGTGTAGAGAAATCCAACTGATTTTTGAATGTTTATCTTGTATCCTGCTACTCTGCTGAATCTTTCTATTAGTTCCAGTAGATTTCTCGTGGAGTCTTCAGCGTTTTCTATGTATAGTATCATATCATCTGCAAACAGGGACAGTTTAACTTCTTCATTACCAATTTGGATGCCCTTTATTTCTTTTTCTTGCCTTATTGCTCTAGCTAGAACTTCCAGCACAATGTTAAATAGGAGTGGTGATAAAGGGCATCCTTGTCTTGTTCCTGTTTTCGAGGGGAATGTTTTCAGCCTCTCTCCATTAAGAATGATGTTGGCCATTGGTTCTGCATAGATGCCCTTTATTATGTTGAGAAATTTCCCTTCTATACCTATTTGATTGAGAGTTTTTATCAGGAATGGGTGTTGGACTTTGTCAAATGCCTTTTCTGCATCAATTGAGATGATCATGTGATTCTTTTCTTTCCTTTTATTTATGTGGTGGATTCCGTTGATTGATTTTCTAATGTTGAACCATCCTTGCATACCTGGTATGAATCCTACTTGGTCGTGGTGTATTATTTTTTTGATATGATGCTGAATTCTATTGGCTAGAATTTTGTTCAGAATTTTTGCATCTATATTCATGAGAGATATTGGTCTGTAATTTTCTTTTTTTGTGATGTCTTTGCCTGGTTTTGGTATCAGCATTATGCTGGCTTCATAGAATGAATTTGGAAGTGTTGCTTCCTCTTCTACGCTCTGAAATAGTTTGAATAGAACTGGTACAAGCTCTTCTGTAAATGTTTTGTAGAATTTTCCAGTGAAGCCATCTGGGCCAGGGCTTTTTTTGGTTGGGAGTTTTTCTTATTACCTTTTCAATCTCTTCTCTTGTTATGGGTCTGTTCAGATTTTCAACATCACTTTGTTGTAGTTTGGGTAGGCCATGTGTTTCTAGAAATTTATCCATTTCCTTTAGGTTTTCAAATTTGTTGGAGTATAGTTTTTCATAATATTCTGTTATAATCCTTTTTATTTTAGTTGGGTCTGTTGTAATGTCCCCCATTTCATTTCTTATTTGGGTTATTTGTGTCCTCTCCTGTTTTTCTTTTGTCAGTCTGGCCAGTGGTTTGTCGATTTTGTTGATTCTTTCAGTGAACCAACTTTTGGTTTTGTTGATTCTTTCTATTGTTTTTCTGTTCTCTATTTCATTTATTTCTGCTCTGATCTTTACTATTTCCTTTCTTCCGGTGGTTGTGGGATTTTTTTTGCTGTTCTGTTTCTATTTGTTTGAGTTCTGTAGTTAATGTTTTGATTTTGTTCCTTGCTTCTTTTTTGATATGTGCATCTATTGCTATACATTGTCCTCTGAGGACTGCCTTTGCTGTGTCCCAAAGGTTTTGGTATGATGTGTTTTCATTCTCATTTGATTCTAGGAATTTTTTGATTCCATCTCTGATTTCTTCTATTACCCAGTGATGTGTAAGCAGGGTATTATTAAGTTTACATGTAGTTGATTTTTTTTTCTTGCTCTTTCTAGTGTTAATTTCTACCTTGATGGCATTGTGGTCAGAGAAGATACTGTGAATTATCTCAACGTTTTGGATTTTGTTGAGGATTGCTCTGTTGCCTAAGATGTGGTCTATCTGGTGAATGTTCCATGTGTATTGGAAAAGAATGTGTACTTTGCAGCGGTTGGATGGAGTGTTCTATATATGTCTATGAGGTCCAGTTGGCTGATTGTGCCCTTTAGGTCTTCTGTATCTTTGCTGAGTTTTGTCTTAGTTGTTCTGTCCTTTACTGAGACTGGTGTGTTGAAGTCTCCTACTATTATTGTGGAACTGTCTATTTCGCTTTTCAGTGTTGGTAGAGTTTGTTTTATGTATTTTGGAGCCCTGTCATCGGGTGCGTAGATGTTTATTATGGTTATGTCTTCATGATGGATCATCCCCTTAATCATTATATAGTGTCCTTCTTTGTCTTTTATGGTAGATTTTGTTTTAAAGTCTATTTTATCTGAGATTAGAATTGCCACTCCTGCTCTTTTGTGGTAGTTGTTAGCTTGATATATTTTTTTCTAACCTTTGACTTTTAATCAATTCACATCTTTGTTTCTAAGGTGTGTCTCTTGTAGACAGCATATTGATGGATCCTGTTTTCTTATCCATTCTGTCACTCTCCGTCTCTTTATGGGTGCATTGAGTCCATTTACATTCAGTGTAATTATTGATAGATGTGAGTTTGTTGCTGTCATTTTGTAGTGCTTTTTTTTTGTGGTGCTGAAGTTTTCTTTGTTCTTCTTACTCTCTTGTGCTGAGCTATTTTTGTTTGTGGATTATTTTTTCATTTCTTTTGTTTTTGTAGGTTTTGTTTTTGCTGAGACTTTATGTTTTTCATCTTTATTTTGATGAGTTTGTTTGTTAACTTTCTTTGTGGTTACCATGAATTTTACCCTTATCTTTCTAAGTTTGAAGCAGTCTACCCTTACTTGGTATCGCCTTGCCTTCCTCTCCATTGTAAGGTTCTATACCTATGACGTTTATTCCTTCTTTCATTGTTTTGATGTAGTTGTCATCCATCAATTGACTGCTCTGATTCCCTGTTGTATTTCTTTTGGTTTTGTATAGTCCTTGAGAGTTCGTTTCCTAGATTGGTATCTGGCTCGTCCAATCCTGCGTCCTAGGTTCTGCTTGTGGGCTGACACTGTTTGTCCTCAGATTGAAGAACTCCCTTTAATAATTCTTGTAAGTTTAGCTTGACTTTTACATATTCCTTTAGTTTCTGTTTATCTGGAAATGACCTAATTTCACCATCAAATTTGAATCACAGTTTTGCAGGATATGTTATTCTTGGCTGACAATTTTTTTCTTTCAAGATTTTATATATGTCATCCCATTGCCTTCTTGCCTGCATGGTTTCTGCTGAATAATCTGAGCTTAGTCTTATTGTTTCTCCTCTGTATGTGACTTCTTGTTTTTCACGAGCTGTTCTCAGGATTCTTGTTTGTCTTTGGTTTTGGCGAGTGTGAATATGATATGCCTTGGTGATTTTCTTTGGGATCTCTCCTATATGGGGTTTGTTGAGCTTCCTGGATGGCCAGCTTTTCATCTTTCATGATATTGGGGAAGTATTCTGTCAGCAGTTCCTCAATGATCCTTTCTGTGTTTTCTGTTTTCTCCCCCTGTTCTGGAATTCCAGTCTGTCACAGATTTTTGCTTTTGATTGTGTCCCACATAACTCTCAGGGTCTCTTCATTTTTCTTTGTTCTTTTTTCTGAGTTTTCCTGAAACAGAGTTGTATCCAAGTGTTTGTCTTCAGTTCCACTGATCCTGTCTTCCACGGTTTCAAATCTGCTTCTCAGCCCTTCTATGACATCATCCTTTTCTGAAATCTTGTTGTTTATCTTTTGGATTTCTCATTGTTGTCTTTGTTTAATTTCTAGTTGTCAGTTTATTTTGGCATTTTGTTCCTGCATCATCTTCTTGAATTCTTCCAATTTTTTGTCTGTATTTTCCATGAATTTGTCTATTTTTTCCTCATGTTTGTCAGCTTTTTGCCTCAGTTCTTGGAGAATTCTGAGTATTAGAGATTTGAATTCCCTATCAGGTACTTCTAGTGCATTTTCTTCCACAGGAGAGTCTTCTGGTGTTTTAATTTGGGCACCTACTGGAACCATCCTGTCCTGTTTTGTGAATGTTTTGATATTGTTTGCTGTTTTCAGGGCATTCAGTAGTTATTTCTCTCTTTTATTGATTATAGATTTGTTTTTTTCATCCCTTTTTTTAAAAAGAAAAAAATTTGAGTATGTCTGAGCAGGCAGACTGCGTGCTCTTTGTTGTTTGCTCATCTGTGCGCTCAATACTTTTCGCCTCCTTCTCCAACTGGCAGGTTCAGTCACTCAGATATGGTTCGGCAGGGCAGGTCTAGCTGAAGAGGAGCCACTGGGATGGATTGTTTGTGGCACTCACTACAGCCACCAGGGCGGGTCGGTAATCAGTGCTGGGCAGGTTCCAGTAGGCCGTGCCTGCACTGCTTGGTGGTGTGATGTCAAGCGCACAGTGCAGGTAGGCAGGATGCAGCAGGGAGATGGTTATGTGTGGAGCTGATCTAGATATGGGAGAGAGGAGAGAGGAACAGGAGCCAAAATACATACAAACAAACAAAAAAGAATGCTAGGGGAGCTTGCTGTTGGAATGGAGAGGTGAGAGACTATGAAATGGAGAAAGGGGAAGAGGAAGAAAAGAAAAGAATCAACAAATAAAATCAGAAAGGTTAACGAACCGCAAAGTTCCCAGGGATCCCACCGGTGCAGCTATGAGGTCTGGGGAAGTCGCTCTCAGGTGTCACAGAACAGCCTGGCCAGAAGGCACAGAGGCTTACAACATCTGGTATTTAGGGATCAGAAAGAGAAGGAAGATATAGAGAGACAAGAAACTGAGCAATGAAGAAAGACAAAATGGAAAAAGAGGTAAAAGAAAACAAACAAACAAACAAAAGAACAAGAAACGTCCCCCCAAAAAAACAGAAAAAAAAAAAAATAAAACCAACAAAAGAAGAAATGTCCTCAGGGATTCCTCTGTACGTCTGTGGAAGCCGAAGTGTCGTTCCTTGCCATGCAGCTCTGCCTGGCCAGAAAGGGCTCCCAACTCAAGAAAAGGAAAGAAAACAAACAAAGAATTCAAAACGAACAAATGAACAAAAGCCCCGGAATCCCACCAGCGCAGCAGCCCAGACCGGGAAGCAGCTGCACACTCGAATGGAGCCCCACAGCCCCTCAGGAAGAAGCAAAGATGGCACACGGAGCCAGGCTCTTGAGTGAAAGGAGCGGGAGGTGACGAGAGGCAAGTGAGAAATCAAAAGAAGCAGAAAAAAAAAAGCAACACTAGCAGCCAACAAATGGCACCCAGAGAGCCACCCGCTTGGGTGTGTGGAATCCAAGCAGCCAGTGCTTCCCGGTCAAGAGACCGTGGCCGCGGGAAGCAGAGGAACAAATGAACAAAAGCCGTGGGATCCCACCAGCGCGGCAGCCCAGACCGGGAAGCAGCTGCACACTTGGATGGAGCCCCACAGCCCCTCAGGAAGAAGCAAAGATGGCTCTCGTAGCCAGGCACTCAAGCAAAAGGAGAGGGAGGTGGTGAGAGGCAAGCGAGAAATCAAAAGAAGCAGAAAAAAAAAAAGCAACACTAGCAGCCAACAGATGGCACCCAGAGAGCCACCCACTTGGGTGTGTGGAATCCAAGCAGCCGGTGCTTCCCAGTCTAGAGACTGTGGCCGTGGGAAGCAGAGGAGGCCGAGCCGGGGTGAAGAGGGGTGCAAATTACCAGCTGTTTTGTCTCCCACTGGACGCTTCGTGAAGCTGCTTTCTTGTACCCCGTTTGCTGGTCTCCGATAGGAGTCCAAGATGGTGGATCCATGCTGCGTTAGCTGGTAGGGGACCTCTGAGTGAATCTCTCCTTGCTCTCCATTCTCTT
The DNA here is from genome assembly GCA_030035585.1 of Dugong dugon. Classification (NCBI taxonomy): domain Eukaryota; kingdom Metazoa; phylum Chordata; class Mammalia; order Sirenia; family Dugongidae; genus Dugong; species Dugong dugon. The sequence goes on along the minus strand of CM057461.1, from coordinate 3,832,200 downwards.
CAGTATTCTCACTCCATTTGGTGCTTGGCTGAGTTCTTTATCTCTTCATTTGATGTTCTAGGGTTTCAGGATTGTTGCATTCTCTGTTTGGCTTAGTTTTTTGGATCTTTGCTGTGGAGGGACAGCGTGGTGCTTCTACCTAGAGTGCCAGCTTGCCGGAACTCTAGAATATATTCTTTTGTGTCTAGCTTTCTGGAGATTTATCCATGTTGTTGTGTATTAGCAGTAGGTCATTCCTTTTTATTGCTGAGTATCATTTCATTGTATACCTCAATTTGTTCATCCATTCACCTGTTGATAAACATTTAGGTTGTCTCCAGTTTGGGGCTATTATAACTAAGGTTGTTATGACTATTCTTACACAAGTCTTTTTGTGGGCACATATTTTGGTTTTTCTTGGTTAAGTACCTAGGGGTAGAATTGCTGGCTCATAACTTTATACAAAACTGCAAAAAAGTTCTCCAAAATGACCGTGCAATTCTATATGCCTACCAGCAATGCATTAGAGTTCCAGTTGCTCCATATCCTTGCCAACATTTGGTATTGTCAGTCATTTTCAGTTTAGTCACATTAGTGGATGGGACATGTTATCTCATAGATTTAATTTGGATTTCCCTAATCACAGATGATGTTAACGACCTTATCGTGTGCTTATTACCACTTCTTTTTGTTGTCTTCTTTTGTGGAGTTTGCTCAAATCTTTTTCTCACAATTTTAATTGGGATGTTTATCTTTTTATTGATTTAATGAAGCTATTTAAATATTTAGGATACAAGGTCTTGGCTAGATATTGAGAATATTTTCTCCCTTTCTGTAGCTGTGTTTATTTCTCTAATATTATCTTTTAAAGGGCACAAATTTTTATTTTGATAAATTCAGTTTTATCATTTTTTACTTTTTATGTGTTATCCATTTTGTTTAAATAATTTTGGCCTACTCAAAAGTTGACTCTTACCACCCAACTTTTCAAAATGAGAAGAAACAGCTGCAAACATCCATTAATAATTGGAACCTGGAATGTATGAAATATGAATCTGGGAAAGTTGGAAATTGTCAAAAATGAAAGGGAATACATAAAGATCGATACGCTAGGCATTAGTGAGCTGAAACAGACTGGTATTGGTCATTTTGAATTGGACAATCATATGGTCTACTATGCTAGGAATGATAACTTGCTGGGAAGGACAACTTGAAGTGGAATGGTGTTGCATTCATCATCAAAAAGAACATTTCAAGATCTATCCAGAAGTACAATGCTGTCAGTGATAGGATAATATCCATACACCTACAAGGAAGACTAGTTAATGCGACTATTATTCAAATTTTCGCACCAACCACTAAGGCCAAAGATGAAGAAATTGAAGATTTTTACCAACTTCTGCAGTCTGAAATTGATCGAACATGCAGTCAGGATGCACTGATAATTACTGGTTATTGGAATGCAAAAGTTGGAAACAAAGAAGAAGGATTGGTAGTTGCAAAATGTGGCCTTGGTGATAGAAATGATGCCAGAGATCGCATTATTGAATTTTGCAAGACCAACAACTTCATTGCAAATACCTTTTTTCACCAACATAAACAGCGACTATACACATGGGCCTCACCAGATGGAATACACACAGTAATCAAATCGACTACCTCTATGGAAAGAGATGACGGAAAATCTCAATATCATTAGTGAGAACAAGGCCAGAGGCTGATGGCAGATCAGACTATCAATTGCTCATATGCAAATTCAAGTTCAAACTGAAGAAAATTAGAACAAGTCCACGAAAGCCAAAGTACAACCTTGAGTATATCTCACCTGAATTTAGAGACCATCTCAAGAATAGATTTGACATGTTGAACACTAATGACTGAAGACCAGATGAGTTGTGGAATGACATCAAGGACATCATACATGAAGAAAGCAAGAGGCCATTAAAAAGACAGGGGAGGAAGAAAAGACCTAAATGGATGTCAGAAGAGATTCTGAAACTTGCTTTTGAATGTTGAGTAGCTAAAACAAAAGAAAAAGTGATGAAGTGAAAGAACTGAATAGAAAATTTCAAAGGGCAGCTCGAGAAGACAAAGTAAAGTGTTATGATGACATGTGCAAAGAACTGGAGACAGAAAACCAAAAAGGAAGAGCATGTTTGGCATTTCTCAAGCCGAAAGAACCGAAGAAAAAAATTCAAGCTTCGAGTTGCAATACTGAAGGATTCTACAGGGGAAAATATTAAACAATGCAGGAAGCATCAAAAGAAGATGGAAGGAATACACAGAGTCATTATACCAAAAAGAATTGGTCGACATTCAACAATTTCAGGAGGTAACATATGATCAGGAACCCATGGTACTGAAGGAAGAAGTCCAAGCTACACTGAAGACATTGTTGAAAAACAAAGCTCCAGGAATTGACGGAATATCAGTTGGGTTGTTTCAGCAAATGTTTGCAGCACTGGAAGTGCTCACTCATCTATGCCAAGAAATTTGGAAGACATCTACCTGGCCAACTGACAGGAAGAGATCCATATTTATGCCTATTCCCAAGAAAGGTGATCCAACCGAATGTGGAAATTATCGAACAATATCATTAATATCACACGCAAGTAAAATGTTGCTGAAGATCATTCAAAAGCGGCTGCAGCAGTATATCAACAGGGAACTGTGTCTTAGGCTGGGTTCTCTAGAGAAACAAAACCAGTAAGCGTATAAATATATAGAAAGAAAGATTTATATCAAGGAAACAGACCACTTGATTGAAGAAGCTGGAATGTTCCAAGTCCGTGGATCAGGATAGAGGCTTCTCTCGATTCATGTAGCCTCAGAGGCTGGCAAACCCAAGATCGGCAGGTTGCGGAGATCAGGACTTCCGCTCACAGTCTGTGAAGATCGACTAATCCCAAGATTGGCAGGCAAGACCACAAGGCTTCTCCTAATTCACGTAGCTGCAGGGGCTGTCAAATCCAAGATCGACAGGTCAGAGAGTAGGGCTCCTGCTCACAGGCTGTGAAGATGGAGGAATCCAAACATCTGCAGATAAGGTGATAGCTCAAGTTCCAAGAACCAGAGGTCAGATGAACAGGAGGCAGCTGCTGCAGGATCCAGAGCAGCAAACAGCCAGAATGTCTGCTTATATTCAGATGCAGGCCCCACTCCCAAGTAACTCCCTTTCAACTGATTGGCTACTCAAAGCAGATCCCATCATGGGAGTGATCACATGTAAACGCTGAGAATCATGGCTCAGCCAAGTTGACACACAATCTTAACCATCACAAACTGCCAGAAATTCAAGCTGGATTTAGAAGAGGATGTGGCACCAGGGATATCATTTCTGATGTCAGATGTATCCTGGCTGAAAGCAGAGAATACCAGAAAGATGTTTACCTGTGTTTTATTGACTATGCTAAGGCATTCGACTGTGTGGATCATAACAAATTATGGATAACATTGAAGAGAATGGGAAATCTGGAACACTTAATTGTGCTCATGAGGAATCTATACATGGATCAAGAGGCAGTTTTTTTTAACAGAACTGCAGAACTACATGGTTTAAAGTCAGGAAAGGTGTGCGTGAGGGTTGTATCCTTTCACCATACCTATTCAATTTGTATGCTGAGAAAATAATCGAAGAAGCAGTACTATATGAAGAAGAATGGGGCATCGGAATTGGAGGAAGGCTCATTAACAACCAGCGTTATGCAGATGACACAACCTTGCTTACTGAAAGTGAAGAGGACTTGAAGCATTTACTGATGAAGATCAAAGACTACAGCCTTCAGTATGGATTACACCTCAACATAAAGAAAACAGAAATCCTCATAACTGGACCAATAAGTAACATCATGATAAACGGAGAAAAGATTGAAGTTGTAAAGGATTTCATTTTTCTTGAATTCACGATCAATGTCCATAGAAGCAGAAGTCAAGAAATCGAACGATGCATTGCGTTGGGTAAATCTGTTGCAAAAGGCCTCTTTAAAGTGTTGAAAAGCAAAGATGGCACTCTGAGGACTAAGGTGTGCCTGACCCAAGCCATTTGTTTTCAGTAGCCTTATATATATGCGAAAGCTGGACAATGAATAAGGAAGACTGAAGAAGAGTTGATGCCTCCGAACTATGGTGATGGCAAAGAATATTGAATATGCTGCCAGAGAACAAACAAATCTGTCTTGGAAGAAATACAGCAAGAATGCTCATCAGAAGCAAAGATCTTGAGACTTCATCTAGTATACTTTGGGCACGTTATAATGAGGGACCTATCCTTGGAGAATGACATCATGCTTGGTAAAATAGAGGGTCAGTTAAAAAGAGGAAGACCCTCAACGAGATGGACTGAGACAGTGGCTGCAACAATGGGCTCAAGCATAACAACGATTGTGAGGATGGTGCAGGACTGAACATGTTTTGTTCTGTTGTACATAAGGTTGCTATGGAACTAGCTGGAAGGCACCTAACAACAACAACAATTGAGGTGTTGGTGAATAATACCGAATATACCATGAACTTCCAGAAGAATGAACTGATCAGTCTTAGAAGAAACACATCCAGAAAGCTCCTTAGAAGCAAGGATGATGAGGTTTCAGCTCACTTACTTGGGGCACGTCATCAGAAAAGACCAATTGCTAGAAAAGGACGTCCGGCTTTGTAAAGTAGATGGTCAGCGAAAAAGGGGAAAACCCTCTACGGGATGGATTGACACAACAGTTACAACAATGGACTCAAGCATATCAACAATCACGAAGATGGTGAGGGACCGGGCCACATTTCATTCTGTTTACATAAGATTTCCACGAGTTGGAGCTGACTTGACAGCAACTAACAACAACAACACCACCTGCCCGTTTACTGTTAGACCGTATTTATTGAACACCAGTGGTGTTCCAGGAACTCTGCTAAGCATTTATGTACATTATCAGTCCATCCTCATCACAGCTCCATAAGGTAGGCACTACCCTAATCCTTTATTTATATACTTCGAGACTTCTTCTTGTTGTTAGATGCCATCGAGTTAGTTCTGACTCATAGCGACCCCATGTACAACAGAAGAAAACGCTGCCTGGTTCTGTGTCATCCTCACAATAGTTGCTATGTTTGAGCCCATTATTGTAGACACTGTGTCAATCCATCTCACTGAGGATCTTCCTCTTTTTCTCTGACCCTCTACTTTACCAAGCATGATGTCCTTCTCCACGGATGGGTCCCTCCTGATAACATGTCCAAAGTATGTGAGACAAAGTCTGGCCTTCCTTGCTTCTAAAGAACATTATAGCTGTACTTCTTCCAAGACAGATTCGTTCGTTCTTCTGGCAGTCCATAAGTATATTCAATATTCTTCGTCAAAGTTGTAATTCAAAGGCATCAGTTCTTCTTTGGTCTTCCTTATTCATTGTCCTGCTTTCACATGCATATGAGGCGATTGTAAATACTGTGGTTTGGGTCAGGTGCACCTTAGTCCTCAAAGTGAAACGTTTACTTTTTAATACTTTAAACTTAGATACTTAACATTTTAACATTTTTAACATTTTAAACTTAGAGACTTACAGAGGATAAAAAAAAATTCTGAAGTTTACCCAGGTATAGTGGAGCCTGTCATGGAGCTAGGATTTGACTCTAGGCCAGCTGAATACAGAATAATTCTAATTTACAGATGAAGAAATTGAGACCTTGTGGCAGGTGCGATCGGTGAAGACCCTGCAATTCATGTAGAGTAGACAGCATTTGTTCTGTTCCCATCTTGCACCTAAAAGGTGTTTAGTTTTTAGTTCTGTTCAGTGGCTGAGTACTATCCTAATTTTGTATCTGTCTAAAACAAACATCAGCAAACTACAACCAGTAGATCAAACAGCCCCTTGCCTGTTTTTGTACGGTCCATGAGCTAAGAGAAAAAATAAAAGAAGAGGATTTCATGACACGTGAAAATCATAACCAAAAAACCTGTTGTCACGGAGTCAATTCCAACTCTTAGCACCCCTGTAGGACAAGTAGAACTGCTCCATAGGGTTTCCAAGGCTGTAATCTCTACAGAAGTAGATTGCCAGGTCTTTCTCCTGTGGAGCCACTCGTGGGTTTGAACCACTGATTTTTCGGTTAGCAGCCCAGGGCTTAACCATTGTGCCACCAGGGCTCCTTGTGAAAATTACATGAAATTCAAATTTCAGTGTCCATAAAGTTTTCTTTGCACACGGCCCCGCACACTCCTTCATGTATTGTCTGTGGATGTTTTTGTTGTTACAACGATGCAGAGTTGAGTGGTTTCTGCTTAGCCCACCCAGTCTGCAAAGCCTAAAATATTTTTTACCTGTCCCTTTACAGAAACCATTTGCCATCCCCTCGTCTAAGGAAGCTAATTCAGACAGCATTGCTATACTCTTTCAGTGGGATCATTAAAGCTACAACCTGCATTAGGAATGCGAAGGGGGCAGGGGCACCACGTGTGTTCAAGGATTGCCCTGTAACCCTGGGGGAGAATGACTTCAAATGTCCCTGTCTACTCCAGTGTGTTACAAGCTCCCTGAGGTAGTTGTTAGTGGACGTTGCATGTGACTGAGGGACCAGAGGCTGTTTAGTAGCCATGTGACCCAGGGCAAGTCTCCTCACCTCTCTGACCTCACCTGCCTCATTAGAGAAGTGGGGTTATTTAATAAGGCCGATTTCCTAGGTAGGTTATGAAGATCAAATGAAATAACTGTGGTCAGGTATTTAACACCCTGTCTGGCACAGCGATGCTCAACAAATGCTTTCTCTCCTCTTTTATTGCAAGCATCAAGTGATGTCCTCTTTGGGAAGGCACTTTGTAAACTGAAAGGACAGCTAAAGGAAGGTAAAACTTAAAGTTATCACAATGACCCAATGTTCAGTTAGAATGTAAATGGCTTTGGATTCATTATAACCTCCCCTCTTTGAATAACTGATTTTATTTTGAAAACTTAATTTGTGCCTTTTGAAAAATTCAGAACAGTACAAAAAATAATAAAAAGCAAGTCTCCCCCTGTCTTAGGTTGAGTTCTCTAGAGAAGCAAAACCAGTAAAGCATATATATATATGCATAGAGAGATTTATACTAAAGAAATGGCTCATGCAGTTGTACAGGCTGGAATGTCCCAAGTCCATGGGTCAGGATAGAGGTGTCTCCTGATTCATGTAGCTGCAAGGGCTGTTGAACCCAAGATTGGCAGGTCAGAGAGCAGGGCTCTTGCTCACAGGATGCAAAGATCAATGAATACCAAGCTTGGAAGGCAAGACAGAAGGTAAGAAGCTAGCTCAAGTCCTAAGAACAAGAGGTCAGATGAACAGGAGCTAGCTGCTGGATCCAGAGCCAGCAAAAGCCAATGAGCCTTTCCAAAATGTCCACTTCTATTTGATGCAGGCCACATGCCCAAGGAAACTCCCTTTCCACTGATAGGCTACTCCCAGCAGATCCCACTATGGAGGTGATCACCTCATCACGTGACTGTCAAACTACATCATAACTGCCACACCACCAAGAATCACGGCTCAGCCAAGTTGACACACAACCTTAACGATTAAACCCCCAGTCCCTTAGACGTTCTTCCCAAAGGCAAACACTGTTATCTTTTTTATATATTTCAAAAATTGGTCTCTGCATTAAAAAAAAAAAAATTGGTCTCTGCACAGGCAAGCAAGCTAATATTTGATGTGAGTGCGTATATGCATTTGCGTGTGTTCTACACCCCTACCCTTTTTCGTACCAGTGTGCACACACCGCAACCCTCGTCTGTCTGTCTATGCTTACTTAAAAATCCTATCTTGGCATTTACCAGAGAAATGTGCAAGAATATTTACAGCAGCACTGTTTGTAATAACTACAAACTGGAGAGAACCCACCTATCCATCCCCAGAAGCATGAGTAAATACATTGTGGTATATTTATGTTGTGGAACACTACCCGTTAATGAGAAGGAACGAATTACAACCACAAGCCACCATGTGGGCAGATCTCATGGACACAATTTTGATTGAAAGAACCCAGCCAAGAGAATACATGTTTCTAGAAGTCATCTAGGATATCAGAAGTTAGGATGGTGGTCACCCTGCATGGAGAGACATTGAGATAGCAGGGGCTTTCTGGGGTGCTGGTATTGCTTCGTCTGCTGATCCTAGTTACACAAGTGTATGCATTTTGTGAAGATGCATCACCACTCACGGCTGGTGTAGGTTTCTGCCAGTAGGATTTTCTTCAAGAAAATTCCTGTTAGAAATGTAAAAATATATACATTAGAAATAAGTTTCAGACCATAGGGATTTACCTCCTCCTCTTTCCTAGCTGTAGGACCTTTATCATGGGGCCAGATGGCATTTTTCTTTAGCCAATGGCTCTCTGATGCACAATTAAGTTGTTCCCAGCTATTTGATGCTGGGTGCTCTTTTCCAAGATAATTCCTAATCACCTCTCTAACCTAAAGCAAGTTGCTGTGAGCACAGATGGATGACACCCTGTTGCCTTGAATGAGTTCAGCCCTGCGGATGCCAAGAGGGAGGTCAACCTGGTCCAGACCACCTTCCAGGTGCTCAGGGCTCTGCCCCATCCTGAACCACCACTGGCATAACGTGGGGGATGCCGACTGCCCAGACATGTCGCTGCTAATGGGTATTCCCAAGCCATGGCACGATTCGCATTTTCTCATTGTCACGCATGCATGCTGAAGTGTTCTGAATATTAATGAAACAATATGCAGCCTCCTTTGCAGGCTTAAAATATTCAACATCAGACATACCTTTTTGTTTCCATTTCAGCCAAGTTTAATTTCTCTTAACCAGCTTTGTTTTTGTAAAGTAAAAATAATGTATAATTTCAGTGTTTAAATCTCAATTCTCAGCAATTTATGACAGATTGCAAGTGAATATGATTTGTTTGTTAACACTTAATGGGTTGAAATAATTTATTGTGCCAACATTTCCAGGAAAACGACGCCACTTGAGCAAAAGCAGAGCAGGAAATGTTACTTGTTTGTCTAATAAACTACCCCAGGGTGAACGAGTACATTAGCATTGCACAAACTTTGTGACTTATTCATCACCACTATTTATTATTAAAACTTTATCTGTTTCAACCTAGTGAACGGCTGCCTTGGGAGGCGCTGCTTGCAGCAACAACAACAAAATAAAGTTTATGCAATTTGCATAATACTGCACAAAGAATATTAGCTTGGAACAATATGAATCCCTGGATCATTTGCACAGCCCTTTGGTGTTTAATGTTGGTAAATATTTAAATAACAGCAAGCCAGTGTAATTATAAAGATTACTCTTTCTAATCTTCCCAGGGTGTACAGCTGTTGTACACCATCTCGATCACATGGTTTGGCTGGGAGAGGATTAAGGGCTGATGAAGAGACACTTGTTGCTGATGTTGGCAAGGGTGATGGAGCTGTAGAAGCGTACACTAAGGAGTGGAGTCTGAGACAAGATGCTGAAGTCTTGCTCTGCATCTCTTTTCTTACTCTTTATAACAGCATCAAAGAGCCCTGGTAGTGCAGTGGTTAAGCACTCAGCTGCTAACTGAAAGGTTTGCAGTTTGAACCCACCAGCTTCTCCACTGGCGAAAGATATGGCAATCTGCTTCCATAAAGATCACAGCCTTGGAAACCTTACGGGGCAGTTCTCCTCTGTCCTGTAGGGTCACCATGAGTCGGAATTGACTTGATGGCAATGGGTATTACTGTATTAAACTGGGTCCCACATAGAACAGGCAGGCAGGAGATGGATTGCTTGAGTTCTGAATCCTCTTTCATGATCAGAATCTTTGCATACTGAGAAAGAGTTAAGTCACACCCCAGGGCCTTTGCACATGCTGTTTTAGCTCTTTGAGTTGTTCTTCCTCTCATTGCCTGCGTATCTCTAGGTTATTACAGCTTACTTATCCTTTTGACTTCAGCTCAAACCTTGGCATCCTCTCTGTGACCCCTGGTCTAACTCAGTCTCCCGATTCTGCACCTTCCTGATGCTTTGCACTGCTCATTCAGAGCACTTACACTTAGTCAGACGTTTCTCCTCTCCTCCAGACTCTGAGCCCCCAAGGGGAGGAACACATCTGTGTTGTTCAGTGTGATGACCCCAGGACACAGCACAAGGCAGAGCAAATAGTAAACACTGAATTCCATGTTCGTTGACTGACAGAGTGAATAAATAAATACTTACAGTAATCCACTTAAATAAACGTCTGTGTCATCAACGAGCACGTGCTATATTTACCTTTCAGATTAGACAAATTAAAAAACGAACTACAACGCCTCTTGCTGGTGAGAGTTCTGGGACATGGAAACTCTCAAATACTTCAAGAGGGAGCTTTAGCTGTGTGACACAAAAAGCCTTAATGTGAGTAGTTTATTTTATTTTTTTTGGCTCAGCAAATACGTTTATAGAAATGTATCCTAAAGCAGTAATTTGGGAATGTGTGAACACATTTGGTCCCAAGGATATTCATCACAGCATTGTTTAAAGTTGTGAAAAATTGTAAACAACTTAAATGGCCAACAATAGGAGTTTAGCAGAGAGAGTTGCGATTCATGTAAATGATAAAAGACTATGACCCTGCTGAAATAATGATATAGAAATATCTCAATGACATGGAAAGAGGCTTATATACACCCTAGAGGGAAGAAAACAAATATAAAGCATTAGGCAGCTAGGATTCCATTTTTGTAACAATATCCGTGAAAGTAACTAGAAGCACAAATGTCAAAATGGTAACAGAAGCTATTGTCTGTGGTTTGGTGGGATTTTGCTTTTAATGTGATACGTCCTCAAAATTTAAAGCAAAATGAAACATGTAAACCTTGCGTGTAGCTGTTGGCTTAACCCACACAGAGAGGAATGGACTCAAGTGACTATAAAAAACAAAAACACCAACAAATAGTAATTTCGCAGTATATCCAGTGGGAGATAAATTAAGGGCAAAAGGACTGAAAAGAAATATTGTTTTCCTTTCAATAATTGTATTATTAATTACAATATGGACATTGTTATTTAGAATCTATTTAAATAAATGCAGGAGGTAATTAATAAGAAATTATGTTAATGTCATCAAAAAATGAGACAATCAGCCGTCAGAATGGCATGGCAGCGGCGTCTGACGTCCTCTGTCTTCACAAGGGGGGAGGAGAATCAAGATTAACAGCCCAAGGCAGATTCCTACGAGGCAGAGGTCAGACATGTCTCCTCCCTCTGCCATCTTTACCAGTTCTGACACCAACTGTCCCTCCCACAGCACCCTCTACTTGTCTGCTGAGTTCGATAATTCATTGCAATGGCCGCGTAGAACTTGCAGACAATACTCATGATTATGGGGTTTATTAGGGAAGTAACAAGTTACAATTCAGGTTCAGGAATGCTCAGGATACAGTTCTTCCATCAGGACAGGCTCTTCTCAGCCATGCCCGCAGACAGGCCTCTCCCTGGCCCTCAGCCTCTGCCCTGCTTGGGCAAGTGTTACAAAGTTCTTTTAGCTCTGCTGATAAATGCCCTGAGGCACCCCACTCCGCCAGTAAGCCCTGGCCTGAAGGCGCTCAGCTCTAGCTCCATGGGCTGGGAAGCCCATCACACCATATCCTGCCAGTCTCTTGGTTCTGCTGCCTATGCTGCTGCCTTTTCTCTGCTGCTGCTTCTCAATGTCTTGCCATCTTCAGTGTTACAGCTCTCTCTGTCTCTGCTGGGTCTCGGAGGGTCTCAGGGCAGGGATCCCAGGTCTAAAGGACGCGCTCAGCTCTTGGCCCTTCTTCCTTGGTGATGGTGGGGTCTTCTCCTTCCCACCTCTGGGATGGCTCACTTTAAGCCTAGTGGGATGACAAAACCGACTAATCTCCTCGGTGGGCCACAATTACCTTATTTGCACAGTCCCACCTAATCACTTGGGTGGGAGTTATATTTACCGTGGCGAGAAAGGCCACACAAAAGTGATCCATCACACTGCATCAGCTTAAGAGAAAGACAGAAAGCTACGAAACAAAATAATCTAACAAAAAAAATGGCTACCTTAAATTTGAATTGGAAATCTCAGTACGGACTTGTGATGCCTTTTCTCTTAAAACACAGATTTCCTACCTCTGTCCACTGGAAAAGCTTGGAACCACAACCTAAATAGTAGCAATAAACACTCCTAGCATGTCTATTGTGATAACTAAACACCGTTTCCTCCTAAAACAAGCCAGAGCTCCTTGGAGAAATGGCTGATTCCAGATCTGGGCCAGGATACGTCCAAGGAGGATCATCTTATCCTGCTAAAGCAAACAAGAAAACAATAATAAAAAGAAAAGCTGAGGTCACGTCAAAGGGCTCAGAGCTGACTTGAACAGCATCCCACCGGCCAAAGCTGGGTGGCACACTGAGAACATCAGACGAGAAATAACAGCAGTGGGTGGAAACACACCAGCTGTGCTAACATCCAAGAGTAAATGTGTAATAGCAGCAGAGCACATTGGTTTCTTGGAAGGGTGACAGGGAACCAACTCACTCTTCTGAAAGCTAGCACATAAAGGGGAAGAATCAAGCTTTTTTTCTTTATTTTATGAACTGTACCTTAAAGTGAGGGCCAGTGGTAGTTCAGTGGTAGAATCCTTGCCTTCCGTGCAAGAGGTCTGGGTTCAATTCCCAGCGAATGCACCTCATGTGCAGCCACCCCCCGTCTGTCAGTGGAAATTTGTGTGTTGCTATGATGCTAAATAGACCTCAGCAGAGCTTGCAGACTAAGACAGACTAGGAAGAAAGGCATGGTGTCTACTTCCAAAAATCAGCCAATGAAAACCCAATGGATCACAATGTTCTGATCTGTAACCGATCACGGGGATGGTGCAGGACCAGACAGTGTTTCATTCTGTTGTGTATGGGGTTGCCATGAGTCAGAGGCCGACTCAACAGCAGCTCGCAATTACCACCACCACCTTGGAGTAACTAAATGGTTTACTGGGGAAGGTTTCTCTTTATATTGAAGAGGTCCAGCTCACAAATGGTGATGGAATGATAGGACCAGAATTCCACCATTTTCCATCTGCAAGTGCAATAATCACTGCTGACGTCACAAAGACAGGACAACACAAACTCTATGTGGCTCCTGATGGGAGGGCATGACTCCACATACAGAACCTTCTGGCCAAAATATTGAATCTGAGTCTGTTCACAATACAGAGGAGAGAAAAACACATTAAATGAAACCAAAGAGACGGGGTCTGAAAAATCCAGACTACGGGAAACTCTATGACGTCTTCATCAAATCAACTGCAAAGAAATTAAAAGAGGGAGAAAGGGGGACCAATAGAAAAAGAGATTTATGAGACATATTAGCAAACTTCAAGATATGGCCTTGTCTGGATCCTAACTTGGATAGGTCAACTGTAAAAAAAGAAAGAGAAAGAGAAAGTGAAAGAGAGGAAGAGAAAGAGTAGGAGGAGGAGGGGAAGAAGGAGCATGAGAAAGAGGATATTTGGTGATAGTAAGAAGTTATGGTCAATTCAACATTTTTCACATGTACAATTCAAGGAGATCAATTACATCAATCATATTGTGCAAACATCACCCATAGACACTGTCAAATTTTCTGTCATCATAAACAGAAATTCAGTGCTTCCTAAACAATGTTGAACTGGCAAATGTTGTGTTATCTATATTTTTACCACAGTAAAAAGAAGTTATTATCATCTGTTATCTGTCATATGGTATGGTGGTTATTTTTTAAAAAATCTTATCTTTTATAGACACATGATAAAATATTTCCAGAAAAAGATGTATGGCTTCTGGGCTGGGACATATCCAAGAAGGTACTGGATCATCTTATCCTACTGTTATGGATTGAATTGTGTCCCCCTAAACTGTGTGTCAACTTGGCTAGGCTATGATTCCCAGTATTGTGTGGTTGTCCACCATTTTGTGATCTGATCTAATTATTCTATATGTTGTAAATCCTAATCTCTGTAATGTTAATGAGGCAAGATTAGAAGCAGTTATGTTAATGAGGCAGGATTAAATCTATAGGATTAGGTTGTATCTTGAATCAATCTCTTTCGAGATATAAAAGAGAGAAGTGAGCAGAAAGGAGAGAGGACCTCATTACCATCAAGCAAGAAGAGCCAGGAGCAAAGCTTGTCTTTGGACACAGGGTTCCTGCGATGAGAAGCTCCTAGACTAGGAGAATATTGATGACGAGGACCTTCCCCCAGAGCCGACACAGAGAGAAAGCCTTCCCCTAGAGCTGGCATCCTGAATTTGGACTTCTAGCCTCCTAAACTGTGAGAAAATAAATTTCTATTTGTTAATGCCATCCACTTGTGGTGTTTCTGCTGTAGCAGCCCCACATGTCTAAGACACTTCCTAAAGAAAATAAGAAAACAACAAAAAGAAAACCTAAGGTCATGTATAGCAGGTGCGGGCCTCTTTTCTCCTTTTGTCAATTTTTTCTGGTTCTTGAGACCCTTTCATCTTCAAGACTCCAAATGAGACTTGTATTTTCAATGCTCAGAAATTTAATTCTAGTAGTTTATTGATTCTTACCTCAGCTCCATTTTCTCTGTTTTCTAATTTTGTAATTCCCTGGGGCATATAAGGTATCCTGGTATGAGCCTATTTTTCTCTTTTTTCCTCCAAATTCATCATTCAAGAATAATTAAATTACTTTGAATTAAATGAAATTGGTCCAAAGCAACTTCTGTCCAACAGGAGAAACACCAGCAATGAACATCAGCTAGATGTTACTAAATGGAGAGGTCTCTTAAACATGAAAACAAGCAAACAAACAAAAAAACACAGATCCTTCTGTTTTGCCAGAAATGCAGGTTAGAAAAGAAATCTAACAATCAGCTGTCATCCTATAGAGAAGCCGTGTGAGCAAAGAGCCTCACAATCACTGGATATAATATTAAGTATTGGAATCAATTATATGAAGACAGCAAAGAATAATTCTATTTTCTTGGACCAACCACTAATTGCACCATAATGGTTTCAACACCCCATCTGTCATCACTGGGAGATAGTAATGTAACGCTTTAGACCAGGGATTCGGCAGGACTGCTGGTTAGTGAAGACACAGATGCCCAGGTGCTCCTCAAAGTATGATATAAGACCTGGCTAATTTTTGAGTCAGGACAGTGGTTTCAGAACGACCATACAGATAAATGCCTCTACAGTTGCTGTAACGAGAAGACAGCTAAGCAAATTGAGTTTGTTAAAACGGGTTACACTGGAACAGCCCAAACCTTAGCTATGTTTTAATTAGCTTGTTTACAAGGTTTAATTCATCTGTTTTCCCTGAAAGACACTTCTCTGGTCTTCCCTGAAATATACCACTTTTCTTAAGTCTTTCAGTTAAAAACACCAAAACCAAGCCCATTGCTATCGAGTCAACGCCAACTACTAGTAAGCCTCTGACAGAGTAGAACTGCCCCATAGGGTTTCCAAGGCTGTAATCTTTATAGAAGCAGATTGCCACATGCTTCTCCTGAGGAGCAGTTGATGGGTTCAAACCATTCACCTTTTGGTTAGAAGCCAAGTACTTAACCACTGTACCACCAGGGCTCCTTGTCTTTCAGTTGACCTGAAACCAAACCAGACCTGTTGAGGTCAAGTCAATTCTGACTCATAGCGACCTTACAGGACAGAGTAGAACTGCCCCATAGGGTTTTCAAGGAGCGGCTGGAGGATTCCAACTCTGGACCTTTTGGGTTGCAGCTGAGCTCTTAACCACTGTGCCACCAGGGCTACTAAAACTGAATTTAGCATAGTTTCATTTTCGTTTTAAAAGGGAATGTATTGCCTTACGTAATGGAAAAGGCAGAGGCGGCTTTTTAGGTATGGTTTACCTGGGAACACAAGTGACTCTGTCCCTCCTGCCTTCTATTCTGTTGTGTTCTCAGGCAGGCTCCTTCCAACTGATGATAAAGGTGGTCACTAGGAGCCACTGGGTGGTGCAAATGGTTAATGCACCTGCCTGCTAACCGAAAAGTTGATGGTTCAAGTCCACCCAGAGGCACTTGGGAAGAAAGCTTGGTGATCTACTTCCAAAAAATCAGCCCTTGAGAACCTTTGGAGCACAATTCTACTCTGACACACATGGGCTCACCATGAGTCAGAGCTGACTTGATGGCAACTGGGGCTGTTAAGTAGCTTCAGGCCACATCATAGCAGTTACAGCCGCGTTGCAAAGAGCAGTGAGGCTCTTGTGGGCCTGACTTGGGTCACGCTCAACTGAACACACCAATTGCCTGGGGGGATGCTGTGCAGTTGGCCTGACTTGGGTCCTACCTCCACTCCCAGAGCCATAGTATGACTCTAGTTCCCACATACACTGTATGGGGAGGTGGTTCCTTGATGGAAATTCAGACCTCAGCTACCTGGAGAAGAGCGAATGGATGTTAGGTAGACAAAACCCACAGAAGACCTCCACTGTGATTACTGGGAGATAGTAATGTAACACTTTAGACCAGGGATACAACAGAACCATTGGTTAATGAAGACACAAATCCCCAGGCTTACCTAAATGTATGATATAGGACCAGGTCGACTTCAGAGACGGGATGGTGGTTTCAGCCTGTCAGTACATATAAATGCCTCTACAGTGGCTGTAACGGGAAGACTGTAGATTTTTAAATAATTTTAGATATTTAAATCACTATGCTGCGTGTCCTGGCCATGTTTAGGTTAAAAGAATGAGAGCAAGGCAGACTTGGAAAGCCAAGGAATTTCTGCTGCTCTGTATTTAGTAGTAGAAGGAAGAGGCGTTTGATTACAGTACAGAACATCTAACCCTTGACCTTGTCTTTCCCTCTAAGGATGCAAAAGCATTAATTGTCAGGTGTAAATCTATTGGCAGATCATTATTTTTTTTTTAAAGTCCTATGAAAAAGAGACCTTTTTATTCTTTGAGATTTCAGGAGTGATACATAGAGTAAATCTTTCCTATTATCCTCCGGAATGGAGAGTATAATAGTTGTTTATTTATTCTTGTTTCAGCATTGACAAAGCTTACGTACTAGAATAGTTTTATTAGAGAATGTGAAAAATGCTGTTTCTAGAACTTCCTGGTTGGTGGATCAATGGGTACAACACATCCATAAATACACAGTCTGCCATCTGGGGAGAGGTTGCATCTCACGTGATACGTGGAGAGAGGAAGTAGCCAATGTGAGCACCTGGGTCGTCTTACCTCAGCTCATCAGTCTTTGCCCCACATATATTGAGCACCTACTATATGCTAGGTGCTTTGCTGTGCCTTGGGGGTCCAATACATATGAGTGACACAGCCCCTGTTGTTAAATTGGTTATGATCTACTTATAACAAATCACAGAATAATTCAAAGAAAATGGGGGAGAGAGCTGAAATAGTGAAAACACGGAACTTGGCATTTTCAGTAAATGGAGTTTTATTACTAGGCCTACTGATATAGTGAAACAGAATAAAATCAAGGTTTAATTTGAAGATTTTGTCCTGAAGCTCCTTAGCCCTAAGGGGTATAGGCATGACTCTCTGAAATGGGTATGAGTTCATTCTTCACCACATTGTGCACCATCAGGAAAGTCTTTAATTGATGGCTGCTTCCTTCTGCTTGATGAGAGACCAAGGTTTGCTGATATTTCTGCATGGCTAATATGATTTCCATTTGGTATTTGGATTGCTTATGCGCAGAAATACATATTCAATTGGGCTGAGAAAGCCCGGACTATGGATGTTCAAAGCCCTGGGGACATGGCTTGTGCTTGTTAGCACTTAGCCTCCTGTAGTTCTTACACATGGCTTCATTGTGACACCAAGCCCGCTGTCAACTGTCAACATAAAAATAAGCATAAAAATATTTACATGGGTGTAAGAACAGTTGCCTTTACATCTATGGCTGGTGCAGGGAAATTACTGATAAACAGGAAAAGGAGACCTGGGCCAATTTAAAATTCTCTATAAATGCCGGATTCTAATGAGCATTCCAGCCACTGTGGGTGAGTCAATGAATGTGAACCAGGTCTTCCTTCTTTGACTGACTTCCTCACTTCTCACTAGGAGATATTTAGAATTGTTCCCTGCTGGTATCCTTCAAGCACACAGATTCCTCCATGTCTGTGTTGGGGTGGGGATCTGATACTGGGATGTTTCAGCCTATCTCTCTGCTAATGAAGATTTCCAAAGGTGTTTACCAAGACGGAGAAGAGCTGAATTCTAGGGAAATAGTTTTCAGGATCAATCATAGGGTGTATTCTACAAACAAGGCATCTCAAGGTCCCATCCAGTTCTCAAGGCTCCTGATGTATTGAAAACTGAAGGTGTCCGGAATCAAGCTTTTAAGAATTGGGGTGTATTTTAAATGCCAGTTCTAACTGTTAGCTGTCAATCCTTTCATCCTTAAATACATTGTTTTCTCTTTTCTTTACATTTGGTTTGACAATGAATGCAGTTTAAAGTGTTTTCCCATACCTTACCTCTTCTGATCACAAACGCATGCTTGGGGTTTATAAAACAGGTTCTTTTGTACTTTTTCAGAGAAGGAAGCTGAGGCAGGAACCTGCCCGGGGCCACACAGGTCAGTGTGAGAATCGAATCTAGGGCTCTGTCATGGATTGAATTGTGTCCTACGTCTATCAATTTGGCTAGGCCATGATTCCCAGTATTGTGTGATTGTCCACCATTTTGTCATCTGATGTGATTTTCCTGCGTGTTGTAAATCCTACCTCTATAATGTTAATGAGATGGGTACTGTTGAGTCAATTCTAACTCATAGTGACCCCATGTGACAGAGTAGAACTGCCCCCATAGGGTTTTCGTGGTTGTAATCTTTAAAGGAGCAGATCACTAGGTCTTTCTCCTGTGGAGCCGAGGGGAAAGTTCGAACCACCAACTTTTTGGTTGGCAGCCAAGCACTTAATCTTTGTACCACCAGGGCTTCTTGCCTTTCTCTTGAATAACATTTCCATTTTATCCAGCACTGAGTTCATGCCTACCCGTCAACTCTTCATTGGAAGGGTAAGAAGTGTCCACAGTCAGTTTCGAGTAAATAGCTGATGGGAGTTGGATGTTGGAGAATGAGCCACAATATCTAAGACAGTAAAACAGTCCCCGGGTTATGAATGTCTGACTCACATATAGTCTGTAGTTACAAACCGACTCCCGTAAATCTTATTAAAAATTCGAGGTACATGCGGTGGTTCATAATAACAGGTGCTACTTTGCGAAGCACATCAAAACATTGTTATTATTATTATTACTGTATTATTATGTTAAAGATGTTTCAGTGTATCTGTTTCTTCAATGTTTTTTATGCATAGGAAGGTACACTATATACTATATACTAAGATAAACATGGAAGCAGCAGTCAAGAAATCAAAAGACACATTGCGTTGGGCAAATTTGCAGCAAAATACCTCTTTAAAGGGTTTAAAAGCAAAGATATCACCTTGAAGACTAAGGTGCGCCTGACCCAAGCCATGGTGTGTTCAATCGCCTCATGTGCATGCGAAACCTGGACAATGAATAAGGAAGACCAAAGAAGAATTACTGCCTTTGAATTGTGGTGTTGGTGAAGAATATTGAATACAACATGGACAGCCAAAAGAATGAACAAATCTGTCTTGGAAGAAGTACAACCAGAATGCTCCTTAGAAGCCAGGATTGCTAGACTACATCTCACATACTTTGGACATGTTGTCAGGAGGGATCAGTCCCTGGAGAAGGACATCATGCTTGGTAAAGTAGAGGGTCAGCAAAATGAGGAAGTCTCTCAACAAGATGGATTGACACAGTGGCGGCAACAACGGGCTCAAGCATAGCAAGAATTGTGAGGATGGCTCAGGACCGGGCAGTGTTTCATTCTGTTGTACACGGGGTCGCTATGAGTCGGAACCAACTCGACGGCATCTAACAACAAGACAAACATTTGACTAATTGCATTGGATATGAACTGTACCTAACTGCTCTGACATAATGTTTAAATTTGACTTAACGACAAACTTAGGAACGGAACTGGTTTGCAATCTAGGGATTGCCTGTATACCGACATAAAATATATTCTCTAGCAGTTCAAAATATTTGATCTGGGGTACGGCGGATTGTAGTCATCACGGCCCCCATTTGCTCATGCCCCCATATCCATAACTTTGGGTGGTCCCCTCCCATACTGACTCAGAGCGTGGCCATGTGACTTACTTTGGCCAATGGGATCGTAGCACATGTTACACAGGGGAATGCTTTCTTGTTGCTCTTGGGGACACTACAACCACCACCATGTGGACAGGCCTGGGCTATCCTGCTAGATGATGAAAGCCATGTGGCCCTGTTACCTTCTGCAGAGAGTTGGAGATTTCAGGGCTGATCAAGGAAAGGCATGACCGTGAGATAGCAGCGTTGCAAAGCAAGCTATGCATTGGGGCTGATGCTTTGACAGGTGCTGCCCCTGGGGACAGTCCCTTACAGCAGGAGACCCTCCAAAAGCAGGAGATGTCCAAGTCAGAGCACCAGAAGGGGGAGAGGGCAAGGGAAATTCCTCCCCTTGGGGGGCAAGAGGGGAAGTAGAGAGGGGCTTACCTGTCTAGGCAATGTCACTCAGCAGCAAGACCGGGAATTCCTAGGGCAGAGAGCTCCCTCAGCGCAGCAGCCTGGGGCCTTTATAACTGCAGGGTTTCTCTTATTTAGGTCTAGCAAAGGTTGGGTGTAGTTTGCCAGGGCAGGCCAAGCAGTAAGGCTCTAAATGGCTAAAAATCTTCTTATCTGTGCTATTTTTAAAGAAATTAGATATGTAAAAATTTGAGTTTGGCACGGGCATGCTTTTTGGGCTAATGGGACCCAGCTTGCTATTAAGAAATAAATACCCTGAGCCAATATCCAGAGGCCAGCTTTGGCTCATTGATAGAACATCTTCATTCCCCAAGGGACAGCCAGCCTGCCTCCAGGCATGGGAGTGAGGCCGCTGACTGCCAACTGACCACAGAGGCAGGAGGGAGCCCAGGTGAGCTCAGCAGAAGACTGCCTGGCTGAGTCCAGCCCACACTTCTGTCCCATAGAATCATGGGCCGAATACACGATTACCATTTTAAACAACAGAGTTTGGGGGAGGTTTGTTACCCATTGATAACTAACTGATACATACGGGATATGTGGGTTTTTCCAGTTACATGTTTTTATATCCGGTAGAAGGACTTGAGTTTGCACCTGCTTCTGCTGGTCTGATTTGGAATGCAGTTTGCCTCCAACAGGGCTTCAGGTGTCAGGCAGTCCTGCCGGATGATGAAAGACAGGTAGCCCATGCGGGCAATGAGAGAGGCAGGCTGAGTATAATAATTGTGAAGTCCTTTCAGTTTATTTTCTGTCTTTGGATAAAGGCATCCCATAATAACCCACTGCCACAGAGTCAATTCGGACTCACAGCTACCTATAGGACAGTGGAACTGCCCCATAAGACTTCCAAGGCTATAATCTTTACGGAAGCCGATTGCCACATATTCCTCCCGCAGAACTTCTGGCGGGTTGGATCTGCCAACCTTTCAGTTAGCAGCTGAGGGCTTAACTGTTGTGCCACGGAGATACACATGGATACACACATACTCAGACCATAAGAAAATAACAGTGTAAGTGAGGTGCTTGATGACAGCTGGCACACACAGTCTCAAAGACAGGGAGACAGTAAGGAGTGGTGGGGGCTGTGGAGAACCGCAGTGGGCATGCCCTACTAAAGAGGATGACCACTCTTCCAACTAGCCCCTGTTGCCATGTGGGAATATGGGCTCAGTGTTTTGTTACCAGAGCTTCCAATTTTCAAAAGAAACCAGAAATCTGGATTTTTATGTAAATCCTCCTAATTTTAAAACATAAATTCAATTAAAAATAAAACATCACACAGACTAAATAAAACCCATTTCAGGCTGGCCTGCCGCTTTGTAATGGCTGAAAAAACCAAACCCATTGCCGTCCAGTCGGTTCTGACTCATAGCAACCCTCTAGGACTGGGTAGAACTGCCCCATAGGGTTTCCAAGGCTATAAACTTTATGGAAGTAGGCTGCCATAAATCTCTCCCATGGAGAAGCTGGAGGGTTCTAACTGCCGACCTTTTGGTTAGTGGCCGAGCACTTAAACCATTGCACCACCAGGGTTGACACAAACTGGCTAACACGAAGTTAGAAATCAGTAAACCATAACAGTATCAAGTAACTGGTTCAACTGAGTTTTTACTTTCCCATTTGTTTGGGGTTTGCAAATCTGCAGTAATCAGATGGAAATGGAAGACGTTCCAGAAAAGTGGGTACAAAGTCCAAAACATAATATGAAAAGTGGAACTATGGAAAACATTGCAGTCTTTATTGCAGGTCTTTCTGCCCCCAAGCCTGGAGAAAACAAACGAAAAACCACAAAAACCCAATGTGGGTAAACCCAGGACAAACAGTTTTTCGAATTCAGCACACAAATAAATGAGGGTTTATTTTACCTCTCAAAATGCTTTTTGGATAGACCATGAGCTTCCTGAAATGAAGGGCCTGATTTTATTTTTCTTTGTATCCCTTGCACCTGGAAGCAGCTAATCTAGTTTAGGTAAATGAGTAAATGAATGACTACTCCAAATGGATGAGTAGGTAATTCACATACGGGATGCATGTGTGGCACAGTAGAACAGTCCCGTAGGGTTTTCAAGGCTGTGACCTTCCAGAAGCAGATTGCCAGGCCTTTCTTCTGAAGCACCTCTGGGTGGGTTGGAACTGCCAACCTTTCGGCTAGTTGTCGAGCTGTGAGCATGCAATCTGGAGTCAGTAGAGCTAACTTTTTGTCTCCTGCTCTTCCATTTTGGGTGAGATCTTTATCTAGCCTCTGTGCCTCTATTCCTCCCTGTAAAATGGGTCTAATAAAGAATACCTGCTTGATAGTGTTATTATGAAGACAGAATAAAAACCTGCTTGTAAGTTGTGCAGCACAGCCTGAAATGTAACTCGTGGTCCCACAAACGTTGCTGTTGCTGAGGTTGATGGCTAGGTGGTTTCCAACAGTGGATTGTCAGGTGACTTGATATGAGAGATGGAACAGATTTAATCCTCAGGGACATAGCGTTTAAACGAAGCAGTATGAATTTGCACGAGACTAAGTAAAAATGCTCTTTATATGGGTTTGGTGAGAAGCAGCTCGGGTCACACCTGGGGTGGAGGTCTAAGGAATCGGGCGGGAACCTGGGGCTGTTTACAAAGCATATTCAACAGCAATTTAGCCCCAATGTTTCCCTCAGGAAGGATTCTTTGCTACAGAATTGGCCATTTTCAGCAACACACAGCGACGTTGTAATGAGGGAGGTAAAACTTGTGAGGCCCCAGCGTGCCATCTGCGGAGTCCTCGGCCTTTGCTGATTCCCAACCAGCAAAGAAGTGACACTGTCCCTGAAGGGGGAAGCTCGTGTTTTCATTTTTGGCCTCTTTTTGGTGTTGTTGCTTTCCTTTTGCTTTGCCTTAATATGGAATATTCTCTCAGAGCTGAGTAAATGCCACTCTTAAGTACTTCTGAAGGAAGAACTATTGTTGGAAACTACTGAATAATTCTCAAAGTATCATATTGTCATTATTACTAGACTTCTACTATTATATTCCAGATGTCGGCTGGGGTCTCCTTGTCCTCTGAGATACACGGAAGACCAGCGCCAGCCCCTGTCCCATCCTCTGCAAAGGAATAACCCTCACTCGGGTTTCTCCTGACCTGGAGTGGGTGGACAGTGGGAAGTGGGTGGGCCAGTGGGTGGGGCCCATTCTCCTGGCTGCCTCTGCATAGCGGGGGGCACCCCCCTGGAGTCTGGGGTCTATTTTGTAGCATGTTGATCCAGATGGGAAAAATCAACTTCTTGGCTAGTTTCATAAATTCATCCTATATACACTCACTGGACATGAACATCGCAAACTTCTTCTTTTTTTTTTTTTTAACTAGAGATGAGGCTGGTGAGAATGGAAAAAAAAGTCTTCCATTGAACAAGGTAGGAAATAAAACAACTCCAATGCAGTAATAGATAACACAGTTCTTCAAATATCCTCCCAACTTCCATCAGGAATTCCTCTGATTACTCATATTTCTTGCTCCTCCTTGAAGGATTTCCCTAGAACTCCAAACTCTCTGCCCCTTCCCATAGGCAGAGACCTCACACCTAGTCCATCAAGACCCAGCAGACAGAAAAGCTCCCCTTTAACTGGGCATGCGCTTCCTAAAAGGCAGCTAAAATTGTAAGAGTAATGTCTTATTTCTGTTAGCATTTTAAATAATCAAACTTACTGGTGAATCTTCCAGATGTCCCTGTTTATGCTTGTTGTACTAGTGTAAATATTAATAGCACCCACTCACACTGCCAAGATTATCCCAGTTTGGATAATAAATTACATGGTTACCCTGAAAATTTAAATATTTGCTTTATTTGTTGTTTATTTAGATGAGTACCACCTAACAGAAAAATTACATGAGACTCGTGCATGATTTAAACTCTTCTAGTGGCCACATCATGGAGCTCTGCTGGTGAAGTGGTTAAAGAGCTCTGCTACTAATCAAAAGGTTGGTGGTTCAAACCCACCCAGTGACTCTCTGGGAGAAAGACCCAGCGACCTGCTGCCATAAAGATTACAGCCTAGAAAATCCTATGGGGGAGTTCTGCTCTGTCGCATGGGGTCGCCATGAGTTGGAATCAACTCTAAGTCACCCAACAACAACAAATAGTCACATTAAAATATAAAAAGAAAGAGATGAAATTAATTTGATTAATATCTTCTCTTTATCCCAATGTATCCAAAATATAATCATTTCAACATGAATCAATATAAAAATTCCTAATGAGATATTTTACCTTTTTTTTTTGTACTAAATCTTCAAAATCCACATGGGTGTCTTAGTTATCTAGTGCTGCTATAACAGAACTACCACAAGTGGATGGTTTTAACAAAAAGAAATTTATTCTCTCATAATTTAGGAGTCTAGAAATCTGAATTCAGGGAGCCAGCTCCAGGGGAAGGCTTTCTTTCTTTGTGAGCTCAAGGGGGAGGGCCTTGTCATCAATCTTCCCCTGGTCTAGGAGCTTCTCAGCACAGGGATCTCGAGTCCAAAGGATACGCTTAACTCCTGGATATTCTTGGTCGGTGGTAATGAGGTCCCCTCTCCTCTGTGCTCCCTTCTGTCTTTTATATCTCAAGAGGTTGACTCAAGATACAACCTAATCCTATAGATTAAGTCCTTCCTCATTAACATAACTGTCTCTAATTCTGCCTCATTAACATCATAGAGGTTAGGATTTACAACACACAGGCTAATTACATCAGATCACAAAATGGAGGACAACCACACAATACTGGGAATCATGGCCTAGCCAAGTTGACACATATTTTTGGTAAACACAATTCAATCCATGACAGTGTGTATCTTACTTGGAACACGTCTCAGTTTGGGCCAGCCATATTTGAGACCAGCTTAGTAGTGAGATATGGCTGATAGCACCTTGTCTAGATTGATGCCATGCTAGTCCTGTTTGTATAAGTGTTACAATGTCACATGCCCTGGTTAATTGTAGCAGGTGGATGCAGCAAATCTGTACTTTCTGCTTTTTCAGTTTTGGCTGGGGGACCAGAATGGGAAAGGGTATAAAAGATCCCCTGTACAATAATTAAATATTTTCTGGAACTTTAATATATGAAACAAAATGGTATTTTATTAGAATACATTAGTTTAAAAATACAATATATACATAAAAATAAGTATATCATTTGTTGTCATTGGCAGCTCCCAAGATGGCGTCTATCATGAAAGGGCCACTGAGCAAATGGACTAACGTGATGAAGGGCTGGCAGTATCGTTGGTTCTTGCTGGACTACAATGCAGGGCTGCACTCCTACTACAGGTCCAGTGACAAAATGCTGAGAGGCTCACACAGAGGATGTGTTAGACTCAGAGGAGCTGTGATTGGTATAGATGGTGAGGATGATAGCACTTTCACAGTAACTGTTGATCAGAAAACCTTCCATTTCTAGGCTTGTGAAGCTGATGAGTGAGAGAAGTGGATCCATGCCTTAGAAGAAACAATTCTTCAACGTACTCTCCAGCTTCAAGGTTTGGATTCAGGATTTGTTCCTAGTGTCCAGGACTTTGATAAGAAACTTACAGAAGCTGATCCTTGTCTACAAATCTTGATAGAACAATTAAAGCTTTTTTTTTTATTTTTATTAAATATTTTATTGTACTTCAGGTGAAGGCTTACAGAACAGTTTCTCATGTAACAGTAGTACACACGCTGTTTTATGACTTTGGTTAACAACCCCACAACATTTTAACCCTCTGAATTCTCAACTTTTTTTTTTTTTTTGGTGAAAATACACATAGCCAAAGATACACCATTTCAAAACTTTTTACTTACACATTTAAGTGACATTGACTATGCTCTTCCAATTGTGCTGCCATTCTCGTCCAAGATGAAGGCTTACAGGACAAAATAGCCTCCCATTTAACAGTTACTACAAATGTTGCCCTGTAACAGTGGTTAACAATCTCACAACACATCAACAGTATCCTTACTCAACTTGTGTTCCTTATCATCAGCTTCCTACTCCCCCTCTGCCTTCTGGCCCTTGTCACTGGACTCCTGTACCTCGGTAGTCTCATTTAGTTTTACTAGGCTGTCCACTCCCAGGCTGAACAGTGAACCTCGAAGGTAACTTCACCTCTGAGCTGAAAGGGTGTCTGGGGGTCACACTCTTGAGGTTTCTCCAGTCTCCTTTAGGCCAGTAAATCTGGTCTTTTTTTGGGGGGGGGGGAGTTAGAATTATGCTCTACAACCTTCTCCAGCTCTGTCCAGAACCCTCCGTTGTGATCCTGGTCAGAGCAGTCAGCGGTGGTAGCCGGACACCATCTAGCTGTACTGGACTGAGTCCGGTGGAGGCCTTGGTAGCTGTGGACAATTAGTCCTTTGGACTAATCTTTTCGTTGTATCCTGTTCTCTTCATTCTCCCTTGCTCCCGAAGGGATGAGACCAGTGGAGTATCTTAGATGGCCGCTCATAGGCTTTTAAGACCCCAGACACTACTCACCAAAGTAGAATGTAGAGCATTATCTTTGTAAGTAGTGTCATGCCAATTGAGCTAGATATTCCCCGAGACCATGGTCCCCAGAGCCCTCCGTCCAACAACTCAGTCCCTCGGGGAGTTTGGATGTGTCTATAGGGCCTCCATGACCTTACCTTGTGCAGGTTGTGTTAGTTTCCCTTCTACTGTGTACTGTCTCACCTCTCACCCAAGGTACCACTTATCTATTGCCTATTTAGTATTTCCCCCCCCTCCCCTCCCATCCCTGGTAACCAACAAGGATTGTTACATTTTGCATGTGAATTTTTTCATGGGTTTTTACAATAGAGGTCTCATACAATATTTGTCCTTTTGTGATTGACTTATTTCACTCAGCATAATGTCCTCCAGTTTCATCCATGTTATGAGATGGTTCACAGATTCATTGTTGTTCTTTCTCGTTGCATAGTACTCCATTGTGTGTATGTACCATAGTTTGTGTATCCATTCATCTGTTGATGGACATCGAGGTTGTTTCCATCGTTTTGCTATTGTGAACAATGCTGCCATGAACATAGGTGTGCATATGTCTATTCGAGTGATGACTCTTATTTCTCTAGGATATATTCCTAGGAGTGGGATTGCTGGATCGAATGGTATGTCTATTTCTAGCTTTCTGAGGAAGCACCATATCATTTTCCAAAATGGTTGTATCATTTTGCATTCCCACCAGCAGTGTATAAGAGTTCCCATCTCCCCGCAGCCCCTCCAACATTTGTTATTTCCAGTATTTTTGATTCGTGCCAGTAATGCTGGGGTGAGATGGTATCTCATTGTGGTTTTAATTTGCATTTCTCTAATGGCTAGTGAACGCGAGCATTTCCTCATGTGTCTGTTGGCCATTTGAATGTCTTCTTTGGTGAAGTGTCTGTTCATTTTCTTTGCCCATTTTTTGATAGGATTGTTTGTCTTTTTGTTGTAGAGGTGTTGGATTTTCTTGTAGATTATGGAGATGAGACCTTTGTCTGACTTGTACTGTCCAAAAATTTCTTCCCAGTCTGTAGGTTCTCTTTTGACTCTTTTGGTGAAATCATTTGAAGAGCATAGGTGTTTGATTTTTAGAAGATCCCAGTTATCTAGCTTATCTGTTGGGTTTTGTGTGTTGATGTTTATGGTTTGTATCCTGTTAATGCCATGTATTAAGGCCTGAAGTGTTGGTCCTATTTTTCCTTCTATGAACTTTATAGTTTTAGGCTTTATATTCAGGTCTTTGACCCATTTTGGTTGTTTTTGTATATGGTGTGAGGTATGGGTCCTGTTTCATTTTTCTACAAATGGATATCCAGTTTTGCCAGCACCATTTGTTAAAAAGACTGTCTTTTCCCCATTTGATGGACTTTGGGCCCTTGTCGAGAATCAAGTGACTGTAGTTGGATGGATTTACATCTGGGTTCTCAATTCTGTTCCATTGGTCAATGTCTCTGTTGTTGTACCAGTACCAGGCTGTTTTGACTACTGTAGCTGTATAGTAGGTTCTCAAGTCAGTTAGTGTGAGTCCTCCAACTTCATTCTTCTTCTTCAGTAGTGCTTTACTTATTCGGGGCTTCTTCCCTTTCCATATAAAGTTAATAATTAGTTTTTCCAACTCTTTGAAGAATGTTGTTGGTATTTGGATCAGGATTGCATTGTATTTGTAAATTGCTTTAGGTAGAATTGCCATTTTCACAATGTTGAGTCTGCCTATCCATGAGCATGGTATGTTTTTCCATTTATGTAGCTCCCTTTGGGTTTCATGCAGTAGTGTTTCGTAGTTTTCTTTGTATAGGTCTTTTACATTCCTGGTCAGATTTATTCCTAAGTATTTTATCATTTTAGGGGCTATTGAAAATGGTATTGATTTCCTGATCTCCTTTTCATCGTTCTCTTTACTGGTGTATAGGAATCCAACTGATTTTTGAATGTTTATCTTGTATCCTGCTACTCTGCTGAATCTTTCTATTAGTTCCAGTAGATTTCTCGTGGAGTCTTCAGCGTTTTCTATGTATAGTATCATATCATCTGCAAACAGGGAGAATTTAACTTCTTCATTACCAATTTGGATGCCCTTTATTTCTTTCTCTTGCCTTACTGCTCTAGGTAGAACTTCCAGCACAATGTTAAATAGGAGTGGTGATAAAGGGCATCCTTGTCTTGTTCCTGTTTTCAAGGGGAATGTTTTCAGCCTCTCTCCATTAAGAATGATGTTGGCTGTTGGTTTTGCATAGATGCCCTTTATGATGTTGAGAAATTTCCCTTCTATACCTATTTTATTGAGAGCTTTTATCAGGAATGGGTGATGGACTTTGTCAAATGCCTTTTCTGCGTCAATTGAGATGATCATGTGATTTTTTTCTTTCCTTTTATTTATATGGTAAATTACGTTGATGGATTTTCTAATGTTGAACCATCCTTGCATACATGGTATGAATCCTACTTGGTCGTGGTGTATTATTTTTTTGATATGATGCTGAATTCTATTGGCTAGAATTTTGTTCAGAATTTTTGCATCTATATTCATGAGAGATATTGGTCTGTAATTTTCTTTTTTTGTGATGTCTTTGCCTGGTTTTGGTATCAGCATTATGCTGGCTTCATAGAATGAATTTGGAAGTGTTGCTTCCTCTTCTATGCTCTGAAATAGTTTGAATAGAACTGGTACAAGCTCTTCTGTAAATGTTTTGTAGAATTCTCCAGTGAAGCCATCTGGGCCAGGGCTTTTTTTGGTTGGGAGTTTTTTTTATTACCTTTTCAATCTCTTCTCCTGTTATGGGTCTGTTCAGATTTTCAATATCACTTTGTTGTAGTTTGGGTAGGCTGTGTGTTTCTAGAAATTTATCCATTTCCTCTAGGTTTTCAAATTTGTTGGAATATAGTTTTTCATAGTATTCTGTTATAATCCTTTTTATTTCGGTTGGGTCTGTTGTAATGTCCCCCATTTCATTTCTTATTTGGGTTATTTGTGCCCTCTGCTGTTTTTTTCTTGTCAGTCTGGCCAGTGGTTTGTCGATTTTGTTGATTCTTTCAAAGAACCAACTTTTGGTTTTGTTGATTCTTTCTATTGTTTTTCTGTTCTCTATTACATTTATTTCTGCTCTGATCTTTACTATCTCCTTTCTTCCGGGGGTTGTAGGCTTTTTTTGCTGTTCTCTTTCTATTTGTTTGGGTTCTGTAGTTAATGTTTTGATTTTGTCCCTTTCTTCTTTTTTGATATGTGCATCTATTGCTAGAAATTGTCCTCTGAGGACTGCCTTTGCTGTGTCCCAAAGGTTTTGGTATGATGTGTTTTCATTTTCATTTGATTCTAGCAATTTTTTAATTCCATCTCTGATTTCTTCTATTACCCAGTGATGTGTAAGCAGAGTATTATTTAGTTTCCATGTGTTTGATTTTTTTTCCTTGCTCTTTCTAGTGTTAATTTCTACCTTGATGGCATTGTGGTCAGAGAAGATACTGTGAATTATCTCAGCGTTTTGGATCTTGTTGAGGATTGCTCTGTGGCCTAAGATGTCGTCTATTCTGGAGAACATTCCATGTGCATTGGAGAAGAATGTGTACTTTGCAGCAGGTGGATGGATTGTTCTATATATGTCTATGAGGTCCAGTTGGCTGATTGTGTCCTTTAGGTCTTCTGTATCTTTGCTGAGTTTCTTTTTAGTTGTTCTGTCCTTTACTGAGAGTGGTGTGTTGAAGTCTCCTACTATTATTGTGGAACTGTTGATTTCTCTTTTCAGTGCTGTTAGAGTTTTTTTTATGTATTTTGGAGCCCTGTCATTGGGTGCATAGATATTTATTATGGTTATGTCTTCATGATGGATCGTCCCCTTAATCATTATATAGTGTCCTTATTTGTCTTTTATGGTAGGTTTTGTTTTAAAGTCTATTTTATCTGAGATTAGAATTGCCACTCCTGCTCTTTTTTGGTAGTTGTTAGCTTGATATATTTTTTTCCAACCTTTGATATTTAATAAATTCACATCTTTGTTTCTAAGGTGTGTCTCTTGTAGACTGCATATTGATGGATCCTGTTTTCTTATCCATTCTGCCACTCTCCATCTCTTTATAGGTGCATTGAGTCCATTTACATTCAGTGTAATTATTGATAGATGGAAGTTTGTTGCTGTCATTTTGTAGTGCTTTTTTTTGTGGTGCTGAAGTTTTCTTTGTTCTTCTTACTCTCTTGTGCTGAGTTACTTTGTTTGTGGATTTTGTGTTCATTTCTTTTGTTTTTGTAGGTTTTGTTTTTGCTGAGACTTTATGTTTTTCATCTTTATTTTTATGAGTTGGTTTGTTAACTTTCTTTGTGGTTACCATGAATTTTACCCTTATCTTTCTAAGTTTGAAGCAGTCTACCCTTACTTGGTATCGCCTTGCCTTCCTCTCCTTTAGAAGGTTCTATACCTATGCCATTTGTTCCCTCTTTCATTGTTTTGATATTGTTGTCATCCTTTGATTGATTGCTCTGTTCCCTGTTGTATTTCTTTTGTTTTTGGATAGTCCTCAGTAGTTCATTTCCTAGAATGGTATCTGGTTTGTATGAACCTGCATCCTAGGTCCTAGGTCCTGCATGAGGGCTGAAGCTGTTTGTCCTCATATCAAAGAACTCCCGTTAATAATTCTTGTAAGTTTGGTTTGACTTTTGCATATTCCCTTAGTTTCTGTTAATCTGGAAACGACTTAATTTCACCATCAAATTTGAACGAGAGTTTTGCAGGATATATTATTCTTGGCTGACAATTCTTTTCTTTCAAGATTTTATATATGTCATCCCACTGCCTTATTGTCTGCATGGTTTCTGCTGAATAATCTGAGCTTAGTCTTATTGTTTCTCCTCTGTATGTGACTTCTTGTTTTTCACGAGCTGCTCTCAGGATTCTTTGTTTGTCTTTAGTTTTAGCGAGTGTAAATATGATATGTCTTGGTGAGTTTCTTTTGGGGTCTCTTCTATATGGGGTTTGTTGAGCTTCTTGGATGGCCAGCTTTTCATCTTTCATGATATTGGGAAAGTTTTCTGTCAGCAGTTCCTCAATGATCCTCTCTCTGTTTTCTGTTTTCTCCCCCTGTTTTGGTATGCCAATCACTCGTAATTTTTTGCTTTTAATTGTGTCCCACATAACTCTCAGGGTCTCTTCATTTTTTTTTGTTCTTTTTTCTGAGTTTTCCTGAGACAGAGTTGTATCCAAGTGTTTGTCTTCAGTTCCACTAATCCTGTCTTCCATGGTTTCCGATCTACTTCTCAGCCCTTCTATGACACCGTCCATTTCAGAAATCTTGTTGTTTATCTTTTGGATTTCTAATTGTTGTTTTTGTATAATTTCGAGTTGTGAATTTATTTTGGCAATTTGTTCCTGCATCATCTTCCTGAATTCTTCCAATTTTTTGTCTGTATTTTCCATAAATTTGTCTATTTTTTCCTCATGTTTGTCAGCTTTCTGCCTCAGTTCTCGGAAAATTCCGAGTATTAGTGATTTGAGTTCCCTATCAGGTACTTCTAGTGCATTTTCTTCCACAGAAGAGTTATCTGGTGTTTTAATTTGGACGCCTATTGGAGCCATCTTGTCTTGTTTTTGTAAATGTTTTGATATTGTTTGTTGTTTTCTGGGCATTCAGTAGATATTTCTCTTATTTATTGATTGTAGATTTTTTTTTTTTTTGTTTCGTCCTTGTGGTAGCTGGGCAGATCTAGCTGAAGAGGAGCCACTGGGATGGGTTGTTTGTGGCACTCACTGCAGCCACCAGGACGGTCAGTAGTCAGTGTTGGGCAGTTCCAATAGGGCGTGCCTGCACAGCTTGGTGGTGTGATGTCAAGTGCACGGTGCAGGTAGGCAGGATGCAGCGGGGAGATGGTTATGTGTGAAGCTAAGCTGGATATGGGAGAGAGGAGAGAGGAGCAGGGGCAAAAAGCATACAAACATAAAAGAATGCTATGGAAGCTTGTCATTGGAATGGACAGATGAGAGTCTATGGAATGGAGGAAACCAGAAGGGGGAAGAGAAAGAAAAGGAAAGAATGAACAAATAAAAATCAGAAAAGTTAAAGAACTGCAAAGTTCCCAGGGATCCCACCGATGCAGCTATGAGGTCTGGGGGAGTCAGTCTCAGGTTTCACAGCACAGCCTGGCCAGAAGGTGCAGAGGCATACATCGCCTGGTATTCAGGGATCAGAAAGAGAAGGAAGAGATAGAGAGATGAGAAATTAAGCAATGAAGAAAGACAAAAGGGAAAAAGAGGGAAAAGAAAACAAAACTAATCAAAAAAGAAAAAAATTAAATTAAAAAAAAAAAAAAGCAACACCAGCAGTCAATGAATGGCACTCAGAGAGCCAGCCAGTGCGGGTTGGTGTTTCTGGACAAGAGACTGTGTCCATGAGAAACAGAGGAGGCCGAGTGTGAGTGAAGAAGCGTGGAGAGTGTAAAGCATATATCACAAATTGCCTGCACTCTGGGGACCCTCAGAAAGCAGCTAAGAGGGTTCAAGGAGACAGGAACCCGAGTGAAAGGAGGGGGAGGTGACGAGAGGCAAGCGAGAAACCTAAAGGAGCAGGAGGAAAAAAAAAAGAAAAAGAAAAAGAAAAAAAGGCAGCACCAGCAGCCAACAAACGGCAGCTAGAGAGCCACCCGCCTGGGCACGCGGAATCCAAGCAGCCGGCAGGCACCAGTGAAGAGACTGCAGCCATGGGAAGCAGAGGGGCTAATGAACAAAGGCCCCGGGATCTCACCAGCACGGCAGCCCAGACCTGGAAGCAGCCACACACCCGAACGCAGCCCAACAGCCCCGCAGGAAAGAGCAAAGACGGCACTCGGAGGCAGGCACTCCAGCAAAAGGAGAGGGAGGCAGCAAGAGGGAAGCGAGAAACCAGAAGAAGCAGAAAAAGCCACACCAGCAGCCAACTAACGGCACCCAGAGAGCCCCCACTCAGGCACGCGGATTCCAAGCAGTCGGCAGTCTCGGGTCAAGAGACCGTGGCCACGGGAAGCAGAAGTGCGAACGAACAAAGGCTCTGGGATCTCACCAGCGCGGCAGCCCAGACCTGGAAGCAGCCACACGCCCGAACGCAGCCCCACAGCCCCGCAGGAGAGAGCAAAGACGGCGCTCAGAACCAGCCACCCAAGCAAAAGGAGGGGGAGGCGGCAGAAAAAGCTTCGCCAGCAGCCAACAAACGGCTCTCAGAGAGCCGCGAGCCCGGGCGCGTGGAATCCAAGCATCGATGCCCCCCGGCCCAGGGACCCTGGCCATGGGAAGCAGGGGAGCCCCAGCCGAGGCGGAGAGGGGTGGGGGGTGGGAAAGTGCACACCGCAATTTACCGGTCGTTCCATCTCCCACTGGACGCTCTGCAAGTCTGCTCTACCGTTCTTCCGTTAGCTGGTCTCCGATAGGAGTCCAAGATGGTAGATCCACGCTGCATTAGCTGGTAAGGAATCTCTGCATGAGTCTCTCCTCGCTCTCTGTTCTCTTTCAGTATTCTCACTCCGTTTGGTGTTTGGCTGAGTTCTTTATCTCTTCATTTGATGTTCTAGGATTTTAGGATTGTTGATTCTCTGTTAGGCTTAGTTTTTCGGATCTTTGCTGTGGAGGGACGGCGTGGTGCTTCTGCCTAGAGCGCCATCTTGCCCTGCCCTCCAATTAAAGCTTTCTGATGACAAGCTTCAAAACTGCAGTGAGGATGAACAGGGAAAGAAAATTGAAACTCTCAAAGAGACAACCAATAACATCGTAGAATCAATTAAACACTGCATTGTGCTGCTGCAGATTGCTAAAAGTAGTATTAATCCTGTAGATGCACTATTATCAACCTAGCCCCTTGGAACCTGTGATCAGCACAATGCCTTCTCAGACTGTCTTACCTCCAGAGCCTGCTCAGTTGTGTAAGTCAGAGCAGCATCCATCCTCCCTACCAGTTGGACTTGTATTAGCTACCCTGGGACATCAGACTCCAACACCAAATAGTACAGGCAGTGGGCACTCACCACCTAGTAGCAGTCTAACTTCTCCAAGCCATGTCAACTTGTCACCAAATACAGTCCCAGAGTTCTCTTATTCTAGCAGTGAGGATGAATTCTATGATGCTGATGAATTTCATCAAAGTGGCTCATCCCCAAAGCACTTAATAGATTCCTCTGGATCTGCCTCAATCTTGACACACAGCAGCTCGGGAAATAGTCTAAAGCGCCCAAACACCACAGAATCACTTAATTCTTCCAGGTCCAATGGAACAAGTGATGCTGACCTTTTTGATTCCCATGATGATAGAGATGATGAAGGGGAGGCAGGGTCAGTGGAAGAGAACAAGAGCGTGATCATGCATCTCTTGTCCCAGGTTAGGCTTGGAATGGATCTTACCAAGGTAGTTCTTCCAACATTTATTCTTGAAAGAAGATCTCTTTTAGAAATGTATGCAGACTTTTTGCACATCTGGAACTATTTGTGAGAATTAGTGACCAGAAGGATCCCAGGGATCGAATGGTTCAGGATGTAAAGTGGTACCTCTGAGCCTTTCATGCGGGATGGAAAGGATCAGTTGCCAAAAAGCCATACAACCCCATTTTGGGTGAGATCTTTCAGTGTCACTGGACATTACCAAATGACCCTGAAGAGAACGCAGAGCTAGTTTCAGAAGGACCAGTTCCTGGGGTTTCCAAAAACAGTGTAACATTTGTGGCTGAACAAGTTTCCCATCATCCACCCATTTCAGCTTTTTATGCTGAGTGTTTTAACAAGAAGATACAATTCAATGGTCATATATGGACCAAGTCAAAATTCCTTGGGATGTCAGTTGGGGTACACAACATAGGGCAAGGCTGTATCTCATGTTCAGGCTATGATGAATATTACATTCTCACAGTCCCCAATGGTTCTGGAAGGTCTATCCTCACAGTGCCCTGGGTGGAGCTAGGAGGAGAATGCAATATTAATTGTTCCAAAAACGGCTATAGTGCAAATATCGTCTTCCACATGAAACCATTCTATGGGGGCAAGATGCACAGAATTACCACTGAGATTTTTTTTCTCCAAATGACAAGAAGTCTTTTTGCTCAGTTGAAGGGGAATGGAATGGTGTAATGAAAGGCAAAATATGCGACAGGGGAAAATACAGTCTTTATAGATACCAAGAAGTTGCCTATAATCAAGAAGAAAGTGATGAAGTTGGAAGATCAGAATGAGTATGAATCTCGCTGCCTTTGGAAGGATGTTACTTTCATCTTAAAAATCAGAGACTTTCATCTTAAAAATCAGAGACATCGATGCAGCAACTGAAGCAAAGCACAGACTTGAAGAAAGACAAAGAGCAGAAGCCTTAGAAAGGAAGGAGAAGGAAATTTAGTAGGAGACAAGGTTATTTCATGAAGATGGAGAATGTTGGGTTTCTGATGAACCATTACTGAAATGTCCTGTGCTGCCAAGCATTAGGCTGGTAAGTGTAAAGTTTATAGCTGATGACCAGGGCAGGAGGCATAATTAAGCAATAAACTATCTTCTTTGGGAGAATCTGTTCACTTCCTTCTTATTGCAGTGGTTCTTATCTCAGGGATACTGGACTTTCTGTTGCAGATTAACAATTAAAGCAAGAAAAGCTTCCCTTTTTTTCCTCTTCTGTGGCAGTTGCGTTTTTGACGTCAGTCCTGAGAAAAACTTCAGGCTTTGAAAACAAGATGTCTAATCCTTCAACAAACCCCATGCTTTGAAAAGCATTTATAAACCTCAGTCTCAGACTCTGCACTCTAGTGTTGCTGTTGAGATATAGGACATTTCCTAGTTCATAGAATCTTGGGTTCTATATATATACCTATATATATATATACATATAAAATATACTTGATGCCATATTTTGCATAAATACTACCATCTACTGTAAATACTGATTCCTTTAAGTTGTTTAGAATATTAGCGCAATGTACGAAAATCAAGTGTTTAGGAAATTTCATGGTCTCACCCCCAATAACTTGTATTTTGGAATTAAACTGTTATTAAATTGTATCTAACCCTGGGCCACAGTTTAATTATACTCATTGCTTCTTAAGGCTTCATAAAGTAGTTTTTCCAACAAAAAAATAAAATAAAGTATATCAATTACCTCAATGGACAAAATTTTAAAAATATCTTATATAAAATTAAAAAATAACCAGTTCCAGGTACCCATTACCCAGCTTCAACAATTACGCTCCCTTGATCAATTTTGTTTATCTATAACCCCACCCACTTCACCCACTAATATTTTAAATTAAATTTCTCTATGTGTTTCTAAAAGATAAAGATTCCGGTTTTTAAATGCAATCACAGTACTATTATCAAGTCTTAAAAGTTAATAATTCCTTAATGTTATCCAATATCCAATCATTGTTCAAATTCCCCAATATCACCTTATAAATATGTCTTATAAATTCAGTTGGTTCAAATCAGAATCCAGGTAAAGTCTATACATTGCAATTAGTTGATATGACTCTTACCCACCCATTGCCATTGAGTTGATTCTGACTCATAGCGACCCTATAGGACAGAGTAGAACTGCTCCATATGGTTTCCAAGGAGTGGCTGGTGGATTCGAACTGCTGACCTTTTGGTTAGTAGCTATAGCACACTGTAGCTCTTAACCATTGTGTCACCAGGGCCCCAAACAGAGCAGAACTGTCCTATAGGGTTTCCAAGGAGCAGCTGGTGGATTCAAACTGCTTATCTTTCTGGTTAGCAGCCGAGCTCTTAACCACCGCACCACCAGGGCTCCTACCCAGTATAACTCTTATTACTCTTTACTGTATAATTTTGCCCTCATTTCTTATAATGTCCTTGTTTATTTGTCCATAGAGTTTCACACAGCCTGGGTTTTGATGACGGGATCCTTGTGGTGGTGTTTAACATGCGTTAGTCTCTGTCTTAGTTATCTAGTGCTGCTGTAACAGAAAACCACAAGTGGGTGGCTTTAACAAATTTATTTTCTCACAGTTTAGGAGGCTGGAAGTCTGCATTCAGGACACCAGCTCTAGGGGAAGGCTCTCTCTCTCTCTCCGTTGGCTCTAGTGAAGGTCCTTGTTCCTTGGCTCCTTGGTGATCTTCATGTGGTGCGGCATCTGTCTTCCCCCATCTCTGCTTGTTTTCTTCCTTGCTTAATCTGCTCCTTTTATATCCCAAAAGCAATTAATTTAAGACACACCCTGCACTAATACTGCCTCATTAACATAAGAAAGAAAACCTATTCCCAAATAAGTTTACAGCCAAACGTATGTCTGTTGTTGTGTGCAGCGGAATCGATTCCAACTCATAGCAGCCCTATATAGCAGAGTTGAACGGCCCATAGGGTTTACTAGGCCATAATCTTTACAGGAGCAAATTGTCAAGTCTTTTCTCTGGAGGAGCAGCTGGTGGGTTCTAACCATCAACCTTCCAGTTAACAGCTGAGCAGTTTACGTTGCACCACCAGGGCTCCTTAACACAGGTGAAGGAGTTAGAATTTACCACATGTATTTTGAGGGCTTATCAAGGGCGAAGAATATTGAATATACCATGGACCGCCAAAAGAAGGAACAAATCTGTCTTGGAAGAAGTACTACCACAATGCTCCTTAGAAGCCAGGATGGCAAGACTGCGTCTTACATACTTTGGACTTGTTGTCAGGAGGGATCAGTCCCTGGAGAAGGACATTATGCTTGGTAAAGTAGAGGATCAACGAAAAGGAGAAAGACATTCAACGAGATGGATTGGCACAGTAGCTGCAACAGTGGGCTCAAGCATAACAATGACTGTGAGCATGGCGCAGGACAGGGCAGTATTTCATTCTGTTGTACATGGGATCGCTATGAGTTGGAACTGACTCGATGGCACATAATAACAACAACATCTTTGAGGGACACAATTTAATCCATAACCGTATCCTGGGGCTGCCGTGACAAAAACACCATAAGTGGGCGTCTCTAAAGAACAGATTTATTATCACACGGTTTTGGAGAAGTCCAAATCAGGGCATTGGCTCTAGGGGAGGGTCCCTTCTTGTCAGGGCCCTGGGCGTTCCTTGGCGATCCTTAGCTTGTAAACAGTCCTCCCATGCTCTCTTCCTTCTCGGGGTGTCTATCTGTGTCTCTTTACCCTTTTTATAAGATGCCACTCAGAAATCATCGAATTTAGCATCCACTCTACTCCTGGTCTGGGCTGCAAACCAAAAGGTTGGCAGTTCAAATCCACCAGCTGCTCCTTGGAAACCCTGTGGGGCAGTTCTACTCTGTCCTGTAGGGTATCTATGAGTCGGAATTGACTTGAGGTAAATAGTACTACTCTGGTATGACCTCATTAACATAACAAGAGAAAAATTCTATTTCCAAAGAAGGCCACATTCACAGATATGAGGTTAGGACTTCCACATATCTGTTACCAAAAACACCCCATTGCCGTCGAGTCGATTCCAACTCATAGCAAGCCTATAGGCTAGAGTAGAACTGCCACATAGGGTTTCCAAGGAATAGCTAGTGCATCTGAACTGCTGACCTTTTGGTTAGAAGCCAAATTCTTAGCCACTGAGTCAGCAGGGCTCCACGTATCTGTTAGGGAGACACACTTCAACCCACAGCGAGGTATTTCTCTGTTCTCTGTGCATTCTGTAAATCAACAGATCTAGAGGCTCGATTAGGTTCAGGTTAGAATTTTTGGGGAAGGATATTTAATAAGCAGTGTTATTTGCTGCGTAAGGTTAAGGTGTTTGGCTTCTAACTGAAAAGCTGGAGGTTCCAATCCCCGCAGAAGCTCCTTGGAAGAAAAGCCCTGCGGTCTTCAAAAAAAAGTCTCTGAAAACTCAATGGACACATTTCTACTCTGACACATACGAGGTCACCGTGATTAGGAGTTACTCTGGGTCAACTGGTTTAGAGTTGTTTATTTCCACTGGTTCTTTTCTTTCATTTCTTCTTTTTTCTTTTATTTCCCTTCCCTTCCCTGTTCTTGTGTGTGTGTGTGTGTGTGCGCGCGCGTGTGTGTGTGATGTTAGCATGTATTGATGATCTCTACCCAGGCTCTTTAATTCAATTAAAATGGCAACATTATGATGTGCTAATTCTGTCATTCTTTCTTCATTTGTTAACTGGAATATTTCTCTCAGAGGAACTTCTCCTATTCAATTCCTTGGCTACACCATGGTATAATTTGTACTGGATTAGAGTCAGGATAAAAGCTTAATTTTTCCCTTTTATTAACTAGTTTTCAAAACAATAAGTCAGTTTCCCAGCATTCTCCAAATGTTGCCAGTAAGTCTTCTTTCCTCCGTCCCTCCGTCCCTCCCTCCCTCCCTTCCTTCCTTCCTTCCTTCCTTCTTTCTGTTTTGAGATGGGGAGAGGTGGTATCATA
The DNA here is from genome assembly GCA_030035585.1 of Dugong dugon. Classification (NCBI taxonomy): domain Eukaryota; kingdom Metazoa; phylum Chordata; class Mammalia; order Sirenia; family Dugongidae; genus Dugong; species Dugong dugon. Next base: position 3,791,883 of record CM057461.1, on the reverse strand, counting down.
TGAACTCATGGATTTAGACATATTTGATGTCCTTGAATCACCTGAATTATCCTTTCTGAAGCTCAGATCACCCCATCTTTGGCCCGTCAGGTCCTGTGACATAACTCCTGTAATCTTTGTCTGTTTATGGAAGGTGGTCCAGGCTCATCTTACACATTCCCTGACCCACAACATGGAATCAGCCATCTCCCCAAGGAAACAATTGTGAAGAACATGCACTTGGAAACCAGGGGTTGTATCAGTAAAATCCTTTGGTTTTGAGTGGCAGGAGTCTCAAACCAAGCTGCATAAGCATGGGGGGACTCACTGGTCACAGGGGAGGGGACAGGGTGACCAGGTAGTGAGGGAAACCTGGGGCAGGGGGCGCTCAGGGCGGTAGCCCTTTGCCAATCAGTACTGAGGTGTTTTGATAGCTCAACAACCTGCCCTGAATTAACAGCGCTACCTGCTCTAGTTGGCTCCATCCTCAGAACTGCCCTTCCCTCCTAGTGGCAAGATGGCTGTAGCTGCACCGGTTCTCACAGCCTCAAGCACAATAGACAAAACAGGATCATGTCCATGTTGTGACCTAGAACTCTGACTGGCTGAGATGCGTCATGTGCCCAGCCCTTAGCCAATTGCCAGGCCCTGGGATGAGATGATCTGATTGGCTCAGATGAGCTCTATCCCAGTTGCTGGGGGTGGAGCTGAAGGAAGACCTGGGCTGAGAGTGGGAAGGGCCAGACCATTCAATGGAAACCAGGGTCATGGCCGTGGAGGAGGCAGAGCAGCAGCTCCAGCCCACTGCAGACTGGCAGAAGACATTTGCATCCTATGACAACCTCAACATCAAGTTTAGTTTTGTGCTTTGTTTTGGTTGCAGAATATTAACAATATTCTGGTTCACACAGGTATCCAGGTGCAAATTAGAAATGTTTTCAGTACCTCACCTTCGTATTTCTTCAGCTAAGCTAACTGACGATATTCAGAGAGGATCAGTAGGAAGTTTTGTTTTCAAACGTGAATTACTAACAGGACAGGATACAGCTTGAAATGAAAACACGGGACCCTGTGTTCAAAAATTATTAAAAATATCAAAACGGTGGCAGCAGAGCATTAAACCAAGTGCAAACCCTTCTGAGTATGGGGCTTATGACCACAAGGGTCCCACACCTGTGAAGCCACCCTCACAGCAAAATCTAGTAATAGCCCCCATTTCTCGCCCTAAAGATGAAGGTCAGACAAGAAGTGTCCTAAAACCACCAGTGCTAACATCTCTGTAGCATGGTTTAACCTCACTGTGGGGTATCACTTAAAGGTGGCATTGCTGTTGTTACATGGGCCGTAGTGTTGATTCCGACTCATAGCGACCCTATAGGACAGGGGAGAACTGCCCCGTAGGGCTTCCTAGCCTGTAGTCTTTATGGAAGCAGGCTGCCAAATCTTTCTCCTGCCAAGCCACTGGGTGGTTTGAACTGCCAAACTTTCATAGCAGGTGAGTACTTAACCACTGTGCCACCAGGGCTCCTCAAAGGTGGTACAGAGCAGTGACTAGGAGCCTAGACCCTGGACGTTAATGCCTCTATTTCTCAGTTTCCCCACTCACTAGTGCTGTGCCCTGGGGCCAGTCCCCCACCCCTCCTCACCTCAGCTTCTCTCTCTGTAAAATGGGATAACAGCACCATCAACCTCGTGGGATTGTCTTGAGGATTTAAAGGATGTGAGCACTCACCTGGCGTAGCTAGCGTGGAAGTTCTAAGCATGCTGTTTTCAGACCTGCAGTGTGTGTGTACAGTGTGCCACACATGTATGCACAATTCACTTAGGATGCCAGCGAGTGTGTGACACAGAAGCTCACAATCGTACCTGACCTGTGGTTGAGAACGTCGCGTGTATGCATGCTCACGTGATTACATGTGAGTGGAACGAGTGCTTGCGTGATTGTGTGAGTGGGATGCAAAATCCCTGAAGTTTTAGGATGCTCTCTGCAGAGGTGCGCCTTACTAACGAGGGAGACATTTCCCAGGAGATTAAATGGTGCACGGACATTGTAGGGGAAGCTTTATTCTAAGGTCTGTGCAAGCACAGCTTAGCCTGTGCTATGATTTGGTACAGATGGCATTTAAACATGCGTGTTGCCTTTTTTATAATTTATTTTATTTGTTGGTGTTGTTGAGAATATACACAGCAGAACTTACACCAATTCCACAGTTTCTCCATGTACAATTTGGTGACATTGACTACATTCTTTGAGTTGTGCAACCATTCTCACTTCCTTTTCTGAGTTGTTCCTCCCCCATGAACATAAACTCACTGCCCTCTAAGGTTCCTATCTAATTTTTCACGTTCTTGTTGTCAGTTTGATCCTGTACAGATAGTTCTTAAAGGAGCACAATGCTCAAGGAGACATTATTTACTAGATAAACTAAATTAGTGTTTGATTTTAAGAAGACTTCAATATATAGTTGTAGTTTAGGGTTTAAAGATTATCTCAAGGCAATGGTTTCAGGGATTCATCCACCCTCCATGGCTCCAGAAAGTCTGGAGTCCGTGAGAATTTGAAATTCTGTTCTGCATTTCCTCCCTTTTGATCAAGATTCTTCCACAGAATCTTTGATCAAAATATTCATTAATGGTAGCTGGGCACCAACCAGTTCTTTGGGTCTCATGGCAAAGGAGGCAGTTGTTCTTGGGACTGCAGGTTACTTTTTGTTATACAGGTTTTTTTGGGGGAAGACTTGAAATATTTTTTAAGAAAAAGAAATTTGAATTAAACTTTGGTGGAAATTTTGAACTCTCATCCCTAAAGGCCCTATTTTCCTTGGATACTTGACCTTGTCAAAAGGCCCTATAAGCGGATTCACTTATAAAATGGGTATCTGATTTTTATTATTAAATGGTGGAAAAAAATTGATCAAAACTTCATCTTAAAAGAAAGAAATGAAAATTATGAAGATGACATTTATCTTATTTTTTAACAATATCTAGATAAATAATTGCAACTATGAACTGATTTTAAAATAAAGAATAAACGATGTGCTGATTTTTTGGTTTAATTTCTGTAAAAAGGTCATATGACAGCACAATATAATATCCTTTACTTGATGTTTACCTTTCACAGAATGATCAGGAAGAGGGACATTTTTGAAGAGGCTTATCAGTTTTTCAAGAATATTCTTAAAAAAATTTTTTTTTAAATTGAGGGAGCTCTAGTGGCACAGTGGTTAAGTGCTCGGCTGCTAACTGAAAGGTCTGAGGTTTGAACTCACAAGCCACTCTGTGAGAGAAAGATGTGCCAGTCTGCTTCCATAAAGATTACAGCCTTAGAAACCCAATGGGGCAGTTCTATATTTTTAGGGAGGCATGACATCCAGTAAAGTGCGCAGATCTTAAGTATTCAGCTGGATGAATTTTACTTCTGGACACACCCATGTAGCCATCACCCAGACCCAGATATAGAACATTCCACCACCCCCAGAACCTTCCCTTGAGCTCCTTGAGAGTCAACCACCTAGCCCCACCAAGAGGTAGCTACTGTGCTGCCTGCCGTTGCCAGAGATGAGTTTTCCCTGTCCTTGAACTGCATGTAAATGGAAGCTTCCGTGCGTGTTCTTTTGTGTCTGGCTTTTCACTCAACATAATATCTACGAGGAGCATCCAGTTTGTTACTCTTTGAACTTCACTCTTTGTTCATTAAATCTGTTGTCATCGAGTTGACTCCAATACATGGCAATCCCATGTGTACCAGAGTAGACCTTTTCTCCACAGGGTTTTCAATGGCTGATTTTTTTGAGCTGATTGCCAAGCCTTTCTTCTGAGGTGCTTCTGGGTGGACTCGACCCTCCAACCTTTCACTTAGCAGCTGAGCTCCTTGAGGGTTTGCACCACCCAAGGATTCCTCTTTGTTATTACCAAACCAAACGAAACCCATTGCTATCGACTCTATTCTGGAGGCTTATGGGAAATCAAGGTGTCCCTGGTGGTGCAACAGTTCAGTGTTTGGCTGCTAACTGAAGGCATGGTGGTTTCAACCCACCCAGCAGCTCCATGAAAGAAAGACCTGGTGATCTGCTTTTCATTATGATTTTAATTTGTGTTTCTCTGATGACTAATGAGGCCTCATCCTTTTTCTCATGTTCATTTGGCATTTGGATATTCTCTCTTGAGAATTGTCTCAAATCTTTTGTCAATTTTTCCCTTGGGCTGTCTGCCTTTTTCTTATTGCTTTGAGTGAGTTCTTTATATATATTGGATAATAGTCCCTAACAGGTATTTGTATTAGAAATATCTTCTCCCTCTTTGTGGTTTGCCCTTTTACTCTCTACTTTACTTAAAAGTTTTTAATTTTTATTAAGTTCAATGTATCAACTTTTCTCTTCACGGTTTATGCTATTGTGTGTCCTGTTTAAGAAATCTGTGTTTACTACAAGGTCATGAAGATACTTTTTTTTTAATGTTGTCATCTAGAAACTTTGTTTTAACTTTGATCTTTCACATTTAGATCGACCAGCCATTTAGGGACTGATTTTTGTCTATGGTGTGAGTCATAAGCCAAGGAAGCATAGAAGTGTGTTTCTTATCTTTCCCTGCTATTTTTTGGGCTCTATTTGTCTATTCCAGTGGTTCTCAACTGGGATAATTCTTCCCCCTCCCCTGGGAGCATTTGGCAATGCCTGGAGACATTTTGCTTGTCACAAGTGAGTGAGGGGTGCCGTTGGCATCTAGTGAGCAGAGGCCAGGGATGCTGCTAAACATTTGCCAATTTCAAAAATTTAAAATTCGTCGACTATATGTGCACTCATTTGCATGTGTGTAAATTTAGTTCAATGCAATTTTCTCACGTGTGTAGATTCGTGTGACCCCCACCACAGTCAAGAACATTTCACCACAAGGATTCCTCATACTACCTTTTTATATCCACAGACACCCGCCCCCCCAACAACCCTTAGCAATTAGTAGTCTGTTCTCCATCTCTATGATGGGTCATTTCAAGAATGTTATATAAATGGAATCATACAATATGTAACCTTTTGAGAGTCTTTTTTAACTCATCGTAATTCCCTTGAGACCCATCCAAGTCTTTGTGTGCATCAAAAGTTTATTCCTTTTTATTGCTCAGTACTATTTCATATGGGTTTGCGTTTAGGACTGAATACATACATTATGTAAAGTGCTCACTGCTTGCTTGCTAGCTGCCTTAGAGTTGGCTCTGACTCATAGCCATGCTGTGTACAGCAGAATGAAATATTGCCCAGTCCTGCATCGTCCTCACAATCGTAGGTATATTTGAGCCCACTGTTACAGCCACTGTGTCACTCCACCTTGTTGAGGGTCTTCCTTGGCTTGGGTCAGGCACACCTTAGTCTTCAAAGTGACATCTTTGCTTTTTGAAGATTTTAAAGAGGTCTTTTGCAGCAGATTTGCCCAATGCAGGCCATCCCATAGGGGAAGCTGGTGAGACTCCTGTATTCAGATATGTGCTGTAATTTAAAAAATTCAGTTTAACTACAGCTACAGCTTTGGAACTTGAAGAGTTCTGAGTTAGATTGGCTACGTGTATGAATGGTTTTTGGAGGTTGAATTGAGGCACCCGTTTTCTCCTGAGGACTTAGAAACACTGGTGTTAGCTGGTTTTGGGAATTAGATCAGCTCTGAATTCCAGGAAGGGAGAGGCGAAGCTGGAGAGGAAGCAGACTCGAGATGGGCTCACAGGAGCCAGATTGAATCTATTAGCATATCTAAGGTGAAGATATGTCATTCAAAAAGGGGTTGCTCTGTCAGGGAGGCTGAGATATGTAGGAATCCCACTGGCAAACCCTGCGTGTTTCTTTCAGACCCTCTCTGAGGGGCAGAAAGAATAGAAGCATGGGAGCACTTCTGGCCAGATTGGCAAAGCGGATGCTCCGCTTCTAACACGATGACGTTAAATATACAACACCCCTAACTCTTCTTGCTTCTGTTCCAGGCTCCCCAGGCTATTTGCTGATGACTGTTGATGTCCCAGTTGGTCCTTCTGTAGGGAGATAATTCAGGAGTCCTAGGAACTCTAAGCAGCCTGTTCTCTGTAGGAGCTATCCTCATTCTGAAATCAAACAAACGACGTTCTGAATGTGATTTGGCTCCTCATGTCTGTGGTGAGGGGGTGGGTTGGTCCCACAGAGGCGCCTTTCCCATTGACCATATAATTGCGTCACATTTTGCTGCCACATATTGAACGCTTACTAGGTGCAAGGTTCCATGTGAAACTGTATGTGTAAATTATCTTCATTTAATCCTCCCTTCAATCCTGTGAGGTTGATTATCCAAGTTGGAGAACCGAGGAGATATTTAGAGAGGTTAGGATGGATGCTCATTCAGGTCCCTGGCTAGCAAGTGGCAGTGCTGGGATTTGAACCCAGGGTCATCTGACTTCAGAGTCTGGGTCCTTAACCACAGCGCTACAGTGCTTCGCTGCCATAAATCAAAAAGCTGGCACTTGGCTCGAGCATTGTGCTCTTTTAAGAACTATCAATAAGGGATCAAATTGACAACAGCAACTCCCAAGATGAGCTACGAACCTTAGGGGGCAGTGAGTTTATGTTAATGGGGGAGGAACAACTCAGAAAAAGAGGGTGAGAATGGTTGCACAACCCAAAGAATGTAATCAGTGTCACTGAATCATACATGTAGAAATGGTTGAATTGGTGTATGTTTTGCTATGTATAGTCTCAACAACAATAACAAAATAAATAAAATAAATTTTTTAAAAAGTTGGCATTTGGGTCTTACACGTCAGCTTCCAAAGCTTGGCTGACATGACCTTGTCCCTGTGAGAATGATCAGCTCCGTATGCTAATAGAATCAGCCTTTGATTTTGTAAAGCCAACAGTCTCTGTCTGAATCACAGTAAATGTACAAGGTAAAGGCTGTAAAAATAAAGATAGGAACAGTGTTGTTGTTATTGTGGGGTGTCCCGGAGTCGATTTCAACTCATAGTGGCCGCGTGTGACAGAATAGAACTACCCCATAGGGTTTCCTAGGCTACAATCTTTACAGGAGCAGACTGCCAGGTCTTTCTCCTGTGGAGCCACTGGGTGCATTTGAACGACCAACCATTTGGTTAGCAGCACACACTTACCTGTTTGTGCTACCAGGGTTCCTTGTAACAAGAGTAATAGGAACAGAATAGCTAATACTCATCAAGCTATTATTTGGGCCAAGTACTGGTCTCAGTGCTTTACAGAATTTAAGTCATTAATCCTTAAAAGAAACCTTTGAGATAGAAAATACCATTAAGTTCATTTTACAGATGAGGAAACTGAAAGGCAGAGTGGTTAGGGAATGTGCCCCAGGTCATAGAGTGGCGAGTAACGGGGATTCAAGCTGGACAGCGCCTGTCCGGAGGGCACACACTTCAGTCCCTAGGTGCCAGGTGTGCTGCCCTGCCTGCTCTGTGCTGGGCGCGGGTCTGAGCACCCTGTGAGGTGGCGCTGTCAGCCTCTCTTACAGCGGAGGCAGATGAGATGGCCTGAAGTCTCTAGGAAGACTTCCTGCTGCCTCTTCCCAGGAGGGAAAGAGTCCCTTCATCTGCCAATGTGGGTTTGGCTTCAGTTAGGGCTAACCAGGAGTCCCCGGTGGGTGCAAATGCACTTAGCTGCTAACTGAAAGGTTGGAGGTTCCAGTCCACCCAGAGGCACTTTGGAAGAAATTCCTGGCAATCTATTTCCAAAAAATTAACATTGAAAACCCTATGGAGCATAGTTCTACTCTGACACATGTGGTGTTGCAATGAGCCAAAGTCAATAATATAGCCAAAAAAAAAAAAAGGTTAATCGGGTCACACACCTGGTTAAACAGAAAAGGGATCCAATGGGAGCAAGTCCACTGGCTTAAATACTCGATGTGGAGGCTGGAGACCCAGACTTGGGCAAGGGCAAGGTGGATGTAGGGCTAGGGTCCACGTGGCAAGAGCTCAGACCAGACGGAGCCTTTGGGGCAGCACGCCTGGCTGGAATCAGGTGAACTCTTTTGTCCGTCTTCCTGCCATTTTAGTTAATAGTCGGAGTATCTGGGTGGGGAGGATACCTAGGGGGAGGGGAGGAAAGGGAGAGGAAGAAAGAGAGAGGCAGAGAGAAACAGAGGGAGGGAGAGAAAGAGAGAAACAGAAAGAGAGGGGGAGAGAGAGGGGGGAAAGAGAGGGAGAGAGAGAGAGAATGAGAGAGATGGAGAGATAGAGGCAGAGACAGAGAGACGGGATAGAGAGAGAGAGAGAGGAGGGGGAGAGAATGGGAGAGAGGGACAGAGAGAGAGAATCACTGTGATTGTCCCAGCTTGGGTCCCAGACAGCCCTTCACGAACCAGTGATGGTGGGGCCCTTGATTTACAGCCAACCTAAGACTGCACCCAGTTGGGGGGTGGGGGGTACATAATTCCCCAAAGGAAAGTAGGCAGTGTTCCAAAAGTAGGAAAGTAAAGACTGGGGGCCCCAACCCAACCAACTGTCCGGAAGAAGTGTGTGGTTCCACCTTATCAGGTGGGATAACAGAGGAGAGACAAGTGGACCAACACGCTGCAGCTAATTTGTTTGATAAAAGCTCTCTTTCTCCTTTTTCTTCTGTCTCACTGTTTTGAGTGAATCCTCAAAACCCTTGTGAAAACTGAATTTTCCATATATGATGTTAAAACAATAAGAGCATCTTACCAAACTTTGGACATATCATATTTGGCTGTCTTAAAGTGAAAAAAAAAAAAAAAATCCAGAATCATATATTTCCTCTCCCAATTACTTTAAATTCCCATGCCATTATTTATTTACAAAAACCAAGTAAAGTTCATTTAAAAAAGTCAATGAAAACAAATGAACATGTCAGACAAAGTCCCTTCGTACAGAAATTGCGCTAAAAATTGCCCAAGAAATTGCCCTAAAAATCGAGATGTCTCTGAAAGTTTAGGAAAGCATCGGTTTGTCAAAAAGAAAGGTAAAAGGAGATGAAACATGTTCAAAGATATTTCAAAAGGGAAGGGCTTCAATGAGAAGGTTCCGAGGGATTCCTTTGAATCCTGAGAAAAGGGTATTTGTGCCTTCTGAGGAGTCAGCTGGAGGCGCTCAGCCCCTGGCCCGCCTGGGTCGCCTGGGTCGAGGAGGCACATGTGGGTGCTTCTGGAGAGGTGATGTCAATGCACATATTTATATCCTCCGAAGACAGAAGCCCAGGTGTTTTATTGGGAGCAGTTTCTTTTAATTTTTGTAAGGCTTTGAAATCACCAACGATGGGATGCTTTTGCTTACCACAAAACCCCCAAACTTTGCGGGGGATGCACTCTAAAAGTCAAGTCCCCCAAGAGAATGAGGCGGGTCTACCCCTTCCTCCTTGGTCCATTCCCCACAGAGAATTCCCACAAGTCTTCATCTGGGGACTGGGGCTGCAGCAACCAGCTTGAAGTTGAAAGAGTTAAGACTTCAGAAACTTCTAGTGTCTTGGTCCCCAGGAAAAAACAGTCTTGCATAATATTCTATAGCCTTTTTTGACCCTCAGAGTTGTTGTTGGTTTTTGGTGTGAAAACGTACACACCGAAACATTTTCAGACATGACAACGTCCACTTTTTCAACTCAATGACATTGATGACATTTTTCATGTTGTGCCACCATCATTGCTATCCTTTTCCAAAATATCCCACCATTGATATAAACTCAATGCCCTCCAAACAAAAACTCCTCCTTCCCCACTCCCTCCCACCCCTGATAACCACTAAGAATCTTTGGTTTCTATATATTTGCTTATCCCATGTAAGTGAGATCATACAGTATTTGTCCTTTTATGTCTGGCTTATTTCACTCAGCATAATGTTTTCCAGGTTCATCCGTGTTGCGGAATGCATCAGGACTTGATTTCTCTTTATAGCTGCATAATATTCCATTGTGTAGATGGACCACATTTTGCTCATCCATTCGTCTGTTGATGGACATTTCAGTTGTCTCCACCTTTTGGCTAGTGTGAAAAGAGCTGCAATGAACACTGGTGTACAGGTTTCTGTTTGCATTTGCCCTTTGAGTTTCACACAGTAGTACAGGTAGTCCCAGACGTACAACGGAGTTCTGTTACAATGACTCCATCATTAAGTTGGTTCTGACGTAAGTCAAACACCTCATTTTTCAAGAGTTTTCGTTATTATTGCCTTTTTTATCGGCATCTTTATAAATCTGATCCTTCTTTCTCTTTAGGGGTTGGCATGAGAATGATAATATTGGCAAATTACTCACTACAACATTGTATTTTGTACATATTACTAATGATAAGATGTAAAAAGAAAAAGCATGGTAGTGAGGTTCATTGTAACTTGAATACGTCATAAGTTGGGGACTGCCTGTATATTAAGACCTCCAAGAAACCCTGCACGAAAGAAACTTAACTGAATTTGTGAAAGCCAGGGTTTCCCAAAAGTATTTGAATGGTCAAATACGTATGCTTTATTCCAAGGAACACATTGTTTTGGAAATGCCTTTTCCTTAGATTTTGACTCACTGGTTGGGGCTATCCAATCTAAAGAAAAAAACTGGGTGCAGGTGCCTGCAGCTGAAGACCTAGACCTTCTAAAGGAGAGTGTCCTTCTTGAAGCACCTGCACTTGCTTAGTTTGATGATTCTTAAGGCCGGAGAAGCTGAGAGAGCTCACCACTTTGCAGAAAGAACACCTGTCTCCAGCGCATCCTGTGTGCTTGAAAGAAGCAGGGTTGGCAAGTCCATTTGGTCTCCATCAGGACAACATAAATAACAGAGCAGTGGTCGTAGGACTTGCTTTCTTCAGTTCTGGCAGCGCCTTCACACAGAGTGCATTTGGAAAACTCTTTAAGCCGAAAGAAGCCAAAACCCACCTCAGCCTGGATTAGGTAGGTGAAGGGGACTCCGTCGTCTGCAGATCCGGGGACTCCAGATGTCAGCAGGCACCGCCCTCTGCTGTCTTCCATTCTTTATGTTGGCTTCAGCTCCTAAGATGCCTTTGTACTTGGCGGGCCTCTCTGTGTAATGGCTGAGGTGGCCGCCGGCAGCTCTGGGCTCCATCCTACTGGCTGGGTACCCTCAGCAGGCAATGAGCTTCTTGTTGGCATCATCTTAGCCGACACCCAGAAGGCAGCATTCCTTTAACTGGATGGGGTGGTGGAGCCCTGGGGGCACAGTGGCTCAGATCTCAGCTGCTAACCAAAAGGCTGGCAGTTCGAATCCACCAGCCACTCCTTGGAAACCCTATGGGGCAGTTCTACTCTGTCCTATGGGGTCACTATGAGTCGGAATCGACTTGATGGCAATGGGTTTTGGTTTGGATGGGGTGGTGTGTCCATCTCTGAACCAAACACCGTGATTAGACCTGGGACGTGGGTCCCTTTCTTGGAACTGGGTCTGGATCAGCTCCATCCAACCCTCCTGGTCTGAGAGTGGGGACGAGGTGAGCTCCTAAAACAAAATGAAGGGGTATGGCCAGAGGAAGGGAGATGCTCACCTGGCAGAGAAAGCAGGTGTCTGCTCCACTAGGCTGAGAACTAGAGAATGCACAGCTGGTTAAGGAGCCCTGGTGATGCAACAGTTAAGCGCTTGGCTGCTAACCAAAAGATTAGTGCTTTGAATTCAGCCACAGCTCTGAGGGAAAAAGACCCGGCGATTTGCTTCCGTAAAGCTATACAGCCAAGAAAATCCAACAGGGGCAGTTCAGTTCTGTCACATTGGGTTGCTATGAGTAGGAATTTACTGACGGCATCTGACAACACCAACAAGCAGATGGTTAGAAAAGGGATGCTCACGATAAAATTGTTCCTACTGTCTCTACAACTGGAATGCCCCTGAGGTCGGTGCTCAATAGATAGTTGTCAATTAAGTCAGGGAAAGAATGATCTGAGGACATAGCTGATGGTACACTCCGTCTATGTGGCAAGCTTCCAGGCCACTGGCACAGAGACACAGAAGCTGACCACGTCCACCACACTGGCATGGAAATCGGATGACCTGACACTTGAGTTCCTCAGAGAGACGAGGTGCCACAGAGTCTGAGCAGAATCAGATGAAGTGCCTGTGGAATCTGCCACTGTCCAGCCCTGAAAACCCAGACTGATCCATCCTTGCATCTCTATAGTGTCGCCAGGCAAAGAAAGGACTTGTATGCTAGAGTCAGATCCCCGGTGGCCCTTGAGTTGCCCTGACAAAGGAGGGGTGACCGCCATTCAGAGGAGCCTCCTGCCAATGCTCACAGTTGCCCTGGGCAGATAACTCCCATCTTGACAAGCTGGCTGGCCCGAGAGCCTTGCAGGTGAGGGCCTTGGCGACAGGCGGGACATGACTTGCTCTAGACACGCTGACAGCGCTTTCCTTAAGTGGTTTGTAGACAAGCAGATCCTAGGGCCCTCGACCCTGCTCCCACCTGCTGGCTGCTCTTTCTTTCCCATCACTGTGGTTCCACCCAAGTGATTCTGCAGACGTGAGATCCCAGTGGTCCTGGAGCATGCTCATGCCTCCATACTGTCTGCTTTCGCTTTCTTTCCTTCCCTCTTGACACTCCAGGCTCTATTCCCTCATTTGTGCTTCCTCTTCCAGCACTGGAATTGTCTTAAATAATAACACACTAGATGTGACTCCGAATGGGTGGAGTGTAGCCCCCAGACCACCAGAGCCGGGGCCAAACTATAGCTCTGTTCTATACCTGCTGAGCATCCTTGGGAGAGACTTCAACTTTTGGAGGGGTTCCATCTCTTTCTGTTTTTTAATAACTTTTTTATTTTAAGATAGTTTTAGATTTACAGAAAAGTTGTGAAGGTAGCACAGAGTTCCCGTACACACACACCTGGTTTCTCCTACTGTTAACATGTTACATTGTTGTTATCGTTGTTTGTTGCCATCAGGTGGATTCCAGTTCATGGCAGCCCTGTGTGTTACAGAGTAGAACTGCTCCATAGGGTTTTCTTGGCTGTAATCTTAACAGAAGCAGATTGCCAGACCTATTTTCCAAGGTACCACTGGGTAGGTTTGAATCACTTCCGTTTATGTCAACAGTCAAGTGCAAGCCATTTACACCTCCTGGGGACCTTACATCTTATATTACTATGGTACGTTTGTTACAGTCAATGTACTGATATTGATACATTATTACTGACCACAGTCCATACTTTATTCAGATTTTTTTAGTTTTTACCTAATGTCTTTTTTTTTTTTTTCCTATCTTAGGATTTCTTCCAAGACACATTACATTTAGTTTTCAAGTCTCCTTAGCCTCCTCTTGGCTGTGACTGTTTCTCAGACTTTCCTTGTTTCTGATGACCTTGGCAGTTCTGAGGAGTGCTGGTCAGGCATGTTGTAGAATGTCCCTCAGTTTGGATGTGACTGATGTTTTTTTCTTGATTGTTGGTGGTGGTAGTTGCTGTTGAGTCGGCTCTGACTCCTGGAGACCTCAAGTACCACCGAATGAAGCATTGCCCAGTCCTACGTCATCTTCATGATGGTTGCTATCTTTGAGTCGATTGCTGTGGCTACTGTGTCAGTCCATCTCAAGGAGGGTTTCCCTTGTTTTTGCTAACCCTCCGCTTTACCAAACATGATTTCCTTCTCTAGGGATTGGTCTTTCCTGATGAAGTGTCCAAAGTAAGCAAGTTGATGTCTTGTCATCCTCACTTCTAAGGAACATTCTGGTCATATTTCTCCTAAGTCTGATTTGTTTGTTCTTCTGATTAGATTGGGGCATATAGGGAGACATAAATTTTTGAACCTCAATTTCTTTACTTCTAAAGTAAAAATAATGATGGCTAACATTTAGCAAACATTTGCTGTGAGCTAGCACTGTGCTGCATACTGGTGGAACAGTGGTTGAGCATTCAGCTGTTAACCAAAAGGTTGGCAGTTAGAATCCACCAGCTGCTCCTTGGAAATCCTATGGGGCAGTACTTCTCTAAGTATTTCTTCTGGATTAAGTCATTTAACCCTCACAAAACTAAAATAAGTTTGATAAAACCCCTCCTCCAAGCTCTAGGTCTGATTACAAACAAGTAACGTTTGCTAGTGGTGTTGTTGGGTGCCACTGAGGCGATTCCGAATCACAGTGACCCCATGAGACAGAGTAGAGCTGCCCCATAGGGTTTTCTAGGCTGTAATCTTTACAGGAGCAGATGGTCAGGTCTTTCTCCCTTGGAGCCACTGGGTGGGTTTCAACCTTAAACATTTCAGTTAGCAGCCGAGTTGCCCAAAATTTGATCATTCGTGTGGATTTTTTCCAAACCCTTTACTGCTGATCAATTCCTTATTATTAAAATGATCTTTTAAAAAATTTTTTTAATTGTACTTTAGATGAAGGTTTACAGAACAAATAGTTTCTTATTAAACAGTTAGTACACATATTGTTTTATGACTTTGGTTAACAACCCCACGACATGGGTTGTAACAACCCCATGACATGTCAACACTCTCCCTTCTTGACCTTGGGTTCCCTATTGCCAGCTTTCCTGTCCCCTCCTGCCTTCTAGTCCTTGTCCCTGGACTGTTGTGCCCCATTAGTCTCATTTTGTTTTATGGGGCTGTCTAGTCTTTGGCTGAAAGGTGAACCTTGGGAGTGACTTCATTACTGAGCTAAAAGGGTGTCTGGGGACCATACTCTCAGGGTTTCTCCAGTCTCTGTCAGGCCAGTAAGTCTGACTGTTTTTTGAAATTAGACTTTTGTTCTACATGTTTCTCTGGCTCTGTCCAGGACCTTCTATTATGATCCTTGTCAGAGCAGTCAGTGGTGGTAGCCAGGCACCATCTAGTTATACTGGACTCAGTCTGGTGGAAGCCGTGGTAGCTGTGGTCCATTAGTCCTTTGGACTAATCTTTCCCTTGTATCCTGTTTTCTTCATTCTCCCTTGCTCTCAAAGGGGTGAGACCATTGGAGTATCTTAGATGGCTGCTCACAGGCTTTTAAGACCCTAGACGCTACTCACCAAGGTAGAATGTAGAACATTTTCTTTATAAACTGTGTTAAAATGATCATTCTTAATTTAAACTTATTTATTTTTAAAGGGACATTTTGTGTCCTCACCGTCAATAGATAATCAGTGTCACCTGACAAAGTTAATGAAAATAAATGCATGACAATTAAGCAAGTGTTTGTCCTTCTATCATGGAAAATCTGCCTTCCACCATCAACAGTGGGGTATTCAGTCAAATAGTATTTACTGAGTCTCTGTTGGTGCAAATGTTTTCTTAATTTCTTTGAGGAGGTTTTACAAAGGTGACCTGGACCTTGAGCAGTCAAATCCGTCTTTCAATCCTCCCTCTCCACCTCCATTCCACCCACAATGGCCATTAAAACACACAGATTCGGAGTCTTTGAAACACCTCTGGAGGAACTGGCTTTTCTCCCTAATGAGTCTGGCTGGTGTGAGGACCAGGGGACACCCAGGGAGAATAAAGAGCTCAAGCAGAATTACTCACGTCACACATGAGTTGAAACCTCCCCCCAGAAGTTTAAAAGGACATTATTTATTGTAATTTATGGAAATATATGAGAGAATTTCCTGATGTAACTGAAAAGATCCAAATTATATTCAAAGGAGAATATTTAATGACATGTTAGAAGGCACTGTATTTGAGAGCTATTTGTTAAAGTGCTCCCCATTTTGACAAACATTTGTAGAAGTTATTTTATTTTATTATTTTTTTTTTAATCTTGAGGGAACAGAAGTAATAGATAGGTGAAAACTTGGGGGTAATATGCAC
This sequence comes from Dugong dugon, assembly GCA_030035585.1. NCBI lineage: Eukaryota > Metazoa > Chordata > Mammalia > Sirenia > Dugongidae > Dugong > Dugong dugon. The sequence continues at coordinate 3,776,197 of CM057461.1, read as the reverse complement.
AAATGACATTGGGGAAAATAAGCATACAGCATTTGATGTATTTCCTCTTGCTTGCATAATAAGTCAAGCATCATTGGCTTATGCACATAATTAACAGAGCTCAATTTTACAAAACAAATAAAGAATGTTAACTCGGGAATTTTGTTAGGGGGTTGAATTAAACAGATGGTAAAAGACACTTTACAAGTGCTGACTCATCTAATAAGAATCTCAGGATGGATTCATCCAATTTGATAAAATCAGAGCAAATAGAGTAACTGCTATACCATTTTTGCCATATTGTTATGTCAAAGGAATCATGTGGAAATTCACTTTGTCACATTGTTATCCCGTGGAGCAGCTGGTGGGTTTGAATTGATGACCTTTTGGTTAGCAGCAGAGCACTTAACCACTTGGCCACCAGGGTTCCTTTCACACAGTTATGAGGGAGATCCCTTTTTGGTAATCTCATTAGATAAACAGAAGCATTCCTCCCTTCATTCATTCACTGATATTCATTGAGTTCTTCCTAATTGCCAGGAAGGTTCTAGAGACTGGGCTTACGTTGCTATTGTTGTGTGGCATTAAGTTGATGCCTACTCATGAAGACCCTGTAGGGTAGAGTAGAGTAGAACCGCCCTATAGGGTTTTTGAGTCTGTAATCTTTACGGGAGCAGATCGCCAGGTCTTTTCTACCAAGGAGCCACTGGGTTGGTTAGAACCGTTAACATTTTGATTAGCAGCCAAGTGTTTAACCACTGTGTCAGCAGGGCTCCTTTGTTGTTGTTGTTAGGTGCTGTCCATTATGTTCTGACTCATATCAACCTTATGTACAACAGAATGAAACACTGCCTGGTCCTGTGCCACACTCACAATTGTTGCTATATCTGAGCCCATGGTTGTAGCTACTGTGTCAATCCATCTTGTTGAGGGTCTTCTGCTTTTTCGCTGGCACTCTACCCTACCAAGCATGATGTTCTTCTCCAGGGATTGGTCCCTCCTGATAATATGTCCGAAGTAAGTGAAATGAAGCCTTGCCATCCTCCCTTCCAAGGAGCATTCTGGCTGTATGTCTTCCAAGATAGACTTGTTCATTCTTCCTGCAGTCCATGGTATATGCAATATTCTTTGTCAACACCATAACTGAAAAGGCATCAATTCTTCTTTGGTCTTCTTTACTCATTGTCCAGCTCTTGCATGCATATGAGGTGATTGAAAATACCATGGCTTGGATCAGGTGCACCTTAGTCCCTTTCAACAATTTAAAGAGGTCTTTTGCAGCAGATTGGCCCAGTGCAATATGTCATTTGATTTCTTTTAAAAATTTTTTCACATACAAAAATTTATGCATGCATTGTTATGTGACTCTAATTGCTCTCCCCATACTATGACAGCATACTCCTCCTTTCCACCCCTGATTCCCCCTGTCCATTCGACCAGCTCCTAACCCTCTCCACCTTCCCATCTCACCTCCGGACAGAAGCTGCCCGTTTAGTCTCTTGTATCTACTTGAGCTAAGAGGCACAGTCCTCACGAGTATCACTTTATGTCCCACAGTCCAGTCCAATCCCAGTCTGAAGAGTTGGCCTCGGATATTGTTTTATTTCTGGTCTGATAGAGAATCTACGGGCCATGCTCTCCGAGGTTCCTCCAGTCTCAGTCAGACCATTAAGTCTGGTCTTCTTACTAGAATTTGATTTCAGCACCCCACCTTTTTCTGCTCCATCCAGGGCTCTCTGTTGTGTTCCCTGTCAGGGTGGTCATTGGTGGTAGCCAGGCACCATCTAGTTCTGGTCTGAGGCTGATGAACTCTGTGGTTTATGTGGCCCTTTCTTTTTCTTGGGCTAATACTTTCCTTGTGTCTTTGGTGTTCTTCATTTTCCTTTACTCCAGGAGGCTGGGACCAATTGATGCATCTTAGATGGTTGCTAGCAAACTTTTAAGACCCCAGATACCACTCACCAAAGTAGGAGGCAGAACATTTTCTTAATAAGCTTTGTTATGCCAATTGACCTAGATGTCCCCTGAAAGCATGGTCCCCAAACCCCTACCCCTGCTACTCTGTCCCTGGAAATATTTGATTGTATTCAGGAAACTTCTTAGCTTTGGTTTAGTCCAGTTGTGCTGACTTCCCCTGTAGTGTGTGCTGTTCTTCCCTTCACCTAAGATAATTTTTATCTACTACCTAATTAGTAAATAACACTCACCCTCCCTCCCTACCCTCGTAACTATCAAAGAATGTTTTCTTCTGTGTTTAAACCTTTTCTTGAGTTCTTATAATAGTGGTCTTATACAATATTTGTCCTTCTGTGAGTGAGTAAATTCACTCAGAATAATGCCCTCCAGATTCCTCCATGTTATAAGATGTTTCATGGCTTCATCGTTGTTCTTTATCATTGCGTAGTATTCCATTGTATGGATATACCATAATTTGTCCATTCGTCTGTTGATAGGCACGTAGGTTGTTTCCATCTTTTTGCTATTGTGAACAGTGATGCAATGAACATGGGTGTGCATATATCTATTGGTGTGATGGCTCTTATTTCTCTAGGATATAGTCCAAGGAGCGTGATAGCTGGATCATATGGTACTTCTATTTCTAGCTTTTTAAGGAAGAGTCAAATCGACTTCCAGAGTGGTTGTACCATTTCACATTCCCACCAACAGAGTATAAGCGTTCCAGTCTCTCCACAACCTCTCCAGCATTTATTATTTTGTGTTTTTTGGATTAATGCTAACCTTGTTGGGGTGAGATGATATCTCATTGTAGTTTTGATCTGCATTTCTCTAATGGCTAACGACTGTGAGCATTCTTTATGTGTCTGTTAGCCGCCTGAATATCTTCTTTGGCAAAGTGCCTGTTTATATCCTTTGCCCATTTTCTAATTGGGTTATTTGTCTTTTTGTTGTTGAGGTTTTGCAGTATCTTGTAGATTTTAGAGATTAGACGCTGATTGGATTTGTTACAGCCAAAAATTTTTTCCCAGACTGTAGATTGTCTTTTTACTCTTTTTTTAAAATTTATTTATTTATTTATTTATTTTATTGTACTTCAGGTGAAGGCTTACAGAACAAACAGTTTCTCATGAAACAGAAGTACACATGTTGTTTTATAACATTGGTTAACAACCCCAGAACATATCAAACCTCTAACTTCTCAACCTCTTTTTTTTTTTGGTGAAAATACACATAGCCAAAGATACACCATTTCAAAAATTTCTACACGCACGGTTCAGTGACATTGACTACGCTCTTTGAATGGTACTGTTATTGTCACTTAAGATGAAGGCTTACAGAACAAAATAGTTTCTCATTTAACAGTTACTACAAATGTTGGCCTATGACAATGGTTAGCAATCTCACAACACATCAACAATATCCTTACTCAACCTTGGGTTCCCTATCACCAGCTTGTCCCCTTCTGCTTTCTGGCCCTTGTCACTGGACTCCTCTACCTCGTTAGTCTCATTTGGTTTTACGGGGGTGTCCACTCCCAGGCTGAACCGTGAACATAGGAGGTAACTTCACCACTGAGCTAAAGGGGTGTCTGGGGGCCATACTCTTGGGGTTTCTCCAGTCTCCTTTAGGCCAGTAAATCTGATCTTTTTTTTGTGAGTTAGAGTTATGCTCTACATCCTTCTCCAGCTCTGTCCAGAAACCTCTGTTGTGATCCTGGTCAGAGCAGTCAGTGGTGGTAGCTGGGCACCATCTAGCTGTACTGGACTGAGTCCGGTGGAGGCCTTGGTAGCTGTGGACAATTAGTCCTTTGGACTAATCTTTTCGTTGTATCCTGTTCTCTTCATTCTCCCTTGCTCCCAAAGGGATGAGACCAGTGGAGTATCTTAGATGGCCGCTCACAGGGTTTTAAGACCCCAGACACTACTCACCAAGGTAGAGTGTAGAGCATTGTCTTTATAAGCTGTGTCATGCCAATTGAGCTAGATGTTCCCCGAAACCATGGTCCCCAGAGCCCTCCGCCTAGCAATTCAGTCCCTCAGGGAGTTTGGATGTGTCTGTGGAGCTTCCATGACCTTTCCTAGTACAAGTTGTGCTAGTTTCTCCTGTATTGTGTACTGTCTCACAACTTCACCCATGATACCACTTATCTATTATCTATTTAGTATCCCCCGCCCCCATCCCTGGTAACCAACAAAGATTGTTACATTTTGTGTGTGAACTTTTTCATGGGTTTTTACAATAGAGGTCTCATACAATATTTGTCCTTTTGTGATTGACTTATTTCACTCAGCATAATGTCCTCCAGTTTCATCCATGTTATGAGATGGTTCACAGATTCATCGTTGTTCTTTCTCATTGCATAGTACTCCATTGTGTGTATGTACCGTAGTTGGTTTATCCATTCATCTGTTGATGGGCATCTAGGTTGTTTCCATCATTTTGCTATTGTGAACAATGCTGCCATGAACACAGGTGTGCATATGTCTATTCAAGCAACGACTCTTATTTCTCTAGGATATATTCCTAGGAGTGGGATTGCTGGATCAAATGGTATGTCTATTTCTAGCTTTCTGAGGAAGCGCCATATCATTTTCCAAAATGGTTGTATCATTTTGCATTCCCACCAGCATTGCATAAGAGTTCCGATCTCCCCACAGCCCTCCAACATTTGTTATTTCCAGTGTTTTTGATTCATGTCAGTAATGCTGGGGTGAGATGGTATCTCATTGTCGTTTTAATTTGCATTTCTCTAATGGCTAGTGATCACGAGCATTTCTTCATGTGTCTGTTGGCCATCTGAATGTCTTCTTTGGTGAAGTGTCTGTTCATTTCCTTTGCCCATTTTTTAATAGGATTATTTGTCTTTTTGTTGTAGAGGTGTTGGATTTTCTTGTAGATTATGGAGATGAGACCTTTGTCTGACTTGTACTGTCCAACTTTTTACTCTTTTGGTGAAGTCTTTTGATGAGCATATTTTTTCTCCTGTTTTTAATTTGTTCACTCTCCAAGGTAGGGAGAATGGCTCCGGGCGTGTGACAGATCCTACTTCTGGCCCAGGGGACTCGGCAATTGCTGAAGCTGGCCCAGGACCCAGTGCAGAGCAGGGAGTGGGGAGGTAAATGAGAGAGGTTTCTCCCTAAGGGCGGTGTTTTTGATCCACTCAGTAAGCTGTACGCAAGTACTTATCTTTCGCTGATGAGGGCTTCTTCTCACTGGTTCTGGGTGGCCGTGTAGACTCTCTGGTGCTGGGTCTCTCCCAGCATGGAAAATGTGCCTCCTGAGCACTGCTGCTTGCCTGCCTCACCACTCACCCCCAAGCTGCTCAGGCCTGAAGGGCTCAGGCTCTCACAGGATCAAATCTGGCAACTCCTCGCTGCTTCTGAACTGTCTCTCCCTCCCCCTGCCACTCAGTGCAGTTCCTCAGCTCTGCCTTGGATGTTCAGGGCTCCCAGATTGCCAGAGATAATCGAATCACTTGTTTTTTCGGGTCTTTGTTGTAAAAGGGTCCACAGGAAATGTCTGACTACTCCACCATCTTGGTCCCGCCCTGTCATTTGATTTCTTGACTGCTGCTTCCATGTGTGTTGATTGTGGATCCAAGTAAAATGAAGTCCTTGACAACTTCAATCTTTCTCCATTTATCATGAAGTTGCTTATGGGTTGTGAAGATTTTTGTTTTCTTTAGGTTGAGGTGTAATCCATAGTGAAGGCTGTGGTCTTTGATCTTGCTGGTCCAGTTCTGAGGATTTTTGTGTTTATGTTGGGGTGCAATCCATACTGAAGGCTGTAGCCTTTAATCTTATCCATTCAGTTGTCAGGATTTGTGTTTTCTTATGTTGAAGTGGAATCCATACTGAAGGCTGTGGTCTTTGATCTTGTTGTCCCAGTTGTGAGGATTTGTGGTTTCTTATGTTGAGGTGGAATCCACACTGGGCTTGTCAAAGGAGGGAACTAAGCATGGGTTTGTTCTCATGGAGCTTACATTCTAATGCAGGAGACAGAAAACCAGCAAATAAATACACGATGTTAGAGAGTCTTGTGGGGGAAAATAAAGCAGTGACAGGAGATGGGGGTTGATAGGTGTTCTTAGTTTCACAGGAGTAGTCAGAGAGGACCCCTGGAAGGGGACATCTGAGCAGAGACCTCTGAGAAACAAGGAAGTCACATGGAAGCCTGGAGGAAAAGTGCTCCAAGCTGAAGGAGAAGTGGGTGCAAAGGTTCAAGGGGGTGAATTACATATGACCCAAAGGTGGTCAGTCTGTGGGGGTCTTTGGTTGTTTGTTAGGTGTGGCCTGAGGAAGTGAGACTTACCCAGGAAGCAAATACAATTTAATGCTCACAGGTCCCACACCCTGAGGCAGGAACACACAGGGGGCTGTCCCCAGGGACGAGGCAACAAGAAAGGACTGGAAGAGGACACTCATGTGCTACAAGCAGGCCAGGGGTCTCAGGGCTCCTGCACGTCGCAGTCTAACTGATCAGTTATAGTTTCTCTTGCATGAGTGTCTGTCTTAAGTCATCTAGCGCTGCTCTAACAGAAATACCGCAAGGGGATGGCTTTAACAAGGAGAAGTTTGTTCTCTCACAGTCCAGTAGGCTACAAGTCCAAATTCAGGGCATCAGCTCCAGGGGAACGCTTTCTCTGTTGGTTCTTCCCTTGGTCTGGGAGCATCTCAGTGCAGGAACCTCAGGTCCAAAGGACACATTCTGCTCCTGGCACTGCTTTCTTGGTGGTAAGAGGTCCCCATGTGTCTCTGCTTGCTTCTGTCTTTTATATCTCAAAAGAGATTGGCTTAAGACACTATCTAATCTTGTAGACCTCATCAGTATAACTGCCATTAATCCACCTTATTATATGATAGTGATAGAGTTTACAACACATAAGGAAATCCCATCAGATTACAAAATGGTACACAATCATACAGTACTGGGAATCATGATACAGCCAAGCTGACAGATATTTTTGGGAGACACAATTCAATCCATGACAGTGTGGGAAAAGAGAGAAGTTTATCATGGGAACTGTATGGGGCACTGCTGGAAGGTGAAAGCAGTAACTACAGCAATTGAGAGCGTTATAAGACATCAGTGGGATTCCTGTTATGGGAACTGGTCTGAGGCATCCCAGGAGGACCAGTTATAGATCACAGGTGTTGACAGTCTCTGTGATGAGAGGGGAGGCAGTGTGAGACACTACCTGTAAGGGCAACTGTCCAAACCAAAAACCAGACCCGCTGCTGTCAAGTCATTTCTGACTCATGGTAACCCCAAGTGTGCAGAATAGAACTGTGCTCCACAGGGTTTTAAAGACTGTAACCTTTTGGAAGTAGATTGCCAGGCCTTTCTTCTGAGGTACCTCTGGGTGGGTTTGAACTGCCAACCTTTCAGTTAGTAGCCAAGTGCTAACCGTTTGCTCCACCCAGGGATTCTTGATGGGACAACTGTTGTTGTTGTTGTTGGGTGCTGTTGAGTGGATTCCAACTTGTAGTGACCCCATGTGACAGAATAGAGCTGCCCCATAAGGTTTTCTAGGCTGTAATCTTTATGGGAGCAGATCGCCAGGTCTTTTCTCCCACGGAGCTGCTGAGTGGATTCAAATCGTCAACTTATCCATTAGCAACTGAATGCTTAACCATTGCACCCCCAGGGCTCTGTGATTCTTATATAATGGTGTATACAGTTTTTTAATAAATATGGAATGCCCATGGTGTGTCAGAGTGAGTTGTTGTTTTTGTTGGGTGTCACCAAGTCTGTTTTCAACGCATAGTGACCCCATGCGACAGAGTAGAACTACCCTATAGAGTTTTCTTGGCTGTAACCTTTATGGAGCAGATCTCCAGGTCTTTCTCCCGAGGAGATGCTGAATGGGTTTGAACCACCGACCTTTCAGTTAGTACTGGAGAGCTTAACCGTTTGCTCCATCCAGGGACTCTGGACAGGGCAACTCAAGGAAAAAAGAAAAAAAAAACCTCGTTGCCGTGAGTCCATTCTGACTCCTAGCGATACAATAGTAGAGAGTAAAGCTACCCCACAGGGTTTCCAAGGAGCAGCTGGTGCATTTGAACTGCTGACCTTTTGACTAGCAGCCGAGCTCTTAACCACTGCACCACCAGGGCTCCTGCAGGGCAACTAGAGGGAGTTAATGGATACTGAGGCAGCAAACTACGTAGGCCTCAGACTGGCCTAGTCACGGGGTTGTGTGAGGCGTGTTCAGGGACAGCTGGGCCAGTGTGGCTGCAGAGAACGAGGTAGGGTAGGGGGGTCGGAGGGGAGTGGGGGCCCATCTCATAGGCCTGTAGCCACATGAGATCTTTGTTTTCAATTGAGGGTGATGGAAAGGACTGGCATGGATTTTGGCTGGGGAGTAACGGGACTGGCTTGTGTTTGGGAGGATGAGTTTGCCTGTTGGGAGGAGAATGGGCAGAGAGGTCCCAGAGGCGAGGTGGGGAGACCTGTTTGTGATCCATTGCAGTGAGCACCAATGGCAAGGCCCTTCTCCCGAGCTCAGAGAGTGAACACATGCCAAGCATGCAGGAGCTGGCATTCTGATGTGACATTAAGATTGCGTTCAAAGAAATTGGTCTTTCAATATCTATTTTAGGAGGACAGTGTGGACCACGCAGCTTGCATTCTCAGTTACTGCTGAAGATCCCTGCCCAGCGTATTCCTGTATTAATGTACAGTTGACCAAATAACAGCCAACGCCATAGACGCCTTCTTTATCAGCTCAACAGCTCATGTCTGTGCCCCGCACAAAAGAAGCTTAGACAGGAGGCAGGTCAGGATGCTCCTTTTCCGGGATGACCCAGTAAAAATGTTCTGTACAATTAGACTAATGCTTTCTTCCTGTGAGCTTTTCTTAGGCTGTTTGAAGAAACCTGAGAGTGGAGGAGGCATTATATAAGAAACCTGAAGGGTTTATTGTGCAGAACTCTGAAGGAGGGTGACAAACCCAAGTCTCGGCTTTGACATGAGGAATACCTCTGCTGGTGGTTGTTGCTGGGTGCTGTTGAGTCCATTCTGACTCATAGAGGCTCTATAAAACCAACCCAAACCCACTGCCAACTCCTAACGACCCTATAGGACAGAGTAGAAGTGCCCCATAGGGTTTCATTCAAGGCTGTAATCTTGAGGCAAGCAGACTACCACATCTTTCTCTGTGGAGCAGCTGGTAGGTTTGAACTACCGACATTTCAGTTAGCAGCCAAGCCCTTAACCACTGCACCACCAGAACTCCTCATCTTGAGTTGTAGTAACAAAAAAGAAAACAACTGAGGTTTTGCAATACTGTGTTTACTCAGCAAGGCTTTATAAACTTAGGAGCTAGATGTTTCTCACCACAATTTATTGGTGCAGGAAGAGGAGAGTAAAAATAGGAAAATATACAACTGCACCATTTTCAACATATTTTTCTTTTGACAAATGTCAGCCAAGTCTGACATAAAATAAGGCATTGATGACCTGGCGTTTATAGTTCGTATTTATTTAGAGTGACTTATATTCCCAAATTCAGTAACTGTGAGAAGCAGAGTTAAGCTGCGTAACTCTGTGAATGGCTCCCACAGAAGAACCACGTATGTGTTTAGTCCATTTTGCCGCATTTGGGGTGACCTTTGGAGTCATAATGGCAAGTGTTTACTTTCTCTGGCCTTCCCCACATTGCAGAAGCTGTAAGACAACATAACATGATTTATTTTTCTTACAATCCAATCCCAAATCATATGAAAAGACCAAAAATATTTTAAAAAAAAATCCAAACAACAACAACAGCAAAGAAGGAACAGCAGAGGGCCAGAAAGTTTTGAAAGCAAGCAAGCAAAGAGAATATGCCTTTCAGAGACACAAGGCCAGAGGGAATACAGAAGAAGGGAGCGAAGAGATGAACCATGAGCCGAAGGTCCTGGGCTTCGGAGATCAGGGTCCCAGATGTGGAAGAGGGAGTGGTCTTAGGGGCTTTGTTAAGGGGATGACTTGAGGATCTTAACTAGGCCAGGCGGCTCTTCCCCTTGTTTTCTATTTGTGTTAACTAGAAGTGGTATTTGCCCGTGGCCAAGGCAGTTAGTGAGGGCTCTCAGGTCCCAAGACCAGGGAGGGATAGGCAGCCCCCACACCCACAAAACAAGACTGGAGACTGGTCACTGGGTCTTGTCCCCCAACCATCCCTCACAATGGCAGGAAGGAGGCACCAAGAAATGGAACAGGCAGGAAGCCAGAGAGGTTACAAAATAGAGACAAAAAAATCAAACATCAGCAAACACTGGTGGAAAATCAACACCAGATGTGAATGGTTCCAGATGCAGCAAACAGATGAACTAATACCTGATGAAGAAGGAATAATCCAGCAAACTGAAGAAAACTTCTGAGCAAGCCTAACTGAACATTTCAGAGAGTTTCAAGGAGATATGGGTTCTGTGGTATAAACCCATCAGCCAGGGATCTGAGAAGTTAAGGGTGGAATTCTTGAATATTAAACTCAATGCATGGGCTGAATAGCAGAATGGACAGAGGCAACGTTTTAAAAAGTTTAAATCTTTTAGATTGCAGCAAAAGTATAAGATAGATGAGAGACAAGAGATATGGAAAATGATTCCAGAAGTTTGAAATTTAGCTCAAGAATTCTGGAGAGAGAGAAGAAAAGCAACGTCAAGAAGGAAATTGGTAAAATGAAACCAGTGAAAATTCCCCGAGTTGCAGAAAGACACAAGTCGTCCTGTTGGAAGGACCCACGGAGCAGGGATCAGGGAAAATCAGAAAAAAACCCATGTGGAAATGTTGTGCCGAAATTTCAGAACGCCAAAGCTGACCAGAATACCCAAAAGCTGCCAGAAGGACAAATGAGGGTTCTTGCTAACGAGCCAAATTCAGACTGGCATTAGACTTCTCATTGCCAGTATCTGACGCTAGAACAAAATGGATGGATAGCTTCAAAGTTCTGAAGGGAACTGATTTGCATGTAGAATCTTATGGTCAACCAAAATAGCATTCAAGTGTGAGGGCAAAATGAAGACATTTACAGATATATGCAAGGACTCAAAAGTTTGCCCTCTAGCGATTTCCTCTGAGGATTACTGGAGCATGTCCTCAAGCAAAATGCGTAAGAAACCCAAAGTTAGTACATATTTGCAACACAATTCAAATAATACTGAAATGTGCAAAGTAGAAAGTGAGATTCTCCCATAAGCCCCCTCCCAAGACAGTCACTATTTGGAATATCACAGTTTGGAACATATTCTTCAGATATTGCATACACATATGCTAACAGTTCATTTTTAAATGTTACATTTTATATGAACATGTATATTTACAAAAAAGGTGACATTCTGCATAATGTTTGGCGAAGCTACTTTTGTTGTTTAACATTTTATTCTGGAAAGCCCTTCTCTTTCCTACATGCATAACTCCATCCTTCTTTGTAAAGTTTGCACAGGCGTGCAGGGCACTAATTTACTTTGCTGTTGTTAGTTGCTTTCAAGTCAGCTTCCACTCATGGTGACCTTATATACAACAGAATGAAACATAGTCCAGTCCTGCACCATCTTCACGATGGTTCGTGTGTTTGAGTTCATTGCTGCAAATATTGTGTCAATCCATCTCATGGAAGCTTTCCCTCGTTTTCGCTGACCCTCTCCCAAACATGATCCTTTTCTAGCGATTGGTCTTTCCTGATGATGTGTCCAAAGTAAGTGAGCCAAAGCCTCACCATCCTTGCGTCTAAGGGGCATTCCACTTTTATTTCTTCCAAGACTGATTTGTTCGTTCTTTTGGCAGTACACGGCATATCCAGTATTGTTCGCCGACACCGCAATTCAAATGCATCAACTTTTCTTCTGTCTTTCTTTGTCATCATCCAGCTTTCACTTGCATATAAGGTGATGGAAAAACAAAGGCTTGGGTCAAGCCCACTTTCAGATGTGTGGTGGCTAATTCCTTAACCAGCCCATTAATATGTGTTTAGGTTGCTTTCATGTTCCACTACTAGAGGAATACGGTGGTGTCTCTTGGACTTTTATCTCTGTACACGTCAACTAATATTTACACGCTGGAAACTGCTGGAATTGGGATAATTGCTAGATGAAAGAGAACGGGCAATTAAGAATCTGATAGATCTCACCAATTCTCCCTCTAAGATAATCATAACCATTTACTCTTTAGATAATTGAGTTCTGCTTCTGGCTCTCCGGGGAAGTGGTGGTGGTGGTGGTGGGTGGGGGGGTGCCTGGCACTGGATCCTCCAAACCCTAAGGGTGCTGCATGGGCTGAACCTCAGGTCTGCAGGCACCTGCAGGGCTGGGCTGTGACGTTTCTCCTACAGATGGCGCTGTTGCCTCACGCTGCCATCACTGGTGCCCAGGGCGAAGCGCTGTAATTATAAAACAAAAAGAAATTAAATTGCACACACAAGCGGCCCACAGCATTTTTTATGTTTCTGCCCAAACAGCACCAAATCTATGTTTCCTTACTTCCTGGGTAACAATCTCAGATAACTTTGTGATCCACTATTCTTCAGAAGGGAAAAAAAAAAAGATTATATTTGACCATCTTTTTTGAAATCTTTAGAATTCCACTCTTTGAAAATAAGTCTTTGAGAACTTCAAACAACGTCTATCCAGTCAGTATATTTCAGGAGAGAAGAAATAATTTAGGTTTCAACTTGGTGGTTTTTTTTTTTTTTCCCTTGGTTCTCCTCTTCCTCCTTCTTAAAAAAAAAAAAGAAAATGCAACCCCTTCTGCATGCCCCCACCCCCCTGCCAAATCCGTCTTGATCCAAAGGGAATGAGTGGAGAACTCTGTGACAGCCCTGAAGAATGAAGACTGAAGCTCCAGGTGGCGTTTTCCCGCTGTGGTCCTGTGCCTGCTGGTGCTCCACTTCTGGGGCCGCTGGTGAGGCACCAGGGGAGTCTGGGTGATTCCTTCTGCTGGGAAGGAATGGGGTGTCCTGTGGGAACAGATCTGATCCTGTCCCCTTCGGAGCACAGCCTGGGGCCTCTGTGTGTGTGTCCCCGAGTGTGTGTGGGGACAGATCCTAGTGGGAACGAGCTGGAGAGACCCTCCACACAGGCAGAAATCAGCAGAATCAAGTGAGTGGGAGCTGCTGGCAGTCAGGCCTCCTGGACTAGGTGTGCCAGGATGTGGCAGAGGGCTGGGAAAGGCAAAGACAAAGCCAGGCAGACAATGCACCAGGCACAGCGGATCCTCTGGGTTCTGACTGTTCTCGTTTCCCCTTTGAAACGAGCGCCAGCCCATGTGGGTCCATGATTCTTGGCGCTGGTGTCCTTGTTGTTGGGTTGCTGTTGAGTGAATTCTGAGTCATAGCCACCTTTTAGAATAGAGTATCACTGCCACAGGGGTTTCCTAGGCTGTAATCTTTACAGGAGCAGATCGCCAGACCTTTATTTTGTGGTGCTGTAGGGTGGGTTCGAACCACCAACCTTGTAGTTAGTAGATGACAGCAAACTGTGGTAGCTGTTGTTGCCGTGTGCCGTTGAGTCGATTCTGACTCATAGGGACCCTACAGGACAGAAGAGAACTGCCCCATAGGGTTACAAAGGCTGTAAGCTTTAAGGAAGCAACCCTGGTGGCACAGTGGGTAAGTGTTTGGCTGCTAACCAAAAGGTCAGAGGTTTGAACCCACCAGCCACTTTACGGAAGAAAGATGTGGCAAACTGCTTCTGTAAAGATTACAGCCTAGGAAACCCTATGGGGCGGTTCTACTCTGTCCCACGGGGTTGCTAGGAGTCAGAATCGACTTGACGGCAGTGCGTCATCTTTACGGAAGCAGATGAACAGGGATTTATTCTGCTGAGGATGAGCGAGAAACCTGCACCAACAGAGAGATCAGCAGAGGTTCCTTTGCAGTTAGAGATTGGTATTTCATGCTTCCTCAGAAATAGAATGCACTGCCTGGTCCTCTGCACAAGGAGGTTCAGGGACACGGTGACCTGGATGGATCTGAGTCAAGATTACGAATAATTTAGGTGTCCTAAGAGCCAGCCAGAGAAGGCACTCCCAGGCAGGCTACCATTTTGCCGGATGCCTTTCAGGGGGCCATAGCAGCTTCTTCTCTTCTTGGAGGCTTGCGGGCAGAGCTTTGGAAGGAGGAAGACTGCTACATGCACATCAGTAGAGCTTTGCTTGGTCTCATTATTAAAAGTTAACACGTTTCTTTGTGTAAGTTGCTCATGCCGCTGAGAGAGAGTTGGGTTTTTTTTGTTGTTGTTGCTGTTACTGTTGCTTTAATGCACACAAAAGTAAAGCTTAGCTCTCTGGGTGCCATGAAAAAGGGATGCTTGATATTTCTACACATCTTGAACAGAAATCTTAAGAAAACAGGCCAATTTTAAAGGGCAGGGTGAAGGAGCTGGTATTTGCGGAAGACTTGGCAGTGTGGGGAGATGCCGAGCAGGAAACCCCCACTCCCCACCCCACGGATCTGAGGTAAGGCTATGCCCCTGTGTTTTGGTACCAAGTCATGGATGGTGATGGTGGAAACTCGAATGCTTGGTCTCGTGATACCATGCTGGACCTGGGCCGCAGAAACCCTGGGTTGCCTAGGACCCTGGGCTGGTGTCTTGAGGCCTTGAGCTCAGCATCGTCAGGGGTCAAGAGCAAAATGGCATCTGGAGCCAAGAGGTGAAGACCAAGGATAGCCTGCCAGTGTTTGGTCTCAGCCAGGTACAAGGCGAGGTTCGGGGGCAGAATAACAGCAAAGCAGGAAGGGAAGGGGTGGCAAATAGAGTGGGAACCTAGTGAGAATGGTGGACCAGTGGAAATGACCACAAGGACAGCAGCCATTGTCCCCACACCGTGTGGCCTGGCCACCCGGGCTTCACTCGAATTTTCCCATTTATCCCTCAGAGCAACGGTCCATCCCGTGTTCAAGGCTCAGGGAGGGCAGGAAGCTTGGAAGGGCCAGTGTTGGGCTGGGGGTCTGACTTCCAAGCCCATGCTCTCTTGGACCACCAATGCTGCTTCCCTTACTGTGGGGCAAGGATGTGCTCAGGGTGATGCACTGGGTCCCCCGAGCTCTGCTCCCAGCTGCAGCCACTCTGCTCTGCCTACAGCCTTGTTCTAACCCCACCCCTCCACATGCAGGCTTTGCTGTCTCAGGAGCTTTCCTGCCCCATCTTCTCTGCCCCTGACCTTTTCTTTCCACTGTGGAATATCCGGGTCTCAGCCCTGCTGCCTGCCTGCAGGCCCCCTTCCCTGACAGCTCTTTCCTGGATCATAGGTATCTTAGGGGCGGCTCTCTGCCTGCCCCCTCCTTCTAATCCATTCTCTCCATTGACATCAGAGACACTTTGCAGAACAGCAATCGAAGCTGAACGCTCCCCTGCTGGAAAGTCAGCGATGGTGTCCCTGCCCTAACCCTGCAGTCTGGCTCTTTCTCCCTCTCCGTTCCTCTTGTTCCAGCTTTGCTGGTGGCTGCCTGGACTCTCAAGCGGAGAAGGTTCTGGGGCCAGGTCAGAGCTCTGGGGCAAGGGCGGTGATTGATCAGTAATGCCTGTCAGGACACAGGAGGTATGAGTGGGGCGAGCAGATCCCCAACACTCTCTGGCTACTGTGCTCACTGGCACATGGTGGGCATTGTCCTCAGTCTGAGTTTTGCAAACGTCATTTTTATTTCATGGGATATTTCCCCCGACTTGGATCATGTTTGTTGTTGTTGGTCACCGTGGAGTTGGCTCCGACTCATGGTGATGTCATTCACAAAAGAACAAATCGTCACCGGTCATGCGCCACCTTCACGATCTTTGATTTGCTTGAGTTCGTTGCTGTGGCCACTGTGTATTTTGAGTGTCTCCCAACCTGAAGGGCTCATCTTCCAGTGCTGTATCGGACAATGTTCTGTTGTCATCCATAGGGTTTTCATTGGCTGGTTTTTGGAAGTAGATGGCCAGGCCTTTCTTCCTAGTTTGTCTTAGCCTGGAAGCTCCACTGAGACCTGTCCCCCATGAGTGATCCTGCTGGTATTTCAAATGTCAATGGCATAGCTTCCCGCATCATAGCAACATGCAAGCCACCACGGTATGACAAACTGACAGACGGGTGGTGGTTTGGATCATGTTGCAAACTCTTAACATCTTCAAGACTTCTGCAAAGTCACCTCTTTGAGGCTCACACTGACCTCACAAGTTTTGTATTGCCGGTTGCTGCAGTAACCTTTGTATACGCACCTCTCAGTCCTTATCTCCCTGCGTGCTTCCCCCCAGCCCCCACCCTATGCCAGTCTTGTACTGTGAGTCCATGACAGCAGAGAGGGTTTTAGAAATTGCGTATTAGAGCCTGGCACATAATCAATATTCAAAAATGAGTGTTGAGTTTTGGAAATCTACATCCTTCCTATCTGACTGTAAAATCAGCACAGGATAGCGCACCTAAATGGATTTCTCATCTCACTATATACATTGATTCTCTTACCTGGCTCAACTTCCCTGAGAGAGGAAGGGGAAAGAAAGAAAATAAAAGGATAGCAGGGATTCGTTAAAGGAAAAAAGATGACTTTCAGGTGGATTCTGAGGTTAGCCTCACTTCGGCTCAGGTGTGGTGACCCAGTGACTACTGTGCGCTGCACACAGGTGGGTTCTCAGGAATGTCTCACTGAAGGCCTGGATGCTGAGCGACGGTGTCACCAGGTCCTGGTCTCAGGGGTCTAGTAAGATGGGGGTGGGAAGATGCAGTAAGGTGCTCTGGAAAGAGGAATGCTTGGATCCCGGAGGACCTGGGTTTGAGAGCTGGATCCCCTACTAAACTTTGATCCACCCCCTGCACGCAACAGCTGCTTCATGCATGACGTGCGGATGGCTACTAAACTTTGATCCACCCCCTGCACGCATCAGCTGCTTCATGCATGACGTGCGGATGGCGACACAACCAGAACGGACATTTCTAAAGCGCTCGCTCCTTCCACCCCTTTCGCTAAGCGCTTTTTTGTCCGCCAGGAGGAAGGCGCCGTCACCCTCCCTGTTCCACAGGCGCAGAGGCTGAGGCTCAGCTAGTTAGTGGAGCTGTTATGCCTTCACAGAATTTACATCTTTCTGACTTCTTTGTACCTTGCTACCTTGTGACACATTTCTGTTTGTGTTCTTACATGGGGTTACCTGAGGATGCAATGCACTCTGCCGCAGGTAAAATGGTTTTGACCACCGCACAACAGTCCCTGTCCTGTATTCACCTCACAGGTATTTCCAGCGCCTCCCTTACGCCAGGGGTCAAGTGCACTCTTGCTGAGCACTGGGCCAGAGGGATGAGGAGCACAGGCAAGACTGTGCTCTGAGGATGCACAGTCCAGTGGGGGACGGGCCCTTATAAGATAGTCACACCAGCAGGTAATTACTGCCACTTACCAAAACGAAGAGGACTTGAAGCACTTACTGATGAAGATCAAAGACCACAGCCTTCAGTACGGATTACACCTCAGTGTAAAGAAAACAAAAATCCTCACAACTGGACCGATAAGCAACATCATGGTAAACGGAGAAAAGATTGAAGTTGTCAAGGATTTCATTTTACTTGGATCCTCAATCAGTGCCCATGGAAGCAGCAGTGAGGAAATCAAATGACATATTGCATTGGGCAAATCTGCTGCAGAAGACCTCCTTAAAGTGTCCAAAGCAAATGTATCAGTTAGAGGACAAGGGTGCACCTGACCCAAGCCATGATATTTTCAAACGCCTCATATGCATGCAAAAGCTGGACAATGAATAAGGAAGATCGAAGAAGAAGTGATGTCTTTGAATTACGTGTTGGGGAAGAATATTGAATATGCTGTGGACTGCCAGAAGAACGAACAAATCTGTCTCGGAAGAAATACAGCCAGAGTGCTCCTTAGAAGAGAGGATGGCCTTGTCTCACATACTTTGGACATGTCATCAGGAGGGATCAGTCCCTGGAGAAGGACATCATGCTTGGTAAAGTAGAGGGTCAGCAAAAAAGAGGAAGACCCTTAATGAGATGGATTGACACAGTGGCTGCAACAATGGGCTCAAACACGGCAACAATTGTGAGGATGGCACAGGACTGGGCAGTGTTTTGTTCCATTGTACACGGGGTCACTGTGAGTTGGAACCAACTCAACGGCACCTAACAACAACAACCAAACCCGCCTCTCACGTTTGCCTTGCATGTTTGTTACTGCGTTCATCACACCCCCCTTACTATACACGTAGAGCTCCCCTTTCCGCCTGCGCCCCCTTCGTTCTTCTGTCACAGTGCTCATCGTGACCTGGCAGCCTGAGGCATATTGTTCTGTTTGTTTCTATGTTGCTTGCATCCCCATGGGACCTTAAGATTCACAAGGACAAGGGCTTTGCCTGTGTTCATCCCTGTTGTGTGCCGAGCAGCTAGAACAGCACCTGGCACACAGTAGGTGCTCAGGACATATTTGGTGAATGAGTGACTCAATTCCACCTGCTCCTTAGATGCCCTGACTCCATTCCCAAAGTCCAGGAGGGAACCCTTTGGTCTAACCTGGATCTTAGTCTCCTCTTCCCCCTGGGGAGGGCGGGCATGTGGACTCACAGAGCTGAACATGTTTGGAGAGACCCAAGCCCTCTGAAGAAATAAAGTCGCAGTTTTAAAAAAGATGGAAGAGGCCTGCTGTGGAAGCTGGGGGGCTACAAAACAACAAAGGTCGAGCTCATAGAATGTGCATCTTTTTGAACTGTTTGTGACACATGTCCTTTCTGTTCTTAGTAACTATCATTGGATGAGAAGCCTTAGAGGTCTTCACTATGGCTGACTCCACAGCCTGGGGAGCCTTGGCCACCTCCTCGAGCCTCATGGTCCTCCTTCCAGGCCTCCCTGGGTGGCACAAACGGTTAAGCACTCAACTGCTAACTGAAGGATTGGCGGTTTGAACCCACCCAGAAGCACCATGGAAGAAAGGCCTGGAAATCTGCTTCTGAAAAGGTCACAGCCTTGGAAACCCCAGGAACCACAGTTCTACTCTGCACACATGGGGTCGCCATGAGTCGGAGTTGAGTTGATGGCTACTGGTTTGATGGTTTCTTTTTTCTTTTGGTCCTCCTGACAATGTCCAGTGCCCAGCACACTGCCTGGCCCTGAGGAGGGGCGGGTGCATTTTAATCTTGATGGAATTCTGAATGCATTTTTCTGCTGACGTTTCAAGCGAGGAAGGGGATGCTCTGGGGAAAACCAGCGGGTGAAACTTCGTTGCACCCCGGGACGTGTCTGGCTGATGTACAAACACACCTGCTGTGGCTGCTTGGATCCAAGTATTCCATAGCGCTGCTCTATTTGAATGTAGAGATTAATCAATACTAAGACTACTGTTTTCAGAGAGCTTTTTGCTGAAGTTTTGTAACGATGTTTCGGTTTCACAGGTAGAAAACACGATCTTCTGTGTGAAAGAAGATGAATCGCTTCCAAGAATGGTGTTTCCCCCACCTCCTGCCCCTGGAAAACATAACCAGATGATGAAGAAAAATAGCTCAGGAGCTGTCTATACCACCATGAAATGTTCCATTTCTTGAGCATTTTCTTCAACCAGTGTCAGCCGGGCACAGTGAATTAGCACTGCTGGCTTCTGGCCATGTTCTCTGGCTGATCGTATTTTCCTCCCAAGTTCTCTATAAAAACAAAAGCAATAACCACACACACACACAAAAGGACATCTCCTTGCTCCTGAAAGTGTCCTTATTGTCTTATTTCTCAAATGGGGAGGCTTTCCCTAATTCACATGATTTCCCAGTGGAGAGGATGGGAAGTGACATTCACCGTTTGGACCCTCTTGAGTCTGGAAAACGGGTCCGGGTTATGCGGCCAGCCACAGGCCAGTGCAGCAGGAAGATCAGGGCCCGGAAGTCAGGAACCCTGCTCTGGTCTGGTTTCCGCTTCTCATCAGTTTCTAACCTTGAGCATCGATCTCCTGTCAATTCCCCCATCAGTAAAACCAGAGTGCTGGACTAGATCGAGTCCCTGGGTGGCACATGTGGTTTGTGTTCAGCTACTAACTGACACGTTGGTGGTTTGAATCCACCCAGTGGTGTCATGGAAGAAAGGCCTGGAGATCAACTTCCGAAAGATCATGGTGGTTGTTGTTAGTTGATTCCAACTCATGACCACCCCATGTGTACAGAGTAGAACTGTGCTTCACAGAATTGTCAAGGCTGTGACCTTTTGGAAGCAGATTGCCAGGCCTTTCTTCTGAGGTGTCTCTGGGCACGTTTCAACTACCAACCTCGTGGCTAGTAGTCATGTTCTTAACCATACCACCAAGGTGCTCCTCCTTAAGACCACAGCCATTGAAAACCCTGTGAAGCACAGCTCTACTCTGAAACATGAGGAGTCACGATGAGCTGGGATCAACTCAACAGTAATGGGTTTGGGTATTTGTTTCGACTATATCAGGGTTTAGAACTTCAGTACTACTGACATTTGGGGCTGGATGTTTCTCTGTTGTAGATGCTGTCCTGTGCATTGTAGGGGATTTAGCAGAGTGTCCCTGGCCTCTACCCATGAGAAGTCAGTCGTTGTTGTTGTTAGGTGCCATTGAGTTGATTCTGACTCATAGTGACCCCATGTGATAGAGTAGAACGGCCCCATAGGCTTTCCTAGACTGTAATCTTTACAGGAGCAGGTCGCCAGGTCTTTATCCCAAGGAGCAGCGTGGGTTTGAACTGCCAACCTTTTGGTTAGCAGCCAAGTGCTTAACCACTGCACCACCAGGGCTCCTTCAGATGCCAGTAGTAGACCTTCGATTATCTCTAGACATTGCCAAGTATCCCTTGGGGGTTGGGGGACAGAAACCAAAAAAAAAAAAAACAAAACAAACCTGTTGTCATCAAGTCGATTCCAATTCATAGCCACCCTACAGGACAGGGTAGAACTGCCCCATAGGGTTTCCAAGGAGCAGCTGGTGGATTCAAACTGCCGACCTTTTTGTTAGCAGCCATAGCTCTTAACCACTGCACCACCACGGCTCCCAAAACTGCCCCCAAAGGAGAGTTACTGGGCTAGATGAACTGCTGTGGCTGAGAAGCTTTGGTGACAAGCATAGAGGAAATATGATACACAACGCTGAAGCATTCTCACTTCTCACAACCCTGGTTCTTCCCGGTGACCTGTACTGTCCACCTCATAAGCCAATGTGCATCATCCTGCAGGACAAGGGTGCAAGCAACCCAGAACAAAGATGTCTTTACTTAGCTTTGTGACTTTTAAATTTTCATGAGCGTTTAACTCACATGCAGAAAACAATGCATAAATTGGGAGCTCACAGCTCAATGAATTTCCACAAAGTGAGCATCCCATTTCAGCGTAACCAGTATCCAAACCAAGTAACAGCGTGAGCTCTTCCCTCGGCCCCTCCTGCTTAGTCCCTATGCCTCCCCTCACACCCAAATTGACCCCTATCCTGACTTCAAACATCACAGGTCTTTTTTGCCTGGTTTGTTGGTCTTTATATAATGGAGTAATACAGCGTATGCTGTTTTTGTGCCTGGCCTCTTCCCCTACACGTGGTGCTTGTGAGAATCATCCACGTTGCTGTATGCAATCGTTGTTCATTCCTTCTCATCTGTACATCGTGTTCCATTAGGTGAATATGCAGCAATTTATTTATCCATCCGGTTGTTGATGGGCCTTTGGGGAGCCTCCAGGTCGACCATTATAAATTGCTAAGTTGTGCTGCTGTGAACATTTTTGTACATGACTTTTGGCATATATGTGCGTGTTTCTGTGGGTACATACCCAAGAGAGGAGTTCATGGGTCCTAGGGTATCCATGGGAGCCCTGGTGGTATAATGGTTAAGCATCCGGCTGTTAACTGAAAGGTTGGCAGTTCCAACCCTCTAGAGGCTCCAAAGACCTGGTGATCTTCTCCTGTAAAGATTACAGCCTAGGAAACACTGTGGGCAGTTCTACTGTCTTATGGGGTAGCTTTGAGTCAGAATTGACTTGACATCACCTAAGAATAACAACGGGTTATGCACATGTTCAGTTTTAGGAGACTCTGGCAAACAGATACTCCTGAAAATCAACAAAAAGAACTGACAACCCACAGAAAGTAGATAAAAGCCTTGAACAGGCACGTCACAAAATTGGACGCCCAATTGTGGAGTGAACATAGGGAAAAGGTTCTCCCCCTCGTTGATTATGCAGGTGGAGCACACTGAGACCACATGCCATTCTATTATGGAGCCGTCACTACAGCTGCAGTGAAAGGAACGTGATACCATGTGTTGGTGACGACGTGGAGCCACTGGAACTTTCATATGCTCACGACCCAGTTAAACCAGTTGTCGTCAAGTAGATTCTGACTCATGGCAACCCCATGTGTGTCAGAGTAGAACTGTGCTCCACAGGGTTTTCCGTGGCTGATTTTTCAGAAGTAGATCACCAGGACTTTCTTCTGAGATGTCTCTGGGTGGAGTCAAACCACCAACACTTCAGTTAGCAGCTGAGTGTGTTAACCGTTTGTGCCTGATGAGGGGAGTAAGAATTAGCGCAGCCACTCTGGAAAACTGTCTGGCATCTGGCAGTATCTTCTTTGAGATTTTTAAGCCCCTAACAAGACAGTAGGGTAAGGAAACAATTTTGATCTATAGAAACTAGATTTACTATGGGTAAGTAAAACCAAATAAAGGACTTGTGCTTTGCAAAAAGCCACAGTGTGCAGATCTTCAGCAGGGAGGGTTCGATACCATGGCGTTAGCCCCTGGTTAGGAGGGCAAGTGGAATGTGCACAAACAAGCCAGAGGTGGAGAGATGTGGAGGGGACGAAACTAGGATCCACTGCAGCCCCAAAGAGAGGTTGAGGAGGATTCCGGAAGGAGGGGCTTGTTTCCTCTTCCGGCCTGGGGCTCATTTTCTTTTCCGGAGTGGGGCTCTGAGAACCTAGGGCCAAATAGTTCCAGGGAGAACCTAAGGAGGATTCCCGGGTCGCACAGCCAATACAAGGCTGAAGAAACGTTCTGGAGTTTCTTGAAGCCTCACCCGGGGAGGTGGGCAGTGAAAAGGCTGGGAGGATGCAGACCAGGACCTCCATGGGGCTGATCAGGAGGGCACGGGGGCCTCATGGCAGGGACCGAAGTGTCTGGAGCAAATGTCACACTGGGGATACCCAATAGTCAAAGGGATGAGGTCTAGCACCTGCAGTAGCTGGCAGTACCTGAGGGGCAGGGGTCGGTGGGCCCCAGCCCTCACCCTCTTCTCACCCCTGTGCCTTTGCCCAGGGAGAAGGAAAGGGGAAGGGGAGGGCAAACTCATAGACAACTATTTGCCCAAATAGATGAAAATGTGACTTGGATAGCGAGTGACATAAAAATGTCTGAATTTGACTGAAAAATTAGTGATCAAATGAAGTATACCCTCATGTAACAGAATGTATGGTCTTCTCTGGGAGGGAGGATTGGGAACTTGAGATAAAAGTTGAGTTCAATTACAGAAGTCAGAGAAAAACTCAATGTTGCACATCCAAGCTGTGGTCCATAAATCTCCCGTATCTCCATCCCACCCCCTCCGGTAGCTTCCCAAATGCTATTGAAGCTCTCTCCCTCCCTCCCTTCCTCCCTGCTTTTTAGCAAAGGTAGTAGTGGTTCTGGGAACTGGGGACAAGGTGGTGGGGAACACAAGCATACTTCTTTCCCTCATGGGTCGTCCAACAGTACAAAAGTGAGTGGGCAGTGAATGGACGTATTGGTGGTGGAATAATTTGAAAGGGTTTGTGAGAATGGTTATACAACTTGGAGAGTGTACACAGTCACTGAATTGTACATGTAGAATTTGTTGAAAAGATATACTTTAGCTGTGTATATTTTCACAAAAAATAATAAAATAAAAGTTAAAATAAAAGAAGTGAATGCGTCCGTACAGAGAATAACGCCAGGTTTTGTTCAGTGCAACAAATGAACTAAAGAGGGTGACATGATGGAGGGTGACCGAGGCCAAGGTGCTTTCGAGACGGTTGCTATGGAGACACTTTCTCCAATAAGATGATATGTAGGGTCAGGTTGAGAGAATGTGTAGGAAACAACTATCCCTACCAAACCAGCACAGCAGAGATGGAGAGCCCGCCGAGTAGCGGGAGACGTCTAGGCAAAGGTCCTCAGGCAGGGCAGGATGTATTGTGTTCCAGGGAGTAAAAGAAGTCAGCTGTGGCAAGAGCATGGTGGGCAAGGAGGAGGGTGGGGAGTCTCTCCCTTGACATGTTCCCTCTTGTGGAAAGAGGAGCAACTGGGGTTCTTCCAGCATGAAAGGAGCCATCTCCACTGTCCAGTCCAAAGCTGAGGTTTCCTCCTCCTCCCGGCGAGGTCACACGTGTGTGCAGAGGTGCAGTGTATGGCGGGAAAGTCAAGAAACCAGTTTTGTTCCTGCCTGGCCTGTGCAAGGGGACTTGGGTTGGGTGTCTCCGCTGGATCTTGGCTACACAGCGTGGTGTCTGATGGCAAGGGTGTCGAGTCAGCCAGTTCTGTTGTTGTTGTTGTTGTTGTTGTTGTTGTTGCCAGCTGCCATTGAGTCCATTCCGACTCCTGGTGACCCCACATGTGCAGAGCAGAACTATTCCATAGGGTTTTCAAGGCTGTGACCTTTGAGAAGCAGATGGCCAGGCCTGTCTTCTGAGGCCCTCTTGGGTGGGTTTGGACCACTAACCTTTCAGCTAGAGTCATCCAGACCTGCTCCTAATCTCAGCTAGTTCCTTCCTTGATTGTGAGGCCAGGTGAGTCATCTAGTACTTCAAACTTCAGTCTCCATACCTGGAAAATGGGCTTGAGTTGGTGCAGGTAAAGCACTCAGCACCAGGCCTGGCACAGGGGAAAAATTCATATATATGTATATATATATACACACACACTATATATACATTGTATATACACATACACAGAGTCACTGTACCAAAAAGAGCTGGTCAGTGTTCAACCATTTCTGGAGGTAGCATATGCTCAGGAACTGATGGTACTGAAGGAAGAAGTCCAAGCTCCACTGAAGGCATTGGCTAAAAACAAGGCTCCAGGAATTGATGGAATACAAATTGAGATGTTTCAACAAACAGATGCAACCCTGGAGGCGCTTACTCGTCCATGCCAAGAAATTTGGAAAAGAGCTACCTAGCCAACTGACTGGAAGAGATCCATATCTGTGCCCATCCCAAAGAAAGGTGACCCAACAGAATGTGGAAATTATCAAACAATATCATTAATATCATACGCAAGTAAAATTTTGCTGAAGATAATTCAAAAATGGTTGCAGCAGTACATCAACAGGGAACTGCCAGAAATTCAGGCCAGATTCACTGCTGATGTCAAGATGGATCTTGGCTGAAAGCAGAGAATACCAGAAAGATTTTTACGTGTGTTTTATTGACTATGCAAAGACATTCGACTGGGTGGATCATGACAAATTATGGACAACATTGCAAAGAATGGGAATCCCAGAACACTTAATTGTGCTCATGAGGAGCCTATACATAGACCAAGATACAGTTGTTTAAGAAGAGCAAGGGGATACTGCATGGTTTAAAATCAAGAAAGGTGTGTGTAATGGTTGTATCCTTTCACCATACTTATTCAATCTGTATGTTGAACAAATAATCTGAGAAACTGGGCTGTATAAAGAAGAACAGGATTGGAGGAAGACTTATTAACAACCTTTGATATGCATATGATACAACCTTGCTTGCTGAAAGTGGACTTGAAGCACTTACTGATGAAGATCAAAGACCACAGTCTTCAGTATGGATTACATGTCAACATAAAGAAAACAAAAATCCTCACAACTGGACCAGTAAGCAACATCACGATAAACAGAAAAGATGGAGATTGTCAAGGATTTCCTTTTACCTGGATCCACATCAATATCCATGGAAGCAGCGGTCAAGAATTCAAACTATGTATTGCATTGGGCAAATCTGCTGCAAAAAACCTCTTTAAAAGTGTTCAAAGGCAAAGATGTCAGTTTGAGGACAAAGGTGCACCTGACCCAAGTCATGGTATTTTCAACCTCCTCATATGCCTGTGAAAGCTGGACAATGAATGAGGAAGACCTAAGAAGAACTGATGTCTTTGAATTATGGTGATGGTGAGGAATATTGAACATACTATGGACTTCCAGAAGAAAGTACAAATGTGACTTTGAAGAAGTACAGCCAAAATGTTCCTTAGAAGAGAGAACAGTGAGACTTCATCCCACACACTTTGGACATGTTATCAAGAGGGACCAGTCCCTGGAGAAGGACGTCATACTTGGTAAAGTAGAGGGTCAGCGAAAGAGAAGAACACCGTCAATGAGGTGGATTGACAACGTGGCTGCAACAACAGGCTCAAACAGAGCAACAGTTGTGAGGATGGCGCAGGGATGGGCAGCATTTTGTTCTATTGAACATAGGGTCGCTATGAGTCAGAACTGACTTGACGACATCTAACAACAGCCATTCTATATAATTGTTACATATAATTGTATATAGCTATGTGTAATTACACATATATATCTGATAACGGTAGAGTATTTAGCTGAAACATGGGCTTAAAAACCACTTTTAATCACAAACTTACACTGTTTGCCACAAAGATTTAAATGTTTGAAAGAAGTAGATATAAAGAGGCTAAAAAAATGTATAGAATACAAATGAGAAGCAAACGGTGAATATTGAGTGTATAAATTTTGCATATTTCCTCTTTGCCTACACACTTCTCTGCTTAAAATTTGTATCTTATGGGACATAATGTTTTGAAACTCTCTGCATATAAAAACAACTTGTGAGTGTTTACCCACATAGATTAATAGATTCCTCCATGTAGTGTTAATGGATCCCCGATCCATGTGGAACTCCGAGGGATGGAAGAACACCTACAGACCCCGTGAGAAAAATAAGTCTTTTTTTTTTTTTATGGCAAAGTGTGCAGAAACTGTCTATGCAGAGAGTTTAAGGAATCAGGGCCCTAGTGACCCTGAGGGGCTCCCCAGCTCCTCTCTGACATACACAGTTGTTGGGCACCCCACTTTGGAAAACCCCACTCCTGCTCCAAAGCGGCTCTTCCAATCACACCGCCAGCATGGTGTAAAATGGCCCTTTCTTTGAAGGCTTTCCTGCAAGGAATTATCAAATGATACGTTCTGCCAACCTACACATGTAACATTCTTCTTATTGATTTAATTTGTATTCCCTTATTACTATGGAAGGAGCCTTGGTGCAGCAACGATTAAGCACTTGGCTGCTAACTGAAAGGAAGGTGGTTCTAACCCACCCAGTGGCTCCATGGTACAAAGTCCTGGCAATCTGCTCCCATAAAGATTTTAGCCTAGGAAACCCTATGGGACAGTTCTTCTCTGTCACATGGGGTTGTCATGAGTTGAAAATCGACTCGACGACACCCAACAACAACAACAACATTTCTCATGGACTTGAACAGACTTTCCACCGTCCATTCCAGTCTCCACTCCCTGGACTTGCCCATTTCCTGTTGGCTTGAGTGTGTATTTCTTATTAACTTTTAGAGGTTCTTTCTGTATTCTGGATACTGATTCTTTGCCAGCTATATACATTGCAAAGACATTGATTTTTAGACTGGGACTCATTGTTTAACTTGGCTTTGGTGTTCTCTGTCAAAGAAAGGTTTTCAAGTGTAATTTAGTCAAATTTGTCAATCCTGTCTTTCATGTTAGCGCATTAGATGCCTTGTTTAAGAAGTACTTACCTGCTCCGATGCTGTAGAGATGCCCTCTTGAATTCTAACACAGAGCTGGTGAGCTGGGCCTGTCATAGCTCTGTGACGTGGGCAGGATCTTTCTCTGGACTCAGATTCCTTGCATCTACTATGGGGGTAACTACAGTGTCTACCGCATTGGATCATTTTTCAGATTAATAGAATTAACACATATAAAATGCTTAAAAGAGTGCCTGGCACGAGATCATCACTCAGGAAATGTTAGATTGCTATTCCCTTCCTAGAAGTTTGAGGTCTTAAACCCATCTGGAATTTACGGTGTGTCTGGATCTTGTTTGATCAGTTCCGTGTGGCTCGCTTACTGCCCTAGTCCCGGTTATTGACTGACCCGCCTACTCACCACTAATTTGTAATGCCATTTCCATCACATACCAGCTTCCCACACATGCCTTTCTGTGCTGACTCCAAGGTTCTATTTTTTCTATCCCCAGACCGATAACACGTATTTAATGTGTTGTTGTCACAGCCCCCAACTCATGGAGATTCCATGCACAGTGGCACAAAATGCCACCTGGTCCTGCACTATCCCCATGATCCATTGAGGCTTGGACCACTGTGATCCATAGGGTTTCCCTGGCTGATGTTTGGAAGCAGATCACTGGGTCTTCCTAGTCTGTCTTAGTCTGGAGACGCTACTGAAACCTGTCCACCATGGGTGACCCTGCTGGCATTTGAAATACTGGTGGCATAGCTTCCAGCATCACAGAGACATACAAGTCACCACAGGATGACAAAGTAACTATCAGGTGGTAGACAGGTTGAAAATTAGCAAAGTGCAGTAAAGCAGAGTATTTTCAAGAATTATAAATGTGTAGGCGATTCCTCTGAGTGGCTTTCTTGTGTCTGTGCCTAGGGGCCAGGTCATGCAATGTCTAGTCTACACAGGTGATGTGTGATTCTTCCTTAAAAAAATATCTCCTCCAAGTTTCGTTGACTTCTTTCACAGCAAAATGCTCATTTAGGAAGCACCAGAGAACTGGCTGCTCTCCCACAGGTGTGACTTGAGCTTGGAGGAATTCAACTCCTGCAAACACCCTGCTAAGGGACAGATTGCCTGGGTCAGGAAGGTGCTTGGTTTTTGGGCCCGGAGCTGCTCTGCAGATTCATCTTGGTGTCCCTGAACTGCTGGGAGGCGGCAGCGATGGAGTACGCTGTCTGGTCTGAATTACCGCTATGTATAAAGCTGACAAGCCAGCAGCCATGGAGAAATGGATTGCCTGGGATCCTTGCTGTCGCCTTGCTGTGTTTGCCCCCATCTTTAGAGCTTGGGGAAAAGAAAAGACAGCTATCTTAAGAAGAAGAAAGAATCCTTCATCTGAGGCTTCTGTGCAAACACAATGACCCGAGGATTTGCTCACATGTACCACCCTGGGGACCTGGCAAGATCTGTTGTCCAGGAGAAGACGAGACCTGAACTCCAGTGAGTGCCCAGCTGCCCCGTCTTGGCTGGGTTCTCATTGTGCTGTGTGTGTGCTCTGGGAGTTAGGGTGTGTGTGTGAGTATTCTTATGTGTTTATTTCCAACTCCACGTCTGTCGCGCACAACTCAGACCTTGTGTGCAACAAGGAAGACTGAACAAGGAAAGGAAGGGAGGAAGCCTTCTTATACACAGACACACACAAAAACCCACAAAAACAGTTACCATTGAGTCAACTCCAACTCATGGCGACCACATGTGTGTCAGAGTAGACCTATGCTCCAGAGGGTTTTCAATAGATGATTTTTTCAGAAGTAGATCGCCACGCCTTTTTCTGAGGCGCCTCTGGGTAGACTTGAACCTTCAATCTTTTGGTTAGTAGCTGGGCACATTAACCGTTCACACTGCCCAGGGATTCCATATACGGACATACATATGGGTAACTACTACTGATTCCTCCACGTAGTCACGCGGGGATTCAATGTGCAATGTACTTGTAACATGCTGACGATCTCAGCCCTCCAATGCAGCCACGTCTACTGCTTTATTGATTTCATCCAGATTCTCTCTCCTTCCTTTTCCACCGTCCTCTTTGTCTTCCTCTTCTGCTTCGTGCATTTATACAGCAGCGTAACCTTCCTCCATCCATCTCTTCTTCCCGTGCTATTAAACATTCTCTGAGAACACCTGTTTCATGGCCACATAACCTGCCACCTGATGGAGGGGCCATCTTTACATTTTCCCTTCTGTTTGGGCACCTCCGTTTTCCTCGGAGTTCAGCATTGTAACTGTCATGCTTCTGACGTCCTCATTCTTAGTTTCTTTGTCCTGATCTGATAGGATTTTCTTAGGATATTTCCCAAGAGATTTGATAACAACAAACTACTCTCCACGGTGGTGTCTGCTAACAGACCCCCCATCTATGTATGGGTTCCCCATTTCCCCTTTACTGGCTGGCAATAAGCATCCATTTCCCAAGCCTGTAAGCAAGAACTGCTGTACTGGTATTGAATTTGCTTTGTTTCTAGCGAGTCTGAACATTTGCAGTTTCTTCAGGGAATTACCTCCTCATCTTCTAACCGTCACTTTATTGGGGTGTTTCGTGTTTTCTTATTTGGGCGATCTCTTTCTGTGTTAAGGATATTATACATATGTAATGCGAATGCAGATATTTTCCCCAATTTATTACTTCACTTCTGGCTTTTTGATCATTAATCCACATGGGATAAATTTTGGCACAAGTCATGAAGTCGGGATCTAACTTGGCTTCATCCCAAATGACTATAGCTAGTTGTCACATCTATTGAATGATCCACTTTTATCCCATTGATTTTAAATCTCGTTCTTACCACACGCTGTACTGGCTTTCTTTCTGAATGCATTAATTCTGTCCTGGTGATCTCTATGATTATTTCTGAATAGTAACAGACTGTTTTAATTTAGCAGTCACATTCTGTTGAAACAAGCCACCCCTCTGCCATTCCCATCCCCCTTTCCAACCCTCCCCATCTCTCCTTCCCTCCTCCCCTCCCTTCCTTTCTTCCTGCATCCCTCCCTCTTCCCGTCCCTCCCTCTTTCCTCTCTCCCTCCAACTTTTTGGCTGATCCTATGCACTTATTCATCTTGAAAAACTTCAGAATCATTTTGTCAAGCTTCAGAAAAGCTCATGTTAGGGTTTTGATTGGAATTCCACGAAATTCATAATTTAATTTAGAAAGGTTTGATATTTCTTACTACATCATACCTTGCCATTCGAGAATATGATGTGTCTCTCTGTTTTTTCATCATCTTTTACATGGCTCAGTAAAGTTTAATAATACTTTTCATAAAGTCCTGCACGATCTTGTTGAGATTATCCTGAGGTATTTTATGTTAGTGGCTATTACATAGTGAATCTTTTCTCTATTATATTTTTCTAAACAGTTATTGTGGGTAAAGGAACTCGTCAATCGATTTATTAACAGGTCACTTAGTGAATTTTCTTTACTACCTCAATAGCTTTTCGGCTGATTCTCTTGTTTCCAGATAGATATTTTTTTTTGGTATGAAAATAATAATATTTTTATATATTTTTCCAATAGGTCATTTTAGAATGTTTAATCACTTTTAATAGAATAATGATAAATAAAGATAGTGGGAATTCATAATTCTTGCCTTTTTATGGAAATTAATGAAATGCTTTCAGTATTTTACCATTCAGAGTGCTGTTGGCTGAAGATGGTTTTCCTTTACCATGATACCAAATTTCCTTCTGATCTGATTTCACCAAGAAATTTTGTCAGATAGATAAGTGGTTAACTTTGGTGAAGGGTAAGACAGTACACAGTATTGGGGAAGCCAGCACAACTTGTACAAGGAAAGGTCATGGAAGCTGCATAGACACATCCAAACTCCCTGAGGGACTGAACTGCTGAGCAGAGGGCTGAGGGGACCACCCTCTCGGGGAACATCCAGCTGAACTGGCATAACACAGTTTATAAAGACAATGTTCTACATTCTACCTTGGTGAGTAGCGTCTGGGGTCTTAAAAGCCTGTGAGCAGCCATCTAAGATACTCCACTGGTCTCACCCCTTTGGGAGCAAGGGAGAATGAAGAGATACAAGGAAAAGATTAGTTCAAAGGACTAATGGACCACAGCTACCACGGCCTCTACAAGACTGAGTCCAGTACAGCTAGATGGTGCTCAGCTACCACCACTGACTGCTCTGACCTGAATCACAACAGAGGATTCCAGACAGAGCCAGAGAAAAATGTAGAACAAAATTCAAACTCACAAAAAAAGACCAGATTTACTGGCCTGACGGAGACTGGAGAAACCCCAAGAGTGTGGCCCCGGGACACACTTTTAGCTCAGTAAAGAAGTCACTCCCGGGGTTCACCCTTCAGCCAAAGATTAGACAGCCTCATAAAACAAAACGAGACTAATGGGGCACAACAGTCCAGGGACAAGGACTACAAGGCAGGAGGGTACAGGAAAACTGGTAATAGGGAATCCAAGTTTGAGACGGGACAGTGTTGACACTTCATGGGGTTGATAACCATTGTCATAAAACAATATGTGTACTGTTTAATGAGAAACTGTTTGTTCCGTAAACCTTCATCTAAAGTACAATAAAAAAACAAAGAAAAAAATTTTTGTCAGAAATCAGTGTTGAAGCCTGTCAAATGCCTTTCCACTGTCTGTAGAGGTGCTTTTAAGGCTTTCTCACTTAACCTCTAATAAGATGCATTATTCTAATGATAGAAGTACTTTTATAAGTACTCCTACCTTGAACTTTTCTTCATCACTTTATGTTAGTGTGACCTCTGTAGACATATCATTGGATATGTGTGTATTAATCTGAGAGATTTTTGTTGTTTAATAGAAAAATGTAACCCATCTTTTTCTGGTAATGAATATGCTCAATCTTCCTTTTTTGACTTCTTATTTTCTGTATTCAATCTTATTGTTTTCTTTGCTGTATGGATTATATTATCTTTGGTCATTTTTCCTTGTAATCTTGAAGACGTGTGTCCTGTTTTCTACTGCCATTAACAGTTACCTTTGAGTATTTAAAAAACACTCAAGCTTCTATTTGTGTAGTTATTAGTATCAGGAAAAATAAACACCTAATGTATACCCCTCACACAACCTGAGAAATACACCAGTTCTGAATGTGTTTAGCTGAAAGAAACCAAAGCCCTGTTCACTGTGGCTGAGATAACCAGGAATTTACTTTTCTTAAATGACAAAAAATCTGGAGGTAGGTGGCTCTTGGCATTGGTTCAGTAGCTCAACAATATCAGAGTCAGCATCTCTGTGAGTTTCTTCCTCACTATCACAAAATGATTGCCTTAGTTCCAGGCATTGTAGCCATATCCCAGACAATAAAAATAAAGGAAGATCTGCGGCGGCTGTTTCTGTTTCTTTGAATTTGGAAAGACAAAGCTTTCACAGGAGTCCCAACACCTAGAAGGTGTTGATTAACATCTCACTGGCGAGGACTCTGACATGTGTCCCTCCCTTCCAGACACAAAGGACACTGAGAGAGTGACCATTTCTCCTGTCTGCTTTTGAAGTGTAAGTGGCAGGGAGAAAGGGACGTCAGCCTCAGAAGGGCCAGCATACTTTTGTTTCCTCCTAACACAATGCCCTCTGAAGTCACGTCCCCCCAAATGAATACTTTATCTCACATATTCTAACATTATATTTAAATTATCAGTTAATAGGAAGGACGATTTAGAATTTTCCTAGCACTTACTAGATGATTTAAAAATCTGACCTGAACCATCTTCTTTAGCCTATTCATGAACAACCTACCTTTGAGTGACTGGCTTAAATTGCCCAATCCCATATCCTTCATTCTATGATCTCATGTTTTAACTGCATTTCATTCCAATGTTATTGCCTCTTTTTTTATTCCAAGTAATAACAAAACACATTTTCTTTCAAATAATTTGTATTGAGTTATCGATGAAAAAAACTTCCTTCAAGAAAAAACACACATAACAAATACCGTCACAAGTGCCAGGAATAAACAGAGAGATATCTCTCTTTTTGATGACGTTGCTTTCCGATGTTGGTGAACTCATTTCTGGCGTGAGAGCATTTCTGCTTTCACGTGAGATTTCAGGGCATGCGGAGATGCAGGGTGTTGACTGAGCACATTGATTTAGTCTGTTTACATTCCTCAGACCACTTGCATGGTGACCACTTGCATAATGAAATGAGCTTTGCTTACAGCTGGATGTTTCTCTGCAAGGTCTGAAGTGCTTAGATTTATTTATGTTACAAAGTTTATGTAACAATATGTACAGTTGTGACTTAAGTAGATGCCAATCAATTGGAAGTTAGTTTACAAAACTGTAAAGAAAATAGTGCATCTCCGTGGGGCTTTCAAAGAACTCTGACTTCAGACCAGCTGGGTTGGAGTCTGGAGTCTCTTTGCACCTCAGTCTCTTCGTTTATTGAGTCAGGCTGGTGCATAACAGGATTATTGTGAGCATTAGGAATACTATATGGAGGGGCTCAGAATACTACAGAGGAATCTGGTGACGTGAGGTTGGCATTTTAACCCTGGTCTTCTTTCGCAACTCAGCTTCAGTGGAACAATAGAAATGGGAACTTTGACTCTGGAGAAATTCCATTGTTCTCAGCTCTGTTTGCTTAGTACAGTGCCAGAGACTCCATCGCTTTTCAGGCCCCTTTGTCCAGGTGCATCTGTGCCAATCAGGACGGTCATGGTGCCCATCAGATCACTATCTCCTTCTAGCTGAAAGAGCCCTCCCTGAAACATCCCACCTGGGGAGCAGCTCTGGGAGGGAGACACCTACGAGCGCGGGTGTGGACACCTGGTTAAGGACAGTCCACCTGGGTGGGCTGGTGTGATGGGCTCTGCCAGATGTGGAGTGGGGAACCTAAATGTCAGACGTGTTCGCTGTTCCTTGTGCATTCTTGATGAAATTGTCTCAAGAAAAGACAAGCATTCTGGTGCTCTCCCAATATTTCTACTGGTTCCCAAGGGCTGCCAGCTCTTAGGCTTACCCTTGGCCCCCACCTCCACCTTCCGTTCTGTTAACTCAGTTTTGAATCCCTGCAACATCTCCACTTGTGTGTCCTTGTTTGTATTACTTTGACCCAGGTATGGAACTCACTGTCTTTCCTCGGTCATATGAGAGAACGGACTCAAAGCTGGCATGGACGTAAAGGACTCTTTGACAGCTCAGTGTTCTGATTATTGCTATGTACAAACCACCCAAAACTTGTTGTTGTTAGGTGCCATTGAGTTGATTTTTGACTCATAGTGACCCCATGTGACAAAGTAGAACTGCCCCATAGGGTTTTCTAGGCTGTCACCTTTGTGGGAGCAGATTGCCAGGTCTTTCTCCTGCGGAGCCACTGGGTGGATTTGAACCGCCAACCTTTTAGTTAGCAGCTGAGTGTTTAACTGTTGTGCCACAATCATTTCTTTAGCTCAGGGATCTTGCAAGATAGATGCCTTACGTGGCTAGCAAATTAGTGCTGTCTGCTGTCTGGGAGGTCAGCCAGGGCTGTCAGTCAGGGCCTTGATGCCTTCTCCATGACAGCCTCTCCGTGGCGCTGCTTGGGCTTCCTCACAGCATGGCAGCTCATTTCCAAGAACGAGTGTTCTGAGAGACAGGAAGTGCACATGCAAGCCTCTTAAGGCCTGGATTTAGATTCAGACCCAGGCATAGCATCATCTCCTGTTACTTAGTCATCACCTTCTATTAATCTAGCAGCCACAGAGCCTGCCCAGATTCACAGGGACTCTGCCTGTTGATAGATTGTAAATGAATTTGAGGCCATCTTTAATGGATGACAATTAAGCAGCTGGAGGAAGATTTTACGGCTCACCACCAGCAACAACTGCCTATTGAATGCTAGACACATTGTGATTCCTCCAAGTCTCTCAGACAACCAGCCTTGCTGCTTGGCCGTTCCTGGCTCCCTCTCCCATTTCATTTTCATCTGCGTCTCTTCTCCTGCCTCCACACTTCTGCTCGTTTCTAACACAAAGCAACTTATCACCCTTGTCATTCCTTTGGTTCCTGTTCACCCAGTTTCAGGATCTCACCTGCCCAAGTGGCTCATTAAGGTATTTTCCTAAGCAAAGACAAATCTTTCCTTAAGAAGAAATCATTGCCAATTATAATAACATTTTTCCCACCCTGCTACTAAGAAGATGTAATTAAGTTAATCAGACTGAAGCATGGATGGAGGACAGTCTATGTCTCAGTCTGATTAACATAATTACATTTTCTCAGTAGCAGGGTGGGGAAAATGTTATTACAATAGGTGCTGTCTGCTGTCGGCTCTTCTCTGCCCTCATCTCTCCTGTGCTCCAGCCACATCCCTCTCCTTGCCCTTCCTCATACTCCACTTTGTTCTTCTGTGCCATCGAGTCAATTCTGGCTCATGGCGACCCCATATGATGGTGTAGAACTGCCCCATAGGGTTTTCTAGGCTGTAATCTTTATGGAGGAGCGCTGGTGGTACAGTGGTTAACAGCTTGGCTGCTAACCCAAAAGCTGGCAGTTTGATTCTACCAGCTGCTCCTTGGAAACCCTATGAGGCAGTTCTACTCTGTCCTATAGTGTCGCTATGAGTTGGAATCGACTTGACAGCAATGGGTTTTGTTTTTGGTTTTCTGGTAATCTTTACAGGAGCAGATCACCAGATCTTTTCCTGTGGAACCACTGGTTGGGTTTGAACTGCCAACCTTCAGGTTAGCAGCCAATCACTTAATCGTTGCACCTTTCTACTCACTACCGTGGAGTCAAGTCTGACTCATAGTGAGCCTACAAGACAGAGTAGAACTACCCCACAGGGTTACCAGGGCTGTAAATCTTTTCAGAAGCAGACTGCTACATCTTTCCTCTACTGAATAGCTGGTGTTCGAACTGCCAACCTTTTGGTTAGCAGCCCAGTGCTTAACTACTGTGCCACCAGGGCTCCTCAGGCGCCTTACTAAGTCCTTTGTATTCTCTGTTCCCTCTGCTGAGAATGCTGTTCCCTGCATATCCACGTGGATCCCTTACCTCTCTCTTCTGAACTCTGATTAATGCCAGTTGATTGTGAGACCTTCCCTGAAGTCACACAGCATCGCCCCTCCCCTCCAGCAAGCTCTCGCTCTCCCTGCTGCAGTTTTATTTTTTATCCCCAGCACTTCTGGCCATCTGGCATGCTTGCTGTGGATTTACTTAGTTGCCTCTTGTCTCTCTCCCTTGTGAGCGAGAGCTTTGTCTATGGGGCTCACAACCACATCCCCAGTACCTGGAGCAGTGCCTGGCACACGGTGGGTGCTCTCTAAATGTTTGATGAGTAAATATTAAGTGAGTGAGTGAACGTACAGTGGGGATTGGACAGTAAAGATTGGGAAGACAACTAGAGTGGCCCACCATCCTGGTTTGCCTCGGACCAAGAGGTTTCCAGAAATGTGGACAAGGAGACAGCCACATCTTTCTCCTGCAGAGCAGTTCAGAGGAATCAGGATGCCACGGGAAGGAGACCACAAGGACCATTTGGGAGAGGCAGAGAGCGTGGCTGTCCCAGCCCTGTGCTGGATCTGGACAGGGCTGAGTCCTCAGCTCATGGCCCTCTGCCTTCTTCCTGTTGACATCCTGTTCCCTGAGGCTGATCCCAAGCCCCAGCGTTACAGTGTAACCAGTGGAGGACATCGTGGAAGGATTTTTGTCTTGATGGAAGAAGAACATGATTTCTAATTTATCTAAGCCTCTGGGAGCTACGATGCTTCAGGATATTGTTCAGAACTCTGCCGGGGAGTCTGAGTTCCATCTCCCTCTCTTCCTAAGCTCTCCACAGTGTTGTCTGTGAGGCCAGGCTTTGTGGGGAACCGCATACATCTCGGGCTCCTGACAAGATGCAAAAAGCAGAGCATGTAGCTGGTGCAGGGCAGTGAGATTGCATGCACCCTGGAGGACTGCCTGCCATGCATGAGGCTGGCACCTGTGGTACCTCTCCTTGCTTTGAAATTGTCAATAGAGATGGCAGCAGGAGTGAAATAAGACTCCCTGCCAGGTTTGCCTCTGATCCAGAGCGGGAAGTTTCTGTTGGACAATGACTTAGGGAACGAGCACGAGCGAACTTGAACTGAGACCATGGAACTGTAGAGAAGACACGTGCACAGAAGCCTCTGGAAGACTTGTGAGGTGGAGAGCACCAGGTTCACCTTGGGGGGTTGGCTCCTAAAGGTCGGCTTTGGCACAGCGCCTGCCAGAGCAGAGAGGACGCTTCCACTGCCGGCTTCACGTGTCCACACTGGGTCTTGGAATTTGGCTGCGCAACCCAGAAGCAGATTTTCAGAGCAAGCGATAAAGCAAAGCGACATCCTGGCTGCCAGCTCAGAGTCTGCTGTGAGCCATGGCAGCATCTCCCTGGACTTGGCTGCTGCCAAGCCTGGTGCTCGCTGCTGCATGCGGCTCACATCTGCTGTCACCAGCCGGCTCTGTGGTGACAACTGGTCACACCCCAGTAACTTTCTCCCCTGTTCCCGGGACATCTTCAAGAGGGAAGGTGAATCTCCAATTATGTTTTCTTTCTTTCCCAAACAAGACAATGTTCAGTAATTAATGGCATATTTCGAACGTTTGCCTTTTCTCTGAGGAAGAAGGAAAAGACAGCGTGGGTGACAACACAAGCCCAGACTCAGGGCTGCCTCCACGCTGGCAGTCCATGGGCTCGCTCTAGAGGGGTGGAGAGGATCTTGCCCTGCTGAGGAAAACCCTCTTTGTTAAAGGGAAAATGCAGTTTTTGACAGCGAGCACTGCTGCAGATGCATCCCAGCCAGTCCTTTTTTTAAATTTAATTCTTGTCTTTTATTAATAAGGCTCGATTCACGGAGACAATCTTGTGGAAGAATTAAAGTGCTGCCTTTGAAGACGTCTCCAAGAGTAGGCTGGGCTTGGTGACAGGTGACTCAGCAGGTAATATCTGGGTATTCTGGCTACAGGAAGGGCGGGTTATTGGGGGGAGGTAGTGGCTGGGGAGATGGTCGTGCAGAGGGCGGTTGGCCAAGAGGACAGGAAATAAGAAGAGCAATACCCCTGGACCTTAAGCCTCCGTTTACATTTCTCCTGTCCCACGAGTCCCCCAGGCTCTTGGTAGAGTAGCCTGGCAAAGGACATGGTCTTCAGAGCCAGGCAAGTTAGGGGTTGGGTCCTTCTCCACCCCTTCTTAGTGTGTGATCTTGGGCAAGACTCAGTTTCCCCATGTGCAAAAGAGGAAATCGTCACAGGGCTGTGGAGGGGATTAAGTGCGATAACGCAGGTACAGGTCGGCGCACAGCAGCCTTCCGGTGCCTGGTGAGTCTCAGCAGACCCCTTACAGGAAGGCATCCCGTGAGGCAGTCCTCACACCCACGGGTCTCCAGTCTTCGTCTGAAGGCTGTGGCTGGTTCCAGCTGCCCCCCACCCCCGGGAATATACGCTTCTCTGCAGGTCCACATTGCCTCCACCTGCAACATGATTTAACCCTTGGTGTTCACGGCAGCGCTATTCACGATAGCCCCAAGGTGGACACAACCCGAAGGTCATCAGCTGAGATGTTATTCAACAACAAAAAGGAATGAAGTGTCGGTACATGCTATGACATGGATGGATACCAAACTTTATGCTAAGCGAAAGAAGCAACTCACAAAACATCATATACTGTATGATTCTGTGTATATGAAGAGTCCAGAATAAGCCATCCCATAGAGATAGAAAGTAGATTAGTGGTCGACAGTGACTGGCAAGGTGCGGGGTGAGGAGGGGAGATGGGAAGTGGCTGCTAACGATGCTAAACAGGACCAATAAGCAACGTCATGATAAATGAAGAAAATACGAAGTTATCTAGGATTTCTACTACAGGGTTTCTTTTGGGATGATAAAAATGCTCAAAAATTAGGTTATAGTGATAGTTGCGCAAGTCTGTAAATATACTAGACACCACTGAATTGTATACTTTAAACAGATGAACTTTATGGTATGTAAATTATCTCTCAAAAAAGCTGTTAAAAATTAACCAGTTTAAGGGCAGTGAAACTATTCTGTATGATAATGTATGTAATTATATTACTGTATGTAATGGCAGACATAGGACATTATGCATTTGTCAAAATCCATAGAACTGTACACCACAGAGTGAGCCCCAGTGTAAAGAATGGGCTTCAGCTCATAATAGTCTATGAATATTTGTTCATCAGTTTTAACAAGTGTACCACAGTAAATCAAGATATTACAGTGGAGAAACTGTGCAGGGAGCGAGGGGGTAGACAGGCGCTCTCTTTACTTGCTGTGCAAGATTTCTGTAAGCCTAAAACTTCTCTAAACACAAATGTATTTAAAAGTGTGTTGGATAGTGAATCCCTGTCCTTCAGCATCGTCAGCTGTTGTGGGTACTTTGGCTTCTTCTCGGTTGCAGACTCCTAGGTCTAGAACGTAGGACCATCCTGGACTCAGCAATTCTTCACTGATGGAGTCTTATCATAGGCAGCCTTGGTGGCACAAA
Organism: Dugong dugon; assembly: GCA_030035585.1. Classification (NCBI taxonomy): domain Eukaryota; kingdom Metazoa; phylum Chordata; class Mammalia; order Sirenia; family Dugongidae; genus Dugong; species Dugong dugon. The sequence continues at coordinate 3,736,151 of CM057461.1, read as the reverse complement.
TGGTTAAGCACTTGACTGTTAACCAAAAGGTTGGTAGTTCGAAACTACCCAGCGGCTCCATGGGAGAAAGACCTGTCAATGGACTCCAGTAAAGACTGTTGCTGTTGTTTGTTGTTAGGTGCTGATTAGTCAGTTTCGATTCATAGCGACCCCATGTACAACAGAACAAAACACTGCCAGGTCCTGTGCCATCCTTGCAATTGTTGTTATGCTGGAGCCCATTGTTGAAGCCACTGTGTCAATCCATCTTGTTGAGAGTCTTTCTCTTTTTTGTTGACCTTCTACGTTACCAAGCATAATGTCCTTCTCCAAGGACTGGTCCCTCCTAATAACCTGTCCAAAGGATGTGAGACGAAGTCTCGTCATCCTTGCTCCTAAGGAGCATTCTGGTTATACTTCTTCTAAGACAAGTTTGTTCATTCTTCTGGCAGTCCATGGTATATTCAATATTCTTCGCCAACACCATACTTCAAAGGCATCAATTCTTCTTCCCTCTTCTTTATTCATTGCCCAGCTTTCGCATGCATATGAGATGATTGAAAATACCCTGGCTTGGGTGAGGTGTACCTTAGTCCTCAAAGTGACATCTTTGCTTTTTAACATTTTAAAGAGGTCTTTGACAGCAGATTTGCCCAATGCAATGCATTGATTTCTTGACTGCTGCTTCCATGGGGGATGATTGTAGATCCAGGTGAAATGAAATCCTTGACAACTTCAATATTTTCTTCATTTATCATGATCTTGCTTATTGGTCCAGTTGTGAAGATTTCTGTTTTCTTTATGTTGAGGTGTAATCCATACTGAAGGCTGTGGTCTTTCATCTTCATCAGTAAGTGCTTCAAGACCTCTTTAGTTTCTGCAGGCAAGGTTGTGTCATCTGCATATTGCAGATTGTTAATGAGTTTTCCTCCAATCCTGGTGTTACATTCTTCTTCATATAGTCCAGCTTCTCATGTTATTTGCTCAGCATACAGATTGAATAACTATGGTGAGAGGATACAACCTTAACGCACAACCCTTCTTGACTTTAAACCATGCAGTCTCCCCTTATTCTGTTCCAATGACTGCCTCTTGGTCTATGTACAGGTTCTACGTGAGCAAAGTTAAGTGTTCTGGAATGCTCATTCTTCACAATGATATCCATAATTTGTTATTATCCATACAGTTGAATGCCTTTGCGTAATCAATAAAACACAACTAAACATCTTTCTGGTATTCTCTGCCTTCAGCCAGGATCCATCTGACATCAGTAATGATATCCTTCATTCTATATCCTCTTCTGAATCCAGCTTGAATTTCTGGCAGTACCCTGTTCATGTACTGCAGCAACTGTTTTTGAATGATGTTCAGCAAAATTTTACTTGTGTGTGATATTAATGATATTGTTCGATAATTTCTGCATTCTGTTGGATCACCTTTCTTTGGAATGGGTACAAATATAGATCTCTTCCAGTCGATTGGCCAGGTAGCCATCTTCCAAATTTCTTGTCATGGATGAGTGAGCACCTCCAGAACTGCGTCTGTTTGTTGAAACATCTCAGTTGGTAGTCCCGGAGTTCCTTGAACCATGTTTATCGCCAATGCCTTCAGTGCAGCTTGGACCTCTTCCTTTAGTACCATTGGTTCTTGATCAGATGCTACCTCCTGAAATGGTTGAATGCTGACCAATTCTTTTTGGTACAGTGACTGTATGTGTTCCATCCTTCTTCTTTTGATGGCTCCTGTGTCGTTCAATATTTTCCCCGTAGAATCCTCGAATATTGCAACTTGAGGCTTGAATTTTTTCTTCAAATTTTTTCAGCATGAGGAATGCTGAACGTGTTCTTCACTTTTGGTTTTCTAACTCTAGGTCTTTGCACATTTCATTATAATACTTTACTTTGTCTTCTCCATCCGCCCTTTGAAATCTTCTGTTCAGCTCTTTGACTTCATCATTTCTTCCTTTTGCTTTAGCTACCCTACATTCAAGATCAAGCTTCAGAGTCTATTCTGGCATCCCTTTTGAGCTTTTATTTCTTTCCTCTCTTTTTAATGACGTCTTGGTTTCTTCATGTGCGATGTCCTTGAAGTCATTCCACAAGTCATCTGGTCTTCATTAATTAGTGTTCATGTGTCAAATCTATTCTTGAGATGGTCTCTAAATTCAGGTGGGATATACTCCAGTAAAGATTGCAGCTCTGGAAACCCTATAGGGCAGTTCTGCTCTGTCACGTGGGGTCGCTGTGGGTAGGCATAAACTCAATGGCACACAACAACAACAACAGGGTCCTACCTAGAGTGGGAGGTGAGTCTGAATGTATCATCTGCGCGAAAGCAAGACAGAGTGTTACCAGAGACTTGTACTGTGACACACTTACTCAGGAGCAATTGACACACAGGTTCCCAGACACGAATTCCTGGACTGGTGCCATTTGGTGATGAAGCAGATACAAATTAGGACAAAGTAGCTAATAGTATTGCATCAATGTTAATTTCTTAGTTTTGACACACGCACTGTGACTATGTAAAATGTCATCATCGGGGGAAGCTGGGTGAAGGGTCAATGAGAACTTTCTGTACTAACTTGAAACTTTTCTGTAAATCTAAATTTTTTCCAAAATAGAAATTTAATAAAATACAAACAACCACCCTCTCCCAAAACACAACAACACAACAACAAAAGAATGAAGGTAGTGACCTTGGAAAAACCTGAAAATAAAGGTCAATCTCATATTTCGAAATTATGCCCTTCTAACTTTTTTTTTTTTTTTTTTTTTTGGTGTTCAAATGCCCTTTTCACGAAGTAGCATTAGATGGATGTTTTATTAATTTGTTCCAACTTGACAACAGGAAAAGTTGACAATTCTATGTCAGTTCTCCAGAGCTGTAGTAGATGCTGTTGGGGAGTGGCCCCTTTCTCAGGCATTACTGTTCCTCTGCCTGGGTGGGGCTGCCTGAGGGGTATGGTCTACACAGTCTCCAGAGGTCCCCATCGAGGAGACTGAGCTCTGCAGGTGAGGTAGTTACAGGAACCTGGGCTGTGGAGAGAGGAGGGCAATAGATGGAGAGAAAGAGAGGAGAGAAGAAGTAGTGAGAAAAGAGAAGGGGAGAGACAAGGAGTGATGGGGAAAGAAAAGGGGAGAGAGAGTGGGGAGGGGAAGAGATAGATAAGAGAGGTACGGGGGGGGGGAGAGAGATTAACAGGAAGAGGGAGGGAGAGAGAGAATAAGAAAGAAGAGAGAGAGAGAGAGAATATCGGGGAGGAAGAGGAAGGAAGAAAGAGATAGCGATTTCTCTCAACACGGTAGAAGCACACTTCCCACCCAGAGTCAAGGGAGCCCTCTCCTCTCCCTACCTTCTCCCTTCTCTCACCTCCTCTCCAGAACCTTCCTTTCCTACCCTCCCTAATGCACTTGGCAATTGTTTGGCTCATCAAGGCCCTCACCGGCTTCTGGCTGGCTGAAAACCCCATCAGTAGTTCCACCCAGGAAAACCACAGTCAGCACTCAGCTTCCAACCATAAGTGGCATAAGTAATAGCATCTGAAGGCCGCCTTGCTGCAAGGGGTTGACTGACAATTCATTCTCTCTAAGATGTCGAGATTGATAGCCTGAGAAAGACTATGAAATGGCACAGGAAGCCCTGTTATTGGCGGGAACTGTAGAACTCGCT